>OZ037784.1:13210460-13250460 GCA_964035525.1 Porites cylindrica
TTTTTGGGCCTTTAAAACGAGGGCTACTTTTTGGGCGATTTTTGAAAAATTTCCCTTGGTCCCCCCTTTGCACTTTTTCAGAAAGTGCGGGTTTTGGGTGACCTTTCAAAACTTGCCATAACTTGTCCATTCGGACTCTTTTTGAGCCGCCTTATGCGCCAAAATCTTCTCCAGTCTTTGCACGTTAAGAGCATACTAATTGAAGGATAATGCTATTTGCGCAAGAGTGCTTTTAGGCGTTTCAAACAAGCGCGGATTCTTGGGCGATTTTTGAAAAATTTCCTTTGGTCCCCCCTTTGCACTTATTCAGAAAATGCGGGTTTTGGGTGACCTTGCGACAATCTCAATGAGATGGCCATTCGGGCACTGTTTGGAGCCGCTGCTTGCGCCAAAATCTTCTCCAGTATTTGCACTTTAAGTGCATACTAATTGGAGGATAATGCCATTTGCGCCAGAGGGCTCTTAGGCCATTCAAACGAGGGCTACTTTCTGGGCGATTTTTTAAAAATTTCCCCTGGTCCCCCCTTTAAACTTTTTCCGAAAATGCGGCTTTTTGGTGACCATGCAAAAATTGCTATAACTTGGCAATTCCGGCACTCTTTGAGCCACGTTTTGCGCCAAAATCTTGCCCAGTCTTTGCACTTTGAGCGTATACCAATTAGAGGATAATGCCATTTCCGCCAGAGTGCTTTTAGCCCTTTCAAGCGAGGGCTACTTTCTTGGCGATTTTTGAAAAATTTCCCTTGGTCCCCCTTCGCTCTTTTTTTAGAAAATGCGGGTTTTGGGTGATCTTGCGATAATTGCCATAACTTGCCCATTCGAACACTGTTTGGAGCCGGTGTTTGCGCCAGAATATTCTCCAGTATTTGCACTTTAAATGCGTACAAATTAGAGGATAATGCCATTTGCGCCAGTGTGCTTTTAGGCCTTTCAAACGAGGGCTACTTTTTGGGCGATTTTTAGAAAAATTTCCCTTGGTCCCCCCTTTGCACTTTTTCAGAAAATTCGGGTTTTGGGTGACCTTGCGAAAATTGTTATAACTTGGCCATTCGGGGTCTCTTTGGAGCCGCTTTTTGGGCCAAAATCTTTTCCAGTCTTTGCACTTTAAGTGCATACTAATTGGAAGATAATGCCATTTGCGCCAGATTGCTATTAAGCCTTTTTAGCGAGGGCTACTTTTTTGGCGATTTTTGAAAAATTTCCCTTGGTCCCCCCTTTTGCACTTTTTCAGAAAATTCGGGTTTTGGGTGACCTTGCGAGAATTGTTATAACTTGGCCATTCGGGCTCTCTTTGGAGCCGCTTTTTGGGCCAAAATCTTTTCCAGTCATTGCACTTTAAGTGCATACTAATTGGAAGATAATGCCATTTACGCCAGTGTGCCTTTAGGCCTTTCAAACGAGGGCTACTTTTTGGGCGATTTTTGAAAAATTTCGCTTGGTCCCCCCTTTGCACTTTTACAGAAAATGCGGGTTTTGGGTGACCTTGCAAAAATTGCCATAACTTGGCCATTCGGGCTTTCTTAGAGCCGCCTTTTGCGCCAAAATCTTCTCCAGTCTTTGCAGTATAAGTGGATACAAATTACAGGATAATGACATTTTCGCCAGAGTACTCTTGGCCTTTTGAAGCGAGGGGTACTTTTTGGGCGATTTTTTAAAAGTTTCTCTTAGTCTCCTCTTTGCTTTTTTTTCGGAACATGCGGGTTCTGGGTGTCCTTTTGAAAACTGCCATAACTTGGCCATTAACTGTTTGCGCCTAAACCTTTTCCAGGTTTTGCTCTTTAAGTGCATGCTAATTAGAGGATAATGCCATTTGCGCCACAATGCTTTTGGGCCTTTTCAGCGAGTGCATCTTTTTGGGCGATTTTTGAAAAATTTCCCTTGGTCCCCCCTTTGCACTTTTTCAGAAAAAGTGGGTTTTGGGAGACCTTGCGAGAATTGCCATAACTTGGTCGTTCGGGACGTTTTGGAGTTGCTTTTTGCATACTAATTAGACGATAATGCCATTTCCGCCAGAGTGCTTTTAGCCGTTTCAAACGAGGCCTACTTTTTGTGCGATTTTTTAAAAATTTCCCTTGGTCCTCCCTTTGCACTTTTTAAGAAAATGCAGGTTTTGGGTGACCTTGCGAAAATTGCCATAAGTTGGCAATTCGGGTACCTTTGGAGCCGTTGTTTGCGCCTAAATTTTGTCCAGTCTTTGCACTTCAAGAGCATACTAATTAAAGGATAATGCGACTTGGTCTAGAGTGCTTTTGCGCCCTTAAGGCGAGGGCATGTTTTTGGGCGATTTTTGAATAATCTCTATTGGGCCCCCGTTTGCACTTTTTAAGGAAATGCGGGTTTTAAGTGACCTTGCGAAAATTGTTATAACTTGGCCATTCGGGCACTTTTGGAGCCGGTGTTTGCGCCCAAACCTTGTCCAGGCTTTGCAGTTTAAGTGCATACTAATTAGAAAATAATGTTATTTCCGCCAGAGTGCTTTTGAGAATTTAAAGCGAAGGCTACTTTTTAGGCGATTTTTGGAAAATTTCCCTTGGTCCCCCGTTTCCACTTTTTCAGAAAATACGGGTCTTGGCTGACGTTGCAAAAATTGCCATAACTTGGTCATTCGGGACGTTTTGGAGCTGCTTTTTGCGCCAAACTCTTCTTCAGTCTGTGCTTTATAAGTGGATACAATTTAGAGGATAATGTCATTTGCGCCAGAGTGCTTTTGGCCTTTTGAAGCGAGGGCTACTTTTTTAAGCGATTTTCGAAAAACTTCTCTTAGTCTTTCCTTTGCACTTTTTTTTGAAAATGCAGGTTTTGGGTGACCTTCCCAAAATTGCCATAACTTCGCCATTCGGGCACTTTTGGAGCCGCTGTTTGCGCCAAAATGTTTTCCAGTCTTTGCAGTTTAAGCGCATACTAATTAAAGGATAATACCATTTGCGCCAGAGTGTTTTTGGGCCTTTCAAACGAGGGCTACTTTCTGAACGATTTTTGAAAAATTTTCGTTGGTCCCCCCTTTAAACTTTTTCAGAAAATGCGGGTTTTTGGTGACCATGCGAAAATTGCCATAACTTGGCAATTCGGGCACTCTTTGAGCCGCTTTTTGGGCCACAATCTTTCCCAGTCTTTGGTCTTTAAGTGCATACTAATTAAAGGATAATGCCATTTCCGCCAGAATCCTTTTTTGCCTTTCAAACGAGGGCTTTTTTCGACAAATTTCCCTTGGTCCCCCCTTTCCACTTTTTCAAAAAATGCAGGTTTTGGGTGACCTTGCAAAAATTGCCATAGCTTGGCCATTCGGGTACTTTAAGAGCCGTTGTTAGTGCCAAAATTATTTCCAGTCTTTGCACTTTAAGTGCATACTAATTGGAGGATAATGCCATTTGCGCCAGAGTGCTTTTAGCCGTTTCAAACGAGGCCTACTTTTTGGGCGATTTTTGAAAAATTTCCTTTGGTCCCCCCTTTGCACTTTTTAAGAAAATGCGGGTTTTGGGTGACCTTGCGAAAATTACCATAACTGGCAATCTGGGTACTTTTGGAGCCGCTGTTTGCGCGTAAATTTTGTCCAGTCTTTGTTCTTTAAGAGAATACTTATTAGAGGATAATGCGATTTGGTCTAGAGTGCTTTTGGGCCTTTAAGGCGAGGGCATCATTTTGGGCGATTTTTAAAAAATTTCCATTGGTCCCCCTTTTGCCCTTTTTAGGAAAATGCGGGTTTTAAGTGACCTTGCGAAAATTGTTATAACCTTGCCATTCGAGCACTTTTAGAGCCCGTGTTTACACCCGAACCTTGTCCAGTCTTTGCACTTTAAGTGCATACCAATTAGAGGATAATGTTGTTTCCGCCAGAGTGCTTTTGAGAATTTTAAGCGAAGGCTACCTGTTAGGCGATTTTTGAAAAATTTTCGCTTTCCAAAATCCTGAATTCAAGATTATGGCCGATTTCAAGATTTTAGCTTTCCAAAATCCTGAATTCAAGATTTTGGCCGATTTCAAGATTTTAGCTTTCCAAAATCCAGAATTCAAGATTTTGGCCGATTTCAAGATTTTAGCTTTCCAATATCATTAATTTAAGATTTGGGCCGATTTCAAGATTTTAGCTTTCCAAAATCCTGAATACAAGATTGTGGCCGATCTTAAGATTTTAGCTTTGCAAAATCCTGAATTCAAAATTATGGCCGATTTGAAGATGCTAGGTTTCCAAAATCCTGAATTCAATATTATGGCCCCTTTCAAGATTTTAGCTTTCCAAAATCCTGAATTCAAGATTTTCGCCGAGTTCAAGATGTTAGCTTTCCAATATCCTGAATTTAAGATTTTGGCCCTTTTCAAGATTTTAGCTTACCAAAATCCTGAATTCAAGATTTTGGCCGATTTCAGGATTTTAGCTCTCCAAAATCCTGAATTCAAGATTTTGGCCGCTATCAAGATTTTGGCTTTCCAAAAACCTAAATTCGAGATTATGGCCGATTTCAAGATTTTAGGATTCTAAAATCCTAAATTCAACATTTTGGACGATTTCAACATTTTAGATTTTCAAAATCTTGAATTGCAGATTTTGGCTGATTTCAAGATCTTAGCTTTTGAAAATCCTGAACCCAAGTTTTAGCTTTCTAAAATCCTGAATTTAAGCTTTCGGCCGATTTCAAGATTTTAGCTCTCCAAAATGCTGAATTCAGGATTTTAGCCGATTTCAAGATTTTAGCCTTCCAAAATCGTCAATTCAATATTTTAGCTTACCAAAATCCTAAATTAAAGATTTTCGCCCAGTTCAAGATGTTAGCTTTCCAATATCCTGAATTTAAGGTCTTGGCCCTTTTCAAGATTTTAGCTTACCAAAATCCTGAATTCAAGATTTTGGCCGATTTCAAGATTTTAGCTCTCCAAAATCCTGAATTCAAGATTCTGCCCCATTTCAAGATTTTTGTTTTCCAATATCGTGATTTCAAGATTTTGGGCGATTTCAAGATTTTAGCTTTTCAAAATCCTGAATTCAAGATTTTGGCCGATTTCAAGATTTTAGCTTTTCAAAATCCTGAATTCAATATTTTCGCTGAGTTCGAGATTTTAGCTTTGCAAAAACCTGAATTCAAGATTTTGGCTGAGTTCAAGATTTTAGCTTTCCAAAATCGTGAATTCAATATTTTGGTCGATTTGAAGATTTTAGCTTTCCAAAATCCTGAATTCAAGATTTTGGCCACTATCAAGATTTTGGCTTTCCAAAATCCTGAATTCGAGATTATGGCCGATTTCAAGATTTTAGGATTCTAAAATCCTAAATTCAAGATTTTGGCCGATTTCAAGATTTTTGCTTTCCAAAATCCTGAATTCAAGATTTTGACCGATTTCAAGATGTTAGTCTCCAAAATCTTGAATTCAAGATTTTGGCTGAGTTGAAGATTTTAGCTTTCCAAAATCCTGAATTCAAGATTTTTGCTCAGTTCAAGATTTTAGGTTTCCAAAATCCTGAATTCAAGACTTTGCCGATCTTAAGGTTGTAGCTTTCCAAAATCCTGAATTCAAGATTTTCGCCGATTTCAAGGTTGTAGCTTTTCAAAATCCTGAATTCAAGATTATGGCCGATTTCAAGATTTTAGCTTCCAAAATCCTGAATTCAAGAATTTGGCTGAGTTAAAGATTTTTGCTTTCCAAAATCCTGAATTCAAGATTTTGGCTGAGTTCAAGATATTAGGTTTCCAAAATCCTAAATTTAAGATTTTTTCCGATTTCAAGATTTTAGCTTTTCAAAATCCTGAATTAAAGATTTTGCCGATTCCAAGGTTTTAGAGTTCCAAAATCCTGAATTCAAGATTTTCGCCGATTTTGAGGTGGTAGCTTTCCAAAATCCTGAATTCAAGATTTTGCCGATTTCAAGATTTTAGCTTTCCAAAATCCTGAACTCAAGATTTTCGCCGATTTCAAGATTTAAGCTCTCCAAAATCCTGAATTCAAGATTTTGGCTGAGTGTAAGATTTTAGCTTTCCAAGATCGTGAATTTAAGATTTTGGCTGAGTTCAACATTTTAGGTTTCCCAAATCCTGATTTGAAGTTTTTTTCCGATTTCAAGATTGTAGCTTTCCTAAATCCTAAATTCAAGATTCTGGCTGAGTTCAAGATTTTAGGTTTCCAAAATCCTGAATTCAAGATTTTGGCTGAGTTCAAGATTTTAGGTTTCCAAAATCCTGAATTGGAGATTTTTTCCGATTTCAAGATTTTAGCTTTCCAAAATCCTGAATTCAAGATTTTGGCCCATTTCAAGGTTTTAGCTTTCCAAAATGCTGAATTCAAGATTTTTTCCGATTTCAAGATTTTATCTATCCAAAATCCTGTATACAAGATTTTCCCCGATTTCAAAGTTTTAGCTTTCCAAAATCCTGAATGAAAGATTTTGGCCGATTTCAAGATTTCAGCTTTCCAAAATCCTGAATTCAAGATTTTCGCCGATTTCAAGATTTTAGTTTTGCAAAATCCGGAATTTAAGATTTTGGCCGATTTCAAGATTTTAGTTTTCCACAATCCTGAATTTTAGATTTCGGCCGATTTCAAGATTTTAGCTTTCCAAAATCCTCAATTCAAGATTTTTGGCCGATTTCAAGGTTTTAGCTCTCCAAAATCCTGAATTCAAGATTCTGTCTGATTTCTAGATTTTAGTTTTCCAATATCCTGATTTCTAGATTTTGGCGGATTACAAGATTATAGCTTTCAAAAATCCTGAATTCAAGATTTTGGCGGATTTCAAGATTTTAGCTTTCTAAAATCCTGAATTCAAGATTTTGTCCTAGTTGAGGATTTTAGCTTTCCAATATCCTGAATTTAAGATTTTGGCCGATTTCAAGATTTAGCTTTCCAAAATCCTGGATTCTAGATTTTGGCTGAGGTCAAGATTTTAGGTTTCCAAAATCCTAAATTCAAGATTTTGGCCGATTTCAAGATTTTAGCTTTTCAAACTCCTGAATTCAAGATTATGGCCGATTTCAAGATTTTACTTTTCCAAAATACTGAATTTAAGATTTGGGCTTATTTCAAGATTTTACCTTTCCAAAATACTGAATTCAAGATTATGGCCAATTTCAAGATTTTAGATTTCCAAAATCCTGAATTCAAGATTCTACCCCATTTCTAGATTTTAGTTTTCCAATATCATTATTTCTAGATTTTGGCCGATATCAAGATTTTGGCTTTCCAAAATCCTGAATTCAAGATTTTGGCCTCTTTCAAGAATTTAGCTTTCAAAAGTCCTGAATTCGAGATTTTGGCTGAGTTCAAGATTTTAGCTTTCCAAAATCGTAAACTCAAGATTTTGGCCGATTTGAAGATTTTAGCTTTCCAAAATCCTAAATTCCAGATTTTGGCCGCTTTCAAGATTTTACCTTTCCAAAATCCTGAATTCAACATCTTGGCCGAGTGCAAGGTTTTAGTTTTCCAAAATCCTGAATTCAAGAATTTGGCCGATTTTATGATCCAAAATCCTGAATTCAAGATGGTCGGCCGATTTCAAGATTTTTGCTTTCCAAAATCCTAAATTTAAGATTTTGGCCGATTTTAGGATTTTAGCTTTCCAAAATCCTCATTTCAAGATGGTTGGCCGAGTTCAAGATTTTAGCTTTCCAAACTCCTGAATTGAAGATTTTAGTCGATTTCAATATTTTAGCCTTCCAAAATCCTGAATTCAAGATTATGGCCGATTTGAAGATTTTACTTTTCCAAAATCCTGAATTCAAGATCTAGGCCGCTTTCAAGATTTTAGCTTTCGAAAATCCCGAATTGAAGATTTTGGGTGAGTTCAAGATTTTAGCTTTCAAAAATCCTCAAGTCAAGATTTCGGCCGAATTAAAGATTTTAAGTTTCTAAAAATTCTGAATTCAAGAGTTTGGCCGATTTTAAAATTTTAGCTTTGGAAAATCCTGAACTCAAGATTTTGGCCGATTTTAAAATTTGAGCTTTCCAAAATCCTGAATTCAAGATTTTGGCCGACTACAAGATTTTAGCTTTCCAAAATCCTGAATTCAAGCTTTTGGCTGAGTTCAAGAGTTTAGCTTTCCAAAAACCTGATTTCAAGATTTTGGCCGATCTCAGATTTTAGCTTTCCAAAACACTGAATTCAAGATTATGGCCGATTTCAAGATTTTAGGTTTCGAAAATCCCGAATTCAAGATTTTGGCCGATTTCAAGATTTTAGCTTTCCACAATCCTGAATTCAAGATTTTTATATGAGTTTAAGATTTTAGGTTTCCAAAATAATGAATTCAAGATGTTTGGCCGATTTCAAGATTTTAGCTTTCCAAAATCCTCAATTCAAGATTTTACCCAATTTGAAGACTTTAGCTTTCTAAAATCCTGAATTGAAGATTATGGCGGATTTCAAGAGTTTAGCTTTCCAAAATCCTGAATTCAAGATTTTGGCCGATTTCATGATTTTAGCTTTCCAAAATCCTGACTTCAAGATTCTGGGAGATTTTAAGATTTTAGCTTTGTAAAATCCTGAATGCAAGATTTTGGCCCATTTCAAGATTTTAGCTTTCCTAAATCCTGAATTTAAGATATTGGCCGGTTTCAAGAATTTAGCTTTCCAAAATCCTAAATTGAAGAATCTGGCCGATTTCAAGATTTAGACTTTAAAATATCCTGAATTCAAGATTCTGGGCCATTTTAAGATTTTAGCTTTCCAAAATACCTGAATTCAACATTATGGCACATTTCAAGATTTTAGCTTTCCAAAATCCTGACTCTAACATTTTTGCCGATTTTTAAAATTTTTACTTTCCAAATTCCTGAATTCAACACTTTGGCCAATTGCAAGATTTTAGGTTTGAAAAATCCTGAATTCAAGATTTTCGTCCATTTCAAGATTTTAGCCTTCAAAATCCTGAATTTAAAAGTTTGGCCCATTTCAAGATCTTAGCTTTCCAAAATCCCCAATTCAAGATTTTGGCGGATATCCAGATTTGAGCTTTTCAAAATCCTGAATTCAAGATTTTGGCCGATTTGAAGATTTTAGCTTTACAATATCGTGAACTCAAGATTTTGGCCAATATAAAGATTTAAGCTTTCCAAAATCTGAATTTAAGATTTTGGCTGATTTGAAGATTTTAGCTTTCCAAAATCCAGAATTCAAGATTTTGGCCGAGTTGAAGATTTTAACTTTCCAAAGTCCTGAATTCAAGATTATGGCTGTGTTCAAGATTTTAGGTTTCCAAAATCCCGAATTCAAGATTTTGGCCCATTTCAAGATCTTAGCTTTCCAAAATCCTTAATTCAAGATTTTGCCCGATTTCAAGATTCTAGCTTTCCCAAATCGTGAATTGAACATTTTTTTTGGATTTTAAGATTTTATGTTTCCAAAATCCTGAATTTAAAATTTTGGGCGATTTCAAGATTTTAGCTTAACTAAATCCTGAATTTAAGATTTTGACCGGTTTGAAGATTTTAGCTTTAAAAAATCGTAAATTGAAGAATTTGGCCGATTTCAAGATTTTGACTTTCCAAAATCCTGAATTCAAGATTTTGGCCCGTTTCAATATTTTAGCTTTCCAAAATACCTGAATTCAACATTAAGGCCGATTTCAAGATTTTAGCTTTCCAAAATCCTGTCTTTAACATTTTTGCCAATTTTTAAAATTTTCGCTTTGCAAATTACTGAATTTAACACTTTGTCCGACTTCAAGATTTTAGGTTTGCAAAATCCTGAATTCAAGATTTTAGCTTCCAAAATCCTCAATTTAAAACTTTGGCCGATTTCAAGTTTTTAGCTTTCCAAAATCCCGAATTCAAGATTTTGGCTGATTTCCAGATTTGAGCTTTTTCAAAATCCTAAATTCAAGATTTTGGCTGATTTCAAGATTTTAGCTTTCCAAAATAATAAATTCAAGATTTTGGCCGAGTTTAAGATTTGAGCTTTCCAAAATCCTGAATTCAAGATTTCGACCGATTTCAAGATTTTAGCTTTGGAAAATCTAGAATTCAAGATTTTGGCCGCTTTCAAGATTTTAGCTTTCCAATATCCTTAATTTAACATTTTGGCCGATTTCAAAATTATAGCTTTCCTAAACCCTGAATTGAAGATTATGGCCGGTTTCAAGAATTTAGCTTTCCAAAATCCTAAATTGAAGAATTTCGCCGATTTCAAGATTTTGACTTTCCAAAATCCTGAATTCAAGATTTTGGCCCATTTTAAGATTTTAGCTTTCCTAAATCCTGAATTTAAGATTTTGGCCGGTTTCAAGAATATAGCTTTCCAAAATCCTAAATTCAAGAATTTGGCCGATATCAAGATTTTGACTTTCCAAAATCCGGAATTAAAGATTTTTGCCGATTTCAAGATTTTAGCTCTCCAAAATCCTAAATTAAAGATTTTGGCCGAGTTTAAGATTTTACCTTTCCAAAATCCTGAATTCAAGATTGTTGGCCGATTTCAAGATTTTAGCTTTGAAAAATCTTGAATTCAAGATTTTAGCCGATTTCAATATTCTAGCTTTCCAAAATCCTGAAATCAAGATTATGGCCGATTTCAAGATTTTAGGTTTCCAAAATCCTGAATTCACGATTTTGGCCCATTTCAAGATTTTAGCTCTCCAAAATCCTGAATTCAAGATTGTGGCCGATTTTTAAATTTTAGTGTTCGAAAATCCTGAACTCAAGATTTTGGCCCATTTTAAAATTTCAGCTTTCCAAAATCCTGAATCAGTTCAAGATTTTGGCTGAGTTGAAGATTTTAGTTTTCCAAAATCCTGATTTCAAGGTTTTGGTCGTTTCCAAGATTTTAACTGTTCAAAATTCAGAATTCAAGATTTTGGCCGATTTCAAGATTTTGGCTTTCCAAAATACTGAATTCAAGACTAAGGTCGATTTCAAGATTTTAGGTTTCCAAAATCCTGAATTCAAGATTTTGGCCGATTTCAAGAATTTAGCTTTCCAAAATCCTCAATTCAAGATTTTAGCCAATTTGAAGACTTTAGCTTTCTAAAATCCTGAATTCAAGATTTTAGCCGATTTTAAGATTTTCGGTTTCAAAAAACGTGAATTCAAGATTTTGGCGGATTTCAAGATGTTAGGTTTCCAAAATCCTGAATTTAAGATTTTGGCCGATTTTAAGATTTTAGCTTATAAAAATCCCGAATTGAACATTTTAGCCGATTTCAAGATTTTAGCTCTCCAAAATCCTGAATTCAAGATTCTGCCCGATTTCTAGATTTTCGTTTTCCAATATCCTGATATCTAAATTTTAGCCGATTTCAAGATTTTAGGATTCAAAAATCCTGAATTCAAGATTTTGGCCGATTTAAAAATTTTAGCTTTCGAAAATCCTGAACTCAAGATGTTGGCCGATTCTAAAATTTGAGCTTTCCAAAATCCTCGATTCAAGATTTTAGCCGACTTCAAGATTAGAGCTTTCCAAAATCCTGAATTCAAGATTTTAGCTGATTTCAAGATTTTAGCTTTCCAAAATCCTGAATTCAAGATTTTGACCGATTTCAAGATTTTAGGTTTCCAAATCGAGAATTCAAGATTTTTGGCGATTTCAAGATTTCAGCTTTCGATTTTGAGATTTAAGCTTTCCAAAATCCCGAATTCAAGAGTTTGGCCGATTTCAAGACTTTAGGTTTCTAAAATCCAAAATGTAAGATTATGTTCCGATTTCAAGATTTTAGCTTTCCAATATCCTTAATTTAAGATTTTGGACGATTTCAAGATTTTAGCTTTCCAAATTCCTGGTTTCAAGATTTTGGCCGATTTGAAGATTTTAGCTTTCCAAAATCCTGAATTCAGGATTTTCGCTGATTTCAAGATTTTAGCTTTCCAAAATAATGAATTCAACATTTTCGCCGATTTGAAGATTTTGGCTTTCCAAAGACCTGAATTCAAGATTTTTGTTGATTTCGAGATTTCACGTTTCCAAAATCCTGAATTCAAGATTTTGGCTGATTTTGAGATTTAAGCTTTCAAAAATCCCGAAATCAAGATTTTGGCCGTTTCAAGACTTTAGCTTTCTAAACTCCAGAATTTAAGATTTCGCTCCGATTTGAAGATTTTCTGCTTTTCAATATCCTTAGTTTAAGATTTTGGCCGATTTCAAGATTTTAGCTTTCCAAAATCCTGACTTCAAGATTTTGGCCGATTTGATGATTTTCGCTTTCCAAAATCCTTAATTCAAGATTTTGGCTGAGTTTAAGATTTTAGCTTTCCAAAATCCTGAATTCAGGATTTTAGCTGATTTCAAGATTTTAGCTTTCCAAAATCCTGAATTCAAGACTTTGGCCAATTTGAAGATTTCAGCTTTCCCAAATCCTGAATTCAAGATTTTGGCCGATTTGAAGATTTTAGCTTTCCAAAATCCTCAATTCAAGATTTTGGCCGATTTCAAGATTTTAGCTTTCCAAAATCCTGAATTCAAGATTTTGACCGATTTCAAGATTTTAGCTTTCCAAAATCCTGAATTCAAGATTTTGACCGATTTCAAGATTTTAGCTTTCCAAAACCCTGAAGTCAAGATTTTGACCGATTTCAAGATTTTAGCTTTCCAAAATCCTGAAGTCGAGATTTTAGCTTTTCAAAAACCTTAATTCAAGATTATGGCCCATTTGAAGATTTTAGCTTTCGAAAATCCTGAATTCAAGATTTTGGACGATTTCAAGATTTTAGCTTTCCAAAATCCTGAATTCAAGCTTTTGGCTGAGTTCAATACTGGAGAAGATTTTGGCGCACAAGGCGGCTCTAAGAGTGCCCGAATGGTCAAGTTATGGCAATTTTTGCAAAGTCACCAAAAACCCGAATTTTCTGCAAAAGTGCAAAGGGGGGAACCAAGGGAAATTTTTCAAAAATCGCCAAAAAAGTAGCCCTTGCTTGAAAGGCCCAAAAGCACTGTGGCGCAAGTTGAATTATACTCTAATTAAAATGTACTTAAAGTGCAAAGACTGGAGAAGATTTTGGCGAGAACAGCGGCTCCAAAAGTGGCCGAATGACCACGTTATGGCAATTTTCGCAAGGTCACCCAAAACCCGCATTTTCTGAAAAAGTGCAAAACGGGGACCAAGGGAAATGTTTCAAAAATCGCCCAAAAGGATGCCCTCGCTGAAAAGGCCCAGAAGCACTGTGGCGCAAATGGTATTATCCTCTAATTAGTATGCACTGATAGACCAAAGACTGGAAAAGATTTAAGCGCAAACAGCGGCTCCAAAGGTGCCCGAATGGCCAGGTTATGGGAATTTTCGGAAGGTCACCGAAAACCCGCATTTTCAGAAAAAAAGCAAAGTTGAGACCAAGAGAAACTTTTAAAAAATCGCCTAAAAAGTACCCTTTAGCTTGAAAGGGCTAAGAGCACTCTGGCGAAAATGTCATTATCCTGTAATTTGTATCCACTTATACTGCAAAGACTGGAGAAGATTTTGGCGCACAACGCGGCTCTAAGAGTGCCCGAATGGCCAAGTTATGGCAATTTTTGCAAGGTCACCCAAAACCCGCATTTTCTGTAAAAGTGCAAAGGGGGGACCAAGGGAAATTTTTCAAAAATCGCCGAAAAAGATGCCCTCCCTTAAAAGGCCCAAAAGCACACTGGCGCAAATGGCGTTATCCTCTAATCAGTATGTACTAAAAGTGCAAAGACTGGAAAAGATTTTGGCGCATAAGGCGGCTCCAAAAGTGCCCGAATGGCCAAGTTATGGCAATTTTCGCCAGGTCACCCAAACTCGCATTTTCTGAAAAAGTGCAAAGAGGGGACGAAGGGAAATTCTTCAAAAATTGTCCAAAAAGTGGCCCTCGCTTAAAAAAAACCCATAAGCAGTCTCGCGCAAGTGGCATTATCCTCTAATTAGTACGCACTTAACGTGGAAAGAATGGAAATGATTTTGGCGCAAACAACGGCTCCAAAAGTGTCCGAATGGGCAAGGTATGGCAATTATCGCAAGGTCACCCAAAACGCGCATTTTCTGGAAAAGTGCAAAGGGGGGACCAAGGGAAATTTTTTAAAAATCGTTCAAAAAGTAGCCCTCGTTTGAAAGGCCGAAAAGCACTCTTGCGCAAATGGCATTATTCTCTAATTTGTATGCACTTAAACTGCAAAGACTGGAGAAGATTTTGAGGCAAACAAGCGGCTCCAAAAGTTCCCGAATGGCCAAGTTATGGCAATTTAGGCAAGGTCACCCAAAAGCCGCCTTTTCTTAAAAAGTGCAAAGGGGGGACGAAGAGAAATTTTTCAAAGATCGCCCAAAAAACAGCCCTCACTTAAAAAACCCAACAGCACTCTGGCCGAAATGGCATTATCCTCTAATTAGTATGCAGTTAAAGTGCAAAGACTGGAGAAAAGTGTGGCGCAAAGAAAAGCTCCAAAAGTGCCCGAAAGGCCAAGTTATGGCAATTTTTGAAAGGTCACCCAAAACCCGCGTTTTCTAAAAAAGTGCAAAGGGGGGACCAAGGAAAATTTTTAAGAAATGGGACAAAAAGTAGCCCTCGCTTAAAAGGCTTTAAAGCACTCTGGCGCAAATAGCATTATCCTCTAATTAGTATGTGCTTATAGTGCAAAGAATAGAAAAGATTTTGGCGCAAAAGGCGGCTTCAAAAGTTCTCGAATGGCCAAGTTAGGGCAATTTTGGCAACGTCACCCATTCGGGCACTGTTAAAGCCACTTTTTGCGCCAAAATCTTTTCCAGTCTTTGCATTTTAAGTACATACTAATTAGAGGATAATGCCATTTGCGCCAGAGTGCTTGTGGGGCCTTTTCAGCGAGGCCATCTTTTTGGGCGATTTTTGAAAAATTTCCCTTGGTCCCCCCTTTCCACTTTTTCAGAAAATGCGGGTTTTGGGTGACCTTGCCAAAATTGCAATAACTTGGTCATTCGGGAACTTTTGGACCCGCTCTTTTGCCCCAAAATATTCTCCAGTCTTTGCCCTTTAAGTGCATACTAATAAGAGGATAATGCCATTTGTGCTAGAGTGCTTTGGGGCCTTTCAAACGAATCTACTTTTTAGGCGATTTTTTGAAAAATTTCCTTTGATCCCCCCTTTGTACTTTTTTAGAAAATGCGGGTTTTGGGTGATCTTGCCAAAATTGCCATAACTTGGTTGTTCGGGCACTTTTGGAGCGTCTCTTTTCGCCGAAATCTTTTCTTGTCTTTGCAGTTTAAGTGCATACTAATTAAAGTATAATGCTATTTGCGCCAGAGTGCTTTTGGGCCTTTCAAACGAGGGCTCTTTTTGGGGCGATTTTTCAAAAATTTCCCTTGGTCCCCCCTTTGCCCTTTTTTAGAAAATGCGGGTTTGGGTTACCTGGCAAAAATTGCCATAACTTGGCTATTCGGGCACTTTTGGAGCCGCCTTATGCGCCAAAATCTTGTCCAGTCTTTGCACTTTTAGTGCATACTAATTAGAGGATAATGCCATTTGCGCCATAGTGCTTTTGGGCCTTTCAAGCGAGGGCTAATTTTTCGGCGATTTTTGAAAAATTTCCCTTGGTCCCCCCTTTGCACTTTTTCAGAAAATGCGGGTTTTGGGTGACCTTGCGAAAATTGCCATACCTTGGCCATTCGGGCACTTCTGTAGCTGCTTTTTGCGCCAAAATTTTCTCCAGTCTTTCCACTTTAAGTGTATACTAATTAGAGGATAATGCAAGTTTGGCCAGAGTGCTGTTGGCCCTTTTAAGTGAGGGCTACGTTTTGGACGATATAATGAAAAATTTCTCTTCGTCCCCTTTTTGAACTTTTTCAGAAAATGCGGGTTGTGGGTGACCTTGCCTAAATTGCCATAACTTGGCCATTCGGGCCCTTTTGGAACCGCTTTTTGCGCCAAAATCTTTTCCATCCTTTGCCTTATAAGTGCATACTAATTAAAGGATAATGCCATTTGCGCCAGAGTGCTGTTGGTTTTTTGAAGGGAGGGCCACTTTTTGGGTGATTTTTGAAAAATTTTCCTTGGTCCCCCCTTTGCACTTTATCACAAAATGGGGCTTTTGGGTAACCTTGCGAGAATTGCCATAACTTAGCCATTCGGGCTCTTTTGGATCCGCTTTTTGCACCAAAATCTTTTGTAGTCTTTGCACTTCAAGTGCATTCTAAATAGAAGATGATGTTATTTGCGCCAGAGTGCTTTTAGGCCTCTCAAACGAGGGCTACTTTTTGGGCGATTTTTCAAAAATTTCCTTTGGTCCCCCCTTTGCACTTTTTCAGAAAATGCGGCTTTTGGGTGATCTTGCGAAAATTGCCATAACTTGGTCATTCGGGACGTTTTGGAGCTGCTTTTTGCGCCGAACTCTTTTTCAGTCTTTGCATTATAAGTGGATACAATTTACAGGATAATGACATTTGCGCCAGAGAGTGCTGTTGGCCTTTTCAAGCGAGGGCTACTTTTTGGGCGATTTTTGAAAAAAGTTCTCTTGAACTCCCCTTTGCACTTTTTCAGAAAATGCAGGTTTTGGGTGACCTTCCGAAAATTGCCCTAACTTCGCCATTCGGGCCCTTTTTGAGCCGCTGTTTATGCCTAAATCTTCTCCAGTCTTTGCAGCTTAATTGCATACTAAATAGAAGGATAATGTCAGTTGCGCCAGTGTGCTTTTGGGCCTTTCCTTTGGTCCCCCCTTTAATTTCCCCCTGTAATTTCTCCCCTTTGGTCCCCCCTATAATTCATCTTGCGCCAGAGTGCTTTTGGGCCTTTCAAGCAAGGGCTACTTTTTTGGCGATTTTTGAAAACTTTCCCTTGGTCGCCCCTTTCCTCTTTTTCAGAAAAATGTTGGTTTAGGGTGACCGTTCGAAATTTGCCATAACTTAGCCATTCGGGCACTTTTCGATCCGCTTTGTGCGCTTAAATCTTTTGCAGTCTTTGCGCTTCAAGTGCATACTAAAAAGAGGATAATGTTATTTGCGCCAGAGTGCTTTTCGGTCTTTCAAACGAGGGCTACTTTTTTGGGCGATTTTTGAAAAATTTCTCTTTGTCCCCCCTTTGCACCTTTTCAGAAAAAGCGGGTCTTGGGTGACGTTGCCAAAATTGCCATAACTTGGTCATTCGGGACGTTTTGGAGCTGCTTTTTGCGCCAAACTCTTGTTCAGTCTTTGCATTAAAGGTGGATACTAATTAGAGGATAATGCCATTTGCGCCAGAGTGCTGTTGGGTTTTTGAAGGTAGGGCCACTTTTTGGGCGATTTTTGAAAAATTTTCCTTGGTCCCCCCTTTGCACTCTTTCACAAAATGCGGGTTTTGGGTGACCTTGCGAGAATTGCCATAACTTAGCCATTCGGGCACTTTTTGAGCCGCTGTTTGTGCCTAAATCTTCTCCAGTCTTTGCACTAAAAGTGCATGGTAATTAAAGGATAGTGCAATTTGCGCGAGTGTGCTTTTGGGCCTTTTAAACGAGGGCATCTTTTTGGGCGAATTTTGAAAAATTTCCTTTGGTCCCCCCTTTGCACTTTTTCAGAAAATGCGGGTTTTGGGTGACGTTGCGAAAATTGCCATAAGTTGGCAATTCGGGTACTTTTGGAGCCGCTGTTTGCACCTAAATTTTGTCCAGTCTTTGCACTTTAAGAGCATTCTAATTAGAGGATAATGCGATTTGGTCTAGAGTGCTTTTGGGCCTTTAAGGAGAGGGCATCTTTTTGGGCGATTTTTGAAAAATTTCTATTGGTCCCCCTTTTGCACTTTTTAAGAAAATGTGGGTTTTGGATGACCTTGCGAAAATTGTTGTAACTTGGCCATTCGGGCACTTTTCGAGCCGATGTTTGCGAAAAAACCTTGTCCAGTCTTTGCACTTTAAGTGCATACTAATTAGAGGATAATTTTATTTCCGCCAGAGTGCTTTTGAGCCTTTTAAGCGAAGGCTACTTTTTAGGCGATTTTTGAAAAATTTTCCTTGGTCCCCCCCTTTGCACTTTTTCAGAAAATGAGGGTTTTGGGTGACCTTGCGAAAATTGCCATAACTTGGCCATTCGGTCACTTTTGTAGCCGCTCTTTGCGCCTAAATCTTCTGCAGTTTTTGCACTTTAAGTGTATACTATAAAGAGCATAATGCCATTTGCGCCAGAGTGCTCTTTGCCCTTTGAAGCGAGGGCTACTTTTTTGAAGAATTTTGAAAAACTTACTTTGGTTCCCCCTCCCCTTTGCACTTTTTCAGAAAATGAGGGTTTTGGGTGACCTTAAGAAAATTGCCATAACTTGGCCATTCTGGAACTCTTGGAGCCACTGTTTGCGCCAAAATGTTTTCCAGTGTTTGCACTTTAAATGCGTACAAATTACAGGATAATGACACTTTCGCCAGAGTGCTCTTGGCCCTTTGAAGCGAGGGGTACTTTCTGGGCGATTTTTAAAAAGTTTCTCTTGGTCTCACCTTTGCTTTTTTTCCGAAAATGCAGGTTTTGGGTGACGTTGCGAAAATTGCCATAACTTGGCCATTCGGGCACCTTTGGAGCTGCTGTTTGCGCCTAAATCTTTTCCAGTCTTTGCTCTTTAAGGACATACTATTTAGAGGATAATAACATTTTCGCCAGAGCGCTTTTCGGCCTTTTAAGCGAGGGCATCTTTTTGAGCGATTTTTGAAAAATTTCCCTTGGTCCCCCTTTTGCACTTTTTCAGAAAATGCGCGTTTTGGGTGACCTTGCAAAAATTGCCATAACTTCGCCATTCGGGCACTTTTGGAGCCGCTTTTTTGCCCCAAAATCTTCTCCAGTCTTTGCTTTTGAAGTGGATACTAATTAGAGGATAATGCCATTTGTGCTAGAGTGCTTCTGGGCCTTTTAAATGAGGGCTACGCTTCAGGCGATTTTTGAAAAGTTTCCTTTGGTCCCCCCTTTGCACTTTTTCAAACAATGCGGGTATTGGGTGACTTTGCGAAAATTGCCATAACTTGGCCATTCGGGCACTTTTGGAGCCGCTGTTCTCGCCAAAATCCTTTCCAGTCCTTGCACTTTAAGTGCATACTAATTAGAGGATAATGTTATTTCCGCCAGAGTGCGTTTGAGCCCTTTAAGCAAAGGCTAATTTTTAGGCGATTTTTGAAAAATTTCCCATAGTCCCCCCCTTTCACTTTTTCAGAAAATGAAGGTTTTGGGTGACCTTGCGAAAATTGCCATAACTTGGCCATTCGGGCACTTTTGTAGCCGCTGTTTGCGCCTAAATCTTCTCTAGTTTTTGCACTTTAAGAGTATACTAATTTGAGGATAATGCCATTTTCGCCAGAGTGCTCTAAGCCCTTTCAAGTGAGGGCTACTTTTTTTGCGATTTTTGAAAAACTTACCTTGGTCCCCCCTTTGCACTTTTTCAGAAAATGCGGGTTTTGGGTGACCTTGCAAAAATTGCCATAACTTGGCCATTCGGGCACTTTTGGAGCCGCTCTCTGCGCCAAAATCTTTTCCAGTCTTTGCACCTTAAGAGCATACTAGTTGACTGATAATGCCACTTACGGCAGAGTGCTTTTGGGCCTTTCAAACGAAGGCTACTTTTTGGGCGATTTTTGAAAAATTTTGCTTGGTCCCCCCTTTGCACTTTTTCAGAAAATGCGAGTTTTGGGTGACCTTGCAAAAATTGCCATAACTTCGCCGTTCGGGCACTTTTGGAGCCGCCTTCTGCGCCAAAATCTTGTCCAGTCTTTGCACCTTAAGAGCATACTAGTTCGGAGATAATGCCACTTACGGACAGAGTGTTTTTGGGCCTTTCAAACGAAGGCTACTTTTTGGCCGATTTTTGAAAAATGTCCCTTGGTCTCCCCGTTGCACTCTTTCAGTAAATGCGGGTTTTGGGTGACCTTACGAAAATTGCCATAACTTGGCCATTCGGGCACTTTTGGAGCCGCTGTTTGCGTCAAAATCCTTTCCAGTCTTTGCACTTTAAGTGAATTCTATTTAAAGGATAATACCATTGGCGCGAGAGTGCTTATGGGTCTTTTAAGCGAAGGCTACCTTTTGGGGGATTTTTGAAAAATTTCCATTGGTCCCCCCTTTGCACTTTTTCAGAAAATGCGGGTTTTGGGTGACCTTGCGAAAATTGCCATACCTTGACCATTCGGGCAGTTTTGGAGCTGCTTTTTGCGCCAAAATTTTCTCCAGTCTTTGCACTTTAACTGTATGCTAATTAGAGGATAATGCCAGTTTGGCCAGAGTGCTGTTGGCCCTTTTAAGTGAGGGCTACTTTTTGGACGATTTTTTTAAAAATTTGTTTTGGTCCCCTCTTTGAACTTTTTCAGAAAATGCGGGTTTTTGGGTGACCTTGCCTAAATTGCCATAACTTGGCCATTCGCGCCCTTTTGGAACCGCTTTTTGCGCCAAAATCTTTTCCATCCTTTGCACTACAAGTGCATGCTAATTAGAGGATAATGCCTTCTGCGCCAGAGTGCTGTTGGTTTTTTGAAGGGAGCGCCACTTTTTGGGTGATTTTTGAAAAATTTTCCTTGGTCCCTCCTTTGCACTTTTTCACAAAATGGGGGTATTGGGTGACCTTTCGTGAATTGCCATAACTTAGCCATTCGGGCACTTTTGGATCCGCTTTTTGCGCCAAAATCTTTTGCCGTCTTTGCACCTCAAGTGCATACTAAATACAAGATGATGTTATTTGCGCCAGAGTGCTTTTAGGCCTCTCAAACGAGGGCTACTTTTTGGGCGGTTTTTGAAAAATTTTTCTTGGTCCCCCCTTTGCACTTTTTCAGAAAATGCGGGTCTTCGGTGACGTTGCGAAAATTGCCATAACTTGGTCATTCGGGACGTTTTGGAGCTGCTTTTTGCGCCAAACTCTTCTTCAGTCTTTGCATTATAAGTGGATAGAATTTACAGGATAATGACATTTGCGCCAGAGTGCTGTTGGCCTTTGGAAGCAGGGCTACTTTTTGGGCGATTTTTTAAAAACTTCTCTTGCTCTCCCCTTTGCAGTTTTTCTGAAAATGCGGGTTTTGGGTGACCTTGCAAAAATTGTTGTAACTTGGCCATTCGGGCACTTTTGGAGCCGCTGTTTGCGCCAAAATCTTTTCAAGTTTTTGCACTTTAAGTGCACTTTAATTAAAGGATAATGTCATTGGCGCGAGAGTTCTTATGGGTCTTTAAAGCGAAGGCTACCTTTTGGGGAATTTTTGAAAAATTTCCCTTGGTCCTCCCTTTGCACTCTTTCAGAAAATGTGGGTGTTGGGTAACCTTGCAAAAATTGCCATAACTTGGTTATTCAGGCACTTTTGGAGCCGCCTTTTGCACGAAAATCTTTTGCAGTCTGTGCACTTTAAGAGCATACTAATTGGAGGATAATGCCATTTGCGCCAGAGTGCTTTTAGGCCTTTCAAACGATGGCTTCTTTTTGGGCGATTTTTGGAAAATTTCCCTTGGTTCCCCCTTTGCACTTTTTCACAAAATGGGGCTTTTGGGTGACCTTGTGAGAATTGCCATAACTTAGCCATTCGGGCACTTTTGGAGCCGCCGTTTGCCCCAAAATCCTCTCCAGTATTTGCACATTAAGTGCATTCTAATTAAAGGATAATGCCATTTGCGCCAGAGTGCTTTTAGGCCTCTCAAACGATGGCTACTTTTTGGGCAATATTTGAAAAAGTTTCCTTGGTACCCCTTTGCACTTTTTCAGGAAATGCGGGTTTTGTTTGACCTTGCAAAAATTGCAATAACGTGGCCATTCGGGCTTTCTTTGGAGCCGCTTTTTGCGCCAAAATCTTTACAAGTCTTTGCACTTTAAGTGCATACTAATTAGACGATAATGCCATTTCCGCCAGAGTGCTTTTAGCCGTTTCAAACGAGGCCTACTTTTTGGGCGATTTTTGAAAAATTTCCCTTGGTCCTCCCTTTGCACTTTTTCAGAAAATGCAGGTTTTGGGTGACCTTGCGAAAATTGCCATAACTTGGCAATTCGGGTCCTTTTGGAGCCGCTGTTTTCGCCAAAATCCTTTCCAGTCTTTGCACTTTAAGTGCATTTTAATTAAAGGATAATGCCATTGATGCGAGAGTGCTTATGGGCCTCTAAAGCGAAGGTTATTTTTTGGGGGATTTTTGAAAAATTTCCCTTGGTCCCCCCTTTTCACTCTTTCAGAAAATTCGGGTTTTGGGTGACCTTGCGAAAATTATTATAACTTGGCCATTCGGGCACTCTTTGGAGCCGCTTTTTGGGCCAAAATCTTTTCCAGTCTTTGCACTTTAAGTGCATACTAATTGGAAGATAATGCCATTTGCGCCAGATTGCTATAAAGCCTTTTAAACGAGGGCTACTTTTTTGGCGATTTTTAAAAAATTTCCCTTGGTCCCCCCTTTGCACTTTTTCAGAAAATGCGAGTTTTGAATGACCTCGCAAAATTTGCCATAACTTGGCCATTCTGGCACTTTCGGAGCCGCTGTTTGCGCCAAAATGTTTTCCAGTGTTTGCACTTTAAATGCGTACAACTTAGAGGATAATGCCATTTGCGCCAGTTTGCTTTTGAACCTTTCAAACGAGGGCTACTTTTTGGGCGATTTTTGAAAAATTTTCCTTGGTCCCCCCTTTGCACTTTTACAGAAAATGCGGGTTTTGGGTGACCCTGCAAAAACCATAAGAAAAATGAAAATGCGGGTTTTGGGTGACCTTGCAAAAATTGCCATAACTTGGCAATTCGGGCACTTTGGGAACCGCTTTTTTGCCCTAAAGTCTTCTCCAGTCTTTGCCCTTGAAGTGCATACTAATTAGAGGATAATGCCATTTGTGCTAGAGTGCTTCTGGGCCTTACCAATGTGTTCTACGTTTTAGGCGATTTTTAAAAATTTCCTTTGGTCCCCCCTTTGTACTTTTTTAGAAAATGCGGGTATTGGGTGACTTTGCGAAAAATGCCATAACTTGGTCATTCGGGCACTTTTGGAGCCGCCTTATGCGCCAAAATCTTGTCCAGTTTTTGCACTTTTAGTGCATACTAATTAGAGGATAATGCCATTTGCGCCAGTGTGCTTTTGGGCCTTTTTAGGGAGGGCATCTTTTTGGGCGATTTTTGAAAACTTTCCCTTGGTCCCCCGTTTGCACTTTTTCAGAAAATGCGGCTTTTGGGTGACCTTGCAAAAATTCCCATAACTTGGCCATTCGGGCACTTTTAAAGCCGGTGTTTGCGCCAAAATCTTCTCCAGTCTTTGCCCTTTAAGTGCATAACAATTACAGGATAATACCATTTGCGCAAGAGTGCTTTTCTGCCTTTCAAACGAAGTTTACTTTTTGAACAATTTTCGAAAAATTTCCCTTGGTCCCCCCTTTGCACTTTTTCAGAAAATGCGGGTTTTGAATGACCTCGCGAAAATTCCTATAACTTGGCCATTCGGGAACTTTTGGAGCAGCTGTTTGCGCAAAAATGTTCTCCAGTGTTTGCACTTTAAATGCGATAAAATTAGAGGATAATACCATTTGCGGCAGTGTGCTTTTGGGCCTTTCAAACGAGGGCTACTTTTTGGGCGATTTTTGAAAAATTTTGCTTGGTCCCCACTTTGCACTTTTACAGAAAATGCGGGTTTTGGGTGACCTAGCAAAAATTGCCATAACTTGGCCATTCGGGCAATTTTAGAGCCGCCTTGTGCGCCAAAATCTTCTCCAGTCTTTGCAGTATAAGTGGATACAAATTACAGGATAATGACATTTTCGCCAGAGTGCTCTTGGCCCTTTGAAGCGAGGGGTACTTTTTGGGCGATTTTTTAAAAGTTTCTCTTGGTCTCCCCTTTGCTTTTTTTCAGAAAATAAGGGTTTTGGGTGACCTTCCGAAAATTGCAATAACTTGGCGATTCGGTCACCTTTGGAGCCGCTGTTTGCGCCTAAATCTTCTCCAGTCTTTGCACTTTAACTGCATACTAATTAGAGAATAATGGCATTTGCGCCACAGTGCTTTTGGGCCTTTTCAGCGACGGCATCCTTTTGGGCGATTTTTGGAAAATTACCTTTGGTCCCCCCTTTGCACTTTTTCAGAAAATGCGGGTTTTTGGTGACCTTGTGAAAATTGGAATAACTTGGGCATTCGCGCACTTTTGGAGACGCTGTTTCCGCCTAAATCTTGTCCAGTCTTTGCACTTTAAGTGCATACTATTTAGAGGATAATGTCATTTGCGCCAGAGTGCTTTTGGGCATTTTAAGCCAGGGCACGTTTTTTGAAAAATTTTCCTTCGTCCCCCCTTTGCACTTTTTCAGAAAATGCGGGTTTTCGGTGACTTTGCGAGAATTGTCATAACTTGGCCATTCGGGCACTTTTAAAGCCGCTGTTTGCGCCAAAATCTTTTCCAGTCTTTGCCCTTTAAGTGCATAATAATAAGAGAATAATGCCACTTCCTACAGAGTTTAATTGGGCTTTTTAAGCAAGGGATACTTTTTAGGCGATTTTTGAAAAATTTCTCTTCATCCCCCTTTTGCAATTTTTCCAGAAAATGCTGGTTTTGGGTGACCTTGCGATAATTGCCATAACATGCCCATTCGGACACTTCCTTCAATTCAGGATTTTTGAAAGCTAAAATCTTCAAATCGGCCAAAATCTTGAATTCAGGATATTGGAAAGCTGAAATCTTCAACTGAGCCAAAATCTTGAATTCAGGATTTTGGAAGGCTAAAATCTTGAAATGGGCCATAATCTTGAATTCAGGTTTTTAGAAACCTAAAATCTTGAATTCAGGATTTTGGAAACCTGAAATCTCGAAATCGGCAAAAATCTTGAATTCAGGATTTTGGAAAGCTAAAATCTTGAATTCGGTCGAAATCTTTAATTCAGGATATTGGAAAGCTAAAATGATGAAATGGGCCATAATCTTCAGTTCAGGCTTTTGGAAAGCTAAAATCTTGAATGCAGGCTTTTGGAAACCTAAGATCTCGAAATCGGCCATAGTCTTGAATTCAGGATTTTGGGAAGCCAAAATCTTGAAAGCGGAAAAAATCTTGAATTCAGGATTTTGAAAAGCTAAAATCTTGAAATCGGCGAAAATCTTAACCTCAGGATTTTGGAAACCTAAAATCTTGAAATCGGTCAAAATCTTGATTTTAGGATTTTGGATAGCTAAGATCTTGAAATCGGCCATAATCTTGAATCCAGGATTTTGGAAAGCCAAAATCTTGAAATCGGCCAAAATCTTGAATTCAGGATTTTGAGGAGCTAAAATCTTGAAATCGGTCAATAACTTGATTTCAGGATTTTGGAAAGCTAAAATCTTCAACTCAGCCAAAATCTTCAATTCAGGATTTTGGAAAGCTGAAACCTTGAAATCGGAAAGATCTTAAATTCAGGATTTTGGGCAGCTAAAATCTTGATCTCAGCCAAAATCTTAAATTCAGGATATTGGAAAGCAAAAATCTTGAACTGGGCCAAAATCTTGAGGTCAGGGTTTTGGAAAGCTAAAATCTTGAAATCAGCCAAAATCTTGAATTGAGGATTTTTGGAAAACTAAAATCTTGACATCGGCTATAACCTCGAATTCAGGATTTTGGAAAGCCAAAATCTTGAAATCGGCCAAAATCTTGAATTCAGGACTTTGAAAAGCTAAAATCTTGAACTCTCCCAAAATCTTCAATTTACGATTTTCAAAAGCAAAAACCTTGAAATCGGCCAAAAGCTTGTATTCAGGATTTTGGAAACCTAAAATCTTGAACTGAAGCAAAATCTTGAATTCATGATTTTGGAAAGCTAAAATCTTGAAATCGGCCAAAATCTTCAATTGAGGATTTTTGAAAGCTAAAATCTTCAAATCGACCAAGATCTTAAATTCAGGATATTGGAAACCTAAAATATTCAACTGGGCCAAAATCTTGAATTCATTATTTTGGAAAGCTAGAATCTTGAAATGGGCCATAATCTTGAATTAAAGATTATGGAAAGCTAAAATCTTGAAATCGGCCAAAATCTTGTATTCAGGATTTTGGAAAGCTAATACCTTGAAATCGGCCAAAATCGTGAATTCAGGATTTTGGAAACCTAAAATCTTGAACTCAGCGAAAATCTTAAATTCAGTATTTTGGAAAGCTAAAATCTTGAAATCGGCCAAAATCTTGAATTCAGGATTTTGGAAAGCTAAGATCTTGAAATCGGCCAAGATCTTGAATTCAGTATTTTGGAAAGGTCAAATCTTGAAATCGGCGATAGTCTTGAATTCTTTGTTTGGAAACCTAAAACCTTGTAGTCGGATAAAATCTTGAATTCAGGATTTTGGAAACCTAAAATCTTAATCTCAGCCAAAATCTTGAATTCGGGATTTTAAAAAGCTAAAATCTTGAAATGGGCCAAAATCTTAAATTCAGGATTTTCGAAAGCTAAAATCTTGAAATCGGCCAAAATCCTGAATTTAGGATTTTCGAAACCTATAATCTTGAACTCAGCCAAAATCTTGAATTCATGATTTTGGAAAGCTAAAATCTTAAAATCGGCCAAAATCTTGAATTCAGGATTTTGGAAAGCTAAAATCTTGAAATCGACCAAAATCTTAAATTCAGGATATTGCAAAGCTAAAATCTTGAACTGGGGCAAAATCTTGAGTTCAGGATTTTGGAAAGCTAAAATCTCGAAACCGGCCATAATCTTGAATTCAGGATTTTGGAAAGCCAAAATCTTGAAATCGGCCAAAATCTTGAATTTAGGATTTTGAAAAGCTAAAATCTTGAAATCAGCCAAAATCTTGACTTCAGGATATTGGAAAGCTAAAATCTTGAAATCGGTCAAAATCTTGAATTGAGGATTTTGGGAAGCTAAAATCTTGAAAGCGGCTAAAATCTTGAATTCAGGATTTTGAAAAGCTAAAATCTTGGATTCAGGATTTTGGAAAGCTAAAATCTTGAAATCGGCCAAAATCTTGAATTCAGGATTTTGGAAAGCCAAAAACTTGAACTGAGAAAAAATCTTGAATTCAGCATCTTGAAAAGGTAAAATCTTGAAATCGGCGAAAATCTTGAATTCAGGATTTTTCAAAGCTAAAATCTTGAACGCAGCCAAAAGCTTTAATTCAGGATTTTGGAAAGCTAAAATCTTAAACTCAGCCAAAATCTTAAATTCAGGATAGTGGAAAGCTAAAATCTTAAACTCAACCAAAATCTTGAATTCAGGATTTTGCAAAGCTAAAAGCTTGAAATCGGCCAAAATCTTGAATTCAGGATTATGGAAACCTAAAATCTTCAACTGAGAAAAAATCTTGAATTCATGATTTTGGAAAGCTAAAATCTTAAAATCGGCCAAAATCTTGAATTCAGGATTTTGGAGAGCTAAAATCTTGAAATCGGCCAAAATCTTCAATTCATGATTTTGGGAAGCTAAAATCTTGAAATCGGCCAAAATCTTAAATTCAGGATATTGCAAAGCTAAAATCTTGAACTGGGGCAAAATCTTGAGTTCAGGATTTTGGAAAGCTAAAATCTTGAAATGGGCCAAAATCTTGAATTCAGGATTTCCGAAAGCTAAAATCTTGAAATCGGCCAAAATCTTTAATTTAGGATTTTAGAAACCTATAATCTTAAACTCAGCCAAAATCTTGAATTCATGATTTTGGAAAGCCAAAATCTTGAAATCGGCCAAAACCTTGAATTTAGGATTTTGAAAAGCTAAAATCTTGAAATCGGCCAAAATCTTGACTTCAGGATATTGGAAAGCTAAAATCTTGAAATCGGTCAAAATCTTGAATTCAGGATTTTGGGAACCTAAAATCTTGAAAGCGGCTAAAATCTTGAATTCAGGATTTTGAAAAGCTAAAATCTTGGATTCAGGATTTTGGAAAGCTAGGATCTTGAAATCGGCCAAAATCTTGAATTCAGGATTTTGGAAAGCCACAATCTTTAAATGAGAAAAAATCTTGAGGTCATGATTGTGGAATGCTAAAATCTTGAAATCGGCGAAAATCTTGAATTCAGGATTTTTCAAAGCTAAAATCTTCAACACAGCCAAAAACTTTAATTCAGGATTTTGGAAAGCTAAAATCTTAAACTCAACCAACATCTTGAATTCAGGATTTTGGATAGCTAAAATCTGGAAATCGGCCAAAATCTTGAATTCAGCATTTTGGAAAGCTGAAATCTTGAAATCGGGCAAAATTTTGAATTCAGGATTTGGGAAACCTAAAATCTTGAAATTGGCCATAATTTTGAATTCAGCATTTTGGAAAGCCAAAATCTTGAAATCGGCCAAAATCTTGAATTGAGAATTTTTGGAAAGCTAAAATCTTGAAATCGGCCAAGATCTTGAATTTAGTATTTTGGAAAGCTCAAATGTTGAAATCGGCGAAAATCTTGAATTCTTTGTTTGGAAAGCTAAAACCTTGAAATCGGCAAAAATCTTGAATTCAGGATTATGGAAATCTAAAATCTAGAACTCAACCAAAATCTTGAATTCAGGATTTTGGAAACCTAAAATTTTAAACTCAGCCAAAACATTGAATTCAGGATTTTGGAAAGTTAAAATCTTGAAATCGGCCAAAATCTTGATTTTAGTATTTTGGAAAGCTAACATCTTGAACTGAGCCAAAATCTTGAATTCAGGATTTTGGAAAGCTAAAATCTTGAAATCGGCCAAAATCTTGAATTCAGGATTTTGGAAAGCCAAAATCTTGAAATCGGCCAAAATCTTGAATTCAGGATTTTGGAAAGCCAAAATCTTAAACTCAGCCAAAAGATTGAATTCAGAATTTTGAACGGCTAAAATCTCCAAATCGGCCAAGATCTTGAGTTCAGTATTTTGGAAAGGTTAAATCTTGAAATCGGCGAAAACCTTGAATTCTTTGTTTGGAAAGTTAAAACCTTGAAATCGGCCAAAATCTTCAATTCAGGATTTTGGAAAGCTAAAATCTTGAACTGGAACCGATTTCAAGATTTTGTTTTTACAAAATCCTGAATTCAAGATTTTGGCCGATTTCAAGATTTTAGGTTTCCAACATCATGAATTGAAGAGTTTTTCCGATTTCAGGATTTAAGCTTTCCAAAATCCTCAATTTAAGATTTTGCCCGATTTCAAGATCTTAGGTTTTCAAAATTCTAAATTCAAGATCTAGGCCGATTTCAAGATTTTAGCTTTCCAAAATCCTGAATTCAAGATTTTGGCCCCTTTCAAGATTTTAGCTTACAAAAATCGTGAACTCCCGATTTTGGCTGATTTCAAGATTTTAGCTCTCCAAAATCATGAATTCAAGATTTTGGTCGATTTGAAGATCTTGGCTTTCCAAAATCCTGGATTAAAGTTTTTGGGCGATTTTAAAATTTAAGCTTTCCAAAATCCTGAATTCAAGATTTTGGCCGATTTCTTGAATTTAGCTTTCCAAAATCCAGAATTCAAGTTTTTTGCCGATTTCAAGATTTTAGCTTTCCAATATCCTTAATTTAAGATTTTCGAAAAATTTCAAGATTTTGGCTTTCGAAAATCCTGAATTGAAGATTTTCGGCGATTTTAAAATTTAAGCTTTCCAAAAACTGACTTCAAGATTTTGGCCGATTTCAAGATTTTAGGTTTCCAAAATCCTGAATTCAAGATTTTGGCCGATTGCAAGATTTCAGCTTTCCCAAATCTTGAATTCAAGATTTTAGCTTTCCAAAATCCTGAATTAAAAATTTTCACCGATTTCGAGATTTTAGCTTTCCAAAATCCCGGAGTCAAGATTTCGGCCGAATTCAAGATTTGAGGTTTCGAAAATCCTGAATTCAAGATTTTTGCCAATTTCACGATTTTAGCTTTCCAAAATCCTTAATTCAAGATTTTGGCCAATTTCAAGATTTTACCTTTCAAAAATCCTGAATTCAAGATTTTTGCCAATTTCACGATTTTAGCTTTCCAAAATCCTTAATTCAAGATTTTGGCCAATTTCAAGATTTTAGCTTTCCAAACTCCTGAATTCAAGATCTTAGCTTTCCAAAAACCTAAATTCAAGATTTTGGCCGATTTCAAGATTTTAGCTCTCCAAAATCCTGAATTCAAGCTCTTGGCTCAGTTCAAGATTTTAGCTTTGTAAAATCCTGAATTCAAGATTTTGCCGGATTTCAACATTTTGTTTTTCTAAAATCCTGAATTCAAGATTTTGGCCGATTTCAAGATTTTAGCTTTCCAATATCCTTGATTCAAGATCTTGGTCGATTTCAAGATTTAGGCTTTCCAAAATCCTGAATGCAAGATTTTGGCCGATTTCAAGATTTCAGCTTTCCAATATCCTTAATTTAAGATTTTGACCGATTTCAAGAATTTAGGTTTTTAAAATCCTGAATTCAAGATTTTGGCCGATTTCAAGAGTTTGGCTTTCCAAAATCCTGATTTAAAGATTTCTGCCGATTTTAAGATTTAACCTTTCCAAAGTCCTGAATACAAGATTTTGGCCGATTTCAAGATTTTAGCTTTCCTAAATCCAGAATTCAAGATTTAGACCGATTTCAAGATTTTAGCTTTCCAACATCTTTAATTTAAGATTTTGGCCGATATTAAGATTTTAGCTTTCATAAATCCTGAATTCAAGATTTTTGCTGAGTTTAAGATTTTAGCTTTCCAATATCCTTAATTTAAGATTTTGACCGATTTGAAGATTTCAGCTTTCCAACATCTTTAATTTCAGATTTTGGCCGATATTAAGATTTTAGCTTTCCAAAATCCAGAATTCAAGATTTTAGCTTTCCAATATCCCTAATTTAAGATTTTGGATGATATTAAGATTTTGGGTTTCCAAAATCATGAATTCAAGATTTTTACTGAGTTTCAGATTTTAGGTTTTAAAAATGCTAACTTCAAGATTTTGGCCGATTTCAAGATTTTAGCTTTCCAAAAACCTGAATTTAAGATTATGGCCCATTTCAAGATTTTAACTTTCCAAAATCCTGAATTCAAGATTTTTTTTGATTTCGAGATTTCAGGTTACCAAAATCCTGAATTCAAGATTTTTGCTGAGTTTAAGATTTTACCTTCGAAAAATCCTGAATTCACGATTTTGGCCGATTTCAAGATTTTACCTTAGAAAAATCCTGAATTCACGATTTTGGCTGATTTCAAGATTTTAGCTTTCCAAAATCATGAATTGAAAATTTTGGCCGATTTGAAGATTTTGGCTTTCAAAAATCCTGAATTCAAGATTTTTGCCGATTTTAAGATTTAAGCTTTCCAAAATCCTGAATTCAAGATTTCTGCCGATTTGAAGATTTTAGCTTTCCAAAATCCTGAATTCAAGACTTTTGTTGATTTCGAGATTTCAGGTTTCCAAAATCCTGAATTCAAGATTTTGGCCGATTTCAAGATTTTAGCTTTCCAAAATCCAGAATTCAAGATTTTGGCCGATTTCAAGATTTGAGCTTTCCAATATCCTTAATTTAAGATTTTGACCGATTTGAAGATTTTAGCTTTCCAAAATCCTGAATTCATTATTTTGGCCGATTTCAAGGTCTTAGCTTTCCAATATCCTAAATTTTAGATTTTGGATGATATTAAGATTTTGGTATTCCAAAATCCTGAATTCAAGATTTTTGCTGAGTTTCCGATTTTAGCTTTTAAAAATCCTAAATTCAAGATTTTGGCCGATTTCAAGATTTTGGCTTTCCAAAATCCTGAATTTAAGATTTATGCCGATTTGAAGATTTTAGCTTTCCAAAATTCTGAATTCAAGATTTTTGTTGATTTCGAGATTTCAGGTTTCCAAACTGCTGAATTCAAGATTTTGGCCGATTTCAAGATTTTAGCTTTCCAAAATCCTGAATTCAAGATTTTGGCCGATTTCAAGTTTTTAACTTTCCAAAATCCTGAATTCAAGATTTTTGTTGATTTCGAGATTTCAGGTTTCCAAACTGCTGAATTCAAGATTTTGGCCGATTTCAAGATTTTAGCTTTCCAAAATCCTGAATTCAAGATTTTGGCCGATTTCAAGATTTTAACTTTCCAAAATCCTGAATTCAAGATTTTTGTTGATTTCGAGATTTCAGGTTTCCAAAATCCTGAATTCAAGATTTTGGCTGATTTGAAGATTTTAGCTTTTCAAAATCCTGAATTCAAGATTTTAGCTTTCCAAAAACCTGAGTTCAACATTATGGCCCATTTCAAGATTTTAGCTTTCCCAAATCATGAATTCAAGATTTTGGCTGAGGTCGAGACTTAAGCTTTCCAAAATCGTGAATTCAAGATTTTGGTCGATTTTAAGATTTTATCTTTCCAAAATCCTGAAATCAAGATTTTGGCCGCTTTCGAGATCTTGGCTTTCCAAAATCCTGAATTCGAGATTATGGCCGATTTCAAGATTTTAGGTTTCCAAAATCCTAAATTCAAGATTTTGGCCGTTTTGAAGATTTTAGCTTTCCAAAATCCTGAATTGCAGATTTTGGCCGATTTGAAGATTTTAGCTTTTCAAAATCCTGAACTCAAGATTTGAGCTTTCTAAAATCCTGAATTTAAGGTTTTTGCCGATTTCAAGATTTTAGCTTTCAAAAATAGTGAATTCAAGACTTTGGCTGATTTCAAGATTTTACCTTTCCGAAATACTAAATTCAAGATTTTGGCCGATATGAAGATTTTGGTTTTCCAAAATCCTGAATTCAAGATTTTCGCCACTTTCAAGATTTTATCTTTCCAAAATCTTGAATTCAAGATTTTGGCCAATTTTAAGATTTAAGCTTTCCCAAATCCTGAATTCAAGATTTTGGCCGATTTCAACATTTTAGCTTTCAAAAATCCAGAAATCAAGATTTTAGCTTTCCAATATCGTTGATTTAAGATTTCAGCCGATTTCAAGATTTTAGCTTTCCAAAATCCTGATTTCAAAATTTTGGCTGATTTAAAGATGTTAGCTTTCCAAAATCCTTAATTCAAGATTTTGCGCGATTTCAAGATTTTGGCTTTTCAAAATCCTGAACTCAAGATTTTGGCTGAGTTTCAGATTTTAGCACTCCAAAATCCTGAATTCAGGATTTTAGCCGATTTCAAGATTTTAGCTTTCCAAAATCCCGTATTCAAGATTTTTGTTGATTTCGAGATTTCAGGTTTCCAAAATCCTGAATTCAAGATTTCGGCCGATTTCAAGATTTTAGCTTTCCCAAAACCTGAATTCAACATTATGGCCCATTTCAAGATTTTAGCTTTTCAAAATCGTGAATTCAAGATTTTGGCTAAGTTCGAGACTTAAGCTTTCCAAAATCGTGAATTCAAGATTTTGGTCGACTTTAAGATTTTATCTTTCCAAAATCCTGAAATCAAGATTTTGGCCGCTTTCAAGATCTTGGCTTTCCAAAATCCTGAATTCGCGATTATGGCCGATTTCAGGATTTTAGGTTTCCAAAATCCTAAATTCACCTTTTTGGCCGATTTGAAGATTTTAGCTTTCCAAAATCCTGAATTGCAGATTTTGGCCGATTTGAAGATTTTAGCTTTTCAAAATCCTGAACTCAAGATTTGAGCTTTCTAAAATCCTGAATTTAAGCTTTTGGCCGATTTCAAGATTTTAGCTTTCAAAAATCGTGAATTCAAGGTTTTGGCTGATTTAAAGATTTTAGCTTTCCAAAATCCAGAATTCAAGATTTTGGCCGATTTCAAGATTTTGGCTTTCCAATATCTTTGATTTAAGATTTTAGCCGATTTCAAGATTTTAGCTTTCCAAAATCCTGATTTCAAAATTTTGGCCAATTTGAAGATGTTACCTTTCCAAAATCCTTAATTCAAGCTTTTGGCTGAGTTCAAGATTTTAACTTTGCAAAATCCTGAATTCAAGATTTTGGCCGAGTTCAAGATTTTAGCTTTTCAAAATCCTCAATTCAAGATTTTGGCTTTCCAAAATTCTGAATTCAAGATTATGGCCGATTTCAAGATATTAGGCTTCCAAAATCCTAAATTCAAGACTATGGCTGATTTCAAATTTTAGCTGTCCAAAATCCTGAATTGCACATTTTTTCCCATTTTAAGATTTTAGCTTTTTAAAATACTGAACAGAAAATTTTAGCTTTCGAAAATCCTAAATTCAAGATTGCGACCGATTTCAAGATTTTAGCTTTCCAAAATCCTGAAGTCAAGATTTCGGCCGAATTCAAAATGTTAGGTTTCCAAAATCCTGAAATCAAGATTTTTGCCGATTTCCCGATTTTAGCTTTGCAAAATCCTGAATTCAAGATTTTGGCCGATTTTAAGATGTAAGCTTTCCAAAATCCTGAATTCAAGATTTCGGCCGATTTCAAGATTTTTGTTTTCCAAAATCCAGAATTCAAGATTTTGGCCAATATCAAGATTTTAGCTTTCCAATATCGTTAATTTAAGATTTTCGCCGATTTAGAGATTTTAGCTTTCAAAAATCGTGAATTCAATTTTTTGGTTGATTTAAAGATTTTGGCTTTCAAAAATCCTGAATTCAAGATTTTGGCCGATTTCAAGATTTTAGCTTTCTAGAATCCTGAATTTAGGCTTTTCGGTGAGTTCAACATTTTAGCTTTCCAAAATCCTAAATTTAAGATTTTGGCCGATTTCAAGATTTTAGGTTTCCAAAATCCTGAATTCAAGATTGTAGCCGATTTCAAGATTTTAGCTTTCCAATACCCTTAATTTAAGATTTTGGCCGATTTCAAGATTTTAGCTTTCCAAAATCCTGAATTCAAGATTTTGGCCGATTTGAAGATTTTAGCTTTCCAAAATCCTCAATTCAAGATTTTGGCCGATTTGAAGATTTTAGCTTTGCAAAATCCTGAATTCAAGATTATGACCGATTTCAAGATTTGAGCTTTCCGAAACCCTGGAGTCAAGATTTTGACCGATTTCAAGATTTTAGGTTTCCAAAATCCTGAAGTCGAGATTTTAGCTTTTCAAAAACCAGAATTCAGGATTATGGCCCATTTCAAGTCTTTAGCTTTCGAAAATCCTGAATTCAAGATTTTTGGCGAGTTCAAGATTTTAGCTTTTTAAAATACTGATTTCAAGATTTTGGCCGACTTCAAGATTTTAGCTTTCCAAAATCCTGAATTCAAGCTTTTGGCTGAGTATAAGACTGGAGAAGATTTTGGCGCACAAGGCGGCTCTAAGATTGCTCGAATGGCCAAGTTATGGCAATTTTTGCAAGGTCACCCAAAACCCGTATTTTCTGTAAAAGTGCAAACGGGTGACCAAGGGAAATTTTTCCAAAATCGCCAAAAAAGTAGCCCTTGCTAGAAAAGGCCAAAAGCACTCTTGCGCAAGTTGAATTATACTCTAATTAAAATGTGCTTAAAGTGCAGAGACTGGAGAAGATTTTGGCGAGAACAGCTGCTCCAAAAGTGCCCGAATGACCAAGTTATGGCAAGTTTTGCAAGGTCACCCAAAACCCGCATTTTCTAAAAAAGTGCAAAAGGGGGACCAAAGGAAATGTTTCAAAAATCGCCCAAAAGGATGCCCTCGCTGAAAAGGCTCAAAAGCACTGTGGCGCAAATAGTATTATCCTCTAATTAGTATGCACTTAAAGAGCAAAGACTGGAAAAGTTTTAAGCGCAAACAGCGGCTCCAAAGGTTGCCGAATGGCCAAGTTATGGCAATTTTCGGAAGGTCACCCAAAACCCGCATTTTCAGAAAAAAAGCAAAGTTGAGACCAAGAGAAACTTTTAAAAAATCGCCCAAAAAGTACCCCTTAGCTTCAAAGGGCTAAGAGCACTCTGGCGAAAATGTCATTATCCTGTAATTTGTATCCGCTTATACTCAAAAGACTGGAGAGGATTTTGGCGCACAACGCGGCTCTAAGAGTGCCCGAATGGCCGAGTTATGGCAATTTTTGAAAGGTCACCCAAAACCCGTGTTTTCTAAAAAAGTGCAAAGGGGGGACCAAGGAAAATTTTTAAGAAATGGGACAAAAAGAAGCCCTTGCTTAAAAGGCTTAAAAGCACTCTGGCGCAAATAGCATTATCCTCTAATTAGTATGCACTTATAGTGCAAAGAATAGAAAAGATTTTGGCGCAAAAGGCGGCTCCAAAAGTTCTCGAATGGCCAAGTTATGGCAATTTTGGCAACAACACCCATTCGGGCACTGTTTGAAGCCCCTTTTTGTGCCAAAATCTTTTCCAGTCTTTGCATTTTAAGTACATACTCATTAGAGGATAATGCCATTTGCGCCAGAGTGCTTGTGGGCCTTTTCAGCGAGGGCATCTTTTTGGGCGATTTTTGAAATATTTCCCTTGGTCCCCCCTTTGCACTTTTTCAGAAAATGCGGGTTTTGGGTGACCTTGCCAAAATTGCAATAACTTGGTCATTCGGGAACTTTTGGAGCCGCTCTTTTGCCCCAAAATCTTCTCCAGTTTTTGCCCTTTAAGTGCATACAAATTAGATGATAATGCCATTTGCGCAAGAGTGCTTTTGGGCCTTTCAAAGGAGGTCTAATTTTTGGAAGATTTTTGAAAAATTTTCCTTGGTCCCCCCGTTCTTTTTTTTCAGAAAATGCGGGTTTTGAATGACCTCGCGAAAATTCCCATAACTTGGCCATTCGGGAACTATTGGAGCCGCTGTTTGAACCAAAATATTCTCCCCTCTTTGCACTTTAAATGCGTACTAGAGGAAAATGCCATTTGCGCCAGTGTGCTTTTGGGCCATTCAAACGAGGGCTAATTTTTGGGCGATTTTTGAAAATTTCCCTTGGTCCCCCCTTCGCACTTTTTCAGAAAATGCGGGTTTTCGGTTACCTTGCGAAAATTGCCTTAACTTGGCCGTTCGGGCAGTTTTGGAGCCGTTTTTTCGCCACAAAATATTGTCCACTCTTTGCCCTTTAAGTGCATACTAATTAGAGGATAATGCCATTTGTGCTAGAGTGCTTTGGGGCCTTTCAAACGAATCTACTTTTTAGGCGATTTTTGAAAAATTTCCTTTGATCCCCCCTTTTTACTTTTTTAGAAAATGCGGATTTTGGGTGACCTTGCCAAAATTGCCATAACTTGGTTGTTCGGGCACTTTTGGAGCCTCTCTTTTCGCCAAAATCTTTTCCTGTCTTTGCAGTTTAAGTGCATACTAATTAAAGGATGATGCTATTTGCGCCAGAGTGCTTTTGGGCCTTTCAAACGAGCGCTCTTTTTGGGGCGATTTTTGAAAAATTTCCCTTGGTCCCCCCTTTGCACTTTTTCAGAAAATGCGGGTTTTGGGTGACGTTGCAAAAATTGTTGTAAGTTGGCCATTCGGGCACTTTTGGAGCCGCTGTTTCCGCCAAAATCCTTTCCAGTCTTTGCACTTTAAGTGCATACTAATTAAATGATAATGCCACTTGCGCGAGAGTGCTTATGGGGCTTATAAGCGAAGGCTACCTTTTGGGGGATTTTTGAAAAATTTCCCTTGGTCCTCCCTTTGCACTTTTTCAGAAAATGCGGGTTTTGGGTGACGTTGCAAAAATTGTTGTAAGTTGGCCATTCGGGCACTTTTGGAGCCGCTGTTTCCGCCAAAATCCTTTCCAGTCTTTGCACTTTAAGTGCATACTAATTAAATGATAATGCCACTTGCGCGAGAGTGCTTATGGGGCTTATAAGCGAAGGCTACCTTTTGGGGGATTTTTGAAAAATTTCCCTTGGTCCTCCCTTTGCACTTTTTCAGAAAATGCGGGTTTTGGGTGACCTTGCAAAAATTGCAATAACTTGGCCATTCGGGCACTCTTTGGAGCCGCTTTTTGCGCCAAAATCTTTTCCAGTCTTTGCACTTTAAGTGCATACTAATTGGAGGATACTGCCATTTGCACCAGATTGCTTATAGGCCTTTCAAACGAGGCCTACTTTTTTGGCGATTTTTGAAAAATTTCTCTTGGCCTCCCCTTTGCACTTTTTTAGAAAATGCTGGTTTTGGGTGACCTTGCAAAAATTTGCCATCACTTGGCCATCCGGGCACTTTTGGAGCCGTTGTTTGCGCCAAAACCATTTCCATTCTTTGCACGTTAAGTGCGTACTAATTAGAGGATAATGCCACTTGGGTGAGACTACTTATGGGTTTTTTAAGCGAGGGCTACCTTTTGGGCGATTTTTGAAAAATGTCCCTTGGTCCCCCCTTTGCCCTTTTTAAGAAAATGCGGGTTTGGGTTACCTGGCGAAAATTGCCATAACTTGGCCATTCGGGCACTTTTGGAGCCTCCTTATGCGCCAAAATTTTGTCCAGTCTTTGCACTTTTAGAGCATACTAATTAGAGGATAATGCAATTTGCGCCAGAGTGCTGTTGGCCGTTTTTGAGTGAGGGCTACTTTTTGGACGATTATTGAAAAATTTCTTTTGGTCCCCTCTTTGAACTTTTTCAGAAAATGCGGGTTTTGGGTGACCTTGCCTAAATTGCCATAACTTGGCCATTCGGGCCCTTTTGGAACCGCTTTTTGCGCCAAAATCTTTTCCATTCTTTGCACTATAAGTGCATACTAATTAGAGGATAATGCCATTTTCGCCAGAGTGCTGTTGGTTTTTTGAAGGGAGGGCCACTTTTTGGGTGATTTTTGAAAAATTTCCCTTGGTCCCCCCTTTGCACTTTTTCAGAAAATGTGGGTTTTGGGTCAACTTGCGAAAAATGCCTTAACTTGGCCGTTCGGGCACTTTTGGAGCCGCTTTTTTGAACAACAATCTTCTGCAGGTTTTGCCCTTTAAGTGCATACCAAATAGAGGTTAATGCCATTTGCGCAAGTGTGCTTTTGGGCCTTTCAAACGAGGGCTACTTTTTGGACGATATTTGAAAAATTTTTCTTGGTCCCCCCTTTGCACTTTTTAATAAAATGCGGGTTTAGGGTGACCTTGCAAAAATTGCCATACCTCTGCCACTCGGGCACTTTTGGAGCCGCCTTCTGCGCTAAAATCGTCTCCAGTTTTTGCACTTTAAGTGCATACTAGTTCGGGGATAATGCCATTAGCGCCAGAGTGCTTTTGGACCTTTCAAACGAGGGCTACTTTTTGGGCGATTTTTGAAAAATTTCCTTGCGACCCTTCTTTGTACTTTTTTAGAAAATGCGGGTTTTGGGTGACCTTGCCAAAATTGCCATAACTTGGTTGTTCGGGCCCTTTTGGGGCCGCTGTTTTCGCCATTTGCGCCATTTGCGCCAGAGTGCTTTTGGGCCTTTTAAGCGAGGGCACCTTTTTGGGCGATTTTTGAAAAATTTTCCTTGGTCCCCCCTTTGCACTTTTTCAGAAAATGCGGGTTTTGGGTGACTTTGCGAGAATTGCCATAACTTGGCCATTCGGGCTCTTTTAAAGCTGCTGTTTGCGCCAAAATCTTTTCCAGTCTTAAGTGCATACTAGTTAGACAATAATGACATTTCCTTCAGAGTTTTATTGGGCTTTTTAAGCAAGGGCTACTTCTTAGGCGATTTTTGAAAAATTTCTCTTCATCCCCCTTTTCCACTTTTCCAGAAATTGCGGGTTTTGGGTGACCTTGCGATAATTGCCATAACTTGCCCATGCGGACACTTCCTTCAATTCAGGATTTTAAAAAGCTGAAATCTTCAAATCGCTCAAAATCTTGAATTCAGGATATTGGAAAGCATAAATCTTAAAATCGGCCAAAATCTTGAATTCAGGATTCTGGAAAGCTAAAATCTTGAAATCGGCCAAAATCTTCAATTCAGGATTTTGGAAACCTAAAATCTTAAAATCAGCCAAAATCTTGAATTCAGGATTTAGGAAAGCTAAAATCATGAAATCAGCCAAATCTTGAATTCAGGGTTTTAGAAAGCGAAAATCTTGAGTTTAGGATTTTGGAAAGTTAAAATCTTGAAATCGGCGAAAATCTTGATTTCTTTGTTTGGGAAGCTAAAAATTTGAAATCGGGCAAAAGCTTGAATTCATGATTTTGGAAACCTAAAATCTTGAACTCAGCCAAAATCTTGAATTCAGGATTTTGCAAAGGTAAAATATTGAAATGGGCCATAATCTTGAATTCAGGTTTTTGGAAAGCTAAAATCTTGAATTCAGGATTTTTGAAAGCTAAAATCTTGAAATCGGCCAATATTTCGAATTCAGGATTTTGGAAAGCTGAAATCTGGAAATCGGCAAAAATCTGGAATTAAGGTTTTTGGAAAGCTAAAATCTTGAAATTGGTCAAAATCTTGAATTCAGGATTTTGGAAAGCTAAAATCGTTAAAGCGGCAAAAATCTTGAAATCAGGACTTTCGAAACCTAAAATCTTGAATTCGGTCGAAATCTTGAATTTAGGATTTTGAAAAGCTAAAATCTTGAACTGAGCAAAAATCTTGAAATCAGGATTTTGCA
>OZ037784.1:13255460-13582960 GCA_964035525.1 Porites cylindrica
TCGGGCACTCTTTGGAGCCGCTTTTTGGGCCAAAATCTTTTCCAGTCTTTGCACTTTAAGTGCATACTAATTGGAAGATAATGCCATTTGCGCCAGATTGCTATTAAGCCTTTTAAGCGAGGGCTACTGTTTTGGCGATTTTTGAAAAATTTCCCTTGGTCCCCCCTTTTGCACTTTTTCAGAAAATGCGGGTTTTGAATGACCTAGCAAAATTTGCCATAACTTGACCATTCTGGCACTTTTGGAGCCGCTGATTGCACCAAAATGTTTTCCAGTCTTTGCACTTTAAATGCGTACAAATTAGAGGATAATGCCATTTACGCCAGTGTGCTTTTAGGCCTTTCAAACGAGGGCTACTTTTTGGGCGATTTTTGAAAAATTTCGCTTGGTCCCCCCTTTGCACTTTTACAGAAAATGCGGGTTTTGGGTGACCCTGCAAAAATTGCCATAACTTGGCCATTCGGGCACTCTTAGAGCCGCCTTGTGCACCAAAATCGTCTCCAGTCTTTGCAGTATAAGTGGATACAAATTACAGGATAATGACATTTTCACCAGAGTGCTCTTGGCCCTTTGAAGCGAGGGGTACTTTTTGGGCGATTTTTGAAAAGTTTCCCTTGGTCCACCCCTTGCACTTTTTCAGAAAATGCGGGTTTTGGGTGACCTTGCAAAAATTGTTGTAACTTGGCTTTTTTTTGGGCGATTTTTGAAAAATTTTCCTTTGTCCCCCCTTTGCACTTTTACAGAAAATGCGGTTTTGGGTGACCTTGCAAAAATTGCCATAACTTGGCCATTCGGGCACTCTTAAGGCCGCCTTGTGCGGCAAAATCTTTTCCAGTCTTTGGAGTATACGGGGATACAAATTACAGGATAATTACATTTTCGTCAGAGTGCTCTTGGCCCTTTGAAGCGAGGGGTACTTTTTGAGCGATTTTTTAAAAGTTTCTCTTGGTTTCCCGTTTGCTTTTTTTCCGAAAATGCGGGTTTTGGGTGACGTTCCCAAAATTGCCATAACTTGGCCATTCGGGCACCTTTGGAGCCGCTGTTTGCGCCTAAATCTTTTCCAGTCTTTGGTCTTTAAGTGTTACTAATTTGAGGATAATTCCATTTGCGCCAGAGTGCTTTTTGGGCTTTTCAGCGAGGGCTTCCTTCTGGGCGATTTTTGAAAAATTTCCCTTGGTCCGCCTTTTGCACTTTTTCAGAAAATGCGGGTTTTGGGTGAACTTGCAAAAATTGCAATAACTTGGCCATTAGGGCACTTTTGGAGATGCTGTTTGCGCCTAAATCTTCTCCAGTGTTTGCACTTTAAGCGCATACTATTTAGAGGATAATGCCATTTGCACCAGAGTGCTTTTGGGCCTTTTAAGCGAGAGCATCTTTTTGGGCGATTTTTGAACAATTTCCCTTGGTCCCCCTTCTGCACTTTTTTAGAAAATGCGGGTTTTGGGTGACCTTGCAAAAATTGCCATAACTTGGCCATTCGGGCACTTTGGGAGCCGCCTTTTTACCCCAAAGTCTTCTCCAGTCTTTGCCCTTGAAGTGCATACTAATTAGAAGATAATGCCAGTTGTGCTAGAGTGCTTCTGGGCCTTTCAAATGAGGGCTACGTTTTATGCGAGTTTTTAAAAATTTCCTTTGGTCCCCCCTTTGTACTTTTTTAGAAAATGCGGGTATTGGGTGACTTTGCGAAAATTGCCATAACTTGGTCATTCGGGCACTTTTGGAGCCGCCTTATGCGCCAAAATCTTGTGCAGTCCTTGCACTTTTAGTGCATACTGATTAGAGGATAATGCCATTTGCGCCAGAGTGCATTTAGGAATTTTTAAGGAGGCCATCTTTTTGGGCGATTTTTGAAAAATTTCCCTTGGTCCCCCGTTAGCACTTTTTAAGAAAATGCGGCTTTTGGGTGACCTTGCAAAAATTGCCATAACTTGGCCATTCGGGCACTTTTAAAGCCGCGCTTTGCGCCAAAATCTTGTCCAGTCTTTCCCCTTTAAGAGGATAATAATTAGAGGATAATACCGTTTGCGTAAGGGTGCTTTTCTGCGTTTTAAACGAGGTTTACTTTTTGAACGATTTTTGGAAAATTTCCCATGGTCCCCCCTTTGCACTTTTTCAGAAAATCCGGGTTTTGAATGACCTCGCGAAAATTCCCATAACTTGGCCATTCGGGCACTTTTGGAGCAGCTGTTTGCGCAAAAATGTTCTCCAGTGTTTGCACTTTAAATGCATACTAATTAGAAGATAATGGCATTTGCGCCAGTGTGCTTTTGGGCCTTTCAAACGAGGGCTACTTTTTGGGCGATTTTTGAAAAATTTTGCTTGGTCCCCCCTTTGCATTTTTACAGAAAATGCGGGTTTTGGGTGACCTTGCTAAAATTGCCATAACTTGGCCATTCGGGCACTTTTAGAGCCGCCTTGTGCGCCAAAATCTTTTCCAGTCTTTGCAGTATAAGTGGGTACAAATTAGAGTATAATGACATTTTCGCCAGAGTGCTCTTCGCCCTTTGAAGCGGGGGGTACTTTTTGGGAGATTTTTTAAAAGATTCTCTTGGTCTTCCCTTTGCTCTTTTACAGAAAATAAGGGTTTTGGGTGACCTCCCAAAAATTGCCATAACTTGGCCATTCGGGCACTTTTGTATCCGCTGTTTGCGCCAAAATCTTGTCCAGTCTTTGCACTTTTAGTGCATACTAATTAGAGGATAATGTTATTTCCGCCAGAGTGCTTTTGAGCCTTTTAAACAAAGGCTACTTTTTAGGCGATTTTAGAAAAATTTCCCTTAGTTCCCCTTTTGCACTTTTTCAGAAAATGAAGGTTTTGGGTGACCTAGCGAAAATTGCCATAACTTGGCCATTCGGGCAGTTTTAAAGCCGCTGATTGCGCCAAAATCGTCTCCAGTCTTTGCCCTTAAGTGCATAACAATTAGAGTATAATAGCATTTGCGAAAGAGTGCTTTTGTGCCTTTCAAACGAGGTTTACTTTTTGAACGATTATTGAAAAATTTCCCTTGGTCCCCCCTTTGTACTTTTTCAGAAAATGTGGGTTTTGAATGACCTCGCGAAAATTGCCATAACTTGGCCATTCGGGCACCTTTGGAGCCGCTGTTTGCGCCAAAATCCTTTCCAGTCTTTGCACTTTAAGTACATACTATTTAGAGGATAATGTTATTTCCGCCAGAGTGCTTTTGAGCCTTTTAAGCAAAGGCTACTTTTTAGTCCCCCCCTTGCACTTTTCAGAAAATGAAGGTTTTGGGTGACCTTGCGAAAATTGCCATAACTTGGCCATTCGGGCACTTTTGTACCCGCTGTTTGCGCCTAAATCTTCTCCAGTTTTTGCACTTTAAGAGTATACTAATTTGAGGATAATGCCATTTGCGCCAGAGTGCTCTTAGCCCATTCAAGCGAGGGCTACTTTTTTTGCGATTTTTGAAAAACTTACCTTGGTCCCCCCTTTGCACTTTTTCAGAAAATGCGGCTTTTGGGTGACCTTGCAAAAATTGCCATAACTTGGCCATTCGGGCACTTTTGGAGCCGCTTTCTGCGCCAAAATCTTCTCCAGTCTTTGCACCTTAAAAGCAAACTAGTTGACGGATAATGCCACTTACGGCAGAGTGCTTTTGGGCCTTTCAAACGAAGGCTACTTTTTGGGCGATTTTTGAAAAATTTCCCTTGGTCCCCCCTTTGCACTTTTTCAGAAAATGCGAGTTTTGGGTGACCTTGCAAAAATTGCCATAACTTCGCCGTTCGGGCACTTTTGGAGCCGCCTTCTGCGCCAAAGTCTTCTCCAGTCTTTGCACCTTAAGAGCATACTAGTTCGGAGATAATGCCACTTACGGACAGAGTGCTTTTGGGCCTTTCAAACGAAGGCTACTTTGTGGCCGATTTTTGAAAAATGTCCCTTGGTCTCCCCGTTGCACTCTTTCAGTAAATGCGGGTTTTGGGTGACCTTACGAAAATTGCCATAACTTGGCCATTCGGGCACTTTTGGAGCCGTTGTTTGCGCCAAAACCATTTTTATTGTTTGCACGTTAAGTGCGTACTAATTAGAGGATAATGCCACTTGGGTGAGACTACTTATGGTTTTTTTAACCGAGGGCTACCTTTCTGGCGATTTTTGAAAAGTTTCCCTTGGTCCCCTCTTTGCACTTTTTCAGAAAATGCGGGTTTTGGGTGACCTTGCGAAAATTGCCATACCTTGACCATTCGGCAGTTTTGGAGCTGCTTTTTGCGCCAAAATTTTCTCCAGTCTTTGCACTTTAACTGTATACTAATTAGAGGATAATGCCAGTGTGGCCAGAGTGCTGTTGGCCCTTTTAAGTGAGGGCTACTTTTTGGACGATTTTTTTAAAAATTTGTTTTGGTCCCCTCTTTGAACTTTTTCAGAAAATGCGGGTTTTGGGTGACCTTGCCTAAATTGCCATAACTTGGCCATTCGCGCCCTTTTGGAACCGCTTTTTGCGCCAAAATCTTTTCCATCCTTTGCACTACAAGTGCATGCTAATTAGAGGATAATGCCTTCTGCGCCAGAGTGCTTTTGGTTTTTTGAAGGGAGCGCCACTCTTTGGGTGATTTTTGAAAAATTTTCCTTGGTCCCTCCTTTGCACTTTTTCACAAAATGGGGGTATTGGGTGACCTTTCGTGAATTGCCATAACTTAGCCATTCGGTCACTTTTGGATCCGCTTTTTGCGCCAAAATCTTTTGCCGTCTTTGCACCTCAAGTGCATACTAAATACAAGATGATGTTATTTGCGCCAGAGTGCTTTTAGGCCTCTCAAACGAGGGCTACTTTTTGGGCGGTTTTTGAAAAATTTTTCTTGGTCCCCCCTTTGCACTTTTTCAGAAAATGCGGGTCTTCGGTGACGTTGCGAAAATTGCCATAACTTGGTCATTCGGGACGTTTTGGAGCTGCTTTTTGCGCCAAACTCTTCTTCAGTCTTTGCATTATAAGTGGATAGAATTTACAGGATAATGACATTTGCGCCAGAGTGCTGTTGGCCTTTGGAAGCCGGGCTACTTTTTGGGCGATTTTTTAAAAACTTCTCTTGCTCTCCCCTTTGCAGTTTTTCTGAAAATGCGGGTTTTGGGTGACCTTGCAAAAATTGTTGTAACTCTGCCATTCGGGCACTTTTGGAGCCGCTGTTTGCGCCAAAATTTTTTCAAGTCTTTGCACTTTAAGTGCACTTTAATTAAAGGATAATGTCATTGGCGCGAGAGTTCTTATGGGTCTTTAAAGCGAAGGCTACCTTTTGGGGAATTTTTGAAAAATTTCCCTTGGTCCTCCCTTTGCACTCTTTCAGAAAATGTGGGTTTTGGGTAACCTTGCAAAAATTGACATAACTTGGTTATTCAGGCACTTTTGGAGCCGCCTTTTGCACGAAAATCTTTTGCAGTCTTTGCACTTTAAGAGCATACTAATTGGAGGATAATGCCATTTGCGCCAGAGTGCTTTTAGGCCTTTCAAACGATGGCTTCTTTTTGGGCGATTTTTGAAAAATTTCCCTTGGTCCCCTTTTTGCACTTTTTCACAAAATGGGGCTTTTGGGTGACCTTGTGAAAATTGCCATAACTTGGCAATTCGGGCACTCTTTGAGCCGCTTTTTGGGCCACAATCTTTCCCAGTCTTTGGTCTTTAAGTGCATACTAATTAAAGGATAATGCCATTTCCGCCAGAATCCTTTTTTGCCTTTCAAACGAGGGCTTTTTTTGAAAAATTTCCCTTGGTCCCCCCTTTCCACTTTTTCAAAAAATGCAGGTTTTGGGTGACCTTGCAAAAATTGCCATAGCTTGGCCATTCGGGTACTTTAAGAGCCGTTGTTAGTGCCAAAATTATTCCCAGTCTTTGCACTTTAAGTGCATACTAATTGGAGGATAATGCCATTTGCGCCAGAGTGCTTTTAGCCGTTTCAAACGAGGCCTACTTTTTGGGCGATTTTTGAAAAATTTCCTTTGGTCCCCCCTTTGCACTTTTTGAGAAAATGCGGGTTTTGGGTGACCTTGCGAAAATTACCATAACTGGCAATCTGGGTACTTTTGGAGCCGCTGTTTGCGCGTAAATTTTGTCCAGTCTTTGTTCTTTAAGAGAATACTTATTAGAGGATAATGCGATTTGGTCTAGAGTGCTTTTGGGCCTTTAAGGCGAGGGCATCATTTTGGGCGATTTTTAAAAAATTTCCATTGGTCCCCCTTTTGCCCTTTTTAAGAAAATGCGGGTTTTAAGTGACCTTGCGAAAATTGTTATAACCTGGCCATTCGGGCACTTTTAGAGCCCGTGTTTGCACCCAAACCTTGTCCAGTCTTTGCACTTTAAGTGCATACCAATTAGAGGATAATGTTGTTTCCGCCAGAGTGCTTTTGAGAATTTTAAGCGAAGGCTACCTGTTAGGTGATTTTTGAAAAATTTTCGCTTTCCAAAATCCTGAATTCAAGATTATGGCCGATTTCAAGATTTTAGGTTTCCAAAATCCTGAATTCAAGATTTTGGCCGATTTCAAGATTTTCGCTTTCCAAAATCCAGAATTCAAGATTTTGGCCGATTTCAGGATTTTAGCTTTCCAATATCATTAATTTAAGATTTGGGCCGATTTCAAGATTTTAGCTTTCCAAAATCCTGAATACAAGATTGTGGCCGATCTTAAGATTTTAGCTTTGCAAAATCCTGAATTCAAATTTATGGCCCCTTTCAAGATTTTAGCTTTCCAAAATCCTGAATTCAAAATTTTCGCCGAGTTCAAGATGTTAGCTTTCCAATATCCTGAATTTAAGATTTTGGCCCTTTTCAAGATTTTAGCTTACCAAAATCCTGAATTCAAGATTTTGGCCGATTTCAGGATTTTAGCTCTCCAAAATCCTGAATTCAAGATTTTGGCTTTCCAAAATCCTAAATTCGAGATTATGGCCAATTTCAAGATTTTAGGATTCTAAAATCCTAAATTCAAGATTTTGTCCGATTTCAAGATTTTACATTTTCAAAATCTTGAATTGCAGATTTTGGCTGATTTCAAGATCTTAGCTTTAGAAAATCCTGAACCCAAGATTTTAGCTTTCTAAAATCCTGAATTTAAGCTTTTGGCCGAATTCAAGATTTTAGCTCTCCAAAATGCTGAATTCAGGATTTTAGCCGATTTCAAGATTTTAGCTTTCCAAAATCGTCAATTCAATATTTTAGCTTACCAAAATCCTGAATTAAAGATTTTCGCCCAGTTCAAGATGTTAGCTTTCCAATATCCTGAATTTAAGATCTTGGCCCTTTTCAAGATTTTAGCTTACCAAAATCCTGAATTCAAGATTTTGGCCGATTTCAAGATTTTAGCTCTCCAAAATCCTGAATTCAAGATTCTGCCCGATTTCAAGATTTTTGTTTACCAATATCGTGATTTCAAGATTTTGGCCGATTTCAAGATTTTAGCTTTTCAAAATCCTGAATTCAAGATTTTGGCCGATTTCAAGATTTTAGCTTTTCAAAATCCTGAATTCAAGATTTTGGCTAAGTTCGAGATTTTAGCTTTGCAAAAACCTGAATTCAAGATTTTGGCTGAGTTCAAGATTTTAGCTTTCCAAAATCGTGAATTCAAGATTTTGGTCCATTTGAAGATTTTAGCTTTCCAAAATCCTGAATACAAGATTTTGGCCACTATTAAGATTTTGACTTTCCAAAATCCTGAATTCGAGATTATGGCCGATTTCAAGATTTTAGGATTCTAAAATCCTAAATTAAAGATTTTGGCCGATTTCAAGATTTTTGCTTTCCAAAATCCTGAATTCAAGATTTTGGCTGAGTTTAAGATTTTAGCTTTCCAAAATCCTGAATTCAAGATTTTTGCTCAGTTTAAGATTTTAGGTTTCCAAAAGCCTGAATTCAAGACTTTGCCGATCTTAAGGTTGTAGCTTTCCAAAATCCTGAATTCAAGATTTTCGCCGATTTCAAGGTTGTAGCTTTGCAAAATCCTGAATTCAATATTTTCACCAATTTCAAGATTTTAGCTTCCAAAATCCTGAATTCAAGAATTTCGCTGAGTTAAAGATTTTAGCTTTCCAAAATCCTGAATTCAAGATTTTGGGTGAGTTCAAGATATTAGGTTTCCAAAATCCTAAATTTAAGATTTTTTCCGATTTCAAGATTTTAGCTTTCCAAAATACTGAATTCAAGATTTTGGCCGATTTCAAGGTTTTAGCTTTCCAAAATCCTGAATTAAAGATTTTGCCGATTCCAAGGTTTTAGCTTTCCAAAATCCTGAATTCAAGATTTTGCCGATTTCAAGATTTTAGCTTTCCAAAATCCTGAATTCAAGATTTTCGCCGATTTCAAGATTTTAGCTCTCCAAAATCCTGAATTTATAATTTTGGCTGAGTGTAAGATTTTAGCTTTCCAAAATCGTGAATTTAAGATTTTGGCTGAGTTCAACATTTTAGGTTTCCCAAATCCTGATTTGAAGTTTTTTTCCGATTTCAAGATTTTAGCTTTCCTAAATCCTAAATTCAAGATTCTGGCTGAGTTCAAGATTTTAGGTTTCCAAAATCCTGAATTCAAGATTTTGTTTGAGTTCAAGATTTTAGGTTTCCAAAATCCTGAATTGGAGATTTTTTCCGATTTCAAGATTTTAGCTTTCCAAAATCCTGAATTCAAGATTTTGGTCGATTTCAAGGTTTTAGCTTTCCAAAATGCTGAATTCAAGATTTTTTCCCATTTCAAAATTTTATCTTTCCAAAATGCTGTATTCAAGATTTTCGCCGATTTCAAGGTTTTAGCTTTCCAAAATCCTGATTGAAAGATTTTGGCCGATTTCAAGATTTCAGCTTTCCAAAAACCTGACTTCAAGATTCTGGCAGATTTTAAGATTTTAGCTCTCCAAAATCCTGAATTGAAGATTTTGGCCGAGTTCAAGACTTTAGGTTTCCAAAATCCGGAATTTAATATTTTGGCCGATTTCAAGATTTTAGCTTTCCACAATCCTGAATTTTAGATTTTGGCCGATTTCAAGATTTTAGCTTTCCAAAATCTTGAATTCAAGATTTTGGCCAATTGGATGATTTTAGCTTTCCAAAATCCTAAATTCAAGATTTTGGCCGATTTCAAGATTTTCGCTTACCAAAATCCTGAATTCAAGATTTTGGCCGATTTCAAGGTTTTAGCTCTCCAAAATCCTGAATTCAAGATTCTGTCTGATTTCTAGATTTTAGTTTTCCAAATCCTTATTTCTAGATTTTGGAGGATTACAAGATTATAGCTTTCAAAAATCCTCGATTCAAGATTTTGGCGGATTTCAAGATTTTAGCTTTCTAAAATCCTGAATTCAAGATTTTGTCCTAGTTGAGGATTTTAGCTTTCCAATATCCTGAATTTAAGATTTTGGCCGATTTCAAGATTTAGCGTTCCAAAATCCTGGATTCAAGCTTTTGGCTGAGGTCAAGAATTTAGGTTTCCAAAAGCCTAAATTCAAGATTTTTGCCGATTTCAAGGTTTTAGCTTTCCAAACAAAGAAATCAAGATTTTCGCCGATTTCAAGATTCGAGGTTTCCAAAATACTGACTCCAAGATCTTAGGTGGTTTCAAGATTTTAGCTTTCCAAACTCCTGAAGTTAAGATTTTGGCCGATTTCAAGATTTTAGCTTTTCAAAATACTGAATTAAAGATTATGGCCGATTTCAAGATTTTGGCTTTCCAAAATCCTGAATTCAAGATTATGGCCGATTTCAAGATCTTAGGTTTCCAAAATCCTGAATTCAAGATTTTTGCCGAGATCAATATTTTAACTTTCCAAAATACTGAATTCAAGATTTTGGCCGATTTTAAGATTTGAGCTTTCCAAAATGCTCAATTCAAGATTTTGGCCGATTTCGAGATTTCACCTTTCCAAAATCCTGAATTCTAGATTTTGGCCGATTTCAAGCCTTTAGCTTTCCAAAGTCGTGAATTCAAGATTTTAGGTTTAATAAAAAAAAGAATTGAAGATTATGGCCCATTTCAACATTTTAGGTTTCCAAAATCCTGAATTCAAGATTTTGGCTGAGTTTAAGATTTTAGCTTTCCAATATCCTGAATTTAAGATTTTGGCCGATTTCAAGATTTTAGCTTTCCAAAATCCTGAATTAAAGATTTTGGCCGATTTCAAGAGTTTAGCTTTCCAAAATCGTGAATTCAAGATTTTGGCAGAGCTCTAGATTTTAGGTTTGCAAAATCCTGAATTCAAGCTTTTGGCCGATTTCAAGGTTTTAGCTTTCCAAATAAAGAAATCAAGATTTTCCCCGATTTCAAGATTTGAGCTTTCCAAAATACTGACTCTAAGATTTTAGACGGTTTCAAGATTTTCGCTTTCCAAAATCCTGAATTCAAGATGTTGACCGATTTCAAGATTTTAGCTTTCCAAAGTCCCGAAGTCAAGATTTTGGCCGATTTCAAGATTTTAGCTTTTCAAACTCCTGAATTCAAGATTATGGCCGATTTCAAGATTTTACGTTTCCAAAATCCTTAATTTAAGATTTGGGCTGATTTCAAGATTTTACCTTTCCAAAATACTGAATTCAAGATTATGGCCAATTTCAAGATTTTAGGTTTCCAAAATCCTGAATTCAAGATTCTACCCGATTTCTAGATTTTAGTTTTCCAATATCATTATTTCAAGATTTTGGCCGATTTCAAGATTTTGGCTTTCCAAAATCCTGAATTCAAGATTTTTGCCTATTTCAAGAATTTAGCTTTCAAAAGTCCTGAATTCGAGATTTTGGCTGAGTTCAAGATTTTAGCCTTCCAAAATCGTAAACTCAAGATTTTGGCCGATTTCAAGATTTTAGCTTTCCAAAATCCTAAATTCCAGATTTTGGCCGCTTTCAAGATTTTACCTTTCCAAAATCCTGAATTCAACATCTTGGCCGAGTGCAAGGTTTTAGTTTTCCAAAATCCTGAATTCAAGATTTTGGCCGATTTTATGATCCAAAATCCTGAATTCAAGATGGCCGGCCGATTTCAAGATTTTAGCTTTCCAAAATCCTAAATTTAAGATTTTGGCCGATTTTAGGATTTTTGCTTTCCAAAATCCTCAATGCAAGATGGTTGGCCGATTTCAAGATTTTAGCTTTCCAAACTCCTGAATTCAAGATTTTAGTCGATTTCAATATTTTAGCCTTCCAAAATCCTGAATTCAAGATTAGGGCCGATTTCAAGATTTTACTTTTCCAAAATCCTGAACTCAAAATCTACGCCGCTTTCAAGATTTTAGCTTTCGAAAATCCCGAATTGAAGATTTTGGGTGAGTTCAAGATTTTAGCTTTCCAAAATCCTCAAGTCAAGATTTCGGCCGAATTCAAGATTTTAGGTTTCTAAAAATCCTGAATTCAAGAGGTTGGCGGACTTTAAAATTTTAGCTTTGGAAAATCCTGAACTCAAGATTTTGGCCGATTTTAAAATTTGAGCTTTCCAAAATCCTGAATTCAAGATTTTGGCCGACTACAAGATTTTAGCTTTCCAAAACCCTGAATTCAAGCTTTTGGCTGAGTTCAAGATTTTAGCTTTCCAAAATCCTGATTTCAAGATTTTGGCCGATTTCAGATTTTAGCTTTCCAAAACACTGAATTCAAGATTATGGCCGATTTCAAGATTTTAGGTTTCGAAAATCCCGACCTCAAGATTTTGGCCGATTTCAAGATTTTAGCTTTCCAAAATCCTGAATTCAAGATTTTAGCCGATTTCAATATTATAGCTTTCCAAAATCCTGAATTCAAGATTTTGGCCGATTTTGAGATTTAAGCTTTCCAAAATCCCGAATTCAAGATTTTGGCCGATTTCAAGACTTCAGGTTTCTAAAATCCAAAATGTAAGATTTTGTTCCGATTTCAAGATTTTAGCTTTCCAATATCCTTAATTTAGGATTTTGGACGATTTCAAGATTTTAGCTTTCCAAAATCCTGATTTCAAGATTTTGGCCGATTTAAAGATTTTAGCTTTCCAAAATCCTAAATTCAAGATTTTGCGCGATTTCAAGATTTTAGCTTTCCAAAATCATGAATTGAGGATTTTCGCTGATTTCAAGATTTTAGCTTTCCAAAATAATGAATTCAACATCTTGGCCGATTTGAAGATTTTGGCTTTCTAAAGACCTGAGTTCAAGATTTTTGTTGATTTCGAGATTTCACGTTTCCAAAATCCTGAATTCAAGATTTTGGCTGATTTCAAGATTTTATCTTTCCAAAATCCTGAATTCAAGATTTTGGCCGATTTTGAGATTTAAGCTTTCAAAAATCCCGAAACCAAGATTTCGGCCGATTTCAAGACTTTAGCTTTCTAAAATCCAGAATTTAAGATTTCGCTCCGACTTCAAGATTTTCTGCTTTTCAATATCCTTAGTTTAAGATTTTGGCCGATTTCAAGATTTTAGCTTTCCAAAATCCTGATTTCAAGATTTTGGCCGATTTGAAGATTTTAGCTTTCCAAAATCCTTAATTCAAAATTTCGCGCGATTTCAAGATTTTAGCTTTTCAAAATCCTGAATTCAACATTTTGCGCGATTTCAAGATTTTAGCTTTCCAAAATCCTGAATTCAAGATTTTTGCTGAGTTTAAGATTTTAGCTTTCCAAAATCCTGAATTCAAGACTTTGGCCGATTTGAAGATTTCAGTTTTCCCAAATCCTGAATTCAAGATTTTCATCGATTTCAAGTTTTTAGCTTTCCAAAATCCTGAATTCAAGATTTTGGCCGATTTCAACATTTTAGCATTCCAAAATCCTGAATTCAAGATTTTGGCTGATTTCATGATTTTAGCTTTCCAAAATCATGAATTCAACATTTTTTGCCGATTTGAAGATTTTGGCTTTCCAAAATCCTGAATTCGAGATTTTTGTTGATCTCGAGATTTCAGGTTTCCAAGATCCTGAATTCAAGATTATGGCCCATGTCAAAATTTTAGTTTTGCAAAATCCTGAATTCAAGATTGTAGCCGATATCAAGATTGTAGCTCTCCAAAATCCTGAATTAAAGATTTTGGCCGATTTGAAGACTTTAGGTTTCCAAAATCCTGAATTTATAATTTTGGCCGATTTCAAGACTTTAGCTTTCCAAAATCCTGAATTCAAGATTTTGGCCGATTTCAAGATTTTAGCTTTCCAATATCCTTTATTTAAGATTTTGGCCGATTTCAAGATTTTAGCTTACCAAAATCCTGAATTCAAGATTTTGACCGATTTCAAGATTTTAGCTTTCCAAAACCCTGAAGTCAAGATTTTGACCGATTTCAAGATTTTAGCTTTCCAAAATCCTGAAGTCGAGATTTTAGCTTTTCAAAAACCTTAATTCAAGATTATGGCCCATTTGAAGATTTTAGCTTTCGAAAATCCTGAATTCAAGATTTTGGACGATTTCAAGATTTTAGCCTTCCAAAATCCTGAATTCAAGATTTTTGGCGAGTTCAAGATTTTAGCTTTCCAAAATACTGATTTCAAGATTTTAGCTTTTCAAAATCCTGAATTCAAGCTTTTGGCTGAGTTCAATACTGGAGAAGATTTTGGCGCACAAGGCGGCTCTAAGAGTGCCCGAATGGTCAAGTTATGGCAATTTTTGCAAGGTCACCCAAAACCCGAATTTTCTGCAAAAGTGCAAAGGGGGGAACCAAGGGAAATTTTTCAAAAATCGCCAAAAAAGTAGCCCTTGCTTGACAGGCCCAAAAGCACTGTGGCGCAAGTTAAATTATACTCTAATTAAAATGTACTTAAAGTGCAAAGACTGGAGAAGATTTTGGCGAGAACAGCGGCTCCAAAACTGGCCGAATGACCAAGTTATGCCAATTTTCGCAAGGTCACCCAAAACCCGCATTTTCTGAAAAAGTGCAAAAGGGGGACCAAGGGAAATGTTTCAAAAATCGCACAAAAGGATGCCCTCGCTGAAAAGGCCCAAAAGCACTGTGGCGCAAATGGTATTATCCTCTACTTAGTATGCACTTATAGAGCAAAGACTGGAAAAGATTTAAGCGCAAACAGCGGCTCCAAAGGTGCCCGAATGGCCAGGTTATGGGAATTTTCGGAAGGTCACCGAAAACCCGCATTTTCAGAAAAAAAGCAAAGTTGAGACCAAGAGAAACTTTTAAAAAATCGCCCAAAAAGTACCCTTTAGCTTGAAAGGGCTAAGAGCACTCTGGCGAAAATGTAATTATCCTGTAATTTGTATCCACTTATACTCCAAAGACTGGAGAAGATTTTGGCGCACAACGCGGCTCTAAGAGTGCCCGAATGGCCAAGTTATGGCAATTTTTGCAAGGTCACCCAAAACCCGCATTTTCTGTAAAAGTGCAAAGTGGGGACCAAGGGAAATTTTTCAAAAATCGCCGAAAAAGATGCCCTCCCTTGAAAGGCCCAAAAGCACACTGGCGCAAATGGCGTTATCCTCTAATCAGTATGCACTAAAAGTGCAAGGACTGGAAAAGATTTTGGCGCATAAGGCGGCTCCAAAAGTGCCCGAATGGCCAAGTTATGGCAATTTTCGCCAGGTCACCCAAACTCGCATTTTCTGAAAAAGTGCAAAGAGGGGACGAAGGGAAATTCTTCAAAAATTGTCCAAAAAGTGGCCCTCGCTTAAAAAAAACCCATAAGCAGTCTCGCTCAAGTGGCATTATCCTCTAATTAGTACGCACTTAACGTGGAAAGAATGGAAATGATTTTGGCGCAAACAACGGCTCCAAAAGTGTCCGAATGGGCAAGTTATGGCAATTATCGCAAGGTCACCCAAAACCCGCATTTTCTGGAAAAGTGCAAAGGGGGGAGCAAGGGAAGTTTTTTAAAAATCGTTCAAAAAGTAGCCCTCGTTTGAAAGGCCGAAAAGTACTCTTGTGCAAATGGCATTATTCTCTAATTTGTATGCACTTAAACTGCAAAGACTGGAGAAGATTTTGAGGCAAACAAGCGGCTCCAAAAGTGCCCGAATGGCCAAGTTATGGCAATTTAGGCAAGGTCACCGAAAAGCCGCCTTTTCTTAAAAAGTGCAAAGGGGGGACGAAGAGAAATTTTTCAAAGATCGCCCAAAAAACAGCCCTCACTTAAAAAACCCAACAGCACTCTGGCCGAAATGGCATTATCCTCTAATTAGTATGCAGTTAAAGTGCAAAGACTGGAGAAAAGTGTGGCGCAAAAAAAAAGCTCCAAAAGTTCCCGAAAGGCCAAGTTATGGCAATTTTTGAAAGGTCACCCAAAACCCGCGTTTTCTAAAAAAGTGCAAAGGGGGGACCAAGGAAAATTTTTAAGAAATGGGACAAAAAGTAGCCCTCGCTTAAAAGGCTTTAAAGCACTCTGGCGCAAATAGCATTATCCTCTAATTAGTATGTACTTATAGTGCAAAGAATAGAAAAGATTTTGGTGCAAAAGGCGGCTCCAAAAGTTCTCGAATGGCCAAGTTAGGGCAATTTTGGCAACGTCACCCATTCGGGCACTGTTTAAAGCCACTTTTTGGGCCAAAATCTTTTCCAGTCTTTGCATTTTAAGTACATACTAATTAGAGGATAATGCCATTTGCGCCAGAGTGCTTGTGGGGCGTTTTCAGCGAGGCCATCTTTTTGGGCGATTTTTGAAAAATTTCCCTTGGTCCCCCCTTTCCACTTTTTCAGAAAATGCGGGTTTTGGGTGACCTTGCCAAAATTGCAATAACTTGGTCATTCGGGAACTTTTGGAGCCGCTCTTTTGCCCCAAAATATTCTCCAGTCTTTGCCCTTTAAGTGCATACTAATAAGAGGATAATGCCATTTGTGCTAGAGTGCTTTGGGGCCTTTCAAACGAATCTACTTTTTAGGCGATTTTTTGAAAAATTTCCTTTGATCCCCCCTTTGTACTTTTTTAGAAAATGCGGGTTTCGGGTGACCTTGCCAAAATTGCCATAACTTGGTTGTTCGGGCACTTTTGGAGCCTCTCTTTTCGCCGAAATCGTTTCCTGTCTTTGCAGTTTAAGTGCATACTAATTAAAGTATAATGCCATTTGCGCCAGAGTGCTTTTGGGCCATTCAAACGAGGGCTCTTTTTGGGGCGATTTTTGAAAAATTTCCCTTGGTCCCCCCTTTGCACTTTTTCAGAAAATGCGGGTTTTGGGTGACCTTGCAAAAATTGTTGTAACTTGGCCATTCGGGCACTTTTGGAGCCGTTGTTTGCGCCAAAACCATTGCCATTGTTTGAGGATAATACCACTTGGGCGAGACTACTTATGGGTTTTTTAAGCGAGGGCTACCTTTTGGGCGATTTTTGAAAAATTTCCCTTGGTCGCACCTTTGCCCTTTTTTAGAAAATGCGGGTTTGGGTTACCTGGCGAAAATTGCCATAACTTGGCCATTCGGGTACTTTTGGAGCCGCCTTATGCGCCAAAATCTTGTCAACTCTTTGCACTTTTAGTGCATACTAATTAGAGGATAATGCCATTTGCGCCATAGTGCTTTTGGGCCTTTCAAGCGAGGGCTAATTTTTGGGCGATTTTTGAAAATTTCCCTTGGTCCCCCCTTTGCACTTTTTCAGAAAATGCGGGTTTTGGGTGACCTTGCGAAAATTGCCATACCTTGGCCATTCGGGCACTTTCGAAGCTGCTTTTTGCGCCAAAATTTTCTCCAGTCTTTCCACTTTAAGTGTATTTTAATTAGAGGATAATGCAAGTTTGGCCAGAGTGCTGTTGGCTCTTTTAAGTGAGGGCTACGTTTTGGACGATATAATGAAAAATTTCTCTTCGTCCCCTTTTTGAACTTTTTCAGAAAATGCGGGTTGTGGGTGACCTTGCCTAAATTGCCATAACTTGGCCATTCGGGCCCTTTTGGAACCGCTTTTTGCGCCAAAATCTTTTCCATCCTTTGCATTATAAGTGCATACTAATTAAAGGATAATGCCATTTGCGCCAGAGTGCTGTTGGTTTTTTGAAGGGAGGGCCACTTTTTGGGTGATTTTTGAAAAATTTTCCTTGGTCCCCCCTTTGCACTTTATCACAAAATGGGGCTTTTGGGTAACCTTGCGAGAATTGCCATAACTTAGCCATTCGGGCTCTTTTGGATCCGCTTTTGGCGCCAAAATCTTTTGTAGTCTTTGCACTTCAAGTGCATTCTAAATAGAAGATGATGTTATTTGCGCCAGAGTGCTTTTAGGCCTCTCAAACGAGGGCTACTTTTTGGGCGATTTTTCAAAAATTTCCTTTGGTCCCCCCTTTGCACTTTTTCAGAAAATGCGGCTTTTGGGTGATCTTGCGAAAATTGCCATAACTTGGTCATTCGGGACGTTTTGGAGCTGCTTTTTGCGCCAAACTCTTTTTCAGTCTTTGCATTATAAGTGGATACAATTTACAGGATAATGACATTTGCGCCAGAAAGTGCTGTTGGCCTTTTCAAGCGAGGGCTACTTTTTGGGCGATTTTTGAAAAAAGTTCTCTTGGTCTCCGCTTTGCACTTTTTCAGAAAATGCAGGTTTTGGGTGACCTTCCGAAAATTGCCCTAACCTCGCCATTCGGGCCCTTTTTGAGCCGCTGTTTATGCCTAAATCTTCTCCAGTATTTGCAGCTTAATTGCATACTAAATAGAAGGATAATGTCATTTGCGCCAGTGTGCTTTTGGGCCTTTTAAACGAGGGCATCTTTTTGGGCGATTTTTGAAAAATTGCCTTTGGTCCCCCCTTTAATTTCCCCCTTTAATTTCTCCCCTTTGGTCCCCCCTATAATTCATCTTGCGCCAGAGTGCTTTTGGGCCTTTCAAGCAAGGGCTACTTTTTTGGCGATTTTTGAAAAATTTCCCTTGGTCGCCCCTTTCCTCTTTTTCAGAAAAATGTTGGTTTAGGGTGACCGTTCGAAATTTGCCATAACTTAGCCATTCGGGCACTTTTCGATCCGCTTTGTGCGCTTAAATCTTTTGCAGTCTTTGCGCTCCAAGCGCATACTAAATAGAGGATAATGTTATTTGCGCCAGAGTGCTTTTCGGTCTTTCAAACGAGGGCTACTTTTTGGGCGATTTTTGAAAAATTTCTCTTCGTCCCCCCTTTGCACCTTTTCAGAAAAAGCGGGTCTTGGGTGACGTTGCGAAAAATGCCATACCTTGGTCACTCGGGACGTTTTGGAGCTGCTTTTTGCGCCAAACTCTTGTTCAGTCTTTGCATTATAAGTGGATACTAATTAGAGGATAATGCCATTTGCGCCAGAGTGCTGTTGGGTTTTTGAAGGTAGGGCCACTTTTTGGGCGATTTTTGAAAAATTTTCCTTGGTCCCCCCTTTGCACTTTTTCACAAAATGCGGGTTTTGGGTGACCTTGCGAGAATTGCCATAACTTAGCCATTCGGGCACTTTTTGAGCCGCTGTTTGTGCCTAAATCTTCTCCAGTCTTTGCACTAAAAGTGCATGGTAATTAAAGGATAGTGCCATTTGCGCGAGTGTGCTTTTGGGCCTTTTAAACGAGGGCATCTTTTTGGGCGAATTTTGAAAAATTTCCTTTGGTCCCCCCTTTGCACTTTTTCAGAAAATGCGGGTTTTGGGTGACGTTGCGAAAATTGCCATAACTTGGCAATTCGGGTGCTTTTGGAGCCGCTGTTTGCACCGAAATTTTGTCCAGTCTTTGCACTTTAAGAGCATTCTAATTAGAGGATAATGCGATTTGGTCTAGAGTGCTTTTGGGCCTTTAAGGAGAGGGCATCTTTTTGGGCGATTTTTGAAAAATTTCTATTGGTCCCCCTTTTGCACGTTTTAAGAAAATGTGGGTTTTGGATGACCTTGCGAAAATTGTTGTAACTTGGCCATTCGGGCACTTTTCGAGCCGATGTTTGCGAAAAAACCTTGTCCAGTCTTTGCACTTTAAGTGCATACTAATTAGAGGATAATGTTATTTCCGCCAGAGTGCTTTTGAGCCTTTTAAGCGAAGGCTACTTTTTAGGCGATTTTTGAAAAATTTTCCTTGGTCCCCCCCTTTGCACTTTTTCAGAAAATGAGGGTTTTGGGTGACCTTGCGAAAATTGCCATAACTTGGCAATTCGGGCACTTTTGTAGCCGCTATTTGCGCCTAAATCTTCTGCAGTTTTTGCACTTTAAGTGTATACTATATAGAGCATAATGCCATTTGCGCCAGAGTGCTCTTTGCCCTTTGAAGCGAGGGCTACTTTTTTGGCGAATTTTGAAAAACTTACCTTGGTTCCCCCTCCCCTTTGCACTTTTTCAGAAAATGAGGGTTTTGGGTGACCTTGCGAAAATTGCCATAACTTGGCCATTCTGGAACTTTTGGAGCCGCTGTTTGCGCCAAAATGTTTTCCAGTGTTTGCACTTTAAATGCGTACAAATTACAGGATAATGACACTTTCGCCAGAGTGCTCTTGGCCCTTTGAAGCGAGGGGTACTTTCTGGGCGATTTTTTAAAGGTTTCTCTTGGTCTCACCTTTGCTTTTTTTCCGAAAATGCAGGTTTTGGGTGACGTTGCGAAAATTGCCATAACTTGGCCATTCGGGCACCTTTGGAGCGGCTGTTTGCGCCTAAATCTTTTCCAGTCTTTGCTCTTTAAGGGCATACTATTTAGAGGATAATGCCATTTTCGCCAGAGCGCTTTTCGGCCTTTTAAGCGAGGGCATCTATTTGAGCGATTTTTGAAAAATTTCCCTTGGTCCCCCTTTTGCACTTTTTCAGAAAATGCGAGTTTTGGGTGACCTTACGAAAATTGCCATAACTTGGCCATTCGGGCACTTTTGGAGCCGCTGTTTGCGTCAAAATCCTTTCCAGTCTTTGCACTTTAAGTGAATTTTAATTAAAGGATAATGCCATTGGCGCGAGAGTGCTTATGGGTCTTTTAAGCGAAGGCTACCTTTTGGGGGATTTTTGAAAAATTTCCATTGGTCCCCCCTTTGCACTTTTTCAGAAAATGCGGGTTTTGGGTGACCTTGCGAAAGTTGCCATAAGTCGATCATTCGGGCACTTTTGGAGCCGCCTTTTTCACCAAAATCTTCTCTACTTTTTGCACTTTAATGCCATTTGCGCCAGAATGCTTTTAGGCCTTTCAAACGATGGCTACTTTTTGGGCGATTTTTGAAAAATTTCCCTTGGTCCCCCTTCTTTGCACTTTTTCAGAAAATGTGGGTTTTGGGTGACCTTGCAAAAATTGCAATAACTTGGCCATTCGGGCACTCTTTGGAGCCGCTTTTTGCGCCAAAATCTTTTCCAGTCTTTGCACTTTAAGTGGATACTAATTGGAGGACAATGCCATTTACGCCAGATTGCTTTTAAGCCTTTCAAGCGAAGGCTCCTTTTTTGGCGATTTTTGAAAAATTTCCCTTGGTCTCCCCTTTGCACTTTTTTTGAAAATGCTGGTTTTGGGTGACCTTGCAAAAAATTGCCATCACTTGGCCATCCGGGCACTTTTGGAGCCGTTGTTTTCGCCAAAACCATTTTTATTGTTTGCACGTTAAGTGCGTACTAATTAGAGGATAATGCCACTTGGGTGAGACTACTTATGGTTTTTTTAACCGAGGGCTACCTTTTGGGCGATTTTTGAAAAGTTTCCCTTGGTCCCCTCTTTGCACTTTTTCAGAAAATGCGGGTTTTGGGTGACCTTGCAAAAATTGCCATACCTTGACCATTCGGGCAGTTTTGGAGCTGCTTTTTGCGCCAAAATTTTCTCCAGTCTTTGCACTTTAACTGTATACTAATTAGAGGATAATGCCAGTTTGGCCAGAGTGCTGTTGGCCATTTTAAGTGAGGGCTACTTTTTGGACGATTTTTTTAAAAATTTGTTTTGGTCCCCTCTTTGAACTTTTTCAGAAAATGCGGGTTTTGGGTGACCTTGCCTAAATTGCCATAACTTGGCCATTCGCGCCCTTTTGGAACCGCTTTTTGCGCCAAAATCTTTTCCATCCTTTGCACTACAAGTGCATGCTAATTAGAGGATAATGCCTTCTGCGCCAGAGTGCTGTTGGTTTTTTGAAGGGAGCGCCACTTTTTGGGTGATTTTTGAAAAATTTTCCTTGGTCCCTCCTTTGCACTTTTTCACAAAATGCGGGTTTTGGGTGACCTTGCAAAAATTGTTGTAACTCTGCCATTCGGGCACTTTTGGAGCCGCTGTTTGCGCCAAAATTTTTTCAAGTCTTTGCACTTTAAGTGCATTTTAATTAAAGGATAATGTCATTGGCGCGAGAGTTCTTATGGGTCTTTAAAGCGAAGGCTACCTTTTGGGGAATTTTTGAAAAATTTCCCTTGGTCCTCCCTTTGCACTCTTTCAGAAAATGTGGGTTTTGGGTAACCTTGCAAAAATTGACATAACTTGGTTATTCAGGCACTTTTGGAGCCGCCTTTTGCACGAAAATCTTTTGCAGTCTTTGCACTTTAAGAGCATACTAATTGGAGGATAATGCCATTTGCGCCAGAGTGCTTTTAGGCCTTTCAAACGATGGCTTCTTTTTGGGCGATTTTTGAAAAATTTCCCTTGGTCCCCCCCTTTGCACTTTTTCACAAAATGGGGGCTTTTGGGTGACCTTGTGAGAATTGCCATAACTTAGCCATTCGGGCACTTTTGAGCCGCTGTTTGTGGCTAAATCTTTTCCAGTCTTTGCACTTAAATTGCATGCTAATTAAAGGATAATGCCATTTGCGCCAGTGTGCTTTTGGGCCTTTTAAACGAGGGCATCTTCTCGGGCGATTTTTGAAAAATTTCCTTTGCTCCCCCCTTTGCACTTTTTCAGAAAATGTGGGTTTTGGGTGACCTTGCGAGAATTGCTATAACTTAGCCATTTGGGCACTTTTGGATCAGCTTTTGCGCCAAAATCTTCTCCAGTCTTTGCACTTCAAGTGCATACTAAATAGAGGATAACGCCATTTGCGCCAGAGGGTTCCTAGGCCATTCAAACGAGGGCTTTTTTCTGGGGGATTTTTGAAAAATTTCCCTTGGTCCTACCTTTGCACTTTTTCAGAAAATGCGGGTTTTGGGTGACCTTGCCTAAATTGCCATAACGTGGCCATTCGGGCCCTTGTGGAGCCGCTTTTTGCGCCAAAATCTTTTGCAGTCTTTGCTACTGCAAGTGTATACTAAATAGAGGATAATGTTATTTGAGCCAGAGTGCTTTAGGGTTTTTGAAGGGAGGGCCACTTTTTGGGCGATTTTTGAAAAATTTTCCTTGGTCTCCCCTTTGCACTTTTTCAGAAAATGGGGCTTTTGGGTGACCTTGCGAGAATTGCCATAACTTAGCCATTCGGGAACTTTTGGATCCGCTTTTTGCGCCAAAATCTTTTGCAGTCTTTGCACTTCCAGTACATACTAAATAAAGGATAATGTTATTTGTGCCAGAGTGCTTTTGGGCCTTTCAAACGAGGGCTACTTTATGGGCGATTTTTGAGTAATTTCCCTTGGTCCCCCCTTTCCACTTTCTCAGAAAATACGGGTCTTGGGTGACGTTGAAAAATTGCCATAACTTGGTCATTCGGGACGTTTTGGAGCTGCTTTTTGCGCCAAACTCTTCTTCGGTCTTTGCATTATAAGTGGATACAATTTAGAGGATAATGTCATTTGCGCCAGAGTGCTTTTGGCCTTTTGAAGCGAGGGCTACTTTTTTGGGCGATTTTCGAAAAACTTCTCTTAGTTCTTCCTTTGCACTTTTTTTTGAAAATGCAGGTTTTGGGTGATCTTCCCAAAATTGCCATAACTTCGCCATTCGGGCATTTTTGGAGCCGCTGTTTGCGCCAAAATGTTTTCCAGTCTTTGCAGTTTAAGCGCATACTAATAAAAGGATAATACCATTTGCGCCAGAGTGCTTTTGGGCCTTTCACGCGAGGGCTACTTTCTGAACGATTTTTGAAAAATTTTCGTTGGTCCCCCCTTTAAACTTTTTCAGAAAATGCGGGTTTTTGGTGACCATGCAAAAATTGCCATAACTTGGCAATTCGGGCACTCTTTGAGCCGCTTTTTGCGCCACAATCTTTCCCAGTCTTTGGTCTTTAAGTGCATACTAATTAAAGGATAATGCCATTTCCGCCAGAATCCTTTTTTGCCTTTCAAACGAGGGCTTTTTTTGAAAAATTTCCCTTGGTCCCCCCTTTCCACTTTTTCAAAAAATGCAGGTTTTGGGTGACCTTGCAAAAATTGCCATAGCTTGGCCATTCGGGTACTTTAAGAGCCGTTGTTAGTGCCAAAATTATTCCCAGTCTTTGCACTTTAAGTGCATACTAATTGGAGGATAATGCCATTGCGCCAGAGTGCTTTTAGCCGTTTCAAACGAGGCCTACTTTTTGGGCGATTTTTGAAAAATTTCCTTTGGTCCCCCCTTTGCACTTTTTGAGAAAATGCGGGTTTTGGGTGACCTTGCGAAAATTACCATAACTGGCAATCTGGGTACTTTTGGAGCCGCTGTTTGCGCGTAAATTTTGTCCAGTCTTTGTTCTTTAAGAGAATACTTATTAGAGGATAATGCGATTTGGTCTAGAGTGCTTTTGGGCCTTTAAGGCGAGGGCATCATTTTGGGCGATTTTTAAAAAATTTCCATTGGTCCCCCTTTTGCCCTTTTTAAGAAAATGCGGGTTTTAAGTGACCTTGCGAAAATTGTTATAACCTGGCCATTCGGGCACTTTTAGAGCCCGTGTTTGCACCCAAACCTTCTCCAGTCTTTGCACTTTAAGTGCATACCAATTAGAGGATAATGTTGTTTCCGCCAGAGTGCTTTTGAGAATTTTAAGCGAAGGCTACCTGTTAGGCGATTTTTGAAAAATTTTCGCTTTCCAAAATCCTGAATTCAAGATTATGCCCGATTTCAAAATTTTAGGTTTCCAAAATCCTGAATTCAAGATTTTTGCCGATTTCAAGATTTTAGCTTTCCAAAATCCAGAATTCAAGATTTTGGCCGATTTCAAGATTTTAGCTTTCCAATATCATTAATTTAAGATTTGGGCCGATTTCAAGATTTTAGCTTTCCAAAATCCTGAATACAAGATTGTGGCCGATCTTAAGATTTTAGCTTTGCAAAATCCTGAATTCAAAATTATGGCCGATTTGAAGATGATAGGTTTCCAAAATCCTGAATTCAATATTATGGCCCCTTTCAAGATTTTAGCTTTCCAAAATCCTGAATTCAAGATTTTCGCCCAGTTCAAGATGTTAGCTTTCCAATATCCTGAATTTAAGATTTTGGCCCTTTTCAAGATTTTAGCTTACCAAAATCCTGAATTCAAGATTTTGGCCGATTTCAAGATTTTAGCTCTCCAAAATCCTGAATTCAAGATTTTGGCCGCTATCAAGATTTTGGTTTTCCAAAATCCTAAATTCGAGATTATGGCCGATTTCAAGATTTTAGGATTCTAAAATCCTAAATTCAAGATTTTGGCCGATTTCAAGATTTTAGATTTTCAAAATCTTGAATTGCATATTTTGCCTGATTTCAAGATCTTAGCTTTTGAAAATCCTGAACCCAAGATTTTAGCTTTCTAAAATCCTGAATTTAAGCTTTTGGCCGATTTCAAGATTTTAGCTCTTCAAAATCCTTAATTCAGGATTTTAGCCGATTTCAAGATTTTAGCTTTCCAAAATCGTCAATTCAATATTTTAGCTTACCAAAAATCCTGAATTAAAGATTTTCGCCCAGTTCAAGATGTTAGCTTTCCAATATCCTGAATTTAAGATCTTGGCCCTTTTCAAGATTTTAGCTTGCCAAAATCCTGAATTCAAGATTTTGGCCGATTTCAAGATTTTAGCTCTCCAAAATCCTGAATTCAAGATTCTGCCCGATTTCTAGATTTTTGCTTTCCAATATCGTGTTTTCAAGATTTTGGCCTATTTCAAGATTTTAGCTTTTCAGAATCCTGAATTCAAGATTTTGGCCGATTTCAAGATTTTAGGTTTTCAAAATTCTGAATTCAAGATTTTGGCTGAGTTCGAGATTTTAGCTTTGCAAAAACCTGAATTCAAGATTTTGGCTGATTTCAGGATTTTAGCTTTCCAAAATCGTGAATTCAAGATTTTGGTCGATTTGAAGATTTTAGCTTTCCAAAATCCTGAATTCAAGATTTTGGCCACTATCAAGATTTTGGCTTTCCAAAATCCTCAATTCGAAATTATGGCCGATTTCAAGATTTTAGGATTCTAAAACCCTAAATTCAAGATTTTGGCCGATTTCAAGATTTTTGCTTTCCAAAATCCTGAATTCAAGATTTTTGACGATTTCAAGATTTTAGCTCTCCAAAATCCTGAATTCAAGATTTTGGCTGAGTTTAAGATTTTAGCTTTCCAAAATCCTGAATTCAAGACTTTGCCGATCTTAAGGTTGTAGCTTTCCAAAATCCTGAATTCAAGATCTTCGCCGATTTCAAGGTTGTAGCTTTGCAAAATCCTGAATTCAAGATTTTGGCCGATTTCAAGATTTTAGCTTCCAAAATCCTGAATTCAAGAATTTGGCTGAGTTAAAGATTTTAGCTTTCCAAAATCCTGAATTCAAGATTTTGGCTGAGTTCAAGAGATTACGTTTCCAAAATCCTAAATTTAAGATTTTTTCCGATTTCAAGATTTTAGCTTTCCAAAATACTGAATTCAAGGTTTTGGCCGATTTTAAGGTTTTAGCTTTCCAAAATCCTGAATTCAAGATTTTGCCGATTTCAAGGTTTTAGCTTTCCAAAATCCTGAATTCAAGATTTTCGCCGATTTTAAGGTTGTAGCTTTCCAAAATCCTGAATTCAAGATTTTGCCGATTTCAAGATTTTAGCTTTCCAAAATCCTGAATTCAAGATTTTCGCCGAATTCAAGATTTTAGCTCTCCAAAATCCTGAATTCAAAATTTTGGCTGAGTGTAAGATTTTAGCTTTCCAAAATCGGGAATTTAAGATTTTGGCTGAGTTCAACATTTTAGGTTTCCAAAATCCTGATTTGAAGTTTTTTTCCGATTTCAAGATTGTAGCTTTCCTAAATCCTAAATTCAAGATTCTGGCTGAGTTCAAGATTTTAGCTTTCCATAATCCTGAATTCAAGATTTTGGCTGAGTTCAAGATTTTAGGTTTCCAAAATCCTGAATTGGAGATTTTTTCCGATTTCAAGATTTTAGCTTTCCAAAATCCTGAATTCAAGATTTTGGCCGATTTCAAGGTTTCAGCTTTCCAAAATGCTGAATTCAAGATTTTTTCCGATTTCAAGATTTTATCTTTCCAAAATCCTGTATTCAAGATTTTCGCCGATTTCAAGGTTTTAGCTTTCCAAAATCCTGAATGATAGATTTTTACCGATTTCAAGATTTCAGCTTTCCAAAATCCTGAATTCAAGATTTTCGCCGATTTCAAGATTTTAGCTCTCCAAAATCCTGAATTGAAGATTTTGGCCGAGTTCAAGACTTTAGGTTTCCAAAATCCGGAAAATAAAGATTTTGGCCGATTTCAAGATTTTAGCTTTCCACAATCCTGAATTTTAGATTTTGGCCGATTTCAAGATTTTAGCTTTCCAAAATCTTGGATTCAAGATTTTCGCCAATTGGATGATTTTAGCCTTCCAAAATCCTCAATTCAAGATTTTGGCCGATTTCAAGATTTTAGCTTTCCAAAATTCGGAATTCAAGATTTTGGCCGATTTTAAGATTTTCGCTTACCAAAATCCTGAATTCAAGATTTTGGCCGATTTCAAGGTTTTAGCTCTCCAAAATCCTGAATTCAAGATTCTGTCTGATTTCTAGATTTTAGTTTTCCAATATCCTGACTTCTAGATTTTGGCGGATTACAAGATTATAGCTTTCAAAAATCCTGAATTCAAGATTTTGGCGGATTTGAAGATTTTAGCTTTCTAAAATCCTGAATTCAAGATTTTGTCCTAGTTGAGGATTTTAGCTTTCCAATATCCTGAATTTAAGATTTTGGCCGATTTCAAGATTTAGCTTTCCCAAATCCTGGATTCAAGATTTTGGCTGAGGTCAAGATTCTAGGTTTCCAAAATCCTAATTTCAAGATTTTTGCCGATTTCAAGGTTTTAGCTTTCCAAACAAAGAAATCAAGATTTTCGCCGATTTCAAGATTCGAGCTTTCCAAAATACTGACTCCAAGATTTTAGCCGATTTCAAGATTTTAGCTTTTCAAAATACTGAATTAAAGATTATGGCCGATTTCAAGATTTTGGCTTTCCAAAATCCTGAATTCAAGATTATGGCCGATTTCAAGATCTTAGGTTTCCAAAATCCTGAATTCAAGATTTTTGCCGAGATCAATATTTTAGCTTTCAAAAATACTGAATTCAAGATTTTGGCCGATTTTAAGATTTGAGCATTCCAAAATGCTGAATTCAAGATTTCGGCCCATTTCAAGACTTTAGCTTTCCAAAATCCAGAATTCAAGATTTTGCCGGATTTCAAGATTTTAGCTTTCCAATATCCTTAATTTAAGATTTTGGCCGATTTCAAGATTTTAGGTTTCCAAAATCCTGAATTAAGATTATGGCCGATTTCAAGATTCTAGGTTTCCAAAAACCTGAGTTCAACATTGTGGCCCATTTCAAGATTTTAGCTTTCCAAAATCGAGAATTCAAGATTTTCGCCCAGTTAGAGATTTTAGCTTTCCAATATCCTGAATTAAAGATTTTAGCCGTTTTCAAGATTTTAGTGTACCAAAATCCTGAATTCAAGCTTTTAGCTCTCCAAAATCCTTAATTCAAGATTCTTCCCGATTACTAGATTTTAGTTTTCCAATATCCTGATTTCTAGATTTTGGCCGATTTGTAGATTTTAGCTTTCGAAAATCCCGCAGTCAAGATTTTGGCCGAATTCAACATTTTAGGTTTCCAAAATCCTGAATTCAAGATTTTGGCCGATTCTAAGATTTTATCTTTCCCAAATCCTGAATTCAAGATTTTAGTTTTCCAAAAACCTGAATTCAACATTATGGCCCATTTCAAGATTTTAGCCTTCCAAAATCCTGAATTCAAGATTTTCGCCCAGTTCAAGATTTTAGCTTTCCAATATCCTGAATTTAAGATTTTGGCCCTTTTCAAGATTTTTGCTCTCCAAAATCCTGATTCCAAGATCTTAGCTTTTCAAAATCCTGAATTCAGGATTTTGGCTGAGTTCGAGATTTTAGCTTTAAAAAATCTTGACTTCAAGATTTTGGCTCAGTTCAAGAATTTAGCTTTCCAAAATCGTGAATTCAAGATTTTGGTCGATTTCAAGATTTTATCTTTCCAAAATCCTGCAATCAAGATTTTGGCCGCTTTCAAGATTTTGGCTTTCCAAAATCCTGAATTCGAGATTATGGTCGATTTTAAGATCTTAGGTTTCCAAAATCCTAAATTCAAGATTTTGGCTGATTTCAAGATTTTAGCTTTCCAAAATACTGAATTCAAGATTTTGGTCGATTTAAAGATTTTGGCTTTCCAAAATCCTGACTTCAAGATTTTCGCCGATTTCAAGATTTAAGCTTTTACAAAATCCTGAATTCAAGATTATGGCCAATTTTAAGATTTAAGCTTTCCAAAATCCTGAATTCAAGATTTTGGCCGATTTCAAGAGTTTAGCTTTCCAATATCCTTGATTTAAGATTTTGGCCGATTTCAAGATTTTGGCTTTTCAAAATCTTGAACACAAGATTTTGGCTGAGTTTAAGATTTTAGCTCTCCAAAATCGTGAATTTAGGATTTTAGCTGATTTCAAGATTTTAGCTTTTCAAAATGCTCAATTCAAGATTTTGGCCGATTTCGAGATTTCACCTTTCCAAAATCCTGAATTCTAGATTTTTGCCGATTTCAAGCCTTTAGCTTTCCAAAGTCGTGAATTCAAGATTTTAGGTTTAATGAAAACCTGAATTGAAGATTATGGCCCATTTCAACATTTTAGGTTTCCAAAATCCTGAATTCAAGATTGTGGCTGAGTTGAAGATTTTAGCTTTCCAATATCCTGAATTTAAGATTTTGGCCGATTTCAAGATTTTAGCTTTCCAAAATCCTGAATTAAAGATTTTGGCCGATTTCAAGAGTTTAGCTTTCCAAAATCGTGAATTCAAGATTTTGGCAGAGCTCAAGATTTTAAGTTTGCAAAATCCTGAATTCAAGCTTTTGGCCGATTTCAAGGTTTTAGCTTTCCAAATAAAGAAATCAAGATTTTCCCCGATTTCAAGATTTGAGCTTTCCAAAATACTGACTCTAAGATTTTAGACGGTTTCAAGATTTTCGCTTTCCAAAATCCTGATTTTAAGATGTTGACCGATTTCAAGATTTTAGCTTTCCAAAGTCCCGAAGTCAAGATTTTGGCCGATTTCAAGATTTTAGCTTTTCAAACTCCTGAATTCAAGATTATGGCCGATTTCAAGATTTTACTTTTCCAAAATCCTGAATTTAAGATTTGGGCTGATTTCAAGATTTTATCTTTCCAAAATATTGAATTCAAGATTATGGCCAATTTCAAGATTTTAGGTTTCCAAAATCTTGAATTCAAGATTCTACCCGATTTCTAGATTTTAGTTTTCCAATATCATTATTTCTAGATTTTGGCCTATTTCAAGAATTTAGCTTTCAAAAGTCCTGAATTCGAGATTTTGGCTTAGTTCAAGATTTTAGCCTTCCAAAATCGTAAACTCAAGATTTTGGCCGATTTCAAGATTTTAGCTTTCCAAAATCCTAAATTCCAGATTTTGGCCGCTTTCAAGATTTTACCTTTCCAAAATCCTGAATTCAACATCTTGGCCGAGTGCAAAGTTTTAGTTTTCCAAAATCCTGAATTCAAGATTTTGGCCGATTTTATGATCCAAAATCCTGAATTCAAGATGGTCGGCCGATTTCAAGATTTTAGCTTTCCAAAATCCTAAATTTAAGATATCGGCCGATTTTAGGATTTTAGCTTTCCAAAATCCTCAATTCAAGATGGTCGGCCGATTTCAAGATTTTAGCTTTCGAAACTCCTGAATTCAACATTTTAGCCGATTTCAATATTTTAGCCTTCCAAAATCCTGAATTCAAGATTATGGCCGATTTCAAGATTTTACTTTTCCAAACTCCTGAACTCAAGATCTAGGCCGCTTTCAAGATTTTAGCTTTCGAAAATCCCGAATTGAAGATTTTGGGTGAGTTCAAGATTTTAGCTTTCCAAAATCCTCAAGTCAAGATTTAGGCCGAATTCAAGATTTTAGGTTTCTAAAAATCCTGAATTCAAGAGTTTGGCCGATTTTAAAATTTTAGCTTTGGAAAATCCTGAACTCAAGATTTTGACCGATTTTAAAATTTTAGCTTTCCAAAATCCTGAATTCAAGATTTTGGCCGACTACAAGATTTTAGCTTTCCAAAATCCTGAATTCAAGCTTTTGGCTGAGTTCAAGATTTTAGCTTTCCAAAATCCTGATTTCAAGATTTTGGCCGATTTCAGATGTTAGCTTTCCAAAACACTGAATTCAAGATTATGGCCGATTTCAAGATTTTAGGTTTCGAAAATGCTGACTTCAAGATTTTGGCCGATTTCAAGAAATTAGGTTTCCAAAATCCTAAATTGCAAGTTTTCGCCGATTTCAAGATTTTAGCTTTGCAAAATCCTGAATTCAAGATTTTAGCCGATTTCAATATTATAGCTTTCCAAAATCCTGAATTCAAGATTTTTATATGAGTTTAAGATTTTACGTTTCCAAAATAATGAATTCAAGATGTTTGGCCGATTTCAAAATTTTAGCTTTTCAAACTCCTGAATTCAAGATTATGGCCGATTTCAAGATTTTACTTTTCCAAAATCCTGAATTTAAGATTTGGGCTGATTTCAAGATTTTACCTTTCCAAAATATTGAATTCAAGATTATGGCCAATTTCAAGATTTTACGTTTCCAAAATCTTGAATTCAAGATTCTACCGGATTTCTAGATTTTAGTTTTCCAATATCATTATTTCTAGATTTTGGCCGATTTCAAGATTTTGGCTTTCCAAAATCCTGAATTCAAGATTTTGGCCTATTTCAAGAATTTAGCTTTCAAAAGTCCTGAATTCGAGATTTTGGCTGAGTTCAAGATTTTAGCCTTCCAAAATCGTAAACTCAAGATTTTGGCCGATTTCAAGATTTTAGCTTTCCAAAATACCTGAATTCAACATTATGGCAGATTTCAAGATTTTAGCTTTCCAAAATCCTGACTTTAACATTTTTGTCGATTTTTAAAATTTTTACTTTCCAAATTCCTGAATTCAACACTTTGGCCACTTTCAAGATTTTAGGTTTGAAAAATCCTGAATTCAAGATTTTGGTCCATTTCAAGATTTTAGCCTCCAAAATCCTGAATTTAAAACTTTGGCCCATTTCAAGATCTTAGCTTTCCAAAATCCCCAATTCAAGATTTTGGCCGATATCCAGATTTGAGCTTTTCAAAATCCTGAATTCAAGATTTTGGCCGATTTGAAGATTTTAGCTTTACAATATCGTGAACTCAAGATTTTGGGCAATATAAAGATTTTAGCTTTCCAAAATCTGAATTCAAGAGTTTGGCTGATTTCAAGATTTTAGCTTTCCAAAATCCAGAATTCAAGATTTTGGCCGAGTTGAAGATTTTAACTTTGCAAAGTCCTGAATTCAAGATTATGGCTGTGTTCAAGATTTTAGGTTTCCAAAATCCTGAATACAAGATTTTGGCCGATTTCAAGATTTTAGTTTTCCAAAATCCCGAAGTCAATATTTCGGCCGAATTCCAGATTTTATGTTTCCAACATCCTGAATTCAAGTTTTTTGCCGAATTCAAGATTTTAGCTTTCCAAAAACGTGAGTTTAAGATTATGGCCCATTTCAAGATTTTAGCTTTCCAAAATGCTGAATTCAAGATTTTGGCCCAGTTCAAGAGTTTAGCTTTCCAAAATCCTGAATTTAAGATTTTGGCTGATTTCAAGATTTTAGCTTTCCAAAATACCTGAACTCAACATTTTGGCCAATTTTACGATTTAACTTTGCGAAATCCTGAATTCAAGATTTTGGCCCATTTCAAGATCTTAGCTTTCCAAAATCCTTAATTCAAGATTTTGCCCGATTTCAAGATTTTAGCTCTCGAAAATTCTGAATTCAAGTTTTTGGCCAATTTCAAGATTCTAGCTTTCCCCAATCGTGAAATGAACATTTTTTTTTGATTTTAAGATTTTATCTTTCCAAAATCCTGAATTTAAAATTTTGGGCGATTTCCATATCTTAGCTTAACTAAATCCTGAATTTAAGATTTCGACCGATTTGAAGATTTTAGCTTTAAAAAATCGTAAATTGAAGAATTTGGCCGATTTCAAGATTTTGACTTTCCAAAATCCTGAATTCAAGATTTTGGCCCGTATCAATATTTTAGCTTTCCAAAATACCTGAATTCAACATTATGGCCGATTTCAAGATTTTAGCTTTCCAAAATCCTGACTTTAACATTTTTGCCGATTTTTAAAATTTTCGCTTTCCAAATTCTTGAATTTAACACTTTGTCCGACTTCAAGATTTTAGGTTTGCAAAATCCTGAATTCAAGATTTTAGCTTCCAAAATCCTGAATTTAAAACTTTGGCCGATTTCAAGTTTTTAGCTTTCCAAAATCCCGAATTCAAGATTTTGGCCGATTTCCAGATTTGAGCTTTTTCAAAATCGTAAATTCAAGATTTTGGCTGATTTCAAGATTTTAGCTTTCCAAAATAATAAATTCAAGATTTTGGCCGAGTTTAAGATTTGAGCTTTCCAAAATCCTGAATTCAAGATTTCGACCGATTTCAAGATTTTAGCTTTGGAAAATCCAGAATTCAAGATTTTGGCCGCTTTCAAGATTTTAGCTTTCCAATATCCTTAATTTAAGATTTTGGCCGATTTCAAGATTTTAGCTTTCCTAAATCCTGAATTGAAGATTTTGGCCGGTTTCAAGAATTTAGCTTTCCAAAATCCTAAATTGAAGAATTTCGCCGATTTCAAGATTTTGACTTTCCAAAATAATGAATTCAAGATTTTGGCCCATTTTAAGATTTTAGCTTTCCTAAATCCTGAATTTAAGATTTTGGCCGGTTTCAAGAATTTAGCTTTCCAAAATGCTAAATTGAAGAATTTGGCCGATATTAAGATTTTGACTTTCCAAAATCCGGAATTAAAGATTTTGGCCCATTTTAAGATTTTAGCTTTCCAAAATACCTGAATTCAACATTATGGCAGATTTCAAGATTTTAGCTTTCCAAAATCCTGACTTTAACATTTTTGCCGATTTTTAAAATTTTTACTTTCCAAATTCCTGAATTCAACACTTTGGCCAATTGCAAGATTTTAGGTTTGAAAAATCCTGAATTCAAGATTTTGGTCCACTTCAAGATTTTAGCTTTCCAAAATCCCCAATTCAAGATTTTGGCCGATTTCCAGATTTGAGCTTTCCAAAATCCTGAATTCAAGATTTCGACCGATTTCAAGATTTTAGCTTTGGAAAATCCAGAATTCAAGATTTTGGCCGATTTCAAGATTTTAACTTTCCAATATCCTTAATTTACGATTTTGGCCGATTTCAAGATTTTAGCTTTCCAAAATGCTGATTTTAAGATTTTGGCCGCCTTCAAGATTTTAGCTTTAAAAAATCCTGATTTCAAGATTTTGGCCGAGTTCAAGATTTTAGCCTTCCAAAATCCTGAATTGAAAATTTTGGCCGATTTTAAGATTTTAGCTTTCCAAAATCCCGAATTCAAGATGTTTGGCCGATTTCAAGATTTTAGCTTTCTAAAATCCTGAATTCAAGATTTTAGCCGATCTCAAGATTTTAGCTTTCCAAAATCCTGAATTCAATATTTTGGCCGATTTCAAGATTTTAGGTTTCCAAAGTCCTGAATTCAAGATTTTAGCTGATTTCAAGATTTCAGCTTTCCAAAATCCTGAATTGAAGATTCTGGACGAATTCAAGATTTTAGCTTTCCAAAATCCTGAATTTAAGATTTTTGCCGATTTCAAGATTTTAGCTCTCCAAAATCTTAAATTAAAGATTTTGACCGAGTTTAAGATTTTACCTTTCCAAAATCCTGAATTCAAGATGGTTGGCCGATTTCAAGATTTTAGCTTTGCAAAATCTTGAATTCAAGATTTTAGCTGATTTCAATATTTTAGCTTTCCAAAATCCTGAAATCAAGATTATGGCCGATTTCAAGATTTTAGGTTTCCAAAATCCTGAACTCAAGATTTTGGCCGATTTTAAAATTTCAGCTTTCCAAAATCCTGAATCATTCAAGATTTTGGCTGAGTTGAAGATTTTAGTTTTCCAAAATCCTGATTTCAAGATTTTGGCCGTTTTCAAGATTTTAACTCTTCAAAATTCTGAATTCAAGATTTTGGCCGATTTCAAGATTTTGGCTTTCCAAAATACTGAATTCAAGATTATGGTCGATTTCAAGATTTTAGGTTTCCAAAATCCTGAATTCAAGATTTTGGCCGATTTCAAGAATTTAGCTTTGCAAAATCCTCAATTCAAGATTTTAGCTTTGCAAAATCCCTAATTCAAGATTTTAGCCGATTTCAAGATGTTAGGTTTCCAAAATCCTGAATTCAAGATTCTAGCCGATTTTAAGATTTTCGGTTTCCAAAATCGTGAATTCAAGATTTTGGCGGATTTCAAGATGTTAGGTTTCCAAAATCCTGAATTTAAGATTTTGGCCGATTTCAAGATTTTAGCTCTCCAAAATCCTTAATTCAAGATTCTCCCCGATTTCTAGATTTTCGTTTTCCAATATCCTGATTTCTAAATTTTGGCCGATTTCAAGATTTATGGTTTCCAAAATTCTGAATTCAAGATTTTTGCTGAGTTCAAGATTTTAGCTTTCCAAAATCCTGAATTCAAGATTTTGGCCGAATTCAAGATTTTAGTTTTTGAAAATCTTGTAGTAAAGATTTCGGCCGAATTCAAGATTTTAGGTTTCAAAAATCCTGAATTCAAGATTTTGGCCGATTTAAAAATTTTAGCTTTCGAAAATCCTGAACTCAAGATGTTGGCCGATTCTAAAATTTGAGCTTTCCAGAATCCTCGATTCAAGATTTTGGCCGACTTCAAGATTAGAGCTTTCCAAAATCCTGAATTCAAGATTTTGGCCGATTTCAAGATTTTAGCTTTCCAAAGTCCTGAATTCAAGATTATGGCCGATTTCAAGATTTTAGGTTTCCAAAATCCTTAATTTAAGATTTTGGCTGTTTTCAAGACTTTAGCTTTCCTCCAAGATTTAGGCCGATTTCAAGATTTTACCTCTGCAAAATCCTGAATTCAAGATTTTTGCCGATTGCAAGATTTTAGGTTTCCAAATCCAGAATTCAAGATTTTTGCCAATTTCAAGATTTTAGCTCTCCAATATCCTGAATTTAAGATTTTGGCCATTTGAAGATTTTAGCATTCCAGAATCCTGAATTCAAGATTTTGACCGATTTCAAGATTTTACCTTTCCAAAATCCTGAATTCAAGATTTTGACCGATTTTGAGATTTAAGCTTTCCAAAACCCTGAAGTCAAGATTTTGACCGATTTCAAGATTTTAGCTTTCCAAAATCCTGAGGTCGAGATTTTAGCTTTTGAAAAACCTTAATTCAAGATTATGGCCCATTTGGAGATTTTAGCTTTCGAAAATCCTGAATTCAAGATATTTGACGATTTCAAGATTTTAGCCTTCCAAAATCCTGAATTCAAGATTTTTGGCGAGTTCAAGATTTTAGGTTTCCAAAATACTGATTTCAAGATTTTAGCTTTCCAAAATCCTGAATTCAAGCTTTTGGCTGAGTTCAAGACTGGAGAAGATTTTGGCGCACAAGGCGGCTCTAAGAGTGCCCGAATGGTCAAGTTATGGCAATTTTTGCAAGGTCACCCAAAACCCGAATTTTCTGTAAAAGTGCAAAGGGGGGACCAAGGGAAATTTTTCAAAAATCGCCAAAAAAGTAGCACTTGCTTGAAAGGCCCAAAAGCACTCTGGCGCAAGTTGAATTATACTCTAATTAAAATGTACTTAAATTGCAAAGACTGGAGAAGATTTTGGCGAGAACAGCGGCTCCAAAAGTGGCCGGATGACCAAGTTATGGCAATTTTCGCAAGATAACCCAAAACCCGCATTTTCTAAAAAAAGTACAAAGGGGGGACAAAAGGAAATTTTTCAAAAATCGTCTGAAACGTAGCCCTCATTTGAAAGGCCCAGAAGCACTCTAGCACAAATGCCATTATCCCCTAATTAGTATGCGCTTAAAGTGCAAAGACTGGAGAAGATTTAGGCGCAAACAGCGGCTCCAAAAGTGTCCCAATGGCCAAGTTATTGCAATTTTCGCAAGGTCACCCAAAACCCGCATTTTCTGAAAAAGTGCAAAAGGGGGACCAAGGGAAATGTTTCAAAAATCGCCCAAAAGGATGCCATCGCTGAAAAGGCCCGAAAGCACTGTGGCAAAAATGGTATTATCCTCTAATTAGTATGCACTTAAAGAGCAAAGACTGGAAAAGATTTAAGCGCAAACAGCGGCTCCAAAAGTGCCCGAATGGCCAAGTTATGGGAATTTTCGGAAGGTCACCCAAAACCCGCATTTTCAGAAAAAAAGCAAAGTTGAGACCAAGAGAAACTTTTAAAAAATCGCCCAAGAAGTACCCCTTAGCTTGAAAGGGCTAAGAGCACTCTGGCGAAAATGTCATTATCCTGTAATTTGTATCCACTTATACTCCAAAGACTGGAGAAGATTTTCGCGCACAACGCGGCTCTAAGAGTGCCATAATGGCCAAGTTATGGCAATTTTTGCAAGGTCACCCAAAACCCGCATTTTCTGTAAAAGTGCAAAGGGGGGACCAAGGGAAATTTTTCAAAAATCGCCGAAAAAGATGCCCTCCCTTAAAAGGCCCAAAAGCACACTGGCGCAAATGGCGTTATCCTCTAATCAGTATGCACTAAAAGTGCAAGGACTGGAAAAGATTTTGGCGCATAAGGCGGCTCCAAAAGTGCCCGAATGGCCAAGTTATGGCAATTTTCGCCAGGTCACCCAAACTCGCATTTTCTGAAAAAGTGCAAAGAGGGGACCAAGGGAAATTCTTCAAAAATTGTCCAAAAAAGTGGCCCTCGCTTAAAAAAAACCCATAAGCAGTCTCGCGCAAGTGGCATTATCCTCTAATTAGTACGCACTTAACGTGGAAAGAATGGAAATGATTTTGGCGCAAACAACGGCTCCAAAAGTGTCCGAATGGGCAAGTTTTGGCAATTATCGCAAGGTCACCCAAAACCCGCATTTTCTGGAAAAGTGCAAAGGGGGGACCAAGGGAAATTTTTTAAAAATCGTTTAAAAAGTAGCCCTCGTTTGAAAGGCCGAAAAGCACTCTTGCGCAAATGGCATTATTCTCTAATTTGTATGCACTTAAACTGCAAAGACTGGAGAAGATTTTGAGGCAAACAAGCGGCTCCAAAAGTGCCCGAATGGCCAAGTTATGGCAGTTTAGGCAAGGTCACCCAAAAGCCGCCTTTTCTTAAAAAGTGCAAAGGGGGGACGAAGAGAAATTTTTCAAAGATCGCCCAAAACACAGCCCTCACTTAAAAAACCCAAAAGCACTCTGGCCGAAATGGCATTATCCTCTAATTAGTATGCAGTTAAAGTGCAAAGACTGGAGAAAAGTGTGGCGCAAAAACAAGCTTTAAAAGTGCCCGAAAGGCCAAGTTATGGCAATTTTTGAAAGGTCACCCAAAACCCGCGTTTTCTAAAAAAGTGCAAAGGGGGGACCAAGGAAAATTTTTAAGAAATGGGACAAAAAGTAGCCCTCGCTTAAAAGGCTTTAAAGCACTCTGGCGCAAATAGCATTATCCTCTAATTAGTATGTACTTATAGTGCAAAGAATAGAAAAGATTTTGGCGCAAAAGGCGGCTCCAAAAGTTCTCGAATGGCCAAGTTAGGGCAATTTTGGCAACGTCACCCATTCGGGCACTGTTTAAAGCCGCTTTTTGCGCCAAAAGCTTTTCCAGTCTTTGCATTTTAAGTACATACTAATTAGAGGATAATGCCATTTGCGCCAGAGTGCTTGTCGGGCCTTTTAAGCGAGGCCATCTTTTTGGGCAATTTTTGAAAAATTTCCCTTGGTCCCCCCTTTCCACTTTTTCAGAAAATGCGGGTTTTGGGTGACCTTGCCAAAATTGCAATAACTTGGTCATTCGGGAACTTTTGGAGCCGCTCTTTTGCCCTAAGATCTTCTCCAGTCTTTGCCCTTTAAGTGCATACTAATAAGAGGATAATGCCATTTGTGCTAGAGTGCTTTGGGGCCTTTCAAACGAATCTACTTTGTAGGCGATTTTTTGAAAAATTTCCTTTGATCCCCCCTTTGTACTTTTTTAGAAAATGCGGGTTTCGGGTGACCTTGCCAAAATTGCCATAAGTTGGTTGTTCGGGCACTTTTGGAGCCTCTCTTTTCGCCGAAATCTTTTCCTGTCTTTGCAGTTTAAGTGCATACTGATTAAAAAAAAATTTCCCTTGGTCCCCCCTTTGCACTTTTTCAGAAAATGCGGGTTTTGGGTGACCTTGCAAAAATTGTTGTAACTTGGCCATTCCGGCACTTTTGGAGCCGTTGTTTGCGCCAAAACCATTTCCATTGTTTGAGGATAATACCACTTGGGCGAGACTACTTATGGGTTTTTTAAGCGAGGGCTACCTTTTGGGCGATTTTTGAAAAATTTCCCTTGGTCCCCCCTTTGCCCTTTTTTAGAAAATGCGGGTTTGGGTTGCCTTGCGAAAATTGCCATAACTTGGCCATTCGGGCACTTTTGGAGCCACCTTATGCGCCAAAATCTTGTCCAGTCTTTGCACTTTTAGTGCATACTAATTAGAGGATAATGCAAGTTTGGCCAGAGTGCTGTTGGCCCTTTTAAGTGAGGGCTACTTTTTGGACGATTAATGAAAAATTTCTCATCGTCCCCTTTTTGAACTTTTTCAGAAAATGCGGGTTGTGGGTGACCTTGCCTAAATTGCCATAACTTGGCCATTCGGGCCCTGTTGGATCCGCTTTTTGCGCCAAAATCTTTTCCATCCCTTGCACTATAAGTGCATTTTAATTAATGGATAATGCCATTTGCGCCATAGTGCTTTTGGGCCTTTCAAGCGAGGGCTAATTTTTGGGCGATTTTTGAAAAATTTCCCTTGGTCCCCCCTTTGCACTTTTTCAGAAAATGCGGGTTTTGGGTGACCTTGCGAAAATTGCCATACCTTGGCCATTCGGGCACTTTTGTAGCTGCTTTTTGCGCCAAAATTTTGTCCAGTCTTTCCACTTTAAGTGTATACTAATTAGAGGATAATGCAAGTTTGGCGAGAGTGCTGTTGGCCCTTTTAAGTGAGGGCTGATTTTTGGACGATTAATGAAAAATTTCTCTTCGTCCCCTTTTTGAACTTTTTCAGAAAATGCGGGTTGTGGGTGACCTTGCCTAAATTGCCATAACTTCGCCATTCGGGCCCTGTTGGAACCGCTTTTTGCGCCAAAATCTTTTCCATCCTTTGCACTATAAGTGCATACTAATTAAAGGATAATGCCATTTGCGCCAGAGTGCTGTTGGTTTTTTGAAGGGAGGGCCACTTTTTGGGTGATTTTTGAAAAATTTTCCTTGGTCCCCCCTTTGCACTTTATCACAAAATGGGGCTTTTGGGTAACCTTGCGAGAATTGCCATAACTTAGCCATTCGGGCTCTTTTGGATCCGCTTTTTGCGCCAAAATCTTTTGTAGTCTTTGCATTTCAAGTGCATTCTAAATAGAAGATGATGTTATTTGCGCCAGAGTGCTTTTAGGCCTCTCAAACGAGGGCTACTTTTTGGGCGATTTTTCAAAAATTTCCTTTGGTTCCCCCTTTGCACTTTTTCAGAAAATGCGGCTTTTGGGTGATCTTGCGAAAATTGCCATAACTTGGTCATTCGGGACGTTTTGGAGCTGCCTTTTGCGCCAAACCCTTTTTCAGTCTTTGCATTATAAGTGGATACAATTTACAGGATAATGACATTTGCGCCAGAGAGTGCTGTTGGCCTTTTCAAGCGAGGGCTACTTTTTAGGCGATTTTTGAAAAAAGTTCTCTTGGTCTCCCCTTTGCACTTTTTCAGAAAATGCAGGTTTTGGGTGACCTTCCGAAAATTGCCCTAACTTCGCCATTCGGGCCCTTTTTGAGCCGCTGTTTATGCCTAAATCTTCTCCAGTCTTTGCAGCTTAATTGCATACTAAATAGAAGGATAATGTCATTTGCGCCAGTGTGCTTTTGGGCCTTTAAAACGATGGCATCTTTTTGGGCGATTTTTGAAAAATTTCCTTTGGTCCCCCCTTTAATTTCCCCCTTTAATTTCCCCCCTTTGGTCCCCCCTATAATTCATCTTGCGCCAGAGTGCTTTTGGGCCTTTCAAGCAAGGGCTACTTTTTTGGCGATTTTTGAAAAATTTCCCTTGGTCGCCCCTTTCCTCTTTTTCAGACAAATGTTGGTTTAGGGTGACCGTTCGAAATTTGCCATAACTTAGCCATTCGGGCACTTTTCGATCCGCCTTGTGCGCTTAAATCTTTTGCAGTCTTTGCGCTCCAAGCGCATACTAAATAGAGGATAATGTTATTTGCGCCAGAGTGCTTTTCGGCCTTTCAAACGAGGGCTACTTTTTGGGCGATTTTTGAAAAATTTCTCTTCGTCCCCCCTTTGCACCTTTTCAGAAAAAGCGGGTCTTGGGTGACGTTGCGAAAATTGCCATAACTTGGTCATTCGGGACGTTTTGGAGCTGCTCTTTGCACCAAACTCTTGTTCAGTCTTTGCATTATAAGTGGATACTAATTAGAGGATAATGCCATTTGCGCCAGAGTGCTGTTGGGTTTTTGAAGGTAGGGCCACTTTTTGGGCGATTTTTGAAAAATTTAACTTGGTCCCCCCTTTCCACTTTTTCACAAAATGCGGGTTTTGGGTGACCTTGCGAGACTTGCCATAACTTAGCCATTCGGGCACTTTTTGAGCCGCTGTTTGTGCCTAAATCTTCTCCAGTCTTTGCACTTAAAGTGCATGGTAGATAAAGGATAATGCCATTTGCGCGAGTGTGCTTTTGGGCCTTTTAAACGAGGGCATCTTTTTGGGCGAATTTTGAAAAATTTCCTTTGGTCCCCCCTTTGTACTTTTTCAGAAAATGCGGGTTTTGGGTGACGTTGCGAAAATTGCCATAACTTGGCAATTCGGGTACTTTTGGAGCCGCTGTTTGCACCTAAATTTTGTCCAGTCTTTGCACTTTAAGAGCATACTAATTAGAGGATAATGCGATTTGGTCTAGAGTGCTTTTGGGCCTTTAAGGAGAGGGCATCTTTTTGGGCGATTTTTGAAAAATTTCTCTTGGTCCCCCTTTTGCACTTTTTAAGAAAATGAGGGTTTTGGGTGACCTTGCGAAAATTGCCATAACTTGGCCATTCGGGCACTTTTGTAGCCGCTCTTTGCGCCTAAATCTTCTGCAGTTTTTGCACTTTAAGTGTATACTATATAGAGGATAATGCCACTTGCGCCAGAGTGCTCTTTGACCTTTGAAGCGAGGGCTACTTTTTTGGCGAATTTTGAAAAACTTACCTTGGTTCCCCCTCCCCTTTGCACTTTTTCAGAAAATGAGGGTTTTGGTACACCTTGCGAAAATTGCCATAACTTGGCCATTCTGGAACTTTTGGAGCCGCTGTTTGCGCCAAAATGTTTTCCAGTGTTGGCACTTTAAATGCGTCTAAATTACAGGATAATGACATTTTCGCCAGAGTGCTCTTGGCCCTTTGAAGCGAGGGATACTTTCTGGGCGATTTTTTAAAAGTTTCTCTTGGTCTCACCTTTGCTTTTTTTCCGAAAATGCAGGTTTTGGGTGACCTTGCGAAAATTGCCATAACTTGGCCATTCGGGCACGTTTGGAGCCGCTGTTTGCGCCTAAATCTTTTCCAGTCTTTGCTCTTTAAGGGCATACTATTTAGAGGATAATGCCATTTTCGCCAGAGCGCTTTTCGGCCTTTTAAGCGAGGGCATCTTTTTGAGCGATTTTTGAAAAATTTCCCTTGGTCCCCCTTTTGCACTTTTTCAAAAAATGCGCGTTTTGGGTGACCTTGCAAAAATTGCCATAACTTGGCCATTCGGGCACTTTTAAAGCCGCTGCTTGCGCCAAAATCTTCTCCAGTCTTTGCTTTTTAAGAACATAAGATTTTGGAAAGCTAAAATCTTGAAATTTGGAAAAATCTTGGATTCAGGATTTTGGAAAGCTTAAATCTTGAATTCGGCCTAAATCTTGACTTCAGGATTTTAGAAAGCTAAAATCTTGAACTCAGCAAAAATCTTGAATTCAGGATTTTGGAAAGCTAAAATCTTGAACTCAGCAAAAATCTTAAAATCAGGATTTTGGAAAGCTAAAATCTTGAAATCGGCCAAAATGTTGAAATCTGGATTTTGGAAAGCTAAAATCTTGAACTCAGCCAAAATCGTGAATTCAGGATTTTGGAAAGGTCAAATCTTGAAATCGGCCAAAAACTGCATTTCAGGGTTTTGGAAACCTTAAGTCTTGAAATAGGCCAAAATTCTTAAATTAAGGATATTGCTAAGCGAAAATCTTAAATTGGGCCAAAATCTTCAATTCAGGATTTTCGAGAGCTAAAATCTTGAAATGGGCCATAATCTTGAATTCAGGCATTTGGATAGCTAAACTCTTGAAATCAGGATTTTGGAAAGCTAAAATCTTGAAATCGGCCAAAATCTTGAATTAAGGATTTTGGAAAGCTGAAATCTTGAAGTCGGCAAAAATCTTGAATTCAGGATTTTGGAAAGCTAAAATCTTGAAATTGGCCAAAATCTTGAATTTAGGATTTTGAAAAGCTAAAATCGTGAAATCGGCAACAATCTTGAATTCAGGATTTTGGAAACGTAAAATCTTGAACTCAGCAAAAATCTTGAATTCAATATTTTGGAAAGCTACAGTCTTAAAATCAGCTAAAATCCTGAATTCGAGATTTTGGGAAGCTAAAATCTAAAAGTCAACCAAAATCTTGAATTCAGGATTTTGGAAAGCTAAAATCTTGAAATCCCCCAAAATCTTCAGTTAAGGATTTTGGAAAGCTAAAATCTTCAAATAGGCCAAAATCTTGAAATCAGGATTTTGGAAAGCTTAAATCTTGAAATCGGCCAAAATCTTGAATTCAGGATTTTGGAAAGCTTAAATCTTAAAATCCGACAAAATCTTGAATTCAGGATTTTGGAAAACTAAAATCTTGAAATCGGCCAAAATCTTGAATTCAGGATTTTGGAAAGCTAAAATCTTTAAATCGGCAAAAAGCTTGAATTTAGTATTTTGGAAACCTAAAATCTTGAACTCAGCAAAAATCTTGAATTCAAGATTTTGGCTAGCTAAAATCTTTAAATCGGCCAAAATCTTGAATTCAGGATTTTGGAAAGCTAAAATCTTGCAATGGGCCATAATCTTGAATTCTGGGTTTTGGATACCTAAAATCTTGAATTCAGGATTTTGGAAAGCTGAAATCTCGAAATCGGCAAAAATCTTGAAATCAGGATTTTGGAAAGCTAAAATCGTAAAATTGGCCAAAATCTTGAATTCAAGATTTTTGAAAGCTAAAATCTTGAAATCGGGAGAAATCTTGAATTCAGGATTTTGGAAAGCTTAAATCTTGAATTCGGCAAAAATCTTGAAATCAGGATTTTGGAAAGCTAAAATCTTGACATCGGGCAAAATCTTGAATTAATGATTTTGGAAAGCTAAAATCTTCAAATTGGTTAAAATCTTGAAATCAGGATTTTGGCAAGCTAAAATCTTGAAATCGGCCGAAATCTTAAATTAAGGATATGGGAAAGCTAAAATTTTGAAATCAGCCAAAATCTTGAGTTCTGGACTTTGGAAAGCTAAAATCTTGATTTCGGCCGAAATCTTGAATTCAGGATTTTGGAAAGCATAAATATTAAAATCGGCCAAAATCTTGAATTCAGGATTCTGGAAAGCTAATATCTTTTAATCGGCCAAAATCTTGATTTCAGGATTTTGGAAAGCTAAAATCTTGAAACCGGCTAAAATCTAGGAGTCAGTATTTTGGAAAGCTCAAATCTTGAAATCGACGGAAATCTTGATTTGTTTGTTTGGAAAGCTAAAACCTTGAAATCGGCACAAAGCTTGAATTCAGGATTTTGAAAACCTTAAATCTTGAACTCAGCCAAAATCTTGAATTCAGGATTTTGGAAAGCTAAAATCTTGAAATCGGCCAAAATCTTAAATTAATGATATTGGAAAGCCAAAATCTTCAATTCAGGATTTTGGCGATTTTTGAAAAATTTCCCTTAGTCCCTCCTTTGCATTTTTTCAGAAATTGAGGGTTTTGGGTGACCTTGCAAAAATTGCCATAACTTGGCCATTCGGGCACTTTTGTAGCCGCTGTTGGCGCCTAAATCTTCTGCCGTTTTTGCACTTTAAGAGTATACTAAATAGAGGATAATGCCATTTGCGCCAGAGTGCTCTTAGCCCTTTGAAGCGAGGGCTACTTTTTTTGCGATTTTTCAAAAACTTACCTTGGTCCCCCCTTTGCACTTTTTCAGAAAACGCGGGTTTTGGGTGACCTTGCAAAAATTGCCATAACTTCGCCGTTCCGGCAGTTTTGGAGCCGCCTTCTGCGCCAAAATCTTTTCCAGTCTTTGCACCTTAAGAGCATACTAGTTCGGAGATAATGCCACTTACGTTAGAGTGCTTTTGGGCCTTTCAAACGAAGGCTACTTTTTGGGCGATTTTTGAAAAATTTCCCATTTGCACTTTTTCAGAAAATGCGGGTTTTGGGTGACCTTGCGAGAATTGCCATAACTTGGCCATTCGGGCACTTTCAAAGCCGTTGTTTGCGCCAAAATCGTCTCCAGTCTTTGCCCTTAAGTGCATAATAATTAGAGGATAATGCCATTTGCGCCAGTGTGCTTTTGGGCCTTTCAAACGAGGGTTTTTTTTTGGGCGATTTTTGAAAAATTTTGCTTGGTCCCCCCTTTGCACTTTTACAGAAAATGCGGGTTTTGGGTGACCTTGCAAAAATTGCCATAACTTGGCCACTTGGGCACTTTTAGAGCCGCCTTGTGCGCAAAAATCTTGTCCAGTCTTTGCAGTATAAGTGGATAAAAATTAGAGGATAATGACATTTTCGCCAGAGTGCTCTTGGCCCTTTGAAGCGAGGGGTACTTTTTGGTCGATTTTTTAAAAGTTTCTCTTGGTCTCCCCTTTGCTTTTTTTCAGAAGATAAGGGTTTTGGGTGACCTTCCGAAAATTGCCATAACTTGGCGATTCGGCCACCTTTGGAGCCGCTGTTTGCGCCTAAATCTTTTCCAGTCTTTGCACTTTAAGTGCATACTAATTAGAGGATAATGGCATTTACGCCACAGTGCTTTTGTGCCTTTTCAGCGAGGGCATCCTTTTGGGCGATTTTTGAAAAATTTCCTTTGGTCCCCCATTTGCACTTTTTCAGAAAATGCGGGCTTTTGGTGACCTTGTGAAAATTGCAATAACTTGGGCATTCGGGCACTTTTGGAGACGCTGTTTCCGCTTAAATCTTGTCCAGTCTTTGCGCTTTAAGTGCATACTATTTAGAGGATAATGCCATTTGCGCCAGAGTGCTTTTGGGCCTTTTAAGCGAGGGCACCTTTTTGGGCGATTTTTGAAAAATTTTCCTTGGTCCCCCCTTTGCACTTTTTCAGAAAATGCGGGTTTTCGGTGACTTTGCGAGAATTGCCATAACTTGGCCATTCGGGCACTTTTAAAGCCGCTGTTTGCGCCAAAATCTTTTCCTGTCTTTGCCCTTTAAGTGCATACTAATTAGAGAATAATGCCATTTCCTTCAGAGTTTTATTGGGCTTTTTAAGCAAGGACTACTTTTTAGGCGATTTTAGAAAAATTTCTCTTCATCCCCCTTCTGCACTTTTCCACAAAATGCGGGTTTAGGGTGACCTTCCGATAATTGCCATAACTTGCCCATTCGGACACTTCCTTCAATTCAGGATTTTTGAAAGCTAAAATCTTCAAATCGGCCAAAATCTTGAATTCAGGATATTGGAAAGCTAAAATCCTCAACTGAGCAAAAATCTTGAATTCGGGATTTTGGAAGGCTAAAATCTTAAAATGGGCCATAATCTTGAATTCACGTTTTTGGAAACCTAAAATCTTGAATTCAGGATTTTGGAAAGCTGAAATCTCGAAATCGCCAAAAATCTTCACTTCAGGATTTTGGAACGCTAAAATCTTGAAATTGGCCAAAATCTTCAATTCAAGATTTTGGAAAGCATAAATCTTAAAATCGGCGAAAATCTTGAATTCAGTATTCTGGAAAGTTAAAAACTTCAAATCGGCCAAAATCTTGAATTCAAGATTTTGGAAAGCCAAAATCTTCAAATCGGCCAAAATGTTGAATTCAGGATTTTGGAAAGCTAAAATCATTAAACCAGCCAAATCTTGAATTCAGGATTTTAGAAAGCTAAAATCTTGAGTTCAGGATTTTGGAGAGCTAAGATCTAGAAATTGGCCAAAATCTTGAATTCAGGATTTTGGAAAGCCTAAATCTCTAAATCGGCCAAAATCTTGAATACAGGATTTTGAAAAGCTAAAATCTTGAAATCGGCCAAAATCTTGACTTCTGGATTTTTAAAAGCTAAAATCTTGATATTGGTCAAAATCTTGATTTCAGGATTTTGGAAAGCTAAAATCTCGAAACCGGCTAAAATCTAGGAGTCAGTATTTTGGAAAGCTCAAATCTTGAAATCGACGAAAATCTTGATTTCTTTGTTTGGAAAGCTAGAACCTTGAAATCGGCCAAAAGACTGAATTCAGGATTTTGGAAACCTAAAATCTTGAATTCTGGATTTTGGAAAGCCAAAATCTTGAAATCGGGCAAAATCTTCAATTCAGGATTTTAAAAAGCTAAAATCTTCAATTGGGCCGAAATCTTCAATTCAGGATTTTGGAAAGTTAAAATCTTGAAATGGGCCATTATCTTGAATTCAGGTTTTTGGAAAGCTAAAATCTTGAATTCAGGATTTTGGAAAGCTGAAATCTTGAAATCGGCCAAAATCTTAAATTCAGGATTTTGGAAAGCTGAAATCTTGAAATCGGCAAAAATCTTGAATTCAGGATTTTTGAAAGCTAAAATCTTGAAATTGGCCTAAATCTTGAATTCAGGATTTTGAAAAGCTAAACTCTTGAACTCAGCAATAGTCTTGAATTCAGGATTTTCGAAAACTAAAATCTTGAAATCGGTTAAAATCTAAAATTCAGGATACTGGAAAGCTAAAATCTTGAAATCGGCCGAAATCTTAATTTCAGGATATTGAAAATCTTCAATTGGGCCAAAATCTTGAATTCAGGATTTTGCAAAGCTAAAATCTTGAAGTCACCAAAAATCTTCAATTCAAGCTTTTGGAAAGCTAAAATCTTGAAATTGACCAAATTCTTGAATTCAGGATTTTGGAAGGCTAAAATCTTGAAATCGGCTAAAATACTGAGTTCAGGATTTTCGAAAGCTACAATCATAACCTCAGCCAAAATCTTGAATTCAGGATTTTGGAAAGCTAAAATCTTGAAATCGGTCAAAATCTTGATTTCAGGATTTTGGAAAGCTGAATTCTTGAAACCGGCTAAAATCTTGGATTCAGTATTTTGGAAAGGTCAAATCTTGAAATCGGCCAAAACCTTCAATTCGGCATTTTGGGGAGCTAAAATCTTCAAATCGGCCAAAGTCTTAAATTCAGGTTATTGGAAAGCTAAAATCTTCAACTGGGCCAAAATCTTGAATTCCGGATTTTGGAAAGCTAAAATCTTCAAATTTTGCAAAATCTTGAATTAAGGATTTTGGAAAGCTAAAATTATGAAATGAACCAAACTTGAATTCGGGATTTTGGAAAGCTAAAATCTTGAAATCAGCCCAAATCAAAAATTCAGGATTTTAGAAAGCTAAAAACTTGAGTTCAGGTTTTGGAAAGCTAAAATCTTGAATTCAGGATTTTGAAAACCTAAATTCTTGAAATCGGCCATAATCTTAAATTCAGGATTTTGGAAAGCCGAAATCTGGAAATCGGCCAAAATCTTGAAATCAGGATTTTGAAAAGCTAAAATCTTGAAATCGCTCAAAATCTTGATTTCAGGATTTTGGATAGCTAAATTCTTGAAACCGGCTAGAATCTTGGAGTCAGTATTTTGGAAAGCTCAAATCTTGAAAGCGGCGAAAATCTTGATTTCTTTGTTTGCAAAGCTAAAACCTTGAAATCGGCCAAAAGCTTGAATTCAGCATTTTGGAAAGATAAAATCTTGAAATCGGTTAAAATCTTAAATTCAGGATACTGGAAAGCTAAAATCTTGAATTGGGCCAAAATCTTGAATTCAGGATTTTGAAAAGCTAAAATCTTGAAATGGGCCATAATCTTGAATTCAGACTTTAGGAAAGCTAAAATCTTGAATTAAGGATTTTGGAAAGCTAAAATCTTGAAATCGGCCAAAATCTTGAATTCAGGATTTTGGAAACCTAAAATCTTGAACTCAGCCAAAATCTTGAATTCAGGATTTTAAAAAGCTAAAATCTTGAAATCGGCCAAAATCTTAAATTCAGGATATTGGAAATCTTCAATTGGGCCAAAATCTTGAATTCAGGATTTTGAAAAGGTAAAATCTTTAAATGGGCCATAATCTTGAATTCAGGTTTTTGCAAAGCTAAAATCTTGAATTCACGATTTTGGAAAGCTAAAATCTTGAAATCGGCCAAAATCTTGAATTCAGGATTTGGCAAAGCTAAAATCTTAAGTGCATAATAATTACAGCATAATACTATTTGCGCAAGAGTGCTTTTCTGCCTTTCAAACGAGGTTTACTTTTTTGACGATTTTTGAAAAATTTCCCTTGGTCCCCGCTTTGCACTTTTTCAAACAATGCGGGTTTTGAATGACCTCGTGAAAATTGCCATAACTTGGCCATTCGGGCACGTTTGGAGTTGCTGTTTGCGCAAAAATTGTCTGCAGTGTTTGCACTTTAAATGCGTACAAATTAGAGGATAATGCCATTTGCGCCAGTGTGCTTTTGAGCCTTTCAAACGAGGGCTATTTTTTGGGCGATTTTTAAAAATTTTTCTTGGTCCCCTTTTTGCCGTTTTATAGAAAAGGCGGGTTTTGGGTGACCTTGCAAAAATTGCCATAACTTGGCCATTCGGGCACTTTTAGAACCGCCTTATGCATTCTTTTCCAGTTTTTGCAGTTTAAGTGCATACTAATTAAAGGATAATGCCATTTGCTCCAGAGTGTTTTTGGGCCCTTAAAACGAGGGCTACTTTTTGGGCGATTTTTGAAACATTTCCCTTGGTGCCCCCTTTGCACTTTTTCAGAAAGTGCGGGTTTTGGATAACCTTTCAAAAATTGTTGTAAATTGGCCGTTCGGGCACTTTTGGAGCCGGTGTTTGCGCCCAAGCCTTGTCCAGTCTTTGCACTTTAAGTGCATACTATTTAGAGGATAATGTTATTTCCGCCAGAGTCCTTATGAGAATTTTAAGCGTCTTAAGTCTACTTTTTAGGCGATTTTTGAAAAATTTCCCTTGGTCCCCCCTTTGCACTTTTCCAGAAAATGCGGGTTTTCGGTGACCTTGCGATAATTGGATAATTGGATAATTAAAGGATAATGCCGTTTGCGCCAGAGTGCTTTTGGGTTTTTGAAGGGAGGGCCACTTTTTGAGCGATTTTTGAAAAATTTTCCTTGGTCCCTCCTTTGCACTTTTTCAGAAAATGGGACTCTTGGGTGACCTTGCCACTATTGCCATAACTTAGCCATTTGGGCACTTTTGGATCCGCTTTGTGCGCCAAAATCTTTTGCAGTCTTTGCGCTTCAAGTGCATACTAAATAGAGGATAATGTTATTTGCGCCAGAGTGCTTTTGGGCCTTTCAAACGAGGGCTACTTTTTGGGCGATTTTTGAAAAATTTCTCTTGGTCCCCCCTTTGCACTTTTTCAGAAAATGCGGGTCTTGGGTCACGTTGCGAAAATTGCCATAACTTGGTCATTCGGGACGTTTTGGAGCTGCTTTTTGCGCCAAACTCTTGTTCAGTCTTTGCATTATAAGTGGACACTAATTAGAGGATAATGCCAGGACAGGGCCTCTTTTTGGGCGATTTTTGAAAAATTTTCCTTGGTCCCCCCTTTGCACTTTTTCAGAAAATGGGGCTTTTGGGTGACCTTGCGAGAATTGCTATAACTTAGCCATTCGGGCAGTTTCGGAGCTGCCGTTTGCGCCAAAATCCTCTCCAGTTTTAGCACGTTAAGTGCATTCTAGTTAAAGGATAATGCCATTTGTGCCAGAGTGCTTTTAGGCCTTTCAAACGATGGCTACTTTTTGGGCGATCTTTGAAAAACTTTTCTTGGTCCCCCCTTTGCACTTTTTCAGGATATGCGGGTTTTGGTTGACCTTGCAAAAATTGCAATAACTTGGCCATTCGGGCACTCTTTTCCAGTCTTTGCACTTTAAGAGCATACTAATTAGAGGATAATGCGACTTGGTCTAGAGTGGTTTTGCGCCTTTAAGGCGAGGGCATGTTTTTTGGCGATTTTTGAAAAATCTTTATTGGGCCCCCCTTTTCACTTTTTAAGAAAATGCGGGTCTTAAGTGACCTTGCGAAAATTGTTATAACTTGGTCATTCGGGCACTTCTGGAGTCGGTGTTTGCGCCCAAACCTTGTCCAGTCTTTGCACATTAAGTGCATACTAATTAGAGGATAATGTTATTTCCGCCAGAGTGCTTTTGAGAATTTTAAGCGAAGGCTACTTTTTAGGCGATTTTTGAAAAATCTCCCTCGGTCCCCCCCTTGCACTTTTTCAGAAAATGAGGGTTTTGGGTGACCTTGCAAAAATTGCCTTAACTTGGCCATTCTTGCACTTTTGTAGCCGCTCTTTGCGCTTAAATCTTTTCCAGTCTTTGCACTTTAAGTGGATACTAGTTCGGGGATAATGCCATTTGCGCCAGAGTGCTTTCGGGCCTTTCAAAGGAAGACTACTTTTTGGGCGATTTTTGAAAAATTTCCCTTGGTCTCCCCTTTGCACTTTTTCAGAAAATGCGGGTTTAGGGTGACCTTGCCTAAATTGCCATAACTTCGCCATTCGGGCCGTTTTGGAACCTGCTTTTTGCGCCAAAATCTTTTCCAGTCTTTGCACTATAAGTGTATACTATTTACAGGATAATGCCATTTGCGCCAGAGTGCTGTTGGGTTTTTGAAGGGAGGGCCACTTTTTGGGCGATTTTTGAAAAATTTTCCTTGGTCCCCCCTTTGCACCTTTTTAGAAAATGGTTCTTTTGGGTGACCTTGCCAGAATTGCCATAACTTAGCCATTCGGGAACTTTTGGATCCGTTTTTTGCGCCAAAATCTTATGCAGTCTTTGCACTTCAAGTGCATACTAAATAGAAGGATAATGTTATTTGCGCCAGAGTGCTTTTGGGCCTTTCAAACGTGGGCATCTTTTTGGGCGACTTTTGAAAAATTTCCCTTGGTCCCCCCTTTGCACTTTTTCAGAAAATGCGGGTTTTGAATGACCTCGCGAAAATTCCCATAACTTGGCCATTCGGGAATTTTTGGAGCAGCTGTTTGCGCAAAAATGTTCTCCCGTCTTTGCACTTTAAATGCGTACTACTTAGAGGAAAATGCCATTTGCGCCAGTGTGCTTTTAGGCCTTTCAAACGATGGCTACTTTTTGGGCAATCTTTGAAAAAGTTTCCTTGGTCCCCCCCTTTCCACTTTTTCAGGAAATGCGGGTTTTGGTTGACCTTGCAAAACTTCCAATAACTTGGCCATTCGGGCACTCTTTGAAGCCGCTTTTTGCGCCAAAATCTTTTCCAGTCTTTGCACTTTAAGTGCATACTAATTAGACGATAATGCCATTTCCGCCAGAGTGCTTTCAGCCGTTTCAAACGAGGCCTACTTTTTGGGCGATTTTTGAAAAATTTCCCTTGGTCCTCCCTTTGCACTTTTTCAGAAAATGCAGGTTTTGGGTGACCTTGCGAAAATTGCCATAACTTGGCAATTCGGGTACTTTTGGAGCCGCTGTTTGCGCCAAAATCCTTTCCAGTCTTTGCACTTTAAGAGCATTTTAATTAGAGGATAATGCCATTGGTGCGAGAGTGTTTATCTGCCTCTAAAGCGAAGGCTACCTTTTGGGGGATTTTTGAAAAATTTCCCTTGGTCCCACTTTGCACTTTTTGGTGACCTTGCCAAAATTGCCATAACTTGGTTATTCAGGCACTTTTGGAGCCGCCTTTTGCACCAAAATCTTCTGTAGTCTTTGCACTTTAACAGCATACTAATTGGAGGATAATGCCATTTGCGCCAGAGCGCTTTTAGGCCTTTCAAACGATGGCTACTTTTTGGGCGATTTTTAGAAAAATTTCCCTTGGTCTCCCCTTTGCACTTTTTCAGAAAATGCGGGTTTTGGGTGACCTTGCGAAAATTGTTATAACTTGGCCATTCGGGCACTCTTTGGAGCCGCTTTTTGCGCAAAAATCTTTTCCAGTCTTTGCACTTTAAGTGCATACTAATTGGAAGATAATGCCATTTGCGCCAGATTGCTTTTAAGCCTTTCAAACGAGGGCTACTTTTTTGGCGATTTTTGAAAAATTTCCCTTGGTCCCCCGCTTGCACGTTTTCAGAAAATGCGGCTTTTGGGTTACCTTGCAAAAATTGCCATAACTTGACCATTCGGGTACTTTTGGAGCCGCTGTTTGCGCCAGAATGTTTTCCAGTCTTTGCAGTTTTAATGCATACTAATAAAAGGGTAATGCCATTTGCGCCAGAGTGCTTTTGGGATTTTAAAACGAGGGCTATTTTTTGGGCGATTTTTGAAAAATTTCCCTTGGTCCCCCCTTTGCACTTTTTCAGAAAATGCGGGTTTTGAATGACCTCGCAAAATTTGCCATAACTTGGCCAGTCTGGCACTTTTGGAGCCGCCGTTTGCGCAAAAATGTTTTCCAGTGTTTGCACTTTAAATGCGTACAAATTAAAGGATAATGCCATTTGCGCCAGATTACTTTTAAGCCTTTCAAACGAGGGCTACTTTTTGGGAGATTTTTGAAAAATTTCCCTTGGTCCCCCCTTTGCACTTTTTCAGAAAATGCGGGTTTTGGGTGACCTTCCCAAAATTGCCATAACTTGGCCATTCGGGCACTTTTAAAGCCGCTGTTTGCGCCAAAATCTTCTCCAGTCTTTGCTTTTTAAGAACATAATAATTACAGGATAATACCATTTGCGTAAGAGTGCTTTTCTGCCTTTCAAACGAGGTTTACTTTTGGAACGATTTTTGGAAAATTTCCCTTGGTCCCCCCTTAGTACTTTTTCAGAAAATGCGGGTTTTGAGTGACCTCGCGAAAATGCCCATAACTTGGCCATTCGGGCACTTTTGGAGCAGCTGTTTGCGCAAAAATGTTCTCCAGTGTTTGTGCTTTAAATGCGAAAAAATTAGAGGATAATGCCATTTGCGCCAGTGTGCTTTTGGGCCTTCCAAACGAGAGCTACTTTTTGGGCGATTTTTGAAAAATATTGCTTGGTCCCCCCTTTGCACTTTTACAGAAAATGCGGGTTTTGGGTGACCTTGCAAAAATTGCCATAACTTGGCCATTTGGGCACTTTTAGAGCCGCCTTGTGCCCCAAAATCTTTTCCAGTCTTTGCACTATAAGTGGATACAAATTAGAGGATAATGACATTTTCGCCAGAGTGCTCTTCGCCCTTTGAAGCGAGGGGTACTTTTTCGGCGATTTTTTAAAAGTTTCTCTTGGTCGCCCCTTTGCTTTTTTTTTTAGAAAATAAGGGTTTTGGGTGACCTTCCGAAAATTGCCATAACTTGGCCATTCGGCCACCTTTGGAGCCGCTGTTTGCGCCTAAATCTTTTCCAGTTTTTGCACTTAAAGTGCATACTAATTAGAGGATAATGGCAAGTGCGCCACACTGCTTTTGGGCCTTTTCAGCGAGGGCATCCTTTTGGGTGATTTTTGAAAAATTTCCTTTGGTCCCTCTTTGCACTTTTTCAGAAAATGCGGGTTTTCGGTGACCTTGTGAAAATTCGGGCACTTTTGGAGCCGCTGTTCGCGCCTAAATCTTGTCCAGTCTTTGCACTTTAAGTGCATACTATTTAGAGGATAATACCATTTGCGCCAGAGTGCTTTTGGGCCTTTTAAGCGAGGGCACCTTTTTGGGCGATTTTTGAAAAATATTCCTTGGTCCCCCCTTTGCACTCTTTCAGAAAATGCAGGTTTTGGGTGACTTTGCGAGAATTGCCATAACTTGGCCATTCGGTTACTTTTAAAGCCGCTTTTTGCGCCAAAATCTTTTCCAGTCTTTGTCCTTTAAGTGCATACTAAATAGAGAATAATGCCATTTCCTTCAGAGTTTTATTGGGCCTTTTAAGCAAGGGATACTTTTTAGGCGATTTTTGAAAAATTTATCTTCATCCCCCTTTTGCACTTTTCCACAAAATGCGGGTTTTGGGTGACCATGCGATAATTGCCATAACTTGCCCATTCGGACACTTCCTTCAATTCAGGATTCTGGAAAGCTAAAATCTTCAAATCGGCAAAAATCTTGAATTCAGAATATTGGAAAGCTAAAATCTTCAACTGGGCCAAAATCTTGAATTCACGATTTTGGAAGGCTAAAATCTTGAAATGGGCCATAATCTTGAATTCAGGTTTTTGGAAACCTAAAATCTTGAGATCGGCCATAATCTTGAAATCAGGATTTTGGAAAGCCAAAATCTTGAATTCAGGATTTTGAAAAGCTAAAATCTTGGAATAGGCCAAAATATTGACTTCTGGATTTTGGAAAGCTAAAATCTTAAAATCGGTCAAACTCTTGATTTCAGGATTTTGGAAAGCCAAAATCTTGAAACCGGCTAAAATATAGGAGTCAGTATTTTGGAAAGATCAAATCTTGAAATCGACGAAAATCTTGATTTCTTTTTTTGGAAAGCTAAAACCTTGAAATCGGGCAAAATCTTCAATTCAGGATTTTGGAAAGCTAAAATCTTCAAATTAGCCGACATCTTGAATTCACGATTTTTTAAAACTAAATCTTGAAATCGGCTAAAAACTTAAATTCAGGATTTTAGTAAGCTCAAATCTAGAGTTCTGGATTTTGAAAAGCTAAAATGCTGAAATCGGCCGAAATCTGCATTTCAGGGTTTTGGAAAGCTAAAATCTTGAAATCGGCCAAAATCTTTCATTTATGATTTTTTAAACTTAAAATCTTGAAATCAGCCATAATCTTGAATTCAGGATTTTAAAAAGCCAAAATCTTGAAATCGGCCAAAATCTTGAATTCAGGATTATGAAAAGCTAAAATCTTGAAATCGGGCATATTCTTGAATTCAGTATTTTGGAAACGTAAAATCTCGAACTCACCGAAAATCTTAAATTCAAGCTTTTGGAAAGGTAAAATCTTGAAATAGGCCAACATCTTGAATTAAGGATTTTGGAAAGCTAAAATCTTGAAATCGGCCAGAATCTTGCAATCAGGATTTTGGAAAGGTAAAATCTGGAAATCGGCCAAGATCTTGAATTCAGGATTGTGGAAAGCTAAAATCTTGAAATCGGTCAAAATCTTGAATTCAGGATTTTGGAAAGCTAAAATCTTGAAATCGGCCAAAATCTTGAATTCAGGATTTTGGAAAGCTAAAATCTTAAAAAGGGCGAAAATCTTGAATTCAGGATTTTGCAAAGCTAACATCTTGAAATCGGCCAAAATCTTGAATTCAGGATTTTGGAAAGCTAAAATCTTCAAATTAGCCGACATCTTGAATTCAGGATTTTGGAAAGCTAAAATCTTGAAATCGGCAAAAATCTTGAGTTCAGGATTTTGGAAAGCTAAGATCTTGAAATCGGCCAAGAACTTAAGTTCAGGATTTTGGAAAGCTAAAATCTTGATAACGGACAAAATCTTGAATTCAGGATTTTGGAAAGCTAAAATCTTTTAATCGGCCAAGATCTTGAATTCAGGATTTTGGAAAGCTAAAATCTTGAAATCGGCCAAAATCTTGAATTCAGGATTTTGGAAAGCTAAAATCTTGAAATCGGCCAAAATCTAGAATTCAGGATTGTGGAAAGCTAAAATCTTAAAATCGGCCAAAATCTCGAAGCCAGGATTTTGGAAAGCTAAAATCTTGAAATCCGCCAAGATATTGAATTGAGGATTTTGGAAAGCTAAAATCTTGAAAACGGCCAAGATCGTGAAGTCAGGATTTTGGAAAGCTAAAATCTTGAAATCGGCCAAGATCTTGAATTCAACATTTTGGAAAGCTAAAATCTTGAAATCGGCCAGAATCTTGAATTCAGGATTTTGGAAAGCTAAAATCTTGAAATCGGCCAAAATCTTGAATTCAGGATCAGTTTTGGAAGGCTGAAATCTTGAAATCGGTCAAAATCTTGAATTCAGGATTTTTGAAAGCTAAAATCTTGAAATCGGCCAAAATCTTGAAGTCAGGATTTTGGAAAGCCAAAATCTTGAAATCGGCCGAGATCTTGAATTCAGTATTTTGGAAAGCTAAAATCTTGAAATCGGCCGAAATCTTGAATTCAGGATTTTCAAAAAGCTAAAATCTTGAAATCGGCCAAAATCTTGAAGTCAGGATTTTGGAAAGCTAAAATCTTGAAATCCGCCAAGATCTTGAATTCAGGATTTTGGAAAGATAAATTCTTGAAATCGGCCAAAATCTTGAATTCATGATTTTGGAAAGCTAAAATCTTGAAATCGGCCAAAATCTTGAATTCAGGATTGTGGAAAGCTAAAATCTTGAAATCGACCAATTTCTTGAATTCAGGATTTTGGAAAGCTAAAATCCGTAAATCGGCAAAACCTTGAATTCAGGATTTTGGAAAGCTAATATCTTTAAATCGGCAAAAATCTTGAGGTCAGGATTTTGGAATGCTAAAATCTTGATATCGGCCAGAATCTTGAAATCAGGATTTTTAAAAGCTAAAATCTTGAAATCGGCCAAAATCTTGAATTCAGGATTTTGGAAAGCTAAAATCTTGAAATCGGCCAAAATCGTGAATTTAGGATTCTGGAAAGCAAAAATCTTGAAATCGGTCAAAATCGTGAATTCAGGATTGTGGAAAAATAAAATCTTGAAATCGGTCAAAATCTTGAATTCAGGATTTTGGAAAGCTAAAATCTTGAAATCGGCCAAAATCTTGTAGTCAGGATTTTGGAAAGCTGAAATCTTGAAATCGGCCAAAATCGTGAATTGAGGATTGTGGAAAGCTAAAATGTTGAAATCGGTCAAAATCTTGAAGTCAGGATTTTGGAAAGCTGAAATCTTGAAATCGGCCAAAATCGTGAATTCAGGATTTTAAAAAAGCTAAAATCTTGAAATCGACCAAAATCATGAGGTCAGGATTTTGGAAAGCTAAAATCTTGAAATTGGCCAAGATCTTGAATTCAGGATGGTGGAAAAATAAAATCTTGCAATCGGTCAAAATCTTGAATTCAGGATTTTGGAAAGCTAAAATCTAGAAATCGGCCAAAATCTTGAAGTCAGGATTTTGGAAAGCTGAAATCTTGAAATCGGCCAAAATCGTGAATTCAGGATTGTGGAAAGCTAAAATCTTGAATTCAGGATTTTGGAAAGCTAAAATCCGTAAAATCGGCCAAAATCTTGAATTCAGGATTTTGGAAAGCTAAAATCTTGAAAAGGGCGAAAATCTTAAATTCAGGATTTTGGAAAGCTAAAATCTTGAAATCGGCCGAAATCTTGAATTCAGGATTTTAAAAAAGCTAAAATCTTGAAATCGGCCAAAATCTTGAAGTCAGGATTTTGGAAAGCTAAAATCTTGAAATCGGCCAAGATCTTGAATTCAGGATTTTGGAAAGCTAAAATCTTGAAATCGGCCAATTTCTTGAATTCAGGATTTTGGAAAGCTAAAATCTTGAAATCGGCCAATTTCTTCAATTCAGGATTTTGGAAAGCTAAAATCCGTAAATCGGCAAAACCTTGAATTCAGGATTTTGGAAAGCTAAAATCTTTAAATCGGCAAAAATCTTGAGGTCAGGATTTTGGAATGCTAAAATCTTGATATCGGCCAGAATCTTGAAATCAGGATTTTTAAAAGCTAAAATCTTGAAATCGGCCAAAATCTTGAATTCAGGATTTTGGAAAGCTGAAATCTTGAAATCGGCCAAAATCGTGAATTCAGGATTGTGGAAAGCAAAAATCTTGAAATCGGTCAAAATCGTGAACTCAGGATTGTGGAAAAATAAAATCTTGAAATCGGTCAAAATCTTGCATTCAGGATTTTGGAAAGCTAACATCTTGAAATCGGCCAAAATCTTGAAGTCAGGATTTTGGAAAGCTGAAATCTTGAAATCGGCCAAAATCGTGAATTCAGGATTGTGGAAAGCTAAAATCTTGAAATCGGTCAAAATCTTGAATTCAGGACTGTGGAAAGCTAAAATCTTGAAATCGGCCAAGATCTTGAATTCAGGATTTTGGAAAGCTAAAATTCGTAAATCGGCCAAAATCTTGAATTCAGGATTTTGGAAAGCTAAAATCTTGAAAAGGGCGAAAATCTTGAATTCAGGATATTGGAAAGCTAAAATCTTGAAATCGGCCAAGATCTTGAAGTCAGGATTTTGGAAAGCTAAAATCTTGAAATTGGCAAAAATCTTGAAGTCAGGATTTTGGAAAGCTAAAATCTTGAAATCGGCCAAAATCTTTTATTTTGGATTTTCGAAACTTAAAATCTTGAAATCGGCCAAAATCGTGAATTCAGGATTGTGGAAAGCTAAAATCTTGAAATCGGTCAAAATCTTGAATTCAGGATTTTGGAAAGCTAAAATCTTGAAATCGGCCAAAATCTTGAGGTCAGGATTTTGGAATGCTAAAATCTTGAAATCGGCCAAAATCTTGAGGTCAGGATTTTGGAAAGCTGAAATCTTGAAATCGGCCAAAATCTTGAATTCAGGATTGTGGAAAGCTAAAATCTTAAAATCGGGCAAGATCTTGAATTCAGGATTTTGCAATGCTAAAATTCGTAAATCGGCCAAAATCTTGAATTCAGGATTTTGGAAAGCTGAAATCTTCAAAAGGGCGAAAATCTTAAATTCAGGATTGTGGAAAGCTAAAATCTTGAAATCGGCCAAAATCTTGAATTCAGGATTTTGGAAAGCTAAAATCTTGAAATCGGCCAAAATCTTGAATTCAGGATTTTGGAAAGCTAAGATCTTGAAATCGGCCAAGAACTTGAGTTCACGATTTTGGAAAGCTAAATTCTTGAAATCGGCCAAGATCTTGAATTCAGGATTTTGGAAAGCTAAAATCTTGAAATCGGCCAAAATCTTGAAGTCAGGATTTTGGAAAACTAAAATCTTGAAATCGGCCAAGATCTTGAATTGAGCATTTTGGAAAGCTAAAATCTTCAAATCGGCCAGAATCTTGAATTCAGGATTTTGGAAAGCTGAAATCTTGAAATCGGCCAAAATCTTAAATTCAGGATCAGTTCTGGAAGGCTGAAATCTTGAAATCGGTCAAAATCTTGAATTCAGGATTTTGGAAAGCTAAAATCTTAAAATCGGCCGAAATCTTGAATTCAGGATTTTAGAAAAGCTAAAATCTTGAATTCGGCCAAAATCTTGAAGTCAGGATTTTGGAAAGCTAAAATCTTGAAATCGGCAAAGATCTTGAATTCAGGATTTTTTGAAAGCTAAAATCTTAATATCGGCCAAAATCTTGAATTCATGATTTTGGAAAGCTAAAATCTTGAAATGGGCGAAAATCTTGAATTCAGGATTTTGGAAAGCTAAAATCTTGAAATCGGCCAAAATCTTGAATTCATGATTTTGGAAAGCTAAAATCTTGAAATCGGCCAAAATCTTGAATTCAGGATTGTGGAAAGCTAAAATCTTGAAATCGGCCAGTTTCTTGAATTCAGGATTTTGGAAAGCTAAAATCCGTAAATCGGCAAAACCTTGAATTCAGGATTTTGGAAAGCTAAAATCTTGAAATCGGCAAAAATCTTGAAGTCAGGATTTTTGAATGCTAAAATCTTGATATCGGCCAGAATCTTGAAATCAGGATTTTTAAAAGCTAAAATCTTGAAATCGGCCAAAATCTTGAAGTCAGGATTTTGGAAAGCTAAAATCTTGAAATCGGCCAAGATCTTGAATTCGGGATTTTGAAAAGCTAAAGTCTTGAAATCGGCTAAAATCTTTAATTCAGGATAGTGGAAAGCTAAAATCTTGAAATCGGTCATAATCTTGAATTCATTATTGAGGAAAGCTAAAATCTTGAAATCGACCAAAATCTTGAATTCAGGATTTTGAAAAGCTAAAATCCGTAAATCGGCCAAAATCTTGAAATCAGGATTTTGGAAAGCTAAGATCTTGAATTCAGGATTGTGGAAAGCTAAAATCTTGAAATCGGCCAAGATCTTGAATTCAGGATTTTGGAAAGCTAAAATCTTGAAATCGGCCTAGATCTTGAATTCAGGATTTTGGAAAGCTAAAATCTTGAAATCGGCCGAGATCTTGAATTCAACATTTTGGAAAGGTAAAATCTTGAAATCGGCCAGAATCTTGAATTCAGGATTTTGGAAAGCTAAAATCTTGAAATCGGCCAAAATCTTGAATTCAGGATCAGTTTTGGAAGGCTGAAATCTTGAAATCGGTCAAAATCTTGAATTCAGGATTTTGGAAAGCTAAAATCTTGAAATCGGCCAAAATCTTGAATTCAAGATCAGTTTTGGAAGGCTGAAATCTTGAAATCGGTCAAAATCTTGAATTCAGGATTTTGGAAAGCTAAAATCTTGAAATCGGCCAAAATCTTTCATTTAGGATTTTCGAAACTTAAAATCTTGAAATCAGCCATAATCTTGAATTCAGGATTTTAAAAAGCCAAAATCTTGAAATCGGCCAAAATCTTGAATTCAGGATTTTGAAAAGCTAAAATCTTGATATCGGGCAAATTCTTGAATTCAGTATTTAGGAAACGTAAAATCTTGAACTCACGAAAAATCTTGAATTCAAGCTTTTGGAAAGGTAAAATCTTCAAATCGGTCAAAATCTTGAATTCAGGATTTTGGAAAGCTAAAATCTTGAAATGGGCGAAAATCTTGAATTCAGGATTTTGGAAAGCTAAAATCTTGAAATCGGCCAAAATCTTGAATTCATGATTTTGGAAAGCTAAAATCTTGAAATCGGCCAAAATCTTGAATTCAGGATTGTGGAAAGCTAAAATCTTGAAATCGGCCAATTTCTTGAATTCAGGATTTTGGAAAGCTTAAATCCGTAAATCGGCAAAACTTTGAATTCAGGATTTTGGAAAGCTAAAATCTTTAAATCGGCAAAAATCTTGAAGTCAGGATTTTGGAATGCTAAAATCTTGATATCGGCCAGAATCTTGAAATCAGGATTTTTAAAAGCTAAAATCTTGAAATCGGCCAAAATCTTGAATTCAGGATTTTGGAAAGCTAAAATCTTGAATTCAGGATCAGTTTTGGAAGGCTGAAGTCTTGAAATCGGTCAAAATCTTGAATTCAGGATTTTGGAAAGCTAAAATCTTGAAATCGGCCAAAATCTTAAAGTCAGGATTTTGGAAAGCCAAAATCTTGAAATCGGCCGAGATCTTAAATTCAGTATTTTGGAAAGCTAAAATCTTGAAAAGGGCGAAAATCTTGAATTCAGGATTTTGGAAAGGTAAAATCTTGAAATCCGCGAAATCTCGAATTCAGGATTTTAAAAAAGCTAAAATCTTAAAATCGGCAAAAATCTTGAATTCCGGATTTTGGAAAGCTAAAATCTTGAAATCGGAAAAAATCTTGAATTCAGGATTTTGGAAAGCAAAAAACTTGACATCGGCCAAGATCTTGAATTCAGGATTTTGGAAAGCTAAAATCTTGAAATCGGCCAAAATCTTGAATTCAGGATTTTGGAAACCTAAAATGTTGAAATCAGCAAAAATCTTGAATTCAGGATTTTGGAAAGCTAAAATCTTGAAATCGGCCAAAATCTTGAATTCAGGATCAGTTTTGGAAGGCTGAAATCTTGAAATCGGTCAAAATCTTGAATTCAGGATTTCGGAAAGCTAAAATCTTGAAATCGGCATAAATCTTTCATTTAGGATTTTCGAAACTTAAAATCTTGAAATCAGCCATAATCTTGAATTCAGGATTTTAAAAAGCCAAAATCTTGAAATCGGCCAAAATCTTGAATTCAGGATTTTGAAAAGCTAAAATCTTGATATCGGGCAAATTCTTGAATTCAGTATTTTGGAAACGTAAAATCTTGAGCTCACCAAAAATCTTGAATTCAAGCTTTTGGAAAGGTAAAATCTTCAAATCGGTCAAAATCTTGAATTCAGGATTGTGGAAAGCTAAAATCTTGAAATCGGCCAGTTTCTTGAATTCAGGATTTTGGAAAGCTAAAATCCGTAAATCGGCAAAACCTTGAATTCAGGATTTTGGAAAGCTAAAATCTTTAAATCGGCAAAAATCTTGAAGTCAGGATTTTTGAATGATAAAATCTTGATATCGGCCAGAATCTTGAAATCAGGATTTTTAAAAGCTAAAATCTTGAAATCGGCCAAAATCTTGAAATCAGGATTTTGGAAAGCTAACATCTTGAAATCGGCCAAAATCTTGAAGTCAGGATTTTGGAAAGCTGAAATCTTGAAATCGGCCAAAATCGTGAATTAACTATTGTGGAAAGCTAAAATCTTGAAATCGGTCAAAATCTTGAATTCAGGACTGTGGAAAGCTAAAATCTTGAAATCGGCCAAGATCTTGAATTCAGGATTTTAGAAAGCTAAAATTCGTAAATCGGCCAAAATCTTGAATTCAGGATTTTGGAAAGCTAAAATCTTGAAAAGGGCGAAAATCTTGAATTCAGGATATTGGAAAGCTAAAATCTTGAAATCGGCCAAGATCTTGAAGTCAGGATTTTGGAAAGCTAAAATCTTGAAATTGGCAAAAATCTTGAAGTCAGGATTTTGGAAAGCTAAAATCTTGAAATCGGCCAAAATCTTTTATTTTGGATTTTCGAAACTTAAAATCTTGAAATCGGCCAAAATCGTGAATTCAGGATTGTGGAAAGCTAAAATCTTGAAATCGGTCAAAATCTTGAATTCAGGATTTTGGAAAGCTAAAATCTTGAAATCGGCCAAAATCTTGAGGTCAGGATTTTGGAATGCTAAAATCTTGAAATCGGCCAAAATCTTGAGGTCAGGATTTTGGAAAGCTGAAATCTTGAAATCGGCCAAAATCTTAAATTCAGGATTGTGGAAAGCTAAAATCTTAAAATCGGGCAAGATCTTGAATTCAGGATTTTGCAATGCTAAAATTCGTAAATCGGCCAAAATCTTGAATTCAGGATTTTGGAAAGCTGAAATCTTGAAAAGGGCGAAAATCTTAAATTCAGGATTGTGGAAAGCTAAAATCTTGAAATCGGCCAAAATCTTGAATTCAGGATTTTGGAAAGCTAAAATCTTGAAATCGGCCAAAATCTTGAATTCAGGATTTTGGAAAGCTAAGATCTTGAAATCGGCCAAGAACTTGAGTTCACGATTTTGGAAAGCTAAATTCTTGAAATCGGCCAAGATCTTGAATTCAGGATTTTGGAAAGCTAAAATCTTGAAATCGGCCAAAATCTTGAAGTCAGGATTTTGGAAAACTAAAATCTTAAAATCGGCCAAGATCTTGAATTGAGCATTTTGGAAAGGTAAAATCTTCAAATCGGCCAGAATCTTGAATTCAGGATTTTGGAAAGCTAAAATCTTGAAATCGGCCAAAATCTTAAATTCAGGATCAGTTTTGGAAGGCTGAAATCTTGAAATCGGTGAAAATCTTGAATTCAGGATTTTGGAAAGCTAAAATCTTAAAATCGGCCGAAATCTTGAATTCAGGATTTTAGAAAAGCTAAAATCTTGAATTCGGCCAAAATCTTGAAGTCAGGATTTTGGAAAGCTAAAATCTTGAAATCGGCCAAGATCTTGAATTAGGGATTTTTTGAAAGCTAAAATCTTAATATCGGCCAAATTCTTGAATTCATGATTTTGGAAAGCTAAAATCTTGAAATGGGCGAAAATCTTGAATTCAGGATTTTGGAAAGCTAAAATCTTGAAATCGGCCAAAATCTTGAATTCATGATTTTGGAAAGCTAAAATCTTGAAATCGGCCAAAATCTTGAATTCAGGATTGTGGAAAGCTAAAATCTTGAAATCGGCCAAAATCTTGAATTCAGGATTGTGGAAAGCTAAAATCTTGAAATCGGCCAGTTTCTTGAATTCAGGATTTTGGAAAGCTAAAATCCGTAAATCGGCAAAACCTTGAATTCAGGATTTTGGAAAGCTAAAATCTTGAAATCGGCAAAAATCTTGAAGTCAGGATTTTTGAATGCTAAAATCTTGATATCGGCCAGAATCTTGAAATCAGGATTTTTAAAAGCTAAAATCTTGAAATCGGCCAAAATCTTGAATTCAGGATTTTGGAAAGCTAAAATCTTGAAATCGGCCAAAATCGTGAATTCAGGATTGTGGAAAGCAAAAATCTTGAAATCGGTCAAAATCGTGAATTCAGGATTGTGGAAAAATAAAATCTTGAAATCGGCCAAAATCGTGAATTCAGGATTGTGGAAAGCTAAAATGTTGAAATCGGTCAAAATCTTGAAGTCAGGATTTTGGAAAGCTGAAATCTTGAAATCGGCCAAAATCGTGAATTCAGGATTGTGGAAAGCTAAAATCTTCAAATCGGCCAAGATCTTGAATTCAGGATTTTGGAAAGCTAAAATCCGTAAAATCGGCGAAAGTCTTGAATTCAGGATTTTGGAAAGCTAAAATCTTGAAATGGGCGAAAATCTTGAATTCAGGATTTTGGAAAGCTAAAATCTTGAAATCGGCCGAAATCTTGCAGTCAGGATTTTAAAAAAGCTAAAATCTTGAAATCGACCAAAATCTTGAAGTCAGGATTTTGGAAAGCTAAAATCTTGAAATCGGCCAAGATCTTGAATTCAGGATTGTGGAAAAATAAAATCTTGAAATCGGTCAAAATCTTGAATTTAGGATTTTGGAAAGCTAAAATCTTGAAGTCGGCCAAAATCTTGAAGTCAGGATTTTGGAAAGCTAAAATCTTGAAATCGGCCAAGATCTTGAATTCAGGATTGTGGAAAAATAAAATCTTGAAATCGGTCAAAATCTTGAATTCAGGATTTTAGAAAGCTAAAATCTTGAAATCAGCCAAAATCTTGAAGTCAGGCTTTTGGAAAGCTGAAATCTTGAAATCGGCCAAGATCGTGAATTCAGGATTGTGGAAAGCGAGAATCTTGAATTCGGTAAAAATCTTGAATTCAGGATTGTGGAAAGCTAAAATCTTCAAATCGGCCAAGATCTTGAATTCACGATTTTGGAAAGCTAAAATCCGTAAAATCGGCCAAAATCTTGAATTCAGGATATTGGAAAGCTAAAATCTTGAAAAGGGCGAAAATCTTAAATTCAGGATTTTGGAAAGCTAAAATCTTGAAATCGGCCGAAATCTTGAATTCAGGATTTTAAAAAAGCTAAAATCTTGAAATCGGCCAAAATCTTGAAGTCAGGATTTTGGAAAGCTAAAATCTTGAAATCGGCCAAGATCTTGAATTCAGGATTTTGGAAAGCTAAAATCTTGAAATCGGCAAAAATCTTGAAGTCAGGATTTTGGAATGCTAAAATCTTGATATCGGCCAGAATCTTGAAATCAGGATTTTGAAAAGCTAAAATCTTGAAATCGGCCAAAATCTTGAATTCAGGATTTTGGAAAGCTAAAATCTTGAAATCGGCCAAAATCGTGAATTCAGGATTGTGGAAAGCAAAAATATTGAAATCGGTCAAAATCGTGAACTCAGGATTGTGGAAAAATAAAATCTTGAAATCGGTCAAAATCTTGAATTCAGGATTTTGGAAAGCTAACATCTTGAAATCGGCCAAAATCTTGAAGTCAGGATTTTGGAAAGCTGAAATCTTGAAATCGGCCAAAATCGTGAATTCAGGATTGTGGAAAGCTAAAATCTTGAAATCGGTCAAAATCTTGAATTCAGGATTTTGGAAAGCTAAAATCTTGAAATCGGCCAAGATCTTGAATTCAGGATTTTGGAAAGCTAAAATTCGTAAATCGGCCAAAATCTTGAATTCAGGATTTTGGAAAGCTAAAATCTTGAAAAGGGCGAAAATCTTGAATTCAGGATTGTGGAAAGCTAAAAACTTGAAATCGGGCAAAATCTTTAATTCAGGATTTTGGAAAGCTAAGATCTTGAAATCGGCCAAGAACTTGAGTTCAGGATTTTGGACAGCTAAAATCTTGAAAACGGCCAAAATCTTGAACTCAGGATATTGGAAAGCTAAAATCTTGAAATCGGCCAAGAACTTGAAGTCAGGATTTTGGAAAGCTAAAATCTTGAAATTGGCAAAAATCTTGAAGTCAGGATTTTGGAAAGCTAAAATCTTGAAATCGGCCAAAATCTTTTATTTTGGATTTTCGAAACTTAAAATCTTAAATCGGCCAAAATCGTGAATTCAGGATTGTGGAAAGCTAAAATCTTGAAATCGGTCAAAATCGTGAATTCACGATTGTGGACAAATAAAATCTTGAAATCGGTCAAAATCTTGAATTCAGGATTTTGGAAAGCTAAAATCTTGAAATCGGCCAAAATCTTGAGGTCAGGATTTTGGAATGCTAAAATCTTGAAATCGGCCAAAATCTTGAGGTCAGGATTTTGGAAAGCTGAAATCTTCAAATCGGCCAAAATCTTGAATTCAGGATTGTGGAAAGCTAAAATCTTGAAATCGGGCAAGATCTTGAATTCAGGATTTTGCAAAGCTAAAATTCGTAAATCGGCCAAAATCTTGAATTGAGGATTTTGGAAAGATAAAATCTTGAAATCGGCCAAAATCTTGAATTTAGGATTTTGGAAAGCTGAAATCTTGAAATCGGCCAAAATCGTGAATTCAGGATTGTGGAAAGCTAGAATCTTGAATTCGGTCAAAATCTTGAATTGAGGATTGTGGAAAGCTAAAATCTTCAAATCGGCCAAGATATTGAATTCAGGATTTTGGAAAGCTAAAATCCGTAAAATCGGCCAAAATCTTGAATTCAGGATTTTGGAAAGCTAACATCTTGAAAAGGGCGAAAATCTTGAATTCAGGATTTTGGAAAGCTAAAATCTTAAAATCGGCCGAAATCTTGAATTCAGGATTTTAGAAAAGCTAAAATCTTGAATTCGTCCAAAATCTTGAAGTCAGGATTTTGGAAAGCTAAAATCTTGAAATCGGCCAAGATCTTGAATTCAGGATTTTGGAAAGCTAAAATCTTGAAATCGGCCAAAATCTTGAATTCATGATTATGGAAAGCTAAAATCTTGAAATCGGCCAAAATCTTGAATTCAGGATTGTGGAAAGCTAAAATCTTGAAATCGACCAATTTCTTGAATTCAGGATTTTGGAAAGCTAAAATCCGTAAATCGGCAAAACCTTGAATTCAGGATTTTGGAAAGCTAAAATCTTTAAATCGGCAAAAATCTTGAAGTCAGGATTTTGGAATGCTAAAATCTTGATATCGGCCAGAATCTTGAAATCAGGATTTTTAAAAGCTAAAATCTTGAAATCGGCCAAAATCTTGAATTCAGGATTCTGGAAAGCAAAAATCTTGAAATCGGCCAAAATCGTGAATTGAGGATTGTGGAAAGCTAAAATGTTGAAATCGGTCAAAATCTTGAAGTCAGGATTTTGGAAAGCTGAACTCTTGAAATCGGCCAAAATCGTGAATTCAGGATTTTAAAAAAGCTAAAATCTTGAAATCGACCAAAATCATGAGGTCAGGATTTTGGAAAGCTAAAATCTTGAAATTGGCCAAGATCTTGAATTCAGGATGGTGGAAAAATAAAATCTTGCAATCGGTCAAAATCTTGAATTCAGGATTTTGGAAAGCTAAAATCTTGAAATCGGCCAAAATCTTGAGGTCAGGATTTTGGAAAGCTGAAATCTTGAAATCGGCCAAAATCGTGAATTCAGGATTGTGGAAAGCTAGAATCTTGAATTCGGTAAAAATCTTGAATTCAGGATTGTGGAAAGCTAAAATCTTGAATTCAGGATTTTGGAAAGCTAAAATCCGTAAAATCGGCCAAAATCTTGAATTCAGGATTTTGGAAAGCTAAAATCTTGAAATCGGCCGAAATCTTGAATTCAGGATTTTAAAAAAGCTAAAATCTTGAAATCGGCCAAAATCTTGAAGTCAGGATTTTGGAAAGCTAAAATCTTGAAATCGGCCAAGATCTTGAATTCAGGATTTTGGAAAGCTAAAATCTTGAAATCGGCCGAAATCTTGAATTCGGGATTTTAAAAAAGCTAAAATCTTGAAATCGGCCAAAATCTTGAAGTCAGGATTTTGGAAAGCTAAAATCTTGAAATCGGCCAAGATCTTGAATTCAGGATTTTGGAAAGCTAAAATCTTGAAATCGGCCAATTTCTTGAATTCACGATTTTGGAAAGCTAAAATCTTGAAATCGGCCAATTTCTTGAATTCAGGATTTTGGAAAGCTAAAATCCGTAAATCGGCAAAACCTTGAATTCAGGATTTTGGAAAGCTAAAATCTTTAAATCGGCAAAAATCTTGAGGTCAGGATTTTGGAATGCTAAAATCTTGATATCGGCCAGAATCTTGAAATCAGGATTTTTAAAAGCTAAAATCTTGAAATCGGCCAAAATCTTGAATTCAGGATTTTGGAAAGCTGAAATCTTGAAATCGGCCCAAATCGTGAATTCAGGATTGTGGAAAGCAAAAATCTTGAAATCGGTCAAAATCGTGAACTCAGGATTGTGGAAAAATAAAATCTTGAAATCGGTCAAAATCTTGTATTCAGGATTTTGGAAAGCTAACATCTTGAAATCGGCCAAAACCTTGAAGTCAGGATTTTGGAAAGCTGAAATCTTGAAATCGGCCAAAATCGTGAATTGAGGATTGTGGAAAGCTAAAATGTTGAAATCGGTCAAAATCTTGAAGTCAGGATTTTGGAAAGCTGAAATCTTGAAATCGGTCAAAATCGTGAATTTAGGATTTTAAAAAAGCTAAAATCTTGAAATCGACCAAAATCATGAGGTCAGGATTTTGGAAAGCTAAAATCTTGAAATTGGCCAAGATCTTGAATTCAGGATGGTGGAAAAATAAAATCTTGCAATCGGTCAAAATCTTGAATTCAGGATTTTGGAAAGCTAAAATCTTGAAATCGGCCAAAATCTTGAAGTCAGGATTTTGGAAAGCTGAAATCTTGAAATCGGCCAAAATCGTGAATTCAGGATTGTGGAAAGCTAGAATCTTGAATTCGGTAAAAATCTTGAATTCAGGATTGTGGAAAGCTAAAATCTTGAATTCAGGATTTTGGAAAGCTAAAATCCGTAAAATCGGCCAAAATCTTGAATTCAGGATTTTGGAAAGCTAAAATCTTGAAAAGGGCGAAAATCTTAAATTCAGGATTTTGGAAAGCTAAAATCTTGAAATCGGCCGAAATCTTGAATTTAGGATTTTAAAAAAGCTAAAATCTTGAAATCGGCCAAAATCTTGAAGTCAGGATTTTGGAAAGCTAAAATCTTGAAATCGGCCAAGATCTTGAATTCAGGATTTTGGTAAGCTAAAATCTTGAAATCGGCCAATTTCTTGAATTCAGGATTTTGGAAAGCTAAAATCTTGAAATCGGCCAATTTCTTGAATTCAGGATTTTGGAAAGCTAAAATCCGTAAATCGGCAAAACCTTGAATTCAGGATTTTGGAAAGCTAAAATCTTTAAATCGGCAAAAATCTTGTGGTCAGGATTTTGGAATGCTAAAATCTTGATATCGGCCAGAATCTTGAAATCAGGATTTTTAAAAGCTAAAATCTTGAAATCGGCCAAAATCTTGAATTCAGGATTTTGGAAAGCTGAAATCTTGAAATCGGGCAAAATCTTGAATTCAGGATTGTGGAAAGCAAAAATCTTGAAATCGGTCAAAATCATGAACTCAGGATTGTGGAAAAATAAAATCTTGAAATCGGTCAAAATCTTGAATTCAGGATTTTGGAAAGCTAACATCTTGAAATCGGCCAAAATCTTGAAGTCAGGATTTTGGAAAGCTGAAATCTTGAAATCGGCCAAAATCGTGAATTCAGGATTGTGGAAAGCTAAAATCTTGAAATCGGTCAAAATCTTGAATTCAGGATTGTGGAAAGCTAAAGTCTTGAAATCGGCCAAGATCTTGAATTCAGGATTTTGGAAAGCTAAAATTCGTAAATCGGCCAAAATCTTGAATTCAGGATTTTGGAAAGCTAAAATCTTGAAAAGGGCGAAAATCTTGAATTCAGGATTGTGGAAAGCTAAAATCTTGAAATCGGCCAAAATCTTTAATTCAGGATTTTGGAAAGCTAAGATCTGGAAATCGGCCAAGAACTTGAGTTCAGGATTTTGGACAGCTAAAATCTTGAAAACGGCCAAAATCTTGAACTCAGGATATTGGAAAGCTAAAATCTTGAAATCGGCCAAGATCTTGAAGTCAGGATTTTGGAAAGCTAAAATCTTGAAATTGGCAAAAATCTTGAAGTCAGGATTTTGGAAAGCTAAAATCTTGAAATCGGCCAAAATCTTTTATTTTGGATTTTCGAAACTTAAAATCTTGAAATCGGCCAAAATCGTGAATTCAGGATTGTGGAAAGCTAAAATCTTGAAATCGGTCAAAATCTTGAATTCAGGATTTTGGAAAGCTAAAATCTTGAAATCGGCCAAAATCTTGAGGTCAGGATTTTGGAATGCTAAAATCTTGAAATCGGCCAAAATCTTGAGGTCAGGATTTTGGAAAGCTGAAATCTTGAAATCGGCCAAAATCTTGAATTCAGGATTGTGGAAAGCTAAAATCTTAAAATCGGGCAAGATCTTGAATTCAGGATTTTGCAAAGCTAAAATTCGTAAATCGGCCAAAATCTTGAATTCAGGATTTTGGAAAGCTAAAATCTTCAAAAGGGCGAAAATCTTAAATTCAGGATTGTGGAAAGCTAAAATCTTGAAATCGGCCAAAATCTTGAATTCAGGATTTTGGAAAGCTAAAATCTTGAAATCGGCCAAAATCTTGAATTCAGGATTTTGGAAAGCTAAGATCTTGAAATCGGCCAAGAACTTGAGTTCACGATTTTGGAAAGCTAAATTCTTGAAATCGGCCAAGATCTTGAATTGAGCATTTTGGAAAGCTAAAATCTTGAAATCGGCCAGAATCTTGAATTCAGGATTTTGGAAAGCTAAAATCTTGAAATCGGCCAAAATCTTAAATTCAGGATCAGTTTTGGAAGGCTGAAATCTTGAAATCGGTCAAAATCTTGAATTCAGGATTTTGGAAAGCTAAAATCTTAAAATCGGCCGAAATCTTGAATTCAGGATTTTAGAAAAGCTAAAATCTTGAATTCGGCCAAAATCTTGAAGTCAGGATTTTGGAAAGCTAAAATCTTGAACTCGGCCAAGATCTTGAATTCAGGATTTTTTGAAAGCTAAAATCTTAATATCGGCCAAAATCTTGAATTCATGATTTTGGAAAGCTAAAATCTTGAAATGGGCGAAAATCTTGAATTCAGGATTTTGGAAAGCTAAAATCTTGAAATCGGCCAAAATCTTGAATTCATGATTTTGGAAAGCTAAAATCTTGAAATCGGCCAAAATCTTGAATTCAGGATTGTGGAAAGCTAAAATCTTGAAATCGGCCAGTTTCTTGAATTCAGGATTTTGGAAAGCTAAAATCCGTAAATCGGCAAAACCTCGAATTCAGGATTTTGGAAAGCTAAAATCTTAAAATCGGCAAAAATCTTGAAGTCAGGATTTTGGAAAGCTAAAATCTTGATATCGGCCAGAATCGTGAATTCAGGATTGTGGAAAGCAAAAATCTTGAAATCGGTCAAAATCGTGAATTCAGGATTGTGGAAAAATAAAATCTTGAAATCGGTCAAAATCTTCAATTCAGGATTTTGGAAAGCTAAAATCTTGAAATCGGCCAAAATCTTGAAGTCAGGATTTTGGAAAGCTGAAATCTTGAAATCGACCAAAATCGTGAATTCAGGATTGTGGAAAGCTAAAATGTTGAAATCGGTCAAAATCTTGAAGTCAGGATTTTGGAAAGCTGAAATCTTGAAATCGGCCAAAATCGTGAATTCAGGATTGTGGAAAGCTAAAATCTTCAAATCGGCCAAGATCTTGAATTCAGGATTTTGGAAAGCTAAAATCCGTAAAATCGGCGAAAGTCTTGAATTCAGGATTTTGGAAAGCTAAAATCTTGAAATGGGCGAAAATCTTGAATTCAGGATTTTGGAAAGCTAAAATCTTGAAATCGGCCGAAATCTTGCAGTCAGGATTTTAAAAAAGCTAAAATCTTGAAATCGACCAAAATCTTGAAGTCAGGATTTTGGAAAGCTAAAATCTTGAAATCGGCCAAGATCTTGAATTCAGGATTGTGGAAAAATAAAATCTTGAAATCGGTCAAAATCTTGAATTTAGGATTTTGGAAAGCTAAAATCTTGAAGTCGGCCAAAATCTTGAAGTCAGGATTTTGGAAAGGTAAAATCTTGAAATCGGCCAAGATCTTGAACTCAGGATTGTGGAAAAATAAAATCTTGAAATCGGTCAAAATCTTGAATTCAGGATTTTAGAAAGCTAAAATCTTGAAATCAGCCAAAATCTTGAAGTCAGGCTTTTGGAAAGCTGAAATCTTGAAATCGGCCAAAATCGTGAATTCAGGATTGTGGAAAGCGAGAATCTTGAATTCGGTAAAAATCTTGAATTCAGGATTGTGGAAAGCTAAAATCTTCAAATCGGCCAAGATCTTGATTTCAGGATTTTGGAAAGCTAAAATCCGTAAAATCGGCCAAAATCTTGAATTCAGGATATTGGAAAGCTAAAATCTTGAAAAGGGTGAAAATCTTAAATCCAGGATTTTGGAAAGCTAAAATCTTGAAATCGGCCGAAATCTTGAATTCAGGATTTTAAAAAAGCTAAAATCTTGAAATCGGCCAAAATCTTGAAGTCAGGATTTTGGAAAGCTAAAATCTTGAAATCCGCCAAGATCTTGAATTCAGGATTTTGGAAAGCTAAAATCTTGAAATCGGCAAAAATCTTGAAGTCAGGATTTTGGAATGCTAAAATCTTGATATCGGCCAGAATCTTGAAATCAGGATTTTTAAAAGCTAAAATCTTGAAATCGGCCAAAATCTTGAATTCAGGATTTTGGAAAGCTAAAATCTTGAAATCGGCCAAAATCGTGAATTCAGGATTGTGGAAAGCAAAAATATTGAAATCGGTCAAAATCGTGAACTCAGGATTGTGGAAAAATAAAATCTTGAAGTCGGTCAAAATCTAGAATTCAGGATTTTGGAAAGCTAACATCTTGAAATCGGCCAAAATCTTGAAGTCAGGATTTTGGAAAGCTGAAATCTTGAAATCGGCCAAAATCGTGAATTCAGGATTGTGGAAAGCTAAAATCTTGAAATCGGTCAAAATCTTGAATTCAGCATTGTGGAAAGCTAAAATCTTGAAATCGGCCAAGATCTTGAATTCAGGATTTTGGAAAGCTAAAATTCGTAAATCGGCCAAAATCTTGAATTCAGGATTTTGGAAAGCTAAAATCTTGAAAAGGGCGAAAAGCTTGAGTTCAGGATTGTGGAAAGCTAAAATCTTGAAATCGGGCAAAATCTTTAATTCAGGATTTTGGAAAGCTAAGATCTTGAAATCGGCCAAGAACTTGAGATCAGGATTTTGGACAGCTAAAATCTTGAAAACGGCCAAAATCTTGAACTCAGGATATTGGAAAGCTAAAATCTTGAAATCGGCCAAGATCTTGAAGTCAGGATTTTGGAAAGCTAAAATCTTGAAATTGGCAAAAATCTTGAAGTCAGGATTTTGGAAAGCTAAAATCTTGAAATCGACCAAAATCTTTTATTTTGGATTTTCGAAACTTAAAATCTTGAAATCGGCCAAAATCGTGAATTCAGGATTGTGGAAAGCTAAAATCTTGAAATCGGTCAAAATCGTGAATTCACGATCGTGGAAAAATAAAATCTTGAAATCGGTCAAAATCTTGAATTCAGGATTTTGGAAAGCTAAAATCTTGAAATCGGCCAAAATCTTGAGGTCAGGATTTTGGAATGCTAAAATCTTGAAATCGGCCAAAATCTTGAGGTCAGGATTTTGGAAAGCTGAAATCTTGAAATCGGCCAAAATCTTGAATTCAGGATTGTGGAAAGCTAAAATCTTGAAATCGGGCAAGATCTTGAATTCAGGATTTTGCAAAGCTAAGATCTTGAAATCGGCCAAGAACTTGAGTTCACGATTTTGGAAAGCTAAAATCTTGAAATCGGCCAAGATCTTGAATTCAGGATTTTGGAAAGCTAAAATCTTGAAATCGGCCAAAATCTTAAATTCAGGATCAGTTTTGGAAGCCTGAAATCTTGAAATCGGTCAAAATCTTGAATTCAGGATTTTGGAAAGCTAAAATCTTAAAATCGGCCGAAATCTTGAATTCAGGATTTTAGAAAAGCTAAAATCTTGAATTCGGCCAAAATCTTGAAGTCAGGATTTTGGAAAGCTAAAATCTTGAAATCGGCCAAAATCTTGAATTCAGGATTTTTTGAAAGCTAAAATCTTGAAATCGGCCAAAATCTTGAATTCATGATTTTGGAAAGCTAAAATCTTGAAATCGGTTAAAATCTTGAATTCAGGATTGTGGAAAGCTAAAATCTTGAAATCGGCCAATTTCTTGAAATCAGGATTTTGGAAAGCTAAAATTTGTAAATCGGCAAAACCTTGAATTCAGGATTTTGGAAAGCTAAAATCTTCAAAACGGCAAAAATCTTGAAGTCAGGATTTTTGAATGCTAAAATCTTGATATCGGCCAGAATCTTGAAATCAGGATTTTCAAAAGCTAAAATCTTGAAATCGGCCAAAATCTTGAATTCAGGATTTTGGAAAGCTATAATCTTGAAATCGGCCAAAATCGTGAATTCAGGATTGTGGAAAGCAAAAATCTTGAAATCAGTCAAAATCGTGAATTCAGGATTGTGGAAAATAAAATCTTGAAATCGGTCAAAATCTTGAATTCAGGATTTTGGAAAGCTAAAATCTTGAATTCGGCCAAAATCTTGAAGTCAGGATTTTGGAAAGCTGAAATCTTGAAATCGGCCAAAATAGTGAATTCAGGATTGTGGAAAGCTAAAATGTTGAAATTTGTCAAAATCTTGAGGTCAGGATTGTGGAAAGCTAAGATCTTCAAATCGGCCAAGATCTTGAATTCAGGATTTTGGAAAGCTAAAATCCGTAAAATCGGCCAAAATCTTGAATTCAGGATTTTGGAAAGCTAATATCTTGAAAAGGGCGAAAATCTTGAATTCAGGATTTTGGAAAGCTAAAATCTTGAAATCGGCAGAAATCTTGAATTCAGGATTTTAAAAAAGCTAAAATCTTGAAATCGGCCAAAATCTTGGATTCAGGATTTTGGAAAGCTAAAATCTTGAAATCGGCCAAGATCTTGAATTCAGGATAGTGGAAAAATAAAATCTTGAAATCGGTCAAAATCTTGAATTGAGGATTTTGGAAAGCTAAAATCTTGAAATCGGCCAAAATCTTGAATTCAGGATTTTGGAAAGCTGAAATCTTGAAATCGGCCAAAATCGTGAATTCAGGATTGTGGAAAGCTAGAATCTTGAATTCGGTCAAAATCTTGAATTGAGGATTGTGGAAAGCTAAAATCTTCAAATCGGCCAACATATTGAATTCAGGATTTTGGAAAGCTAAAATCCGTAAAATCGGCCAAAATCTTGAATTCAGGATTTTGGAAAGCTAAAATCTTGAAAAGGGCGAAAATCTTGAATTCAGGATTTTGGAAAGCTAAAATCTTAAAATCGGCCGAAATCTTGAATTCAGGATTTAAGAAAAGCTAAAATCTTGAATTCGGCCAAGATCTTGAATTCAGGATTTTGGAAAGCTAAAATCTTGAAATCGGCCAAAATCTTGAATTCATGATTTTGGAAAGCTAAAATCTTGAAATCGGCCAAAATCTTGAATTCAGGATTGTGGAAAGCTAAAATCTTGAAATCGACCAATTTCTTGAATTCAGGATTTTGGAAAGCTAAAATCCGTAAATCGGCAAAACCTTGAATTCAGGATTTTGGAAAGCTAATATCTTTAAATCGGCAAAAATCTTGAAGTCAGGATTTTGGAATGCTAAAATCTTGATATCGGCCAGAATCTTGAAATCAGGATTTTTAAAAGCTAAAATCTTGAAATCGGCCAAAATCTTGAATTCAGGATATTGGAAAGCTAAAATCTTGAAATCGGCCAAAATCGTGAATTTAGGATTCTGGAAAGCAAAAATCTTGAAATCGGTCAAAATCGTGAATTCAGGATTGTGGAAAAATAAAATCTTGAAATCGGTCAAAATCTTGAATTCAGGATTTTGGAAAGCTAAAATTTTGAAATCGGCCAAAATCTTGTAGTCAGGATTTTGGAAAGCTGAAATCTTGAAATCGGCCAAAATCGTGAATTGAGGATTGTGGAAAGCTAAAATGTTGAAATCGGTCAAAATCTTGAAGTCAGGATTTTGGAAAGCTGAAATCTTTAAATCGGCCAAAATCGTGAATTCAGGATTTTAAAAAAGCTAAAATCTTGAAATCGAGCGAAATCATGAGGTCAGGATTTTGGAAAGCTAAAATCTTGAAATTGGCCAAGATCTTGAATTCAGGATGGTGGAAAAATAAAATCTTGCAATCGGTCAAAATCGTGAATTCAGGATTTTGGAAAGCTAACATCTTGAAATCGGCCAAAATCTTGAAGTCAGGATTTTGGAAAGCTGAAATCTTGAAATCGGCCAAAATCGTGAATTCAGGATTGTGGAAAGCTTAAATCTTGAAATCGGTCAAAATCTTGAATTCAGGATTGTGGAAAGCTAAAATTCGTAAATCGGCCAAAATCTTGAATTAAGGATTTTGGAAAGCTAAAATCTTGAAAAGGGCGAAAATCTTGAATTCAGGATTGTGGAAAGCTAAAATCTTGAAATCGGCCAAAATCTTGAATTCAGGAGTTTGGAAAGCTAAGATCTTGAAATCGGCCAAGAACTTGAGTTCAGGATTTTGGACAGCTAAAATCTTGAAAACGGCCAAAATCTTGAACTCAGGATATTAGAAAGCTAAAATCTTGAAATCGGCCAAGATCTTGAAGTCAGGATTTTGGAAAGCTAAAATCTTGAAATTGGCAAAAATCTTAAAGTCAGGATTTTGGAAAGCTAAAATCTTGAAATCGGCCAAAATCTTTTATTTAGGATTTTCGAAACTTAAAATCTTGAAATCGGCCAAAATCGTGAATTCAGTATTGTGGAAAGCTAAAATCTTGAACTCGGTGAAAATCGTGAATTCACGATTGTGGAGAAATAAAATCTTGAAATCGGTCAAAATCTTGAATTCAGGATTTTGGAAAGCTAAAATCTTCAAATCGGCAAAACCTTGAATTCAGGATTTTGGAAAGCTAAAATCTTTAAATCGGCAAAAATCTTGAAGTCAGGATTTTGGAATGCTAAAATCTTGAATTCGGCCAGAATCTTGAATTCATGATTTTGGAAAGCTAAAATCTTGAAATGGGCGAAAATCTTGAATTCAGGATTTTGGAAGGCTAAAATCTTGAAATCGGCCAAAATCTTGAATTCATGATTTTGGAAAGCTAAAATCTTGAAATCGGCCAAAATCTTGAATTCAGGATTGTGGAAAGCTAAAATCTTGAAATCGGCCAGTTTCTTGAATTCAGGATTTTGGAAAGCTAAAATCCGTAAATCGGCAAAACCTTGAATTCAGGATTTTGGAAAGCTAAAATCTTGAAATCGGCAAAAATCTTGAAGTCAGGATTTTTGAATGCTAAAATCTTGATATCGGCCAGAATCTTGAAATCAGGATTTTTAAAAGCTAAAATCTTGAAATCGGCCAAAATCTTGAATTCAGGATTTTGGAAAGCTAAAATCTTGAAATCGGCCAAAATCGTGAATTCAGGATTGTGGAAAGCAAAAATCTTGAAATCGGTCAAAATCGTGAATTCAGGATTGTGGAAAAATAAAATCTTGAAATCGGTCAAAATCTTGAATTCAGGATTTTGGAAAGCTAAAATCTTGAAATCGGCCAAAATCTTGAAGTCAGGATTTTGGAAAGCTGAAATCTTGAAATCGGCCAAAATGGTGAATTCAGGATTGTGGAAAGCTTAAATCTTGAAATCGGTCAAAATCTTGAATTCAGGATTGTGGAAAGCTAAAATTCGTAAATCGGCCAAAATCTTGAATTAAGGATTTTGGAAAGCTAAAATCTTGAAAAGGGCGAAAATCTTGAATTCAGGATTGTGGAAAGCTAAAATCTTGAAATCGGCCAAAATCTTGAATTCAGGAGTTTGGAAAGCTAAGATCTTGAAATCGGCCAAGAACTTGAGTTCAGGATTTTGGACAGCTAAAATCTTGAAAACGGCCAAAATCTTGAACTCAGGATATTAGAAAGCTAAAATCTTGAAATCGGCCAAGATCTTGAAGTCAGGATTTTGGAAAGCTAAAATCTTGAAATTGGCAAAAATCTTAAAGTCAGGATTTTGGAAAGCTAAAATCTTGAAATCGGCCAAAATCTTTTATTTAGGATTTTCGAAACTTAAAATCTTGAAATCGGCCAAAATCGTGAATTCAGTATTGTGGAAAGCTAAAATCTTGAACTCGGTGAAAATCGTGAATTCACGATTGTGGAGAAATAAAATCTTGAAATCGGTCAAAATCTTGAATTCAGGATTTTGGAAAGCTAAAATCTTCAAATCGGCAAAACCTTGAATTCAGGATTTTGGAAAGCTAAAATCTTTAAATCGGCAAAAATCTTGAAGTCAGGATTTTGGAATGCTAAAATCTTGAATTCGGCCAGAATCTTGAATTCATGATTTTGGAAAGCTAAAATCTTGAAATGGGCGAAAATCTTGAATTCAGGATTTTGGAAGGCTAAAATCTTGAAATCGGCCAAAATCTTGAATTCATGATTTTGGAAAGCTAAAATCTTGAAATCGGCCAAAATCTTGAATTCAGGATTGTGGAAAGCTAAAATCTTGAAATCGGCCAGTTTCTTGAATTCAGGATTTTGGAAAGCTAAAATCCGTAAATCGGCAAAACCTTGAATTCAGGATTTTGGAAAGCTAAAATCTTGAAATCGGCAAAAATCTTGAAGTCAGGATTTTTGAATGCTAAAATCTTGATATCGGCCAGAATCTTGAAATCAGGATTTTTAAAAGCTAAAATCTTGAAATCGGCCAAAATCTTGAATTCAGGATTTTGGAAAGCTAAAATCTTGAAATCGGCCAAAATCGTGAATTCAGGATTGTGGAAAGCAAAAATCTTGAAATCGGTCAAAATCGTGAATTCAGGATTGTGGAAAAATAAAATCTTGAAATCGGTCAAAATCTTGAATTCAGGATTTTGGAAAGCTAAAATCTTGAAATCGGCCAAAATCTTGAAGTCAGGATTTTGGAAAGCTGAAATCTTGAAATCGGCCAAAATGGTGAATTCAGGATTGTGGAAAGCTAAAATGTTGAAATGGGCGAAAATCTTGAATTCAGGATTTTGGAAAGCTAAAATCTTGAAATGGGCGAAAATCTTGAATTCAGGATTTTGGAAAGCTAAAATCTTGAAATCGGCCGAAATCTTGCAGTCAGGATTTTAAAAAAGCTAAAATCTTGAAATCGACCAAAATCTTGAAGTCAGGATTTTGGAAAGCTAAAATCTTGAAATCGGCCAAGATCTTGAATTCAGGATTGTGGAAAAATAAAATCTTGAAATCGGTCAAAATCTTGAATTTAGGATTTTGGAAAGCTAAAATCTTGAAGTCGGCCAAAATCTTGAAGTCAGGATTTTGGAAAGCTAAAATCTTGAAATCGGCCAAGATCTTGAATTCAGGATTGTGGAAAAATAAAATCTTGAAATCGGTCAAAATCTTGAATTCAGGATTTTAGAAAGCTAAAATCTTGAAATCAGCCAAAATCTTGAAGTCAGGCTTTTGGAAAGCTGAAATCTTGAAATCGGCCAAAATCGTGAATTCAGGATTGTGGAAAGCGAGAATCTTGAATTCGGTAAAAATCTTGAATTCAGGATTGTGGAAAGCTAAAATCTTCAAATCGGCCAAGATCTTGAATTCACGATTTTGGAAAGCTAAAATCCGTAAAATCGGCCAAAATCTTGAATTCAGGATATTGGAAAGCTAAAATCTTGAAAAGGGCGAAAATCTTAAATTCAGGATTTTGGAAAGCTAAAATCTTGAAATCGGCCGAAATCTTGAATTCAGGATTTTAAAAAAGCTAAAATCTTGAAATCGGCCAAAATCTTGAAGTCAGGATTTTGGAAAGCTAAAATCTTGAAATCGGCCAAGATCTTGAATTCAGGATTTTGGAAAGCTAAAATCTTGAAATCGGCAAAAATCTTGAAGTCAGGATTTTGGAATGCTAAAATCTTGATATCGGCCAGAATCTTGAAATCAGGATTTTGAAAAGCTAAAATCTTGAAATCGGCCAAAATCTTGAATTCAGGATTTTGGAAAGCTAAAATCTTGAAATCGGCCAAAATCGTGAATTCAGGATTGTGGAAAGCAAAAATATTGAAATCGGTCAAAATCGTGAACTCAGGATTGTGGAAAAATAAAATCTTGAAATCGGTCAAAATCTTGAATTCAGGATTTTGGAAAGCTAACATCTTGAAATCGGCCAAAATCTTGAAGTCAGGATTTTGGAAAGCTAAAATCTTGAAATCGGCCAAAATCGTGAATTCAGGATTGTGGAAAGCTAAAATCTTGAAATCGGTCAAAATCTTGAATTCAGGATTTTGGAAAGCTAAAATCTTGAAATCGGCCAAGATCTTGAATTCAGGATTTTGGAAAGCTAAAATTCGTAAATCGGCCAAAATCTTGAATTCAGGATTTTGGAAAGCTAAAATCTTGAAAAGGGCGAAAATCTTGAATTCAGGATTGTGGAAAGCTAAAAACTTGAAATCGGGCAAAATCTTTAATTCAGGATTTTGGAAAGCTAAGATCTTGAAATCGGCCAAGAACTTGAGTTCAGGATTTTGGACAGCTAAAATCTTGAAAACGGCCAAAATCTTGAACTCAGGATATTGGAAAGCTAAAATCTTGAAATCGGCCAAGAACTTGAAGTCAGGATTTTGGAAAGCTAAAATCTTGAAATTGGCAAAAATCTTGAAGTCAGGATTTTGGAAAGCTAAAATCTTGAAATCGGCCAAAATCTTTTATTTTGGATTTTCGAAACTTAAAATCTTGAAATCGGCCAAAATCGTGAATTCAGGATTGTGGAAAGCTAAAATCTTGAAATCGGTCAAAATCGTGAATTCACGATTGTGGACAAATAAAATCTTGAAATCGGTCAAAATCTTGAATTCAGGATTTTGGAAAGCTAAAATCTTGAAATCGGCCAAAATCTTGAGGTCAGGATTTTGGAATGCTAAAATCTTGAAATCGGCCAAAATCTTGAGGTCAGGATTTTGGAAAGCTGAAATCTTCAAATCGGCCAAAATCTTGAATTCAGGATTGTGGAAAGCTAAAATCTTGAAATCGGGCAAGATCTTGAATTCAGGATTTTGCAAAGCTAAAATTCGTAAATCGGCCAAAATCTTGAATTGAGGATTTTGGAAAGATAAAATCTTGAAATCGGCCAAAATCTTGAATTTAGGATTTTGGAAAGCTGAAATCTTGAAATCGGCCAAAATCGTGAATTCAGGATTGTGGAAAGCTAGAATCTTGAATTCGGTCAAAATCTTGAATTGAGGATTGTGGAAAGCTAAAATCTTCAAATCGGCCAAGATATTGAATTCAGGATTTTGGAAAGCTAAAATCCGTAAAATCGGCCAAAATCTTGAATTCAGGATTTTGGAAAGCTAAAATCTTGAAAAGGGCGAAAATCTTGAATTCAGGATTTTGGAAAGCTAAAATCTTAAAATCGGCCGAAATCTTCAATTCAGGATTTTAGAAAAGCTAAAATCTTGAATTCGTCCAAAATCTTGAAGTCAGGATTTTGGAAAGCTAAAATCTTGAAATCGGCCAAAATCTTGAATTCAGGATTGTGGAAAGCTAAAATCTTGAAATCGACCAATTTCTTGAATTCAGGATTTTGGAAAGCTAAAATCCGTAAATCGGCAAAACCTTGAATTCAGGATTTTGGAAAGCTAAAATCTTTAAATCTGCAAAAATCTTGAAGTCAGGATTTTGGAATGCTAAAATCTTGATATCGGCCAGAATCTTGAAATCAGGATTTTTAAAAGCTAAAATCTTGAAATCGGCCAAAATCTTGAATTCAGGATTCTGGAAAGCAAAAATCTTGAAATCGGCCAAAATCGTGAATTGAGGATTGTGGAAAGCTAAAATGTTGAAATCGGTCAAAATCTTGAAGTCAGGATTTTGGAAAGCTGAACTCTTGAAATCGGCCAAAATCGTGAATTCAGGATTTTAAAAAAGCTAAAATCTTAAAGTCGACCAAAATCATGAGGTCAGGATTTTGGAAAGCTAAAATCTTGAAATTGGCCAAGATCTTGAATTCAGGATGGTGGAAAAATAAAATCTTGCAATCGGTCAAAATCTTGAATTCAGGATTTTGGAAAGCTAAAATCTTGAAATCGGCCAAAATCTTGAAGTCAGGATTTTGGAAAGCTGAAATCTTGAAATCGGCCAAAATCGTGAATTCAGGATTGTGGAAAGCTAGAATCTTGAATTCGGTAAAAATCTTGAATTCAGGATTGTGGAAAGCTAAAATCTTGAATTCAGGATTTTGGAAAGCTAAAATCCGTAAAATCGGCCAAAATCTTGAATTCAGGATTTTGGAAAGCTAAAATCTTGAAAAGGGCGAAAATCTTAAATTCAGGATTTTGGAAAGCTAAAATCTTGAAATCGGCCGAAATCTTGAATTCAGGATTTTAAAAAAGCTAAAATCTTGAAATCGGCCAAAATCTTGAAGTCAGGATTTTGGAAAGCTAAAATCTTGAAATCGGCCAAGATCTTGAATTCAGGATTTTGGTAAGCTAAAATCTTGAAATCGGCCAATTTCTTGAATTCAGGATTTTGGAAAGCTAAAATCTTGAAATCGGCCAATTTCTTGAATTCAGGATTTTGGAAAGCTAAAATCCGTAAATCGGCAAAACCTTGAATTCAGGATTTTGGAAAGCTAAAATCTTTAAATCGGCAAAAATCTTGTGGTCAGGATTTTGGAATGCTAAAATCTTGATATCGGCCAGAATCTTGAAATCAGGATTTTTAAAAGCTAAAATCTTGAAATCGGCCAAAATCTTGAATTCAGGATTTTGGAAAGCTGAAATCTTGAAATCGGCCAAAATCTTGAATTCAGGATTGTGGAAAGCAAAAATCTTGAAATCGGTCAAAATCATGAACTCAGGATTGTGGAAAAATAAAATCTTGAAATCGGTCAAAATCTTGAATTCAGGATTTTGGAAAGCTAACATCTTGAAATCGGCCAAAATCTTGAAGTCAGGATTTTGGAAAGCTGAAATCTTGAAATCGGCCAAAATCGTGAATTCAGGATTGTGGAAAGCTAAAATCTTGAAATCGGTCAAAATCTTGAATTCAGGATTGTGGAAAGGTAAAGTCTTGAAATCGGCCAAGATCTTGAATTCAGGATTTTGGAAAGCTAAAATTCGTAAATCGGCCAAAATCTTGAATTCAGGATTTTGGAAAGCTAAAATCTTGAAAAGGGCGAAAATCTTGAATTCAGGATTGTGGAAAGCTAAAATCTTGAAATCGGCCAAAATCTTTAATTCAGGATTTTGGAAAGCTAAGATCTTGAAATCGGCCAAGAACTTGAGTTCAGGATTTTGGACAGCTAAAATCTTGAAAACGGCCAAAATCTTGAACTCAGGATATTGGAAAGCTAAAATCTTGAAATCGGCCAAGATCTTGAAGTCAGGATTTTGGAAAGCTAAAATCTTGAAATTGGCAAAAATCTTGAAGTCAGGATTTTGGAAAGCTAAAATCTTGAAATCGGCCAAAATCTTTTATTTTGGATTTTCGAAACTTAAAATCTTGAAATCGGCCAAAATCGTGAATTCAGGATTGTGGAAAGCTAAAATCTTGAAATCGGTCAAAATCTTGAATTCAGGATTTTGGAAAGCTAAAATCTTGAAATCGGCCAAAATGTTGAGGTCAGGATTTTGGAATGCTAAAATCTTGAAATCGGCCAAAATCTTGAGGTCAGGATTTTGGAAAGCTGAAATCTTGAAATCGGCCAAAATCTTGAATTCAGGATTGTGGAAAGCTAAAATCTTAAAATCGGGCAAGATCTTGAATTCAGGATTTTGCAAAGCTAAAATTCGTAAATCGGCCAAAATCTTGAATTCAGGATTTTGGAAAGCTAAAATCTTCAAAAGGGCGAAAATCTTAAATTCAGGATTGTGGAAAGCTAAAATCTTGAAATCGGCCAAAATCTTGAATTCAGGATTTTGGAAAGCTAAAATCTTGAAATCGGCCAAAATCTTGAATTCAGGATTTTGGAAAGCTAAGATCTTGAAATCGGCCAAGAACTTGAGTTCACGATTTTGGAAAGCTAAATTCTTGAAATCGGCCAAGATCTTGAATTGAGCATTTTGGAAAGCTAAAATCTTGAAATCGGCCAGAATCTTGAATTCAGGATTTTGGAAAGCTAAAATCTTGAAATCGGCCAAAATCTTAAATTCAGGATCAGTTTTGGAAGGCTGAAATCTTGAAATCGGTCAAAATCTTGAATTCAGGATTTTGGAAAGCTAAAATCTTAAAATCGGCCGAAATCTTGAATTCAGGATTTTAGAAAAGCTAAAATCTTGAATTCGGCCAAAATCTTGAAGTCAGGATTTTGGAAAGCTAAAATCTTGAAATCGGCCAAGATCTTGAATTCAGGATTTTTTGAAAGGTAAAATCTTAATATCGGCCAAAATCTTGAATTCATGATTTTGGAAAGCTAAAATCTTGAAATGGGCGAAAATCTTGAATTCAGGATTTTGGAAAGCTAAAATCTTGAAATCGGCCAAAATCTTGAATTCATGATTTTGGAAAGCTAAAATCTTGAAATCGGCCAAAATCTTGAATTCAGGATTGTGGAAAGCTAAAATCTTGAAATCGGCCAGTTTCTTGAATTCAGGATTTTGGAAAGCTAAAATCCGTAAATCGGCAAAACCTCGAATTCAGGATTTTGGAAAGCTAAAATCTTTAAATCGGCAAAAATCTTGAAGTCAGGATTTTGGAAAGCTAAAATCTTGATATCGGCCAGAATCGTGAATTCAGGATTGTGGAAAGCAAAAATCTTGAAATCGGTCAAAATCGTGAATTCAGGATTGTGGAAAAATAAAATCTTGAAATCGGTCAAAATCTTCAATTCAGGATTTTGGAAAGCTAAAATCTTGAAATCGGCCAAAATCTTGAAGTCAGGATTTTGGAAAGCTGAAATCTTGAAATCGGCCAAAATCGTGAATTCAGGATTGTGGAAAGCTAAAATGTTGAAATCGGTCAAAATCTTGAAGTCAGGATTTTGGAAAGCTGAAATCTTGAAATCGGCCAAAATCGTGAATTCAGGATTGTGGAAAGCTAAAATCTTCAAATCGGCCAAGATCTTGAATTCAGGATTTTGGAAAGCTAAAATCCGTAAAATCGGCGAAAGTCTTGAATTCAGGATTTTGGAAAGCTAAAATCTTGAAATGGGCGAAAATCTTGAATTCAGGATTTTGGAAAGCTAAAATCTTGAAATCGGCCGAAATCTTGCAGTCAGGATTTTAAAAAAGCTAAAATCTTGAAATCGACCAAAATCTTGAAGTCAGGATTTTGGAAAGCTAAAATCTTGAAATCGGCCAAGATCTTGAATTCAGGATTGTGGAAAAATAAAATCTTGAAATCGGTCAAAATCTTGAATTTAGGATTTTGGAAAGCTAAAATCTTGAAGTCGGCCAAAATCTTGAACTCAGGATTTTGGAAAGGTAAAATCTTGAAATCGGCCAAGATCTTGAATTCAGGATTGTGGAAAAATAAAATCTTGAAATCGGTCAAAATCTTGAATTCAGGATTTTAGAAAGCTAAAATCTTGAAATCAGCCAAAATCTTGAAGTCAGGCTTTTGGAAAGCTGAAATCTTGAAATCGGCCAAAATCGTGAATTCAGGATTGTGGAAAGCGAGAATCTTGAATTCGGTAAAAATCTTGAATTCAGGATTGTGGAAAGCTAAAATCTTCAAATCGGCCAAGATCTTGAGTTCAGGATTTTGGAAAGCTAAAATCCGTAAAATCGGCCAAAATCTTGAATTCAGGATATTGGAAAGCTAAAATCTTGAAAAGGGTAAAAATCTTAAATTCAGGATTTTGGAAAGCTAAAATCTTGAAATCGGCCGAAATCTTGAATTCAGGATTTTAAAAAAGCTAAAATCTTGAAATCGGCCAAAATCTTGAAGTCAGGATTTTGGAAAGCTAAAATCTTGAAATCGGCCAAGATCTTGAATTCAGGATTTTGGAAAGCTAAAATCTTGAAATCGGCAAAAATCTTGAAGTCAGGATTTTGGAATGCTAAAATCTTGATATCGGCCAGAATCTTGAAATCAGGATTTTGAAAAGCTAAAATCTTGAAATCGGCCAACATCTTGAATTCAGGATTTTGGAAAGCTAAAATCTTGAAATCGGCCAAAATCGTGAATTCAGGATTGTGGAAAGCTAGAATCTTGAATTCGGTCAAAATCTTGAATTGAGGATTGTGGAAAGCTAAAATCTTCAAATCGGCCAAGATATTGAATTCAGGATTTTGGAAAGCTAAAATCCGTAAAATCGGCCAAAATCTTGAATTCAGGATTTTGGAAAGCTAAAATCTTTAAAAGGGCGAAAATCTTGAATTCAGGATTTTGGAAAGCTAAAATCTTAAAATCGGCCAAAATCTTGAATTCAGGATTTTAGAAAAGCTAAAATCTTGAATTCGTCCAAAATCTTGAAGTCAGGATTTTGGAAAGCTAAAATCTTGAAATCGGCCAAGATCTTGAATTCAGGATTTTGGAAAGCTAAAATCTTGAAATCAGCCAAAATCTTGAATTCATGATTATGGAAAGCTAAAATCTTGAAATCGGCCAAAATCTTGAATTCAGGATTGTGGAAAGCTAAAATCTTGAAATCGACCAATTTCTTGAATTCAGGATTTTGGAAAGCTAAAATCCGTAAATCGGCAAAACCTTGAATTCAGGATTTTGGAAAGCTAAAATCTTTAAATCGGCAAAAATCTTGAAGTCAGGATTTTGGAATGCTAAAATCTTGAATTCGGCCAGAATCTTGAATTCATGATTTTGGAAAGCTAAAATCTTGAAATGGGCGAAAATCTTGAATTCAGGATTTTGGAAAGCTAAAATCTTGAAATCGGCCAAAATCTTGAATTCATGATTTTGGAAAGCTAAAATCTTGAAATCGGCCAAAATCTTGAATTCAGGATTGTGGAAAGCTAAAATCTTGAAATCGGCCAGTTTCTTGAATTCAGGATTTTGGAAAGCTAAAATCCGTAAATCGGCAAAACCTTGAATTCAGGATTTTGGAAAGCTAAAATCTTGAAATCGGCAAAAATCTTGAAGTCAGGATTTTTGAATGCTAAAATCTTGATATCGGCCAGAATCTTGAAATCAGGATTTTTAAAAGCTAAAATCTTGAAATCGGCCAAAATCTTGAATTCAGGATTTTGGAAAGCTAAAATCTTGAAATCGGCCAAAATCGTGAATTCATGATTGTGGAAAGCAAAAATCTTGAAATCGGTCAAAATCGTGAATTCAGGATTGTGGAAAAATAAAATCTTGAAATCGGTCAAAATCTTGAATTCAGGATTTTGGAAAGCTAAAATCTTGAAATCGGCCAAAATCTTGAAGTCAGGATTTTGGAAAGCTGAAATCTTGAAATCGGCCAAAATCGTGAATTCAGGATTGTGGAAAGCTAAAATGTTGAAATCGGTCAAAATCTTGAAGTCAGGATTTTGGAAAGCTGAAATCTTGAAATCGGCCAAAATCGTGAATTCAGGATTGTGGAAAGCTAAAATCTTCAAATCGGCCAAGATCTTGAATTCAGGATTTTGGAAAGCTAAAATCCGTAAAATCGGCGAAAGTCTTGAATTCAGGATTTTGGAAAGCTAAAATCTTGAAATGGGCGAAAATCTTGAATTCAGGATTTTGGAAAGCTAAAATCTTGAAATCGGCCGAAATCTTGCAGTCAGGATTTTAAAAAACCTAAAATCTTGAAATCGACCAAAATCTTGAAGTCAGGATTTTGGAAAGCTAAAATCTTGAAATCGGCCAAGATCTTGAATTCAGGATTGTGGAAAAATAAAATTTTGAAATCGGTCAAAATCTTGAATTTAGGATTTTGGAAAGCTAAAATCTTGAAGTCGGCCAAAATCTTGAAGTCAGGATTTTGGAAAGCTAAAATCTTGAAATCGGCCAAGATCTTGAATTCACGATTGTGGAAAAATAAAATCTTGAAATCGGTCAAAATCTTGAATTCAGGATTTTAGAAAGCTAAAATCTTGAAATCAGCCAAAATCTTGAAGTCAGGCTTTTGGAAAGCTGAAATCTTGAAATCGGCCAAAATCGTGAATTCAGGATAGTGGAAAGCGAGAATCTTGAATTCGGTAAAAATCTTGAATTCAGGATTGTGGAAAGCTAAAATCTTCAAATCGGCCAAGATCTTGAATTCACGATTTTGGAAAGCTAAAATCCGTAAAATCGGCCAAAATCTTGAATTCAGGATATTGGAAAGCTAAAATCTTGAAAAGGGCGAAAATCTTAAATTCAGGATTTTGGAAAGCTAAAATCTTGAAATCGGCCGAAATCTTGAATTCAGGATTTTAAAAAAGCTAAAACCTTGAAATCGGCCAAAATCTTAAAGTCAGGATTTTGGAAAGCTAAAATCTTGAAATCGGCCAAGATCTTGAATTCAGGATTTTGGAAAGCTAAAATCTTGAAATCGGCAAAAATCTTGAAGTCAGGATTTTGGAATGCTAAAATCTTGATATAGGCCAGAATCTTGAAATCAGGATTTTGAAAAGCTAAAATCTTGAAATCGGCCAAAATCTTGAATTCAGGATTTTGGAAAGCTAAAATCTTGAAATCGGCCAAAATCGTGAATTCAGGATTGTGGAAAGCAAAAATATTGAAATCGGTCAAAATCGTGAACTCAGGATTGTGGAAAAATAAAATCTTGAAATCGGTCAAAATCTTGAATTCAGGATTTTGCAAAGCTAACATCTTGAAATCGGCCAAAATCTTTAATTCAGGATTTTGGAAAGCTAAGATCTTGAAATCGGCCAAGAACTTGAGTTCAGGATTTTGGACAGCTAAAATCTTGAAAACGGCCAAAATCTTGAACTCAGGATATTGGAAAGCTAAAATCTTGAAATCGGCCAAGAACTTGAAGTCAGGATTTTGGAAAGCTAAAATCTTGAAATTGGCAAAAATCTTGAAGTCAGGATTTTGGAAAGCTAAAATCTTGAAATCGGCCAAAATCTTTTATTTTGGATTTTCGAAACTTAAAATCTTGAAATCGGCCAAAATCGTGAATTCAGGATTGTGGAAAGCTAAAATCTTGAAATCGGTCAAAATCGTGAATTCACGATTGTGGACAAATAAAATCTTGAAATCGGTCAAAATCTTGAATTCAGGATTTTGGAAAGCTAAAATCTTGAAATCGGCCAAAATCTTGAGGTCAGGATTTTGGAATGCTAAAATCTTGAAATCGGCCAAAATCTTGAGGTCAGGATTTTGGAAAGCTGAAATCTTCAAATCGGCCAAAATCTTGAATTCAGGATTGTGGAAAGCTAAAATCTTGAAATCGGGCAAGATCTTGAATTCAGGATTTTGCAAAGCTAAAATTCGTAAATCGGCCAAAATCTTGAATTGAGGATTTTGGAAAGATAAAATCTTGAAATCGGCCAAAATCTTGAATTTAGGATTTTTGAAAGCTGAAATCTTGAAATCGGCCAAAATCGTGAATTCAGGATTGTGGAAAGCTAGAATCTTGAATTCGGTCAAAATCTTGAATTGAGGATTGTGGAAAGCTAAAATCTTCAAATCGGCCAAGATATTGAATTCAGGATTTTGGAAAGCTAAAATCCGTAAAATCGGCCAAAATCTTGAATTCAGGATTTTGGAAAGCTAAAATCTTGAAAAGGGCGAAAATCTTGAATTCAGGATTTTGGAAAGCTAAAATCTTAAAATCGGCCGAAATCTTGAATTCAGGATTTTAGAAAAGCTAAAATCTTGAATTCGTCCAAAATCTTGAAGTCAGGATTTTGGAAAGCTAAAATCTTGAAATCGGCCAAGATCTTGAATTCAGGATTTTGGAAAGCTAAAATCTTGAAATCGGCCAAAATCTTGAATTCATGATTATGGAAAGCTAAAATCTTGAAATCGGCCAAAATCTTGAATTCAGGATTGTGGAAAGCTAAAATCTTGAAATCGACCAATTTCTTGAATTAAGGATTTTGGAAAGCTAAAATCCGTAAATCGGCAAAACCTTGAATTCAGGATTTTGGAAAGCTAAAATCTTTAAATCGGCAAAAATCTTGAAGTCAGGATTTTGGAATGCTAAAATCTTGATATCGGCCAGAATCTTGAAATCAGGATTTTTAAAAGCTAAAATCTTGAAATCGGCCAAAATCTTGAATTCAGCATTCTGGAAAGCAAAAATCTTGAAATCGGCCAAAATCGTGAATTGAGGATTGTGGAAAGCTAAAATGTTGAAATCGGTCAAAATCTTGAAGTCAGGATTTTGGAAAGCTGAACTCTTGAAATCGGCCAAAATCGTGAATTCAGGATTTTAAAAAAGCTAAAATCTTGAAATCGACCAAAATCATGAGGTCAGGATTTTGGAAAGCTAAAATCTTGAAATTGGCCAAGATCTTGAATTCAGGATGGTGGAAAAATAAAATCTTGCAATCGGTCAAAATCTTGAATTCAGGATTTTGGAAAGCTAAAATCTTGAAATCGGCCAAAATCTTGAAGTCAGGATTTTGGAAAGCTGAAATCTTGAAATCGGCCAAAGTCGTGAATTCAGGATTGTGGAAAGCTAGAATCTTGAATTCTGTAAAAATCTTGAATTCAGGATTGTGGAAAGCTAAAATCTTGAATTCAGGATTTTGGAAAGCTAAAATCCGTAAAATCGGCCAAAATCTTGAATTCACGATTTTGGAAAGCTAAAATCTTGAAAAGGGCGAAAATCTTAAATTCAGGATTTTGGAAAGCTAAAATCTTGAAATCGGCCGAAATCTTGAATTCAGGATTTTAAAAAAGCTAAAATCTTGAAATCGGCCAAAATCTTGAAGTCAGGATTTTGGAAAGCTAAAATCTTGAAATCGGCCAAGATCTTGAATTCAGGATTTTGGAAAGCTAAAATCTTGAAATCGGCCAATTTCTTGAATTCAGGATTTTGGAAAGCTAAAATCTTGAAATCGGCCAATTTCTTCAATTCAGGATTTTGGAAAGCTAAAATCCGTAAATCGGCAAAACCTTGAATTCAGGATTTTGGAAAGCTAAAATCTTTAAATCGGCAAAAATCTTGAGGTCAGGATTTTGGAATGCTAAAATCTTGATATCGGCCAGAATCTTGAAATCAGGATTTTTAAAAGCTAAAATCTTGAAATCGGCCAAAATCTTGAATTCAGGATTTTGGAAAGCTGAAATCTTGAAATCGGCCAAAATCGTGAATTCAGGATTGTGGAAAGCAAAAATCTTGAAATCGGTCAAAATCGTGAACTCAGGATTGTGGAAAAATAAAATCTTGAAATCGGTCAAAATCTTGTATTCAGGATTTTGGAAAGCTAACATCTTGAAATCGGCCAAAATCTTGAAGTCAGGATTTTGGAAAGCTGAAATCTTGAAATCGGCCAAAATCGTGAATTGAGGATTGTGGAAAGCTAAAATGTTGAAATCGGTCAAAATCTTGAAGTCAGGATTTTGGAAAGCTGAAATCTTGAAATCGGCCAAAATCGTGAATTCAGGATTTTAAAAAAGCTAAAATCTTGAAATCGACCAAAATCATGAGGTCAGGATTTTGGAAAGCTAAAATCTTGAAATTGGCCAAGATCTTGAATTCAGGATGGTGGAAAAATAAAATCTTGCAATCGGTCAAAATCTTGAATTCAGGATTTTGGAAAGCTAAAATCTTGAAATCGGCCAAAATCTTGAAGTCAGGATTTTGGAAAGCTGAAATCTTGAAATCGGCCAAAATCGTGAATTCAGGATTGTGGAAAGCTAGAATCTTGAATTCGGTAAAAATCTTGAATTCAGGATTGTGGAAAGCTAAAATCTTGAATTCAGGATTTTGGAAAGCTAAAATCCGTAAAATCGGCCAAAATCTTGAATTCAGGATTTTGGAAAGCTAAAATCTTGAAAAGGGCGAAAATCTTAAATTCAGGATTTTGAAAAGCTAAAATCTTGAAATCGGCCGAAATCTTGAATTCAGGATTTTAAAAAAGCTAAAATCTTGAAATCGGCCAAAATCTTGAAGTCAGGATTTTGGAAAGCTAAAATCTTGAAATCGGCCAAGATCTTGAATTCAGGATTTTGGTAAGCTAAAATCTTGAAATCGGCCAATTTCTTGAATTCAGGATTTTGGAAAGCTAAAATCTTGAAATCGGCCAATTTCTTGAATTCAGGATTTTGGAAAGCTAAAATCCGTAAATCGGCAAAACCTTGAATTCAGGATTTTGGAAAGCTAAAATCTTTAAATCGGCAAAAATCTTGTGGTCAGGATTTTGGAATGCTAAAATCTTGATATCGGCCAGAATCTTGAAATCAGGATTTTTAAAAGCTAAAATCTTGAAATCGGCCAAAATCTTGAATTCAGGATTTTGGAAAGCTGAAATCTTGAAATCGGCCAAAATCGTGAATTCAGGATTGTGGAAAGCAAAAATCTTGAAATCGGTCAAAATCGTGAACTCAGGATTGTGGAAAAATAAAATCTTGAAATCGGTCAAAATCTTGAATTCAGGATTTTGGAAAGCTAACATCTTGAAATCGGCCAAAATCTTGAAGTCAGGATTTTGGAAAGCTGAAATCTTGAAATCGGCCAAAATCGTGAATTCAGGATTGTGGAAAGCTAAAATCTTGAAATCGGTCAAAATCTTGAATTCAGGATTGTGGAAAGCTAAAATCTTGAAATCGGCCAAGATCTTGAATTCAGGATTTTGGAAAGCTAAAATTCGTAAATCGGCCAAAATCTTGAATTCAGGATTTTGGAAAGCTAAAATCTTGAAAAGGGCGAAAATCTTGAATTCAGGATTGTGGAAAGCTAAAATCTTGAAATCGGCCAAAATCTTTAATTGAGGATTTTGGAAAGCTAAGATCTTGAAATCGGCCAAGAACTTGAGTTCAGGATTTTGGACAGCTAAAATCTTGAAAACGGCCAAAATCTTGAACTCAGGATATTGGAAAGCTAAAATCTTGAAATCGGCCAAGATCTTGAAGTCAGGATTTTGGAAAGCTAAAATCTTGAAATTGGCAAAAATCTTGAAGTCAGGATTTTGGAAAGCTAAAATCTTGAAATCGGCCAAAATCTCTTATTTTGGATTTTCGAAACTTAAAATCTTGAAATCGGCCAAAATCGTGAATTCAGGATTGTGGAAAGCTAAAATCTTGAAATCGGTCAAAATCTTGAATTAAGGATTTTGGAAAGCTAAAATCTTGAAATCGGCCAAAATCTTGAGGTCAGGATTTTGGAATGCTAAAATCTTGAAATCGGCCAAAATCTTGAGGTCAGGATTTTGGAAAGCTGAAATCTTGAAATCGGCCAAAATCTTGAATTCAGGATTGTGGAAAGCTAAAATCTTAAAATCGGGCAAGATCTTGAATTCAGGATTTTGCAAAGCTAAAATTCGTAAATCGGCCAAAATCTTGAATTCAGGATTTTGGAAAGCTAAAATCTTCAAAAGGGCGAAAATCTTAAATTCAGGATTGTGGAAAGCTAAAATCTTGAAATCGGCCAAAATCTTGAATTCAGGATTTTGGAAAGCTAAAATCTTGAAATCGGCCAAAATCTTGAATTCAGGATTTTGAAAAGCTAAGATCTTGAAATCGGCCAAGAACTTGAGTTCACGATTTTGGAAAGCTAAATTCTTGAAATCGGCCAAGATCTTGAATTGAGCATTTTGGAAAGCTAAAATCTTGAAATCGGCCAAAATCTTGAATTCAGGATTTTGGAAAGCTAAAATCTTGAAATCGGCCAAAATCTTAAATTCAGGATCAGTTTTGGAAGGCTGAAATCTTGAAATCGGTCAAAATCTTGAATTCAGGATTTTGGAAAGCTAAAATCTTAAAATCGGCCGAAATCTTGAATTCAGAATTTTAGAAAAGCTAAAATCTTGAATTCGGCCAAAATCTTGAAGTCAGGATTTTGGAAAGCTAAAATCTTGAAATCGGCCAAGATCTTGAATTCAGGATTTTTTGAAAGATAAAATCTTAATATCGGCCAAAATCTTGAATTCATGATTTTGGAAAGCTAAAATCTTGAAATGGGCGAAAATCTTGAATTCAGGATTTTGGAAAGCTAAAATCTTGAAATCGGCCAAAATCTTGAATTCATGATTTTGGAAAGCTAAAATCTTGAAATCGGCCAAAATCTTGAATTCAGGATTGTGGAAAGCTAAAATCTTGAAATCGGCCAGTTTCTTGAATTCAGGATTTTGGAAAGCTAAAATCCGTAAATCGGCAAAACCTCGAATTCAGGATTTTGGAAAGCTAAAATCTTTAAATCGGCAAAAATCTTGAAGTCAGGATTTTGGAAAGCTAAAATCTTGATATCGGCCAGAATCGTGAATTCAGGATTGTGGAAAGCAAAAATCTTGAAATCGGTCAAAATCGTGAATTCAGGATTGTGGAAAAATAAAATCTTGAAATCGGTCAAAATCTTCAATTCAGGATTTTGGAAAGCTAAAATCTTGAAATCGGCCAAAATCTTGAAGTCAGGATTTTGGAAAGCTGAAATCTTGAAATCGGCCAAAATCGTGAATTCAGGATTGTGGAAAGCTAAAATGTTGAAATCGGTCAAAATCTTGAAGTCAGGATTTTGGAAAGCTGAAATCTTGAAATCGGCCAAAATCGTGAATTCAGGATTGTGGAAAGCTAAAATCTTCAAATCGGCCAAGATCTTGAATTCAGGATTTTGGAAAGCTAAAATCCGTAAAATCGGCGAAAGTCTTGAATTCAGGATTTTGGAAAGCTAAAATCTTGAAATGGGCGAAAATCTTGAATTCAGGATTTTGGAAAGCTAAAATCTTGAAATCGGCCGAAATCTTCCAGTCAGGATTTTAAAAAAGCTAAAATCTTGAAATCGACCAAAATCTTGAAGTCAGGATTTTGGAAAGCTAAAATCTTGAAATCGGCCAAGATCTTGAATTCAGGATTGTGGAAAAATAAAATCTTGAAATCGGTCAAAATCTTGAATTTAGGATTTTGGAAAGCTAAAATCTTGAAGTCGGCCAAAATCTTGAAGTCAGGATTTTGGAAAGCTAAAATCTTGAAATCGGCCAAGATCTTGAATTCAGGATTGTGGAAAAATAAAATCTTGAAATCGGTCAAAATCTTGAATTCAGGATTTTAGAAAGCTAAAATCTTGAAATCAGCCAAAATCTTGAAGTTAGGCTTTTGGAAAGCTGAAATCTTGAAATCGGCCAAAATCGTGAATTCAGGATTGTGGAAAGCGAGAATCTTGAATTCGGTAAAAATCTTGAATTCAGGATTGTGGAAAGCTAAAATCTTCAAATCGGCCAAGATCTTGAATTCAGGATTTTGGAAAGCTAAAATCCGTAAAATCGGCCAAAATCTTGAATTCAGGATATTGGAAAGCTAAAATCTTGAAAAGGGTGAAAATCTTAAATTCAGGATTTTGGAAAGCTAAAATCTTGAAATCGGCCGAAATCTTGAATTCAGGATTTTAAAAAAGCTAAAATCTTGAAATCGGCCAAAATCTTGAAGTCAGGATTTTGGAAAGCTAAAATCTTGAAATCGGCCAAGATCTTGAATTCAGGATTTTGGAAAGCTAAAATCTTGAAATCGGCAAAAATCTTGAAGTCAGGATTTTGGAATGCTAAAATCTTGATATCGGCCAGAATCTTGAAATCAGGATTTTTAAAAGCTAAAATCTTGAAATCGGCCAAAATCTTGAATTCAGGATTTTGGAAAGCTAAAATCTTGAAATCGGCCAAAATCGTGAATTCAGGATTGTGGAAAGCAAAAATATTGAAATCGGTCAAAATCGTGAACTCAGGATTGTGGAAAAATAAAATCTTGAAGTCGGTCAAAATCTAGAATTCAGGATTTTGGAAAGCTAACATCTTGAAATCGGCCAAAATCTTGAAGTCAGGATTTTGGAAAGCTGAAATCTTGAAATCGGCCAAAATCGTGAATTCAGGATTGTGGAAAGCTAAAATCTTGAAATCGGTCAAAATCTTGAATTCAGGATTGTGGAAAGCTAAAATCTTGAAATCGGCCAAGATCTTGAATTCAGGATTTTGGAAAGCTAAAATTCGTAAATCGGCCAAAATCTTGAATTCAGGATTTTGGAAAGCTAAAATCTTGAAAAGGGCGAAAAGCTTGAATTCAGGATTGTGGAAAGCTAAAATCTTGAAATCGGGCAAAATCTTTAATTCAGGATTTTGGAAAGCTAAGATCTTGAAATCGGCCAAGAACTTGAGTTCAGGATTTTGGACAGCTAAAATCTTGAAAACGGCCAAAATCTTGAACTCAGGATATTGGAAAGCTAAAATCTTGAAATCGGCCAAGATCTTGAAGTCAGGATTTTGGAAAGCTAAAATCTTGAAATTGGCAAAAATCTTGAAGTCAGGATTTTGGAAAGCTAAAATCTTGAAATCGACCAAAATCTTTTATTTTGGATTTTCGAAACTTAAAATCTTGTAATCGGCCAAAATCGTGAATTCAGGATTGTGGAAAGCTAAAATCTTGAAATCGGTCAAAATCGTGAATTCACGATTGTGGAAAAATAAAATCTTGAAATCGGTCAAAATCTTGAATTCAGGATTTTGGAAAGCTAAAATCTTGAAATCGGCCAAAATCTTGAGGTCAGGATTTTGGAATGCTAAAATCTTGAAATCGGCCAAAATCTTGAGGTCAGGATTTATGAAAGCTGAAATCTTGAAATCGGCCAAAATCTTGAATTCAGGATTGTGGAAAGCTAAAATCTTGAAATCGGGCAAGATCTTGAATTCAGGATTTTGCAAAGCTAAAATTCGTAAATCGGCCAAAATCTTGAATTCAGGATTTTGGAAAGCTAAAATCTTCAAAAAGGCGAAAATCTTAAATTCAGGATTGTGGAAAGCTAAAATCTTGAAATCGGCCAAAATCTTGAATTCAGGATTTTGGAAAGCTAAAATCTTGAAATCGGCCAAAATCTTGAATTTAGGATTTTGGAAAGCTAAGATCTTGAAATCGGCCAAAAACTTGAGTTCACGATTTTGGAAAGCTAAAATCTTGAAATCGGCCAAGATCTTGAATTCAGGATTTTGGAAAGCTAAAATCTTGAAATCGGCCAAAATCTTAAATTCAGGATCAGTTTTGGAAGCCTGAAATCTTGAAATCGGTCAAAATCTTGAATTCAGGATTTTGGATAGCTAAAATCTTAAAATCGGCCAAAATCTTGAATTCAGGATTTTAGAAAAGCTAAAATCTTGAATTCGGCCAAAATCTTGAAGTCAGGATTTTGGAAAGCTAAAATCTTGAAATCGGCCAAAATCTTGAATTCAGGATTTTTTGAAAGCTAAAATCTTGAAATCGGCCAAAATCTTGAATTCATGATTTTGGAAAGCTAAAATCTTGAAATCGGTTAAAATCTTGAATTCAGGATTGTGGAAAGCTAAAATCTTGAAATCGGCCAATTTCTTGAATTCAGGATTTTGGAAAGCTAAAATTTGTAAATCGGCAAAACCTTGAATTCAGGATTTTGGAAAGCTAAAATCTTCAAATCGCCAAAAATCTTGAAGTCAGGATTTTTGAATGCTAAAATCTTGATATCGGCCAGAATCTTGAAATCAGGATTTTCAAAAGCTAAAATCTTGAAATCGGCCAAAATCTTGAATTCAGGATTTTGGAAAGCTATAATCTTGAAATCGGCCAAAATCGTGAATTCAGGATTGTGGAAAGCAAAAATCTTGAAATCAGTCAAAATCGTGAATTCAGGATTGTGGAAAATAAAATCTTGAAATCGGTCAAAATCTTGAATTCAGGATTTTGGAAAGCTAAAATCTTGAATTCGGCCAAAATCTTGAAGTCAGGATTTTGGAAAGCTGAAATCTTGAAATCGGCCAAAATAGTGAATTCAGGATTGTGGAAAGCTAAAATGTTGAAATTTGTCAAAATCTTGAGGTCAGGATTGTGGAAAGCTAAAATCTTCAAATCGGCCAAGATCTTGAATTCAGGATTTTGGAAAGCTAAAATCCGTAAAATCGGCCAAAATCTTGAATTCAGGATTTTGGAAAGCTAATATCTTGAAAAGGGCGAAAATCTTGAATTCAGGATTTTGGAAAGCTAAAAGCTTGAAATCGGCAGAAATCTTGAATTCAGGATTTTAAAAAAGCTAAAATCTTGAAATCGGCCAAAATCTTGGATTCAGGATTTTGGAAAGCTAAAATCTTGAAATCGGCCAAGATCTTGAATTCAGGATTGTGGAAAAATAAAATCTTGAAATCGGTCAAAATCTTGAATTGAGGATTTTGGAAAGCTAAAATCTTGAAATCGGCCAAAATCTTGAATTCAGGATTTTGGAAAGCTGAAATCTTGAAATCGGCCAAAATCGTGAATTCAGGATTGTGGAAAGCTAGAATCTTGAATTCGGTCAAAATCTTGAATTGAGGATTGTGGAAAGCTAAAATCTTCAAATCGGCCAACATATTGAATTCAGGATTTTGGAAAGCTAAAATCCGTAAAATCGGCCAAAATCTTGAATTCAGGATTTTGGAAAGCTAAAATCTTGAAAAGGGCGAAAATCTTGAATTCAGGATTTTGGAAAGCTAAAATCTTAAAATCGGCCGAAATCTTGAATTCAGGATTTAAGAAAAGCTAAAATCTTGAATTCGGCCAAAATCTTGAAGTCAGGATTTTGGAAAGCTAAAATCTTGAAATCGGCCAAGATCTTGAATTCAGGATTTTGGAAAGCTAAAATCTTGAAATCGGCCAAAATCTTGAATTCATGATTTTGGAAAGCTAAAATCTTGAAATCGGCCAAAATCTTGAATTCAGGATTGTGGAAAGCTAAAATCTTGAAATCGACCAATTTCTTGAATTCAGGATTTTGGAAAGCTAAAATCCGTAAATCGGCAAAACCTTGAATTCAGGATTTTGGAAAGCTAATATCTTTAAATCGGCAAAAATCTTGAAGTCAGGATTTTGGAATGCTAAAATCTTGATATCGGCCAGAATCTTGAAATCAGGATTTTTAAAAGCTAAAATCTTGAAATCGGCCAAAATCTTGAATTCAGGATATTGGAAAGCTAAAATCTTGAAATCGGCCAAAATCGTGAATTTAGGATTCTGGAAAGCAAAAATCTTGAAATCGGTCAAAATCGTGAATTCAGGATTGTGGAAAAATAAAATCTTGAAATCGGTCAAAATCTTGAATTCAGGATTTTGGAAAGCTAAAATTTTGAAATCGGCCAAAATCTTGTAGTCAGGATTTTGGAAAGCTGAAATCTTGAAATCGGCCAAAATCGTGAATTGAGGATTGTGGAAAGCTAAAATGTTGAAATCGGTCAAAATCTTGAAGTCAGGATTTTGGAAAGCTGAAATCTTGAAATCGGCCAAAATCGTGAATTCAGGATTTTAAAAAAGCTAAAATCTTGAAATTGAGCGAAATCATGAGGTCAGGATTTTGGAAAGCTAAAATCTTGAAATTGGCCAAGATCTTGAATTCAGGATGGTGGAAAAATAAAATCTTGCAATCGGTCAAAATCGTGAATTCAGGATTTTGGAAAGCTAACATCTTGAAATCGGCCAAAATCTTGAAGTCAGGATTTTGGAAAGCTGAAATCTTGAAATCGGCCAAAATCGTGAATTCAGGATTGTGGAAAGCTTAAATCTTGAAATCGGTCAAAATCTTGAATTCAGGATTGTGGAAAGCTAAAATTCGTAAATCGGCCAAAATCTTGAATTAAGGATTTTGGAAAGCTAAAATCTTGAAAAGGGCGAAAATCTTGAATTCAGGATTGTGGAAAGCTAAAATCTTGAAATCGGCCAAAATCTTGAATTCAGGAGTTTGGAAAGCTAAGATCTTGAAATCGGGCAAGAACTTGAGTTCAGGATTTTGGACAGCTAAAATCTTGAAAACGGCCAAAATCTTGAACTCAGGATATTAGAAAGCTAAAATCTTGAAATCGGCCAAGATCTTGAAGTCAGGATTTTGGAAAGCTAAAATCTTGAAATTGGCAAAAATCTTAAAGTCAGGATTTTGGAAAGCTAAAATCTTGAAATCGGCCAAAATCTTTTATTTAGGATTTTCGAAACTTAAAATCTTGAAATCGGCCAAAATCGTGAATTCAGTATTGTGGAAAGCTAAAATCTTGAACTCGGTGAAAATCGTGAATTCACGATTGTGGAGAAATAAAATCTTGAAATCGGTCAAAATCTTGAATTCAGGATTTTGGAAAGCTAAAATCTTCAAATCGGCAAAACCTTGAATTCAGGATTTTGGAAAGCTAAAATCTTTAAATCGGCAAAAATCTTGAAGTCAGGATTTTGGAATGCTAAAATCTTGAATTCGGCCAGAATCTTGAATTCATGATTTTGGAAAGCTAAAATCTTGAAATGGGCGAAAATCTTAAATTCAGGATTTTGGAAAGCTAAAATCTTGAAATCGGCCAAAATCTTGAATTCATGATTTTGGAAAGCTAAAATCTTGAAATCGGCCAAAATCTTGAATTCAGGATTGTGGAAAGCTAAAATCTTGAAATCGGCCAGTTTCTTGAATTCAGGATTTTGGAAAGCTAAAATCCGTAAATCGGCAAAACCTTGAATTCAGGATTTTGGAAAGCTAAAATCTTGAAATCGGCAAAAATCTTGAAGTCAGGATTTTTGAATGCTAAAATCTTGATATCGGCCAGAATCTTGAAATCAGGATTTTTAAAAGCTAAAATCTTGAAATCGGCCAAAATCTTGAATTCAGGATTTTGGAAAGCTAAAATCTTGAAATCGGCAAAAATCGTGAATTCAGGATTGTGGAAAGCAAAAATCTTGAAATCGGTCAAAATCGTGAATTCAGGATTGTGGAAAAATAAAATCTTGAAATCGGTCAAAATCTTGAATTCAGGATTTTGGAAAGCTAAAATCTTGAAATCGGCCAAAATCTTGAAGTCAGGATTTTGGAAAGCTGAAATCTTGAAATCGGCCAAAATCGTGAATTCAGGATTGTGGAAAGCTAAAATGTTGAAATCGGTCAAAATCTTGAAGTCAGGATTTTGGAAAGCTGAAATCTTGAAATCGGCCAAAATCGTGAATTCAGGATTGTGGAAAGCTAAAATCTTCAAATCGGCCAAGATCTTGAATTCAGGATTTTGGAAAGCTAAAATCCGTAAAATCGGCGAAAGTCTTGAATTCAGGATTTTGGAAAGCTAAAATCTTGAAATGGGCGAAAATCTTGAATTGAGGATTTTGGAAAGCTAAAATCTTAAAATCGGCCGAAATCTTGCAGTCAGAATTTTAAAAAAGCTAAAATCTTGAAATCGACCAAAATCTTGAAGTCAGGATTTTGGAAAGCTAAAATCTTGAAATCGGCCAAGATCTTGAATTCAGGATTGTGGAAAAATAAAATCTTGAAATCGGTCAAAATCTTGAATTTAGGATTTTGGAAAGCTAAAATCTTGAAGTCGGCCAAAATCTTGAAGTCAGGATTTTGGAAAGGTAAAATCTTGAAATCGGCCAAGATCTTGAATTCAGGATTGTGGAAAAATAAAATCTTGAAATCGGTCAAAATCTTGAATTCAGGATTTTAGAAAGCTAAAATCTTGAAATCAGCCAAAATCTTGAAGTCAGGCTTTTGGAAAGCTGAAATCTTGAAATCGGCCAAAATCGTGAATTCAGGATTGTGGAAAGCGAGAATCTTGAATTCGGTAAAAATCTTGAATTCAGGATTGTGGAAAGCTAAAATCTTCAAATCGGCCAAGATCTTGAATTCAGGATTTTGGAAAGCTAAAATCCGTAAAATCGGCCAAAATCTTGAATTCAGGATATTGGAAAGCTAAAATCTTGAAAAGGGTAAAAATCTTAAATTCAGGATTTTGGAAAGCTAAAATCTTGAAATCGGCCGAAATCTTGAATTCAGGATTTTAAAAAAGCTAAAATCTTGAAATCGGCCAAAATCTTGAAGTCAGGATTTTGGAAAGCTAAAATCTTGAAATCGGCCAAGATCTTGAATTCAGGATTTTGGAAAGCTAAAATCTTGAAATCGGCAAAAATCTTGAAGTCAGGATTTTGGAATGCTAAAATCTTGATATCGGCCAGAATCTTGAAATCAGGATTTTGAAAAGCTAAAATCTTGAAATCGGCCAACATCTTGAATTCAGGATTTTGGAAAGCTAAAATCTTGAAATCGGCCAAAATCGTGAATTCAGGATTGTGGAAAGCTAGAATCTTGAATTCGGTCAAAATCTTGAATTGAGGATTGTGGAAAGCTAAAATCTTCAAATCGGCCAAGATATTGAATTCAGGATTTTGGAAAGCTAAAATCCGTAAAATCGGCCAAAATCTTGAATTCAGGATTTTGGAAAGCTAAAATCTTTAAAAGGGCGAAAATCTTGAATTCAGGATTTTGGAAAGCTAAAATCTTAAAATCGGCCGAAATCTTGAATTCAGGATTTTAGAAAAGCTAAAATCTTGAATTCGTCCAAAATCTTGAAGTCAGGATTTTGGAAAGCTAAAATCTTGAAATCGGCCAAGATCTTGAATTCAGGATTTTGGAAAGCTAAAATCTTGAAATCGGCCAAAATCTTGAATTCATGATTATGGAAAGCTAAAATCTTGAAATCGGCCAAAATCTTGAATTCAGGATTGTGGAAAGCTAAAATCTTGAAATCGACCAATTTCTTGAATTCAGGATTTTGGAAAGCTAAAATCCGTAAATCGGCAAAACCTTGAATTCAGGATTTTGGAAAGCTAAAATCTTTAAATCGGCAAAAATCTTGAAGTCAGGATTTTGGAATGCTAAAATCTTGAATTCGGCCAGAATCTTGAATTCATGATTTTGGAAAGCTAAAATCTTGAAATGGGCGAAAATCTTGAATTCAGGATTTTGGAAAGCTAAAATCTTGAAATCGGCCAAAATCTTGAATTCATGATTTTGGAAAGCTAAAATCTTGAAATCGGCCAAAATCTTGAATTTAGGATTGTGGAAAGCTAAAATCTTGAAATCGGCCAGTTTCTTGAATTCAGGATTTTGGAAAGCTAAAATCCGTAAATCGGCAAAACCTTGAATTCAGGATTTTGGAAAGCTAAAATCTTGAAATCGGCAAAAATCTTGAAGTCAGGATTTTTGAATGCTAAAATCTTGATATCGGCCAGAATCTTGAAATCAGGATTTTTAAAAGCTAAAATCTTGAAATCGGCCAAAATCTTGAATTCAGGATTTTGGAAAGCTAAAATCTTGAAATCGGCCAAAATCGTGAATTCAGGATTGTGGAAAGCAAAAATCTTGAAATCGGTCAAAATCGTGAATTCAGGATTGTGGAAAAATAAAATCTTGAAATCGGTCAAAATCTTGAATTCAGGATTTTGGAAAGCTAAAATCTTGAAATCGGCCAAAATCTTGAAGTCAGGATTTTGGAAAGCTGAAATCTTGAAATCGGCCAAAATCGTGAATTCAGGATTGTGGAAAGCTAAAATGTTGAAATCGGTCAAAATCTTGAAGTCAGGATTTTGGAAAGCTGAAATCTTGAAATCGGCCAAAATCGTGAATTCAGGATTGTGGAAAGCTAAAATCTTCAAATCGGCCAAGATCTTGAATTCAGGATTTTGGAAAGCTAAAATCTTGAAATGGGCGAAAATCTTGAATTCAGGATTTTGGAATGCTAAAATCTTGAAATCGGCCGAAATCTTGCAGTCAGGATTTTAAAAAAGCTAAAATCTTGAAATCGACCAAAATCTTGAAGTCAGGATTTTGGAAAGCTAAAATCTTGAAATCGGCCAAGATCTTGAATTCAGGATTGTGGAAAAATAAAATCTTGAAATCGGTCAAAATCTTGAATTTAGGATTTTGGAAAGCTAAAATCTTGAAGTCGGCCAAAATCTTGAAGTCAGGATTTTGGAAAGCTTAAATCTTGAAATCGGCCAAGATCTTGAATTCACGATTGTGGAAAAATAAAATCTTGAAATCGGTCAAAATCTTGAATTCAGGATTTTAGAAAGCTAAAATCTTGAAATCAGCCAAAATCTTGAAGTCAGGCTTTTGGAAAGCTGAAATCTTGAAATCGGCCAAAATCGTGAATTCAGGATTGTGGAAAGCGAGAATCTTGAATTCGGTAAAAATCTTGAATTCAGGATTGTGGAAAGCTAAAATCTTCAAATCGGCCAAGATCTTGAATTCACGATTTTGGAAAGCTAAAATCCGTAAAATCGGCCAAAATCTTGAATTCAGGATATTGGAAAGCTAAAATCTTGAAAAGGGCGAAAATCTTAAATTCAGGATTTTGGAAAGCTAAAATCTTGAAATCGGCCGAAATCTTGAATTCAGGATTTCAAAAAAGCTAAAACCTTGAAATCGGCCAAAATCTTGAAGTCAGGATTTTGGAAAGCTAAAATCTTGAAATCGGCCAAGATCTTGAATTCAGGATTTTGGAAAGCTAAAATCTTGAAATCGGCAAAAATCTTGAAGTCCGGATTTTGGAATGCTAAAATCTTGATATCGGCCAGAATCTTGAAATCAGGATTTTGAAAAGCTAAAATCTTGAAATCGGCCAAAATCTTGAATTCAGGATTTTGGAAAGCTAAAATCTTGAAATCGGCCAAAATCGTGAATTCAGGATTGTGGAAAGCAAAAATATTGAAATCGGTCAAAATCTTGAATTCAGGATTTTGGAAAGCTAACATCTTGAAATCGGCCAAAATCTTGAAGTCAGGATTTTGGAAAGCTGAAATCTTGAAATCGGCCAAAATCGTGAATTCAGGATTGTGGAAAGCTAAAATCTTGAAATCGGTCAAAATCTTGAATTCAGGATTTTGGAAAGCTAAAATCTTGAAATCGGCCAAGATCTTGAATTCAGGATTTTGGAAAGCTAAAATTCGTAAATCGGCCAAAATCTTGAATTCAGGATTTTGGAAAGCTAAAATCTTGAAAAGGGCGAAAATCTTGAATTCAGGATTGTGGAAAGCTAAAAACTTCAAATCGGGCAAAATCTTTAATTCAGGATTTTGGAAAGCTAAGATCTTGAAATCGGCCAAGAACTTGAGTTCAGGATTTTGGACAGCTAAAATCTTGAAAACGGCCAAAATCTTGAACTCAGGATATTGGAAAGCTAAAATCTTGAAATCGGCCAAGAACTTGAAGTCAGGATTTTGGAAAGCTAAAATCTTCAAATTGGCAAAAATCTTGAAGTCAGGATTTTGGAAAGCTAAAATCTTGAAATCGGCCAAAATCTTTTATTTTGGATTTTCGAAACTTAAAATCTTGAAATCGGCCAAAATCGTGAATTCAGGATTGTGGAAAGCTAAAATCTTGAAATCGGTCAAAATCGTGAATTCACGATTGTGGACAAATAAAATCTTGAAATCGGTCAAAATCTTGAATTCAGGATTTTGGAAAGCTAAAATCTTGAAATCGGCCAAAATCTTGAGGTCAGGATTTTGGAATGCTAAAATCTTGAAATCGGCCAAAATCTTGAGGTCAGGATTTTGGAAAGCTGAAATCTTGAAATCGGCCAAAATCTTGAATTCAGGATTGTGGAAAGCTAAAATCTTGAAATCGGGCAAGATCTTGAATTCAGGATTTTGCAAAGCTAAAATTCGTAAATCGGCCAAAATCTTGAATTGAGGATTTTGGAAAGATAAAATCTTGAAATCGGCCAAAATCTTGAATTTAGGATTTTGGAAAGCTGAAATCTTGAAATCGGCCAAAATCGTGAATTCAGGATTGTGGAAAGCTAGAATCTTGAATTCGGTCAAAATCTTGAATTGAGGATTGTGGAAAGCTAAAATCTTCAAATCGGCCAAGATATTGAATTCAGGATTTTGGAAAGCTAAAATCCGTAAAATCGGCCAAAATCTTGAATTCAGGATTTTGGAAAGCTAAAATCTTGAAAAGGGCGAAAATCTTGAATTCAGGATTTTGGAAAGCTAAAATCTTAAAATCGGCCGAAATCTTGAATTCAGGATTTTAGAAAAGCTAAAATCTTGAATTCGTCCAAAATCTTGAAGTCAGGATTTTGGAAAGCTAAAATCTTGAAATCGGCCAAGATCTTGAATTCAGGATTTTGGAAAGCTAAAATCTTGAAATCGGCCAAAATCTTGAATTCATGATTATGGAAAGCTAAAATCTTGAAATCGGCCAAAATCTTGAATTCAGGATTGTGGAAAGCTAAAATCTTGAAATCGACCAATTTCTTGAATTAAGGATTTTGGAAAGCTAAAATCCGTAAATCGGCAAAACCTTGAATTCAGGATTTTGGAAAGCTAAAATCTTTAAATCGGCAAAAATCTTGAAGTCAGGATTTTGGAATGCTAAAATCTTGATATCGGCCAGAATCTTGAAATCAGGATTTTTAAAAGCTAAAATCTTGAAATCGGCCAAAATCTTGAATTCAGGATTCTGGAAAGCAAAAATCTTGAAATCGGCCAAAATCGTGAATTGAGGATTGTGGAAAGCTAAAATGTTGAAATCGGTCAAAATCATGAAGTCAGGATTTTGGAAAGCTGAACTCTTGAAATCGGCCAAAATCGTGAATTCAGGATTTTAAAAAAGCTAAAATCTTGAAATCGACCAAAATCATGAGGTCAGGATTTTGGAAAGCTAAAATCTTGAAATTGGCCAAGATCTTGAATTCAGGATGGTGGAAAAATAAAATCTTGCAATCGGTCAAAATCTTGAATTCAGGATTTTGGAAAGCTAAAATCTTGAAATCGGCCAAAATCTTGAAGTCAGGATTTTGGAAAGCTGAAATCTTGAAATCCGCCAAAGTCGGAATTCAGGATTGTGGAAAGCTAGAATCTTGAATTCGGTAAAAATCTTGAATTCAGGATTGTGGAAAGCTAAAATCTTGAATTCAGGATTTTGGAAAGCTAAAATCCGTAAAATCGGCCAAAATCTTGAATTCAGGATTTTAAAAAAGCTAAAATCTTGAAATCGGCCAAAATCTTGAAGTCAGGATTTTGGAAAGCTAAAATCTTGAAATCGGCCAAGATCTTGAATTCAGGATTTTGGAAAGCTAAAATCCGTAAAATCGGCCAAAATCTTGAATTCAGGATTTTAAAAAAGCTAAAATCTTGAAATCGGCCAAAATCTTGAAGTCAGGATTTTGGAAAGCTAAAATCTTGAAATCGGCCAAGATCTTGAATTCAGGATTTTGGAAAGCTAAAATCTTGAAATCGGCCAATTTCTTGAATTCAGGATTTTGGAAAGCTAAAATCTTGAAATCGGCCAATTTCTTGAATTCAGGATTTTGGAAAGCTAAAATCCGTAAATCGGCAAAACCTTGAATTCAGGATTTTGGAAAGCTAAAATCTTTAAATCGGCAAAAATCTTGAGGTCAGGATTTTGGAATGCTAAAATCTTGATATCGGCCAGAATCTTGAAATCAGGATTTTTAAAAGCTAAAATCTTGAAATCGGCCAAAATCTTGAATTCAGGATTTTGGAAAGCTGAAATCTTGAAATCGGCCAAAATCGTGAATTCAGGATTGTGGAAAGCAAAAATCTTGAAATCGGTCAAAATCGTGAACTCAGGATTGTGGAAAAATAAAATCTTGAAATCGGTCAAAATCTTGTATTCAGGATTTTGGAAAGCTAACATCTTGAAATCGGCCAAAATCTTGAAGTCAGGATTTTGGAAAGCTGAAATCTTGAAATCGGCCAAAATCGTGAATTGAGGATTGTGGAAAGCTAAAATGTTGAAATCGGTCAAAATCTTGAAGTCAGGATTTTGGAAAGCTGAAATCTTGAAATCGGCCAAAATCGTGAATTGAGGATTTTAAAAAAGCTAAAATCTTGAAATCGACCAAAATCATGAGGTCAGGATTTTGGAAAGCTAAAATCTTGAAATTGGCCAAGATCTTGAATTCAGGATGGTGGAAAAATAAAATCTTGCAATCGGTCAAAATCTTGAATTCAGGATTTTGGAAAGCTAAAATCTTGAAATCGGCCAAAATCTTGAAGTCAGGATTTTGGAAAGCTGAAATCTTGAAATCGGCCAAAATCGTGAATTCAGGATTGTGGAAAGCTAGAATCTTGAATTCGGTAAAAATCTTGAATTCAGGATTGTGGAAAGCTAAAATCTTGAATTCAGGATTTTGGAAAGCTAAAATCCGTAAAATCGGCCAAAATCTTGAATTCAGGATTTTGGAAAGCTAAAATCTTGAAAAGGGCGAAAATCTTAAATTCAGGATTTTGAAAAGCTAAAATCTTGAAATCGGCCGAAATCTTGAATTCAGGATTTTAAAAAAGCTAAAATCTTGAAATCGGCCAAAATCTTGAAGTCAGGATTTTGGAAAGCTAAAATCTTGAAATCGGCCAAGATCTTGAATTCAGGATTTTGGTAAGCTAAAATCTTGAAATCGGCCAATTTCTTGAATTCAGGATTTTGGAAAGCTAAAATCTTGAAATCGGCCAATTTCTTCAATTCAGGATTTTGGAAAGCTAAAATCCGTAAATCGGCAAAACCTTGAATTCAGGATTTTGGAAAGCTAAAATCTTTAAATCGGCAAAAATCTTGTGGTCAGGATTTTGGAATGCTAAAATCTTGATATCGGCCAGAATCTTGAAATCAGGATTTTTAAAAGCTAAAATCTTGAAATCGGCCAAAATCTTGAATTCAGGATTTTGGAAAGCTGAAATCTTGAAATCGGCCAAAATCGTGAATTCAGGATTGTGGAAAGCAAAAATCTTGAAATCGGTCAAAATCGTGAACTCAGGATTGTGGAAAAATAAAATCTTGAAATCGGTCAAAATCTTGAATTCAGGATTTTGGAAAGCTAACATCTTGAAATCGGCCAAAATCTTGAAGTCAGGATTTTGGAAAGCTGAAATCTTGAAATCGGCCAAAATCGTGAATTCAGGATTGTGGAAAGCTAAAATCTTGAAATCGGTCAAAATCTTGAATTCAGGATTGTGGAAAGCTAAAATCTTGAAATGGGCGAAAATCTTGAATTCAGGATTTTGGAAAGCTAAAATCTTGAAATCGGCCAAAATCTTGAATTCATGATTTTGGAAAGCTAAAATCTTGAAATCGGCCAAAATCTTGAATTCAGGATTGTGGAAAGCTAAAATCTTGAAATCGGCCAGTTTCTTGAATTCAGGATTTTGGAAAGCTAAAATCCGTAAATCGGCAAAACCTCGAATTCAGGATTTTGGAAAGCTAAAATCTTTAAATCGGCAAAAATCTTGAAGTCAGGATTTTGGAAAGCTAAAATCTTGATATCGGCCAGAATCGTGAATTCAGGATTGTGGAAAGCAAAAATCTTGAAATCGGTCAAAATCGTGAATTCAGGATTGTGGAAAAATAAAATCTTGAAATCGGTCAAAATCTTCAATTCAGGATTTTGGAAAGCTAAAATCTTGAAATCGGCCAAAATCTTGAAGTCAGGATTTTGGAAAGCTGAAATCTTGAAATCGGCCAAAATCGTGAATTCAGGATTGTGGAAAGCTAAAATGTTGAAATCGGTCAAAATCTTGAAGTCATAATTTTGGAAAGCTGAAATCTTGAAATCGGCCAAAATCGTGAATTCAGGATTGTGGAAAGCTAAAATCTTCAAATCGGCCAAGATCTTGAATTCAGGATTTTGGAAAGCTAAAATCCGTAAAATCGGCGAAAGTCTTGAATTCAGGATTTTGGAAAGCTAAAATCTTGAAATTTTCCGAAATCTTGCAGTCAGGATTTTAAAAAAGCTAAAATCTTGAAATCGACCAAAATCTTGAAGTCAGGATTTTGGAAAGCTAAAATCTTGAAATCGGCCAAGATCTTGAATTCGGGATTGTGGAAAAATAAAATCTTGAAATCGGTCAAAATCTTGAATTTAGGATTTTGGAAAGCTAAAATCTTGAAGTCGGCCAAAATCTTGAAGTCAGGATTTTGGAAAGCTAAAATCTTGAAATCGGCCAAGATCTTGAATTCAGGATTGTGGAAAAATAAAATCTTGAAATCGGTCAAAATCTTGAATTCAGGATTTTAGAAAGCTAAAATCTTGAAATCAGCCAAAATCTTGAAGTCAGGCTTTTGGAAAGCTGAAATCTTGAAATCGGCCAAAATCGTGAATTCAGGATTGTGGAAAGCGAGAATCTTGAATTCGGTAAAAATCTTGAATTCAGGATTGTGGAAAGCTAAAATCTTCAAATCGGCCAAGATCTTGAATTCAGGATTTTGGAAAGCTAAAATCCGTAAAATCGGCCAAAATCTTGAATTCAGGATATTGGAAAGCTAAAATCTTGAAAAGGGTGAAAATCTTAAATTCAGGATTTTGGAAAGCTAAAATCTTGAAATCGGCCGAAATCTTGAATTCAGGATTTTAAAAAAGCTAAAATCTTGAAATCGGCCAAAATAGTGAATTCAGGATTGTGGAAAGCTAAAATGTTGAAATTTGTCAAAATCTTGAGGTCAGGATTGTGGAAAGCTAAAATCTTGAAATCGGCAAAAATCTTGAAGTCAGGATTTTGAAATGCTAAAATCTTGATATCGGCCAGAATCTTGAAATCAGGATTTTTAAAAGCTAAAATCTTGAAATCGGCCAAAATCTTGAATTCAGGATTTTGGAAAGCTAAAATCTTGAAATCGGCCAAAATCGTGAATTCAGGATTGTGGAAAGCAAAAATATTGAAATCGGTCAAAATCGTGAACTCAGGATTGTGGAAAAATAAAATCTTGAAGTCGGTCAAAATCTAGAATTCAGGATTTTGGAAAGCTAACATCTTGAAATCGGCCAAAATCTTGAAGTCAGGATTTTGGAAAGCTGAAATCTTGAAATCGGCCAAAATCGTGAATTCAGGATTGTGGAAAGCTAAAATCTTGAAATCGGTCAAAATCTTGAATTCAGGATTGTGGAAAGCTAAAATCTTGAAATCGGCCAAGATCTTGAATTCAGGATTTTGGAAAGCTAAAATTCGTAAATCGGCCAAAATCTTGAATTCAGGATTTTGGAAAGCTAAAATCTTGAAAAGGGCGAAAAGCTTGAATTCAGGATTGTGGAAAGCTAAAATCTTGAAATCGGGCAAAATCTTTAATTCAGGATTTTGGAAAGCTAAGATCTTGAAATCGGCCAAGAACTTGAGTTCAGGATTTTGGACAGCTAAAATCTTGAAAACGGCCAAAATCTTGAACTCAGGATATTGGAAAGCTAAAATCTTGAAATCGGCCAAGATCTTGAAGTCAGGATTTTGGAAAGCTAAAATCTTGAAATTGGCAAAAATCTTGAAGTCAGGATTTTGGAAAGCTAAAATCTTGAAATCGACCAAAATCTTTTATTTTGGATTTTCGAAACTTAAAATCTTGTAATCGGCCAAAATCGTGAATTCAGGATTGTGGAAAGCTAAAATCTTGAAATCGGTCAAAATCGTGAATTCACGATTGTGGAAAAATAAAATCTTGAAATCGGTCAAAATCTTGAATTCAGGATTTTGGAAAGCTAAAATCTTGAAATCGGCCAAAATCTTGAGGTCAGGATTTTGGAATGCTAAAATCTTGAAATCGGCCAAAATCTTGAGGTCAGGATTTATGAAAGCTGAAATCTTGAAATCGGCCAAAATCTTGAATTCAGGATTGTGGAAAGCTAAAATCTTGAAATCGGGCAAGATCTTGAATTCAGGATTTTGCAAAGCTAAAATTCGTAAATCGGCCAAAATCTTGAATTCAGGATTTTGGAAAGCTAAAATCTTCAAAAAGGCGAAAATCTTAAATTCAGGATTGTGGAAAGCTAAAATCTTGAAATCGGCCAAAATCTTGAATTCAGGATTTTGGAAAGCTAAAATCTTGAAATCGGCCAAAATCTTGAATTTAGGATTTTGGAAAGCTAAGATCTTGAAATCGGCCAAGAACTTGAGTTCACGATTTTGGAAAGCTAAAATCTTGAAATCGGCCAAGATCTTGAATTCAGGATTTTGGAAAGCTAAAATCTTGAAATCGGCCAAAATCTTAAATTCAGGATCAGTTTTGGAAGCCTGAAATCTTGAAATCGGTCAAAATCTTGAATTCAGGATTTTGGAAAGCTAAAATCTTAAAATCGGCCGAAATCTTGAATTCAGGATTTTAGAAAAGCTAAAATCTTGAATTCGGCCAAAATCTTGAAGTCAGGATTTTGGAAAGCTAAAATCTTGAAATCGGCCAAAATCTTGAATTCAGGATTTTTTGAAAGCTAAAATCTTGAAATCGGCCAAAATCTTGAATTCATGATTTTGGAAAGCTAAAATCTTGAAATCGGTTAAAATCTTGAATTCAGGATTGTGGAAAGCTAAAATCTTGAAATCGGCCAATTTCTTGAATTCAGGATTTTGGAAAGCTAAAATTTGTAAATCGGCAAAACCTTGAATTCAGGATTTTGGAAAGCTAAAATCTTCAAATCGGCAAAAATCTTGAAGTCAGGATTTTTGAATGCTAAAATCTTGATATCGGCCAGAATCTTGAAATCAGGATTTTCAAAAGCTAAAATCTTGAAATCGGCCAAAATCTTGAATTCAGGATTTTGGAAAGCTATAATCTTGAAATCGGCCAAAATCGTGAATTCAGGATTGTGGAAAGCAAAAATCTTGAAATCAGTCAAAATCGTGAATTCAGGATTGTGGAAAATAAAATCTTGAAATCGGTCAAAATCTTGAATTCAGGATTTTGGAAAGCTAAAATCTTGAATTCGGCCAAAATCTTGAAGTCAGGATTTTGGAAAGCTGAAATCTTGAAATCGGCCAAAATAGTGAATTCAGGATTGTGGAAAGCTAAAATGTTGAAATTTGTCAAAATCTTGAGGTCAGGATTGTGGAAAGCTAAAATCTTCAAATCGGCCAAGATCTTGAATTCAGGATTTTGGAAAGCTAAAATCCGTAAAATCGGCCAAAATCTTGAATTCAGGATTTTGGAAAGCTAATATCTTGAAAAGGGCGAAAATCTTGAATTCAGGATTTTGGAAAGCTAAAATCTTGAAATCGGCAGAAATCTTGAATTCAGGATTTTAAAAAAGCTAAAATCTTGAAATCGGCCAAAATCTTGGATTCAGGATTTTGGAAAGCTAAAATCTTGAAATCGGCCAAGATCTTGAATTCAGGATTGTGGAAAAATAAAATCTTGAAATCGGTCAAAATCTTGAATTGAGGATTTTGGAAAGCTAAAATCTTGAAATCGGCCAAAATCTTGAATTCAGGATTTTGGAAAGCTGAAATCTTGAAATCGGCCAAAATCGTGAATTCAGGATTGTGGAAAGCTAGAATCTTGAATTCGGTCAAAATCTTGAATTGAGGATTGTGGAAAGCTAAAATCTTCAAATCGGCCAACATATTGAATTCAGGATTTTGGAAAGCTAAAATCCGTAAAATCGGCCAAAATCTTGAATTCAGGATTTTGGAAAGCTAAAATCTTGAAAAGGGCGAAAATCTTGAATTCAGGATTTTGGAAAGCTAATATCTTAAAATCGGCCGAAATCTTGAATTCAGGATTTAAGACAAGCTAAAATCTTGAATTCGGCCAAAATCTTGAAGTCAGGATTTTGGAAAGCTAAAATCTTGAAATCGGCCAAGATCTTGAATTCAGGATTTTGGAAAGCTAAAATCTTGAAATCGGCCAAAATCTTGAATTCATGATTTTGGAAAGCTAAAATCTTGAAATCGGCCAAAATCTTGAATTCAGGATTGTGGAAAGCTAAAATCTTGAAATCGACCAATTTCTTGAATTCAGGATTTTGGAAAGCTAAAATCCGTAAATCGGCAAAACCTTGAATTCAGGATTTTGGAAAGCTAATATCTTTAAATCGGCAAAAATCTTGAAGTCAGGATTTTGGAATGCTAAAATCTTGATATCGGCCAGAATCTTGAAATCAGGATTTTTAAAAGCTAAAATCTTGAAATCGGCCAAAATCTTGAATTCAGGATATTGGAAAGCTAAAATCTTGAAATCGGCCAAAATCGTGAATTTAGGATTCTGGAAAGCAAAAATCTTGAAATCGGTCAAAATCGTGAATTCAGGATTGTGGAAAAATAAAATCTTGAAATCGGTCAAAATCTTGAATTCAGGATTTTTGAAAGCTAAAATTTTGAAATCGGCCAAAATCTTGTAGTCAGGATTTTGGAAAGCTGAAATCTTGAAATCGGCCAAAATCGTGAATTGAGGATTGTGGAAAGCTAAAATGTTGAAATCGGTCAAAATCTTGAAGTCAGGATTTTGGAAAGCTGAAATCTTGAAATCGGCCAAAATCGTGAATTCAGGATTTTAAAAAAGCTAAAATCTTGAAATCGAGCGAAATCATGAGGTCAGGATTTTGGAAAGCTAAAATCTTGAAATTGGCCAAGATCTTGAATTCAGGATGGTGGAAAAATAAAATCTTGCAATCGGTCAAAATCTTGAATTCAGGATTTTGGAAAGCTAACATCTTGAAATCGGCCAAAATCTTGAAGTCAGGATTTTGGAAAGCTGAAATCTTGAAATCGGCCAAAATCGTGAATTCAGGATTGTGGATAGCTTAAATCTTGAAATCGGTCAAAATCTTGAATTCAGGATTGTGGAAAGCTAAAATTCGTAAATCGGCCAAAATCTTGAATTAAGGATTTTGGAAAGCTAAAATCTTGAAAAGGGCGAAAATCTTGAATTCAGGATTGTGGAAAGCTAAAATCTTGAAATCGGCCAAAATCTTGAATTCAGGAGTTTGGAAAGCTAAGATCTTGAAATCGGCCAAGAACTTGAGTTCAGGATTTTGGACAGCTAAAATCTTGAAAACGGCCAAAATCTTGAACTCAGGATATTAGAAAGCTAAAATCTTGAAATCGGCCAAGATCTTGAAGTCAGGATTTTGGAAAGCTAAAATCTTGAAATTGGCAAAAATCTTAAAGTCAGGATTTTGGAAAGCTAAAATCTTGAAATCGGCCAAAATCTTTTATTTAGGATTTTCGAAACTTAAAATCTTGAAATCGGCCAAAATCGTGAATTCAGTATTGTGGAAAGCTAAAATCTTGAACTCGGTGAAAATCGTGAATTCACGATTGTGGAGAAATAAAATCTTGAAATCGGTCAAAATCTTGAATTCAGGATTTTGGAAAGCTAAAATCTTCAAATCGGCCAAAATCTTGAAGTCATGATTTTGGAAAGCTGAAATCTTAAAATCGGCCAAAATCTTAAATTCAGGATTTTGGAAAGCTAAAATCTTAAAAAGGGCGAAAATCTTGAATTCAGGATTTTGGAAAGCTAAAATCTTAAAATCGGCCGAAATCTTGAATTCAGGATTTTAGAAAAGCTAAAATCTTGAATTCGGCCAAAATCTTGAAGTCAGGATTTTGGAAAGCTAAAATCTTGAAATCGGCCAAAATCGTGAATTCAGGATTTTTTGAAAGCTAAAATCTTGAAATCGGCCAAAATCTTGAATTCATGATTTTGGAAAGCTAAAATCTTGAAATCGGTTAAAATCTTGAATTCAGGATTGTGGAAAGCTAAAATCTTGAAATCGGCCAATTTCTTGAATTCAGGATTTTGGAAAGCTAAAATTTGTAAATCGGCAAAACCTTGAATTCAGGATTTTGGAAAGCTAAAATCTTCAAATCGGCAAAAATCTTGAAGTCAGGATTTTTGAATGCTAAAATCTTGATATCGGCCAGAATCTTGAAATCAGGATTTTCAAAAGCTAAAATCTTGAAATCGGCCAAAATCTTGAATTCAGGATTTTGGAAAGCTATAATCTTGAAATCGGCCAAAATCGTGAATTCAGGATTGTGGAAAGCAAAAATCTTGAAATCAGTCAAAATCGTGAATTCAGGATTGTGGAAAATAAAATCTTGAAATCGGTCAAAATCTTGAATTCAGGATTTTGGAAAGCTAAAATCTTGAATTCGGCCAAAATCTTGAAGTCAGGATATGGGAAAGCTGAAATCTTGAAATCGGCCAAAATAGTGAATTCAGGATTGTGGAAAGCTAAAATGTTGAAATTTGTCAAAATCTTGAGGTCAGGATTGTGGAAAGCTAAAATCTTCAAATCGGCCAAGATCTTGAATTCAGGATTTTGGAAAGCTAAAATCCGTAAAATCGGCCAAAATCTTGAATTCAGGATTTTGGAAAGCTAATATCTTGAAAAGGGCGAAAATCTTGAATTCAGGATTTTGGAAAGCTAAAATCTTGAAATCGGCCAAAATCTTGAATTCAGGATTTTGGAAAGCTAAAATCTTGAAATCGGCCAAGATCTTGAATTCAGGATTGTGGAAAAATAAAATCTTGAAATCGGTCAAAATCTTGAATTGAGGATTTTGGAAAGCTAAAATCTTGAAATCGGCCAAAATCTTGAATTCAGGATTTTGGAAAGCTGAAATCTTGAAATCGGCCAAAATCGTGAATTCAGGATTGTGGAAAGCTAGAATCTTGAATTCGGTCAAAATCTTGAATTGAGGATTGTGGAAAGCTAAAATCTTCAAATCGGCCAACATATTGAATTCAGGATTTTGGAAAGCTAAAATCCGTAAAATCGGCCAAAATCTTGAATTCAGGATTTTGGAAAGCTAAAATCTTGAAAAGGGCGAAAATCTTGAATTCAGGATTTTGGAAAGCTAAAATCTTAAAATCGGCCGAAATCTTGAATTCAGGATTTAAGAAAAGCTAAAATCTTGAATTCGGCCAAAATCTTGAAGTCAGGATTTTGGAAAGCTAAAATCTTGAAATCGGCCAAGATCTTGAATTCAGGATTTTGGAAAGCTAAAATCTTGAAATCGGCCAAAATCTTGAATTCATGATTTTGGAAAGCTAAAATCTTGAAATCGGCCAAAATCTTGAATTCAGGATTGTGGAAAGCTAAAATCTTGAAATCGACCAATTTCTTGAATTCAGGATTTTTTAAAGCTAAAATCCGTAAATCGGCAAAACCTTGAATTCAGGATTTTGGAAAGCTAATATCTTTAAATCGGCAAAAATCTTGAAGTCAGGATTTTGGAATGCTAAAATCTTGATATCGGCCAGAATCTTGAAATCAGGATTTTTAAAAGCTAAAATCTTGAAATCGGCCAAAATCTTGAATTCAGGATATTGGAAAGCTAAAATCTTGAAATCGGCCAAAATCGTGAATTTAGGATTCTGGAAAGCAAAAATCTTGAAATCGGTCAAAATCGTGAATTCAGGATTGTGGAAAAATAAAATCTTGAAATCGGTCAAAATCTTGAATTCAGGATTTTGGAAAGCTAAAATTTTGAAATCGGCCAAAATCTTGTAGTCAGGATTTTGGAATGCTGAAATCTTGAAATCGGCCAAAATCGTGAATTGAGGATTGTGGAAAGCTAAAATGTTGAAATCGGTCAAAATCTTGAAGTCAGGATTTTGGAAAGCTGAAATCTTGAAATCGGCCAAAATCGTGAATTCAGGATTTTAAAAAAGCTAAAATCTTGAAATCGAGCGAAATCATGAGGTCAGGATTTTGGAAAGCTAAAATCTTGAAATTGGCCAAGATCTTGAATTCAGGATGGTGGAAAAATAAAATCTTGCAATCGGTCAAAATCTTGAATTCAGGATTTTGGAAAGCTAACATCTTGAAATCGGCCAAAATCTTGAAGTCAGGATTTTGGAAAGCTGAAATCTTGAAATCGGCCAAAATCGTGAATTCAGGATTGTGGAAAGCTTAAATCTTGAAATCGGTCAAAATCTTGAATTCAGGATTGTGGAAAGCTAAAATTCGTAAATCGGCCAAAATCTTGAATTAAGGATTTTGGAAAGCTAAAATCTTGAAAAGGGCGAAAATCTTGAATTCAGGATTTTGGAAAGCTAAAATCTTCAAATCGGCCAAAATCTTGAAGTCATGATTTTGGAAAGCTGAAATCTTAAAATCGGCCAAAATCTTAAATTCAGGATTTTGGAAAGCTAAAATCTTGAAAAGGGCGAAAATCTTGAATTCAGGATTTTGGAAAGCTAAAATCTTAAAATCGGCCGAAATCTTGAATTCAGGATTTTAGAAAAGCTAAAATCTTGAATTCGGCCAAAATCTTGAAGTCAGGATTTTGGACAGCTAAAATCTTGAAATCGGCCAAGATCTTGAATTCAGGATTTTTTGAAAGCTAAAATCTTGAAATCGGCCAAAATCTTGAATTCATGATTTTGGAAAGCTAAAATCTTGAAATGGGCGAAAATCTTGAATTCAGGATTTTGGAAAGCTAAAATCTTGAAATCGGCCAAAATCTTGAATTCATGATTTTGGAAAGCTAAAATCTTGAAATCGGCCAAAATCTTGAATTCAGGATTGTGGAAAGCTAAAATCTTGAAATCGGCCGGTTTCTTGAATTCAGGATTTTGGAAAGCTAAAATCCGTAAATCGGCAAAACCTCGAATTCAGGATTTTGGAAAGCTAAAATCTTTAAATCGGCAAAAATCTTGAAGTCAGGATTTTGGAAAGCTAAAATCTTGATATCGGCCAGAATCGTGAATTCAGGATTGTGGAAAGCAAAAATCTTGAAATCGGTCAAAATCGTGAATTCAGGATTGTGGAAAAATAAAATCTTGAAATCGGTCAAAATCTTGAATTCAGGATTTTGGAAAGCTAAAATCTTGAAATCGGCCAAAATCTTGAAGTCAGGATTTTGGAAAGCTGAAATCTTGAAATCGGCCAAAATCGTGAATTCAGGATTGTGGAAAGCTAAAATGTTGAAATCGGTCAAAATCTTGAAGTCAGGATTTTGGAAAGCTGAAATCTTGAAATCGGCCAAAATCGTGAATTCAGGATTGTGGAAAGCTAAAATCTTCAAATCGGCCAAGATCTTGAATTCAGGATTTTGGAAAGCTAAAATCCGTAAAATCGGCGAAAGTCTTGAATTCAGGATTTTGGAAAGCTAAAATCCTAAAATGGGCGAAAATCTTGAATTCAGGATTTTGGAAAGCTAAAATCTTGAAATCGGCCGAAATCTTGCAGTCAGGATTTTAAAAAAGCTAAAATCTTGAAATCGACCAAAATCTTGAAGTCAGGATTTTGGAAAGCTAAAATCTTGAAATCGGCCAAGATCTTGAATTCAGGATTGTGGAAAAATAAAATCTTGAAATCGGTCAAAATCTTGAATTTAGGATTTTGGAAAGCTAAAATCTTGAAGTCGGCCAAAATCTTGAAGTCAGGATTTTGGAAAGGTAAAATCTTGAAATCGGCCAAGATCTTGAATTCAGGATTGTGGAAAAATAAAATCTTGAAATCGGTCAAAATCTTGAATTCAGGATTTTAGAAAGCTAAAATCTTGAAATCAGCAAAAATCTTGAAGTCAGGCTTTTGGAAAGCTGAAATCTTGAAATCGGCCAAAATCGTGAATTCAGGATTGTGGAAAGCGAGAATCTTGAATTCGGTAAAAATCTTGAATTCAGGATTGTGGAAAGCTAAAATCTTCAAATCGGCCAAGATCTTGAATTCAGGATTTTGGAAAGCTAAAATCCGTAAAATCGGCCAAAATCTTGAATTCAGGATATTGGAAAGCTAAAATCTTGAAAAGGGTGAAAATCTTAAATTCAGGATTTTGGAAAGCTAAAATCTTGAAATCGGCCGAAATCTTGAATTCAGGATTTCAAAAAAGCTAAAATCTTGAAATCGGCCAAAATCTTGAAGTCAGGATTTTGGAAAGCTAAAATCTTGAAATCGGCCAAGATCTTGAATTCAGGATTTTGGAAAGCTAAAATCTTGAAATCGGCAAAAATCTTGAAGTCAGGATTTTGGAATGCTAAAATCTTGATATCGGCCAGAATCTTGAAATCAGGATTTTGAAAAGCTAAAATCTTGAAATCGGCCAAAATCTTGAATTCAGGATTTTGGAAAGCTAAAATCTTGAAATCGGCCAAAATCGTGAATTCAGGATTGTGGAAAGCAAAAATATTGAAATCGGTCAAAATCGTGAACTCAGGATTGTGGAAAAATAAAATCTTGAAGTCGGTCAAAATCTTGAATTCAGGATTTTAGAAAGCTAACATCTTGAAATCGGCCAAAATCTTGAAGTCAGGATTTTGGAAAGCTGAAATCTTGAAATCGGCCAAAATCGTGAATTCACGATTGTGGAAAGCTAAAATCTTGAAATCGGTCAAAATCTTGAATTCAGGATTGTGGAAAGCTAAAATCTTGAAATCGGCCAAGATCTTGAATTCAGGATTTTGGAAAGCTAAAATTCGTAAATCGGCCAAAATCTTGAATTCAGGATTTTGGAAAGCTAAAATCTTGAAAAGGGCGAAAAGCTTGAATTCAGGATTGTGGAAAGCTAAAATCTTGAAATCGGGCAAAATCTTTAATTCAGGATTTTGGAAAGCTAAGATCTTGAAATCGGCCAAGAACTTGAGTTCAGGATTTTGGACAGCTAAAATCTTGAAAACGGCCAAAATCTTGAACTCAGGATATTGGAAAGCTAAAATCTTGAAATCGGCCAAGATCTTGAAGTCAGGATTTTGGAAAGCTAAAATCTTGAAATTGGCAAAAATCTTGAAGTCAGGATTTTGGAAAGCTAAAATCTTGAAATCGACCAAAATCTTTTATTTTGGATTTTCGAAACTTAAAATCTTGAAATCGGCCAAAATCGTGAATTCAGGATTGTGGAAAGCTAAAATCTTGAAATCGGTCAAAATCGTGAATTCACGATTTTGGAAAAATAAAATCTTGAAATCGGTCAAAATCTTGAATTCAGGATTTTGGAAAGCTAAAATCTTGAAATCGGCCAAAATCTTGAGGTCAGGATTTTGGAATGCTAAAATCTTGAAATCGGCCAAAATCTTGAGGTCAGGATTTTGGAAAGCTGAAATCTTGAAATCGGCCAAAATCTTGAATTCAGGATTGTGGAAAGCTAAAATCTTGAAATCGGGCAAGATCTTGAATTCAGGATTTTGCAAAGCTAAAATTCGTAAATCGGCCAAAATCTTGAATTGAGGATTTTGGAAAGCTAAAATCTTCAAAAAGGCGAAAATCTTAAATTCAGGATTGTGGAAAGCTAAAATCTTGAAATCGGCCAAAATCTTGAATTCAGGATTTTGGAAAGCTAAAATCTTGAAATCGGCCAAAATCTTGAATTTAGGATTTTGGAAAGCTAAGATCTTGAAATCGGCCAAGAACTTGAGTTCACGATTTTGGAAAGCTAAAATCTTGAAATCGGCCAAGATCTTGAATTCAGGATTTTGGAAAGCTAAAATCTTGAAATCGGCCAAAATCTTAAATTCAGGATCAGTTTTGGAAGCCTGAAATCTTGAAATCGGTCAAAATCTTGAATTCAGGATTTTGGAAAGCTAAAATCTTAAAATCGGCCGAAATCTTGAATTCAGGATTTTAGAAGAGCTAAAATCTTGAATTCGGCCAAAATCTTGAAGTCAGGATTTTGGAAAGCTAAAATCTTGAAATCGGCCAAAATCTTGAATTCAGGATTTTTTGAAAGCTAAAATCTTGAAATCGGCCAAAATCTTGAATTCATGATTTTGGAAAGCTAAAATCTTGAAATCGGTTAAAATCTTGAATTCAGGATTGTGGAAAGCTAAAATCTTGAAATCGGCCAATTTCTTGAATCCAGGATTTTGGAAAGCTAAAATTTGTAAATCGGCAAAACCTTGAATTCAGGATTTTGGAAAGCTAAAATCTTCAAATCGGCAAAAATCTTGAAGTCAGGATTTTTGAATGCTAAAATCTTGATATCGGCCAGAATCTTGAAATCAGGATTTTCAAAAGCTAAAATCTTGAAATCGGCCAAAATCTTGAATTCAGGATTTTGGAAAGCTATAATCTTGAAATCGGCCAAAATCGTGAATTCAGGATTGTGGAAAGCAAAAATCTTGAAATCAGTCAAAATCGTGAATTCAGGATTGTGGAAAATAAAATCTTGAAATCGGTCAAAATCTTGAATTCAGGATTTTGGAAAGCTAAAATCTTGAATTCGGCCAAAATCTTGAAGTCAGGATTTTGGAAAGCTGAAATCTTGAAATCGGCCAAAATAGTGAATTCAGGATTGTGGAAAGCTAAAATGTTGAAATTTGTCAAAATCTTGAGGTCAGGATTGTGGAAAGCTAAAATCTTCAAATCGGCCAAGATCTTGAATTCAGGATTTTGGAAAGCTAAAATCCGTAAAATCGGCCAAAATCTTGAATTCAGGATTTTGGAAAGCTAATATCTTGAAAAGGGCGAAAATCTTGAATTCAGGATTTTGGAAAGCTAAAATCTTGAAATCGGCAGAAATCTTGAATTCAGGATTTTAAAAAAGCTAAAATCTTGAAATCGGCCAAAATCTTGAATTCAGGATTTTGGAAAGCTAAAATCTTGAAATCGGCCAAGATCTTGAATTCAGGATTGTGGAAAAATAAAATCTTGAAATCGGTCAAAATCTTGAATTGAGGATTTTGGAAAGCTAAAATCTTGAAATCGGCAAAAATCTTGAATTCAGGATTTTGGAAAGCTGAAATCTTGAAATCGGCCAAAATCGTGAATTCAGGATTGTGGAAAGCTAGAATCTTGAATTCGGTCAAAATCTTGAATTGAGGATTGTGGAAAGCTAAAATCTTCAAATCGGCCAAGATATTGAATTCAGGATTTTGGAAAGCTAAAATCCGTAAAATCGGCCAAAATCTTGAATTCAGGATTTTGGAAAGCTAAAATCTTGAAAAGGGCGAAAATCTTAAATTCAGGATTTTGGAAAGCTAAAATCTTAAAATCGGCCGAAATCTTGAATTCAGGATTTAAGAAAAGCTAAAATCTTGAATTCGGCCAAAATCTTGAAGTCAGGATTTTGGAAAGCTAAAATCTTGAAATCGGCCAAGATCTTGAATTCAGGATTTTGGAAAGCTAAAATCTTGAAATCGGCCAAAATCTTGAATTCATGATTTTGGAAAGCTAAAATCTTGAAATCGGCCAAAATCTTGAATTCAGGATTGTGGAAAGCTAAAATCTTGAAATCGACCAATTTCTTGAATTCAGGATTTTGGAAAGCTAAAATCCGTAAATCGGCAAAACCTTGAATTCAGGATTTTGGAAAGCTAATATCTTTAAATCGGCAAAAATCTTGAAGTCAGGATTTTGGAATGCTAAAATCTTGATATCGGCCAGAATCTTGAAATCAGGATTTTTAAAAGCTAAAATCTTGAAATCGGCCAAAATCTTGAATTCAGGATTTTGGAAAGCTAAAATCTTGAAATCGGCCAAAATCGTGAATTTAGGATTCTGGAAAGCAAAAATCTTGAAATCGGTCAAAATCGTGAATTCAGGATTGTGGAAAAATAAAATCTTGAAATCGGTCAAAATCTTGAATTCAGGATTTTGGAAAGCTAAAATTTTGAAATCGGCCAAAATCTTGTAGTCAGGATTTTGGAAAGCTGAAATCTTGAAATCGGCCAAAATCGTGAATTGAGGATTGTGGAAAGCTAAAATGTTGAAATCGGTCAAAATCTTGAAGTCAGGATTTTGGAAAGCTGAAATCTTGAAATCGGCCAAAATCGTGAATTCAGGATTTTAAAAAAGCTTAAATCTTGAAATCGAGCGAAATCATGAGGTCAGGATTTTGGAAAGGTAAAATCTTGAAATTGGCCAAGATCTTGAATTCAGGATGGTGGAAAAATAAAATCTTGCAATCGGTCAAAATCTTGAATTCAGGATTTTGGAAAGCTAACATCTTGAAATCGGCCAAAATCTTGAAGTCAGGATTTTGGAAAGCTGAAATCTTGAAATCGGCCAAAATCGTGAATTCAGGATTGTGGAAAGCTTAAATCTTGAAATCGGTCAAAATCTTGAATTCAGGATTGTGGAAAGCTAAAATTCGTAAATCGGCCAAAATCTTGAATTAAGGATTTTGGAAAGCTAAAATCTTGAAAAGGGCGAAAATCTTGAATTCAGGATTGTGGAAAGCTAAAATCTTGAAATCGGCCAAAATCTTGAAGTCAGGATTTTGGAAAGCTGAAATCTTGAAATCGGCCAAAATAGTGAATTCAGGATTGTGGAAAGCTAAAATGTTGAAATTTGTCAAAATCTTGAGGTCAGGATTGTGGAAAGCTAAAATCTTCAAATCGGCCAAGATCTTGAATTCAGGATTTTGGAAAGCTAAAATCCGTAAAATCGGCCAAAATCTTGAATTCAGGATTTTGGAAAGCTAATATCTTGAAAAGGGCGAAAATCTTGAATTCAGGATTTTGGAAAGCTAAAATCTTGAAATCGGCAGAAATCTTGAATTCAGGATTTTGGAAAGCTAAAATCTTGAAATCGGCCAAGATCTTGAATTCAGGATTGTGGAAAAATAAAATCTTGAAATCGGTCAAAATCTTGAATTGAGGATTTTGGAAAGCTAAAATCTTGAAATCGGCCAAAATCTAGAATTCAGGATTTTGGAAAGCTAAAATCCGTAAAATCGGCCAAAATCTTGAATTCAGGATTTTGGAAAGCTAAAATCTTGAATAGAGCGAAAATCTTGAATTCAAGATTTTGGAAAGCTAAAATCTTAAAATCGGCCCAAATCTTGAATTCAGGATTTTAGAAAAGCTAAAATCTTGAATTCGGCCAAAATCTTGAAGTCAGGATTTTGGAAAGCTAAAATCTTAAAATCGGCCAAGATCTTGAATTCAGGATTTTGGAAAGCTAAAATCTTGAAATCGGCCAAAATCTTGAATTCAGGATTTTGGAAAGCTAAAATCTTGAAATCGGCCAAAATCTTGAATTCAGGATTGTGGAAAGCTAAAATCTTGAAATCGACCAATTTCTTGAATTCAGGATTTTGGAAAGCTAAAATCCGTAAATCGGCAAAACCTTGAATTCAGGATTTTGGAAAGCTAATATCTTTAAATCGGCAAAAATCTTGAAGTCAGGATTTTGGAATGCTAAAATCTTGATATCGGCCAGAATCTTGAAATCAGGATTTTTAAAAGCTAAAATCTTGAAATCGGCAAAAATCTTGAATTCAGGATTTTGGAAAGCTAAAATCTTGAAATCGGCCAAAATCGTGAATTTACGATTCTGGAAAGCAAAAATCTTGAAATCGGTCAAAATCGTCAATTCAGGATTGTGGAAAAATAAAATCTTGAAATCGGTCAAAATCTTGAATTCAGGATTTTGGAAAGCTAAAATCTTGAAATCGGCCAAAATCTTGTAGTCAGGATTTTGGAAAGCTGAAATCTTGAAATCGGCCAAAATCGTGAATTGAGGATTGTGGAAAGCTAAAATGTTGAAATCGGTCAAAATCTTGAAGTCAGGATTTTGGAAAGCTGACATCTTGAAATCGGCCAAAATCGTGAATTCAGGATTTTAAAAAAGCTAAAATCTTGAAATCGACCGAAATCATGAGGTCAGGATTTTGGAAAGCTAAAATCTTGAAATTGGCCAAGATCTTGAATTCAGGATGGTGGAAAAATAAAATCTTGCAATCGGTCAAAATCTTGAATTCAGGATTTTGGAAAGCTAACATCTTGAAATCGGCCAAAATCTTGAAGTCAGGATTTTGGAAAGCTGAAATCTTGAAATCGGCCAAAATCGTGAATTCAGGATTGTGGAAAGCTTAAATCTTGAAATCGGTCAAAATCTTGAATTCAGGATTGTGGAAAGCTAAAATTCGTAAATCGGCCAAAATCTTGAATTAAGGATTTTGGAAAGCTAAAATCTTGAAATCGGCCAAAATCGTGAATTCAGGATTGTGGAAAGCAAAAATCTTGAAATCGGTCAAAATCGTGAACTCAGGATTGTGGAAAAATAAAATCTTGAAATCGGTCAAAATCTTGAATTCAGGATTTTGGAAAGCTAACATCTTGAAATCGGCCAAAATCTTGAAGTCAGGATTTTGGAAAGCTGAAATCTAGAAATCGGCCAAAATCGTGAATTCAGGATTGTGGAAAGCTTTAATCTTGAAATCGGTCAAAATCTTGAATTCAGGATTGTGGAAAGCTAAAATCTTGAAATCGGCCAAGATCTTGAATTCAGGATTTTGGAAAGCTAAAATTCGTAAATCGGCCAAAATCTTGAATTAAGGATTTTGGAAAGCTAAAATCTTGAAAAGGGCGAAAATCTTGAATTCAGGATTGTGGAAAGCTAAAATCTTGAAATCGGCCAAAATCTTGAATTCAGGAGTTTGGAAAGCTAAGATCTTGAAATCGGCCAAGAACTTGAGTTCAGGATTTTGGACAGCTAAAATCTTGAAAACGGCCAAAATCTTGAACTCAGGATATTAGAAAGCTAAAATCTTGAAATCGGCCAAGATCTTGAAGTCAGGATTTTGGAAAGCTAAAATCTTGAAATTGGCAAAAATCTTAAAGTCAGGATTTTGGAAAGCTAAAATCTTGAAATCGGCCAAAATCTTTTATTTAGGATTTTCGAAACTTAAAATCTTGAAATCGGCCAAAATCGTGAATTCAGTATTGTGGAAAGCTAAAATCTTGAACTCGGTGAAAATCGTCAATTCACGATTGTGGAGAAATAAAATCTTGAAATCGGTCAAAATCTTGAATTCAGGATTTTGGAAAGCTAAAATCTTCAAATCGGCCAAAATCTTGAAGTCATGATTTTGGAAAGCTGAAATCTTGAAATCGTCCAAAATCTTGACTTCAGGATTTTGGAAAGCTGAAATCTTGAAATCGGCCAAAATCGTGAATTCAGGATTGTGGAAAGCTAAAATTTTCAAATCGGCCAAGATGTTGAATTCAGGATTTTGGAAAGCTAAAATCCGTAAAATCGGCGAAAGTCTTGAATGCAAGATTTTGGAAAGCTAAAATCTTGAAAAGGGCGAAAATCTTGAATTCAGGATTTTGGAAAGCTAAAATCTTAAAATCGGCCGAAATCTTGAATCTAGGATTTTAAAAAAGCTAAAATCTTGAAATCGACCAAAATCTTGAAGTCAGGATTTTGGAAAGCTAAAATCTTGAAATCGGCCAAGATCTTGAATTCAGGATGGTGGAAAAATAAAATCTTGCAATCGGTCAAAATCTTGAATTCAGGATTTTGGAAAGCTAAAATCTTGAAATCGGCCAAAATCTTGAATTCATGATTTTGGAAAGCTAAAATCTTGAAATCGGCCAAAATCTTGAATTTAGGATTGTGGAAAGCTAAAATCTTGAAATCGGCCAATTTCTTGAATTCAGGATTTTGGAAAGCTAAAATCCGTAAATCGGCAAAACCTTGAACTCAGGATTTTGGAAAGCTTAAATCTTTAAATCGGCAAAAATCTTGAAGTCAGGATTTTGGAATGCTAAAATCTTGATATCGGCCAGAATCTTGAAATCAGGATTTTTAAAAGCTAAAATCTTGAAATCGGCCAAAATCTTGAATTCAGGATTTTGGAAAGCTATTATCTTGTAATCGGCCAAAATCGTGACTTCAGGATTGTGGAAAGCAAAAATCTTGAAATCGGTCAAAATCGTGAATTCAGGATTGTGGAAAAATAAAATCTTGAAATCGGTCAAAATCTTGAAGTCAGGATTTTGGAAAACTGAAATCTTGAAATCGGCCAAAATCGTGAATTCAGGATTGTGGAAAGCTGAAATCTTCAAATCGGCCAAGATCTTGAATTCAGGATTTTGGAAAGCTAAAATCCGTAAAATCGGCGAAAGTCTTGAATTCAGGATTTTGGAAAGCTAAAATCTTGAAAAGGGCGAAAATCTTGAATTCAGGATTTTGGAAAGCTAAAATCTTGAAATCGGCCGAAATCTTGAATTCAGGATTTTAAAAAAGCTAAAATCTTGAAATCGACCAAAATCTTGAGGTCAGGATTTTGGAAAGCTGAAATCTTGAAATCGGCCAAAATCGTGAATTCAGGATTGTGGAAAGCTAGAATCTTGAATTCGGTAAAAATCTTGAATTCAGGATTGTGGAAAGCTAAAATTTTGAGATCGGCAAAGATCTTGAATTCAGGATTTTGGAAAGCTAAAATCCGTAAAATCGGCCAAAATCTTGAATTCACGATTTTGGAAAGCTACAATCTTGAAAAGGGCGAAAATCTTAAATTCAGGATTTTGGAAAGCTAAAATCTTGAAATCGGCCGAAATCTTGAATTCAAGATTTTAAAAAAGCTAAAATCTTGAAATCGGCCAAAATCTTGAAGTCAGGGTTTTGGAAAGCTAAAATCTTGAAATCGGCCAAGATCTTGAATTCAGGATGGTGGAAAAATAAAATCTTGCAATCGGTCAAAATCTTGAATTCAGGATTTTGGAAAGCTAAAATCTTGAAATCGGCCAAAATCTTGAAGTCAGGATTTTGGAAAGCTGAAATCTTGAAATCGGCCAAAATCGTGAATTCAGGATTGTGGAAAGCTAGAATCTTGAATTCGGTAAAAATCTTGAATTCAGGATTGTGGAAAGCTAAAATTTTGAGATCGGCAAAGATCTTGAATTCAGGATTTTGGAAAGCTAAAATCCGTAAAATCGGCCAAAATCTTGAATTCACGATTTTGGAAAGCTACAACCTTCAAAAGGGCGAAAATCTTAAATTCAGGATTTTGGAAAGCTAAAATCTTGAAAACGGCCGAAATCTTGAATTCAGGATTTTAAAAAAGCTAAAATCTTGAAATCGGCCAAAATCTTGAAGTCAGGGTTTTGGAAAGCTAAAATCTTGAAATCGGCCAAGATCTTGAATTCAGGATTTTGGAAAGCTAAAATCTTGAAATCGGCCTATTTCTTGAATTCAGGATTTTGGAAAGCTAAAATCTTGAAATCGGCCAATTTCTTGAATTCAGGATTTTGGAAAGCTAAAATCCGTAAATCGGCAAAACCTTGAATTCAGGATTTTGGAAAGCTAAAATCTTTAAATCGGCAAAAATCTTGAGGTCATGATTTTGGAATGCTAAAATCTTGATATCGGCCAGAATCTTGAAATCAGGATTTTTAAAAGCTAAAATCTTGAAATCGGCCAAAATCTTGCATTCAGGATTTTGGAAAGCTGAAATCTTGAAATAAGCCAAAATCTTGAAGTCAGGATTTTGGAAAGCTAAAATCTTGAAATCGGCCAAGATCTTGAATTCAGGATTTTGGAAAGCTAAAATCTTGAAATCGGCCAAAATCTTGAATTCATGATTTTGGAAAGCTAAAATCTTGAAATCGGCCAAAATCTTGAAGTCAGGATTTTGGAAAGCTGAAATCTTGAAATCGGCCAAAATCGTGAATTCAGGATTGTGGAAAGCTAAAATTTTCAAATCGGCCAAGATGTTGAATTCAGGATTTTGGAAAGCTAAAATCCGTAAAATCGGCGAAAGTCTTGAATTCAAGATTTTGGAAAGCTAAAATCTTGAAAAGGGCGAAAATCTTGAATTCAGGATTTTGGAAAGCTAAAATCTTGAAATCGGCCGAAATCTTGAATTTAGGATTTTAAAAAAGCTAAAATCTTGAAATCGACCAAAATCTTGAAGTCAGGATTTTGGAAAGCTAAAATCTTGAAATCGGCCGAAATCTTGAAGTCAGGATTTTAAAAAAGCTAAAATCTTCAAATCGACCAAAATCTTGAAGTCAGGATTTTGGAAAGCTAAAATCTTGAAATCGGCCAAGATCTTGAATTCAGGATTGTGGAAAAATGAAATCTTGAAATCGGTCAAAATCTTGAATTCAGGATTTTGGAAAGCTAAAATCTTGAAATCGGCCAAAATCTTGAAGTCAGGATTTTGGAAAGCTAAAATCTTGAAATCGGCCAAGATCTTGAATTCAGGATTGTGGAAAAATAAAATCTTGAAATCGGTCAAAATCTTGAATTCAGGATTTTAGAAAGCTAAAATCTTGAAATCGGCCAAAATCTTGAAGTCAGGATTTTGGAAAGCTAAAATCTTGAAATCGGCCAAAATCGTGAATTCAGGATTGTGGAAAGCTAGAATCTTGAATTCGGTAAAAATCTTGAATTTAGGATTGTGGAAAGCTAAAATCTTCAAATCGGCCAAGATCTTGAATTCAGGATTTTGGAAAGCTAAAATCCGTAAAATCGGCCAAAATCTTGAATTCAGGATTTTGGAAAGCTAAAATCTTGAAAAGGGCGAAAATCTTAAATTCAGGATTTTGGAAAGCTAAAATCTTGAAATCGGCCAAGATCTTGAATTCAGGATTTTTGAAAGCTAAAATCTTGCAATCGGCCAAAATCTTGAAGTCAGCATTTTGGAAAGCTAAAATCTTGAAATCGGCCAAGATCTTGAATTCAGATTTTGGAAAGCTAAAATCTTGCAATCGGCAAAAATCTTGAAGTCAGGATTTTGGAATGCTAAAATCTTGATATCGGCAAGAATCTTGAAATCAGGATTTTGGAAAGCTAAAATCTTGAAATCGGCAAAAATCGTGAATTCAGGATTGTGGAAAGCAAAAATCTTGAAATCGGTCAAAATCGTGAACTCAGGATTGTGGAAAAATAAAATCTTGAAATCGGTCAAAATCTTGAATTCAGGATTTTGGAAAGCTAACATCTTGAAATCGGCCAAAATCTTGAAGTCAGGATTTTGGAAAGCTGAAATCTTGAAATCGACCAAAATCGTGAATTCAGGATTATGGAAAGCTAAAATCTTGAAATCGGTCAAAATCTTGAAGTCAGGATTGTGGAAAGCTAAAATCTTGAAATCGGCCAAGATCTTGAATTCAGGATTTTGGAAAGCTAAAATTCGTAAATCGGCCAAAATCTTAATTAAGGATTTTGGAAAGCTAAAATCTTGAAAAGGGCGAAAATCTTGAATTCAGGATTGTGGAAAGCTAAAATCTTGAAATCGGCCAAAATCTTGAATTCAGGATTTTGGAAAGCTAAGATCTTGAAATCGGCCAAGAACTTGAGTTCAGGATTTTGGACAGCTAAAATCTTGAAAACGGCCAAAATCTTGAACTCAGGATATTGGAAAGCTAAAATCTTGAAATCGGCCAAGATCTTGAAGTCAGGATTTTGGAAAGCTAAAATCTTGAAATTGGCAAAAATCTTGAAGTCAGGATTTTGGAAAGCTAAAATCTTGAAATCGGCCAAAATCTTTTATTTAGGAATTTCGAAACTTAAAATCTTGAAATCGGCCAAAATCGTGAATTCAGGATTGTGGAAAGCTAAAATCTTGAAATCGGTCAAAATCGTGAATTCACGATTGTGGAAAAATAAAATCTTGAAATCGGTCAAAATCTTGTATTAAGGATTTTGGAAAGCTAAAATCTTGAAAAGGGCGAAAATCTTCAATTCAGGATTGTGGAAAGCTAAAATCTTGAAATCGGCCAAAATCTTGAATTCAGGATTTTGGAAAGCTAAGATCTTGAAATCGGCTAAGAACTTGAGTTCAGGATTTTAAACAGCTAAAATCTTAAAAACGGCCAAAATCTTGAACTCAGGATATTGGAAAGCTAAAATCTTGAAATCGGCCAAGATCTTGAAGTCAGGATTTTGGAAAGCTAAAATCTTGAAATTGGCAAAAATCTTGAAGTCAGGATTTTGGAAAGCTAAAATCTTGAAATCGGCCAAAATCTTTTATTTAGGATTTTCGAAACTTAAAATCTTGAAATCGGCCAAAATCGTGACTTCGGTATTGTGGAAAGCTAAAATCTTGAACGCGGTGAAAATCGTGAATTCACGATTGTAGAGAAATAAAATCTTGAAATCGGTCAAAATCTTGAATTCAGGATTTTGGAAAGCTAAAATCTTGAAATCGGCCAAAATCTTGAAGTCATGATTTTGGAAAGCTGAAATCTTAAAATCGGCCAAAATCGTGAATTCAGGATTGTGGAAAGCTAAAATCTTGAAATCGGTCAAAATCTTGAATTCATGATTGTGCAAAGCTAAAATCTAGAAATCGGCCAAGATCTTGAATTCAGGATTTTGCAAAGCTAAAATTCGTAAATCGGCTAAAATCTTGAATTCAGGATTTTGGAAAGCTAAAATCTTGAAAAGGGCGAAAATCTTAAATTCAGGATTGTGGAAAGCTAAAATCTTGAAATCGGCCAAAATCTTGAATTGACGATTTTGGAAAGCTAAAATCTTGAAATCGGCCAAAATGTTGAATTCAGGATTTTGGAAAGCTAAGATCTTGAAATCGGCCAAGAACTTGAGTTCACGATTTTGGAAAGCTAAAATCTTGAAAACGGCCAAAATCTTAAATTCAGGATATTGGAAAGCTAAAATCTTGAAATCGGCCAAGATCTTGAATTCAGGATTTTGGAAAGCTAAAATCTTGAAATCGGCAAAAATCTTGAATTCATGATTGTGGAAAGCTAAAATCTTGAAATCGGCTAAGATCTTGAATTCAGGATTTTGGAAAGCTAAAATTCGTAAATCGGCCAAAATCTCGAATTCAGGATTTTGGAAAGCTAAAATCTTGAATACAGGATTGTGGAAACCTAAAATCTTGAAATCGGCCAAAATCTTGAATTCAGGATTTTGGAAAGCTAAGATCTTGAAATCGGCCAAGAACTTCAGTCAGTGATTTTGGACAGCTAAAATCTTGAAAACGGCCAAAATCTTGAACTCAGGATATTGGAAAGCTAAAATCTTGAAATCGGCCAAGATCTTGAATTCAGGATTTTGGAAAGCTAAAATCTTGAAATTGGCCAAAATCTTGAAGTCAGGATTTTGGAAAGCTAAAATCTTGAAATCGGAAAAAATCTTTTATTTAGGATTTTCGAAACTTAAAATCTTGAAATCGGTCAAAATCGTGAATTCAGGATTGTGGAAAGCTAAAATCTTAAAATCTGTCAAAATCGTGAATTCACGATTGTGGAAAAATAAAATCTTGAAATCGGTCAAAATCTTGAATTCAGGATTTTGGAAAGCTAAAATCTTGAAATCGGCCAAAATCTTGAAGTCAAGATTTTGGAAAGCTGAAATCTTGAAATCGGCCAAAATCGTGAATTCAGGATTGTGGAAAGCTAAAATCCTGAAATCGGTCAAAACCTTGAATTCAGGATTGTGGAAAGCTAAAATCTTGAAATCGGCCAAGATCTTGAATGCAGGATTTAGCAAAGCTAAAATTCGTAAATCGGCCAAACTCTTGAATTCAGGATTTTGGAAAGCTACAATCTTGAAATCGGCCAAAATCTTGAATTCAGGATTTTGGAAAGCTAAGATCTTGAAATCGGCCAAGAACTTGAGTTCACGATTTTTGAAAGCTAAAATCTTGAAAACGGCCAAAATCTTGAGAAAACGGCCAAAATCTTGAAATCAGGATATTGGAAAGCTAAGATCTTGAAATCGGCCAAGATCTTGAATTCAGGATTTTGGAAAGCTAAAATCTTGAAATCGGCCAAAATCTTGAAGTCAGGATTTTGGAAAGCTAAAATCTTGAAATCGGCCAAGATCTTGAATTCAGCATTTTGGAAAGCTAAAATCTTGAAATCGGCCACAATCTTGAATTCAGGATTTTGGAAAGCTAAAATCTTGAAATCGGCCGAAATCTTGCAGTCAGGATTTTAAAAAACCTAAAATCTTGAAATCGACCAAAATCTTGAATTCAGGATTTTGGAAAGCTAAAATCTCGAAATCGCCCAAAATCTTGAAGTCAGGATTTTGGAAAGCTAACATCTGAAAATCGGCCGAGATCTTGAATTCAGGATTTTGAAAGCTAAAACCTTAAAATCGGCTACAATGTTGAAGTCAGGATTTTGGAAAGCTAAAATCTTGAAATCGGCCAAAATCTTGAATTCAGGATTGTGGAAAGCTAAAATCTTGAAATCAGCCAAAATCTTGAATTCAGGATTTTGGAAAGCTAAAATCTTCAAATCGGTCAAAATCTTGAACTCAGGATTTTGGAAAGATAAAATCTTGAAATCGGCCAAAATCTTGAATTCAGGATTTTGGAAAGCTAAAATCTTGAACTCGGCCAACATCTTGAATTCAGGATTTTGGAAAGCTAAAATCTCGAAATCGGCCAGAATCTTGAATTCAGGATTTTGGAAAGCTAAAATCTTGAAATCGGCCAAGATCTTCAATGCAGGATTTTGAAAAGCAAAAATCTTGAAATCAGCCAAAATCTTGAATTCAGGATTGTGGAAAGCTAAAATCTTCAAATCGGCCAAGATCTTGAATTCAGGATTTTGGAAAGCTAAAATCTTAAAATGGGCAATAATCTTGAATTGACGATTTTGGAAAGCTAAAATCTTGAAATCGGCCAAAATCTTGAATTCAGGATTGTGGAAAGCTAACATCTTGAAATCGGCCAAGATCTTGAATTCAGGATTTTGGAAAGCTAAAATCCGTAAATCGGCCAAAATCTTGAATTCAGGATTTTGGAAAGCTAAAATCTTGAAAAGGGCAAAAATCTTGAATTCAGGATTTTGGAAAGCTAAAATCTTGAAATCGGCCGAAATCTTGAATTCAGGATTTTAAAAAAAGCTAAAATCTTGAAATCGGCCAAAATCTTGAAGTCAGGATTTTGGAAAGCTAAAATCTTGAAATCGGCCAAGATCTTGAATTCAGGATTTTAAAAAGCTAAAATCTTGAAATCGGCCAAAATCTTGAATACAGGATTTTGGAAAGCTAAAATGTTGAAATCGGCCAAAATCGTGAATTCAGGATTGTGGAAAGCAAAAATCTTGAAATCGGTCAAAATCTTGAATTCAGGATCGTGGAAAAATAAAATCTTGATATCGGACAAAATCTTGAATTCAGGATTTTGGAAAGCTAAAATCTTGAAATCGGCCTAAATCTTGAAGTCAGGATTTTGGAAAGCTGAAATCTTGAAATCGGCCAAAATCGTGAATTCAGGATTGTGGAAAGCTAAAATCTTGAAAAGGGCGAAAATCTTGAATTCAGGATTGTGGAAAGCTAATATCTTGAAAAGGGCGAAAATCTTGAATTCAGGATTGTGGAAAGCTAAAATCTTGGAAAGGGCCAAAATCTTGAATTCAGGATTTTGGAAAGCTAAAATACGTAAATCGGCCAAAATCTTGAATTCAGGATTTTGGAAAGCTAAAATCTTGAAAAGGGCGAAAATCTTGAATTCAGGATTGTGGAAAGCTAAAATCTTGATATCGGCCAAAATCTTGAATTCAGGATTTTGGAAAGCTAACATCTTGAAATCGGCCAAAATCTTGAATTCAGGATTTTGGAAAGCTAAGATCTTGAAATCGGCCAAGAACTTGAGTTCAGGATTTTCGAAAGCTAAAATCTTGAAAACGGCCAAAATCTTAAATTCAGGATTTTGGAAAGCTAAAATCTTGAAATCAGCCAAAATCTTGAATTCAGGATTTTGGAAAGCTAAAATCGGTAGATTGGCCAAAATCTTGAAATCAGGATTTTGGAAAGCTAAAATCTTGAAAAGGGCGAGAATCTTGAATTCAGGATTTTGGAAAGCTAGAATCTTGAAATCGGCCAACATCTTGAATTCAGGATTTTGGAAAGCTAAAATCTTGAAATCGGCCAAGATCTTGAATTCAGGATTTTGGAAAGCTAAAATCTTGAAATCGGCCAAATCTTGAACTCAGGATTTTGGAAAGCTAAAATCTTGAAATCGGCCAGCATCTTGCAATCAGGATTTTGGAAAGGTAAAATCTGGAAATCGGCCAAGATCTTGAATTCAGGATTGTGGAAAGCTAAAATCTTGAAATCGGTCAACATCTTGAATTCTGGATTTTGGAAAGCTAAAGCTTGAAATCGGCCAAAATCTATAATTCAGGATTTTGGAAAGCTAAAATCTTGAAATTGGCCAGAATCTTGAAATAAAAATTTTGGAAAGCTAAAATCTTGAAATCGGCCAAGATCTTGAATTCACGATTTTGGAAAGCTAAAATCTTGAAATGGGCCAAAATCTTGAATTCAGGATTGTGGAAAGCTAAAATCTTGAAATCGGCCAAAATCTTGAAGTCAGGATTTTGGAAAGCTAAAATCTTGATATCGGCCAGAATCTTGAAATCAGGATTTCCAAACGCTAAAATCTTGAAATCGGCCCAAATGTTGAATTCAGGATTTTGGAAAGCTAAAATCTTGAAATCGGCCAAAATCGTAAATTCAGGATTGTGGAAAGCTAAAATCTTCAAATCGGCCAAAATCTTGAATTCAGGATTGTGGAAAGCTAAAATCTTGAAATCGGCCACGATCTTGAATTCAGGATTTTGGAAAGCTAAAATCTTCAATTCGGCCAAAATATTGAATTCAGGATTTTGGAAAGCTAAAATCTTGAAATCGGCCAAAATCGTGAATTCAGGATTGTGGAACGCTAAAATCTTGAAATCGGTCAAGATCTTGAATTCAGGATTGTGGAAAAATCAAATCTTGAAATCGGTCAAAATCTTGAATTCAGGATTTAGGAAAGCTAAAATCTTGAAGTCAGGATTTTGGAAAACTGAAATCTTGAAATCGGCCAAAATCGTGAATTCAGGATTGTGAAAAGCTAAAATCTTGAAATCGGCCAAAATCTTGAATTCAGGATTGTGGAAAGCTAAAATCTTGAAATCGGCCACGATCTTGAATTCAGGATTTTGGAAAGATAAAATCTTTAATTCGGCCAAAATCTTGAATTTAGGATTTTGGAAAGCTAAAATCTTGAAATCGGCCAAAATATTGAATTCAGGATTGTGGAAAGCTAACATCTTGAAATCGGCCAAAATATTGAATTCAGGATTGTGGAAAGCTAAAATCTTGAAATCGGTTAAAATCTTGAATTCATTATTGAGTAAAGCTAAAATCTTGAAATCGGCCAAAATCTTGAATTCAGGTTTTTGGAAAGCTAAAATCCGTAAATCGGCCAAAATCTTGAAATCAGGATTTTGGAAAGCTAAAATCTTGAAAAAAGCGAAAATCTTGAATTTAGGATTGTGGAAAGTTAAGATCTTGAAATCGGCCAAGAACTTGAGTTCAGGATTTTGGAAAGCTAAAATCTTCAAAACGGCCAAAATCTTGAATTCAGGATTTTGGAAAGCTAAAATCTTGAAATCGGCCAAGATCTTGAATTCAGGATTTTGGAAAGCTAAAATTCGTAATCGTCCAAAATCTTGAATTCAGGATTTTGGAAAGCTGAAATCTTGAAATCGGCAAAAATCGTGAATTCAGGATTGTGGAAAGCTAAAATCTTGAAATCGGTCAAAATCTTGAATTCAGGATTGTGGAAAGCTAAAATCTTGAAACCGGCCAAGATCTTGAATTCAGGATTTTGGAAAGCTAAAATTCGTAAATCGGCCAAAATCTTGAATTCAGGATTTTGGAAAGCTAAAATCGTGAAGAGGGCGAAAATTTTGAATTCAGGATTGTGGAAAGCTAAAATCTTGAAACCGGCCAAAATCTTGAATTCAGGATTTTGGAAAGCTAACATCTTGAAATCGGCCAAAATCTTGAATTCAGGATTTTGGAAAGCTAAGATCTTGAAATCGGCCAAGAACTTGACTTCACAATTTTGGAAAGCTAAAATCTTGAAAACGGCCAAGATCTTGAATTCAAGATATTGGAAAGCTAAAATCTTGAAATCGGCCAAGATCTTGAATTCAGGATTTTGGAAAGCTAAAATCTTGAAATCGGCCAAAATCTTGAAGTCAGGATTTTGGAAAGCTAAGATCTTGAAATCGGCCAAGAACTTGACTTCACAATTTTGGAAAGCTAAAATCTTGAAAACGGCCAAAATCCTGAATTCAAGATCTTGGCCAATTTCAAGATTTTAGCTTTCCAAAATCTTGAATTTAAGATCTTGGCCGATTTCAAGATTTTAGCTTTCCAAAATCCTGAATTCAAGATTTTGGCCGACTTCAAGATTTTAGCTTTCCATAATCCTGAATTCACGATCTTGGCCGATTTCAAGATTTTACCTGTTCACAATCCTGAATTCAAGATTTTGACCGATTTCAAGATTTTAGCTTTCCACAATCCTGAATTCAAGATTTTGGCCGATTTCAAGATTTTAGCTTTCCAAAATCCTGAATTCAAGATTTTCGCCCTTTTCAAGATTTTAGCTTTCCAAAATCCTGAGTTCAAGATTTTGGCCGATTTACGGATTTTAGCTTTCCAAAATCCTGAATTCAAGATCTTGGCCGATTTCAAGATTTTAGCTTTCCACAATCCTGAATTCAAGATTTTGACCGATTTCAATATTTTAGCTTTCCACAATCCTGAATTCAAGATTTTAACCCATTTCAAAATTTTAGCTTTTCAAAATCCTGAATACAGGATTTTGGCCGATTTCAAGATTTTAGCTTTCCAAAACTCTGAATTAAAGATTTTGGCCGATGTCAAGTTTTTTGCTTTCCAAAATCCTGACTTCAAAATTTTGACCGATTTCAAGATTTTAGCTTTCCAAAATCCTGAATTCAAGATCTTGGCCAATTTCAAGATTTTAGCTTTCCACAATCCTGAATTCAATATTTTGGCCGACCTCAAGATTTTAGCTTTCCACAATCCCAAATTCAAGATTTTGGCCGATTTCAAGATTTTAGCTTTCCAAAATCCTGAATTCAAGATTTTTGCCGATTTCAAGATTTTAGCTTTCCAAAATCCTGATTTTAAGATTCTGGCCGATTTCAAGATTTTAGCTTTCCAAAATCCTGAATTCAAGATCTTGGCCAATTTCAAGATTTTAGCTTTCCAAAATCCTGAATTCAAGATCTTGGCCGATTTCAAGATTTTAGCTTTCCAAAATCCCGAATTCAAGATTTTGGGCTATTTCAAGATTTTAGCTTTCCATAATCCTGAATTCAAGATCTTGGCCGATTTCAAGATTTTAGCTTTTCACAATCCTGAATTCAAGATTTTGACCGATTTCAAGATTTTAGCTTTACACAATCCTGAATTCAAGATTTTGGCCGATGTTAAGATTTTAGCTTTCCAAAATCCTGAATTTAAGATTTTGGCCGATTTCAAGATTTTAGCTTTGCAAAATCCTGAATTCAAGATTTTCGCTCTTTTCTAGATTTTAGCTTTCAAAAATCCTGAATTCAAGATTTTGGCCCTTTTACGGATTTTAGCTTTCCAAAATCCTGAATTCAAGATCTTGGCCGATTTCAAGATTTTAGCTTTCCACAATCCTGAATTCAAGATTTTGACCGATTTCAATATTTTAGCTTTCCACAATCCTGAATTCAAGATTTTAGCCCATTTCAAAATTTTAGCTTTCCAAAATCATGAATACAGGATTTTGGCCGATTTCAAGATTTTAGCTTTCCAAAACCCTGAATTTAAGATTTTGGCCGATGTTAAGTTTTTTGCTTTCCAATATCCTGACTTCAAGATTTTGACCGATTTCAAGATTTTAGCTTTCCACAATCCTGAATTCAATATTTTGGCCGACTTCAAGATTTTAGCTTTCCACAATCCTGAATTCAAGATTTTGACCGATTTTAAGATTTTAGCTTTCCACAATCCTGAATTCAAGATTTTGGCCGATTTCAAGATTTTAGCTTTCCAAAATCCTGAATTCAAGATTTTCGCCCTTTTCAAGATTTTAGCTTTCCAAAATCCTGAGTTCAAGATTTTGGCCGATTTACGGATTTTAGCTTTCCAAAATCCTGAATTCAAGATCTTGGCCGATTTCAAGATTTTAGCTTTCCACAATCCTTAATTCAAGATTTTGACCGATTTCAATATTTTAGCTTTCCACAATCCTGAATTCAAGATTTTAACCCATTTCAAAATTTTAGCTTTCCAAAATCCTGAATACAGGATTTTGGCCGATTTCAAGATTTTAGCTTTCCAAAACTCTGAATTCAAGATTTTGGCCGATGTCAAGTTTTTTGCTTTCCAAAATCCTGACTTCAAAATTTTGACCGATTTCAAGATTTTAGCTTTCCAAAATCCTGAATTCAAGATCTTGGCCAATTTCAAGATTTTAGCTTTCCACAATCCTGAATTCAATATTTTGGCCGACCTCAAGATTTTAGCTTTCCACAATCCCGAATTCAAGATTTTGGCCGATTTCAAGATTTTAGCTTTCCAAAATCTTGAATTCAAGATTTTTGCCGATTTCAAGATTTTAGCTTTCCAAAATCCTGATTTTAAGATTCTGGCCGATTCCAAGATTTTAGCTTTCCAAAATCTTGATTTCAAGATTCTGGCCGATTTCAAGATTTTAGCTTTCCTAAATCCTGAATTCAAGATTTTGGCCGATGTCGAGATTTTAGCTTTCCAAAATCCTGAATTCAAGATTCTGTCCGATTTCAAGATTTTCGCTTTCCAAAATCCTGAATTCAAGATCTTGGCTAATTTCAAGATTTTAGCTTTCCAAAATCCTGAATTCAAGATCTTGGCCGATTTCAAGATTTTAGCTTTCCAAAATCCTGAATTCAAGATTTTGGGCTATTTCAAGATTTTAGCTTTCCATAATCCTGAATTCAAGATCTTGGCCGATTTCAAGATTTTAGCCTTTCACAATCCTGAATTCAAGATTTTGACCGATTTCAAGATTTTAGCTTTACACAATCCTGAATTCAAGATTTTGGCCGATGTTAAGATTTTAGCTTTCCAAAATCCTGAATTTAAGATTTTGGCCGATTTCAAGATTTTAGCTTTGCAAAATCCTGAATTCAAGATTTTCGCTCTTTTCTAGATTTTAGCTTTCAAAAATCCTGAATTCAAGATTTTGGCCCTTTTACGGATTTTAGCTTTCCAAAATCCTGAATTCAAGATCTTGGCCGATTTCAAGATTTTAGCTTTCCACAATCCTGAATTCAAGATTTTGACCGATTTCAATATTTTAGCTTTCCACAATCCTGAATTCAAGATTTTAGCCCATTTCAAAATTTTAGCTTTCCAAAATCATGAATACAGGATTTTGGCCGATTTCAAGATTTTAGCTTTCCAAAACCCTGAATTTAAGATTTTGGCCGATGTCAAGTTTTTTGCTTTCCAATATCCTGACTTCAAGATTTTGACCGATTTCCTTATTTTAGCTTTCCAAAATCCTGAATTCAAGATCTTGGCCGATTTCAAGATTTTAGCTTTCCACAATCCTGAATTCAATATTTTGGCCGACTTCAAGATTTTAGCTTTCCACAATCCTGAATTCAAGATTTTGGCCGATTTCAAGATTTTAGCTTTCCAAAATCCTAAATTCAAGATTTTGGCCGATTTCAAGATTTTAGCTTTCCAGAATCCTGATTTCGAGATTCTGGCCGATTTCAAGATTTTAGTTTTCCAAAATCCTGAATTCAAGATTTTGGCCGATGTCAAGATTTTAGCTTTCCATATTCCTGAATTCAAGATTCTGGCCGATTTCAAGATTTTAGCTTTCAGAAATCCTGAATTCAAGATTCTGGCCGATTTCAAGATTTTAGTTTTCCAAAATCCTGAATTCAAGATTTTGGCCGATGTCAAGATTTTAGCTTTCCAAAATCCTGAGTTCAAGATCTTGGCCGATTTCAAGATTTTAGCTTTCCACAATCCTGAATTCAAGATTTTGGCCGATTTCAACATTTTAGCTTTCCAAAATCCTGATTTCAAGATTCTGGAAGATTTCAAGATTTTAGCTTTCCAAAATCTTGAATTCAAGATTTTGGCCGATGTCAAGATTTTAGCTTTCCAAAACCGTGAATTCAATATTCTGGCCGATTTCAAGATTTTAGCTTCCCAAAATCCTGAATTCAAGATCTTGGCCGATTTCAAGATTTTAGCTTTCCAAAATCCTGAATTCAAGATCTTGGCCGATTTCAAGATTTTAGCTTTCCAAAATCCTGAATTCAAGATTTTGGCCGATTTCAAGATTTTAGCTTTCCAAAATCCTGATTTTAAGATTCTGGCCGATTCCAAGATTTTAGCTTTCCCAAATCTTGATTTCAAGATTCTGGCCGATTTCAAGATTTTAGCTTTCCTAAATCCTGCATTCAAGATTTTGGCCGATGTCGAGATTTTAGCTTTCCAAAATCCTGAATTCAAGATTCTGTCCGATTTCAAGATTTTCGCTTTCCAAAATCCTGAATTCAAGATCTTGGCCGATTTCAAGATTTTAGCTTTCCAAAATCCTGAATTCAAGATTTTGGGCTATTTCAAGATTTTAGCTTTCCATAATCCTGAATTCAAGATCTTGGCCGATTTCAAGATTTTAGCTTTTCACAATCCTGAATTCAAGATTTTGACCGATTTCAAGATTTTAGCTTTCCACAATGCTGAATTCAAGATTTTGGCCGATGTTAAGATTTTAGCTTTCCAAAATCCTGAATTTAAGATTTTGGCCGATTTCAAGATTTTAGCTTTGCAAAATCCTGAATTCAAGATTTTCGCCCTTTTCTAGATTTTAGCTTTCAAAAATCCTGAATTTAAGATTTTGGCCCTTTTACGGATTTTAGCTTTCCAAAATCCTGAATTCAAGATCTTGGCCGATTTCAAGATTTTAGCTTTCCACAATCATGAATTCAAGATTTTAGCCCATTTCAAAATTTTAGCTTTCCAAAATCATGAATACCGGATTTTGGCCGATTTCAAGATTTTAGCTTTCCAAAACCCTGAATTTAAGATTTTGGCCGATGTCAAGTTTTTTGCTTTCCAATATCCTGACTTCAAGATTTTGACCGATTTCAAGATTTTAGCTTTCCAAAATCCTGAATTCAAGATCTTGGCCGATTTCAAGATTTTAGCTTTCCACAATCATGAATTCAATATTTTGGCCGACTTCAAGATTTTAGCTTTCCACAATCCTGAATTCAAGATTTTGGCCGATTTCAAGATTTTAGCTTTCCAAAATCCTGAATTCAAGATTTTGTCCGATTTCAAGATTTTAGCTTTCCAGAATCCTGATTTCAAGATTCTGGCCGATTTCAAGATTTTAGTTTTCCAAAATCCTGAATTCAAGATTTTGGCCGATGTCAAGATTTTAGCTTTCCATATTCCTGAATTCAAGATTCTGGCCGATTTCAAGATTTTAGCTTTCAGAAATCCTGAATTCAAGATTCTGGCCGATTTCAAGATTTTAGTTTTCCAAAATCCTGAATTCAAGATTTTGGCCGATGTCAAGATTTTAGCTTTCCAAAATCCTGAATTCAAGATCTTGGCCGATTTCAAGATTTTAGCTTTCCACAATCCTGAATTCAAGATTTTGGCCGATTTCAAGATTTTAGCTTTCCAAAATCCTGATTTCAAGATTCTGGAAGATTTCAAGATTTTAGCTTTCCAAAATCTTGAATTCAAGATTTTGGCCGATGTCAAGATTTTAGCTTTCCAAAACCCTGAATTCAATATTCTGGCTGATTTCAAGATTTTAGCTTCCCAAAATCCTGAATTCAAGATCTTGGCCGATTTCAAGATTTTAGCTTTCCAAAATCCTGAATTCAAGATCTTGGCCGATTTCAAGATTTTGGCTTTCCAAAATCCTGAATTCAAGATTTTGGCCGATTTCAAGATTTTAGCTTTCCATAATCCTGAATTCAAGATCTTGTCCGATTTCAAGATTTTAGCTTTCCAAAATCCTGAATTGAAGATTTTCGCCGATTTCAAGATTTTAGCTTTCCAAAATCCTGAATTTAAGATTTTGGCGGATTTTAAGATTTTAGCTTTCCAAAATCCTGAATTCAAGATTTTGGCCGATTTACAGAGTTTAGCTTTCCATAATCCTGAATTCAAGATCTTGGCCGATTTCAACATTTTAGCTTTCCACAATCCTGAATTCAAGATTTTGGTCGATTTACAGATTTAAGCTTTCCACAATCCTGAATTTAAGATTTTGGCCGATTTCAAGATTTTAGCTTTCCACAATCCTGAAATCAAGATTTTGGCCGACTTCAAGATTTTAGCTTTCCACAATCCTGAATTCAAGATTTTGGCCGATTTCAAGACTTTAGCTTTCCAAAATCCTGAATTCAAGATTTTGGCCGATTTCAAGATTTTAGCTTTCCAAAATCTTGATTTCAAGATTCTGGCCGATTTCAAGATTTTAGCTTTCCTAAATCCTGAATTCAAGATTTTGGCCGATGTCAAGATTTTAGCTTTCCAAAATCCTGAATTCAAGATCTTGGCCAATTTCAAGATTTTAGCTTTCCAAAATCCTGAATTCAAGATCTTGGCCGATTTCAAGATTTTAGCTTTCCATAATCCTGAATTCAAGATCTTGGCCGATTTCAAGATTTTAGCTTTCCAAAATCCTGAATTGAAGATTTTGGGCGATTTCAAGATTTTAGCTTTCCAAAATCCTGAATTTAAGATTTTTGCCGATTTTAAGATTTAAGCTTTCAGAAATCCTGAATTCAAGATTTTCGCCCTTTTCAAGATTTTAGCTTTCCAAAATCCTAAATTCAAGATTTTGGCCGATTTACGGATTTTAGCTTTCCATAATCCTGAATTCAAGATCTTGGCCGATTTCAAGATTTTAGCTTTCCACAATCCTGAATTCAAGATTTTGACCGATTTCAAGATTTTAGCTTTCCACAATCCTGAATTCAAGATTTTGGCCGATTTCAAGATTTTAGCTTTCCACGATCCTGAAATCAAGATTTTGGCCGACTTCAAGATTTTAGCTTTCCACAATCCTGAATTCAAGAATTTGGCCGATTTCAAGACTTTGGCTTTCCAAAATCCTGAATTCAAGATTTTGGCCGATTTCAAGATTTTAGCTTTCCAAAATCTTGATTTCAAGATTCTGGCCGATTTCAAGATTTTAGCTTTCCTAAATCCTGAATTCAAGATTTTGGCCAATGTCAAGATTTTAGCTTTCCAAAATTCTGAATTCATTATTCTGTCCGATTTCAAGATTTTCGCTTTCCAAAATTCTGAATTCAAGATCTTGGCCAATTTCAAGATTTTAGCTTTCCAAAATCTTGAATTCAAGATCTTGGCCGATTTCAAGATTTTAGCTTTCCAAAATCCTGAATTCAAGATTTTGGCCGATTTCAAGATTTTAGCTTTCCATAATCCTGAATTCAAGATCTTGGCCGATTTCAAGATTTTACCTGTTCACAATCCTGAATTCAAGATTTTGACCGATTTCAAGATTTTAGCTTTCCACAATCCTGAATTCAAGATTTTGGCCGATTTCAAGATTTTAGCTTTCCAAAATCCTCAATTCAAGATTTTCGCCCTTTTCAAGATTTTAGCTTTCCAAAATCCTGAGTTCAAGATTTTGGCCGATTTACGGATTTTAGCTTTCCAAAATCCTCAATTCAAGATCTTGGCCGATTTCAAGATTTTACCTTTCCACAATCCTGAATTCAAGATTTTGACCGATTTCAATATTTTAGCTTTCCACAATCCTGAATACAAGATTTCAACCCATTTCAAAATTTTAGCTTTCCAAAATCCTGAATACAGGATTTTGGCCGATTTCAAGATTTTAGCTTTCCAAAACCCTGAATTCAAGATTTTGGCCGATGTCAAGTTTTTTGCTTTCCAAAATCCTGACTTCAAGATTTTGACCGATTTCAAGATTTTAGCTTTCCAAAATCCTGAATTCAAGATCTTGGCCGATTTCAAGATTTTAGCTTTCCACAATCCTGAATTCAATATTTTGGCCGACCTCAAGATTTTAGCTTTCCACAATCCTGAATTCAAGATTTTGGCCGATTTCAAGATTTTAGCTTTCCAAAATCCTGAATTCAAGATTTTGGCCGATTTCAAGATTTTAGCTTTCCAAAATCCTGATTTTAAGATTCTGGCCGATTCCAAGATTTTAGCTTTCCAAAATCTTTATTTCAAGATTCTGGCCGATTTCAAGATTTTAGCTTTCCTAAATCCTGAATTCAAGATCTTGGCCGATTTCAAGATTTTAGCTTTCCAAAATCCTGAATTCAAGATCTTGGCCGATTTCAAGATTTTAGCTTTCCAGAATCCTGAATTCAAGATCTTGTCCGATTTCAAGATTTTAGCTTTCCAAAATCCTGAATTGAAGATTTTCGCCGATTTCAAGATTTTAGCTTTCCAAAATCCTGAATTTAAGATTTTGGCGGATTTTAAGATTTTAGCTTTCCAATATCCTGAATTCAAGATTTTGGCCGATTTACGGAGTTTAGCTTTCCATAATCCTGAATTCAAGATCTTGGCCGATTTCAACATTTTAGCTTTCCACAATCCTGAATTCCAGATTTTGGCCGATTTACAGATTTTAGCTTTCAACAATCCTGAATTTAAGATTTTGGCCGATTTCAAGATTTTAGCTTTCCACAATCCTAAAATCAAGATTTTGGCCGACTTCAAGATTTTAGCTTTCCACAATCCTGAATTCAAGATTTTGGCCGATTTCAAGACTTTAGCTTTCCAAAATCCTGAATTTAAGATTTTTGCCGATTTTAAGATTTAAGCTTTCAGAAATCCTGAATTCAAGATTTTCGCCCTTTTCAAGATTTTAGCTTTCCAAAATCCTGACTTCAAGATTTTGGCCGATTTACGGATTTTAGCTTTCCATAATCCTGAATTCAAGATCTTGGCCGATTTCAAGATTTTCGTTTTTTACAATCCTGAATTCAAGATTTTGACCGATTTCAAGATTTTAGCTTTCCACAATCCTTAATTTAAGATTTTGGCCGATTTCAAGATTTTAGCTTTCCACAATCCTGAAATCAAGATTCTGGCCGATTTCAAGATTTTAGCTTTCCTAAATCCTGAATTCAAGATTTTGGCCGATGTCAAGATTTTAGCTTTCCAAAATCCTGAATTCATTATTCTGTCCGATTTCAAGATTTTCGCTTTCCAAAATCCTGAATTCAAGATCTTGGCCAATTTCAAGATTTTAGCTTTCGAAAATCTTGAATTAAAGATCTTGGCCGATTTCAAGATTTTAGCTTTCCAAAATCCTGAATTCAAGATTTTGGTCGATTTCAAGATTTTAGCTTTCCATAATCCTGAATTCAAGATCTTGGCCGATTTCAAGATTTTACCTGTTCACAATCCTGAATTCAAGATTTTGACCGATTTCAAGATTTTAGCTTTCCACAATCCTGAATTCAAGATTTTGGCCGATTTCAAGATTTTAGCTTTCCAAAATCCTGAATTCAAGATTTTCGCCTTTTTCAAGATTTTAGCTTTCCAAAATCCTGAGTTCAAGATTTTGGCCGATTTACGGATTTTAGCTTTCCAAAATCCTGAATTCAAGATCTTGGCCGATTTCAAGATTTTACCTTTCCACAATCCTGAATTCAAGATTTTGACCGATTTCAATATTTTAGCTTTCCGCAATCCTGAATACAAGATTTTAACCCATTTCAAAATTTTAGCTTTCCAAAATCCTGAATACAGGATTTTGGCCGATTTCAAGATTTTAGCTTTCCAAAACCCTGAATTCAAGATTTTGGCCGATGTCAAGTTTTTTGCTTTCCAAAATCCTGACTTCAAGATTTTGACCGATTTCAAGATTTTAGCTTTCCAAAATCCTGAATTCAAGATCTTGGCCGATTTCAAGATTTTAGCTTTCCACAATCCTGAATTCAATATTTTGGCCGACCTCAAGATTTTAGCTTTCCACAATCCTGAATTCAAGATTTTGGCCGATTTCAAGATTTTAGCTTTCCAAAATCCTGAATTCAAGATTTTGGCCGATTTCAAGATTTTAGCTTTCCAAAATCCTGATTTTAAGATTCTGGCCGATTCCAAGATTTTAGCTTTCCAAAATCTTGATTTCAAGATTCTGGCCGATTTCAAGATTTTAGCTTTCCTAAATCCTGAATTCAAGATTTTGGCCGATGTCAAGATTTTAGCTTTCCAAAATCCTGAATTCAAGATTCTTTCGGATTTCAAGATTTTCGCTTTCCAAAATCCTGAATTCAAGATCTTGGCCAATTTCAAGATTTTAGCTTTCCAAAATCCTGAATTCAAGATCTTGGCCGATTTCAAGATTTTAGCTTTCCAAAATCCTGAATTCAAGATTTTGGCCGATTTCAAGATTTTAGCTTTCCATAATCCTGAATTCAAGATTTTGACCGATTTCAAGATTTTAGCTTTCCACAATCCTGAATTCAAGATTTTGGCCGATGTTAAGATTTTAGCTTTCCAAAATCCTGAATTTAACATTTTGGCCGATTTCAAGATTTTAGCTTTGCAAAATCCTGAATTCAAGATTTTCGCCCTTTTCAAGATTTTAGCTTTCAAAAACCCTGAATTCAAGATTTTGGCCGATTTACGGATTTTAGCTTTCCAAAATCCTGAATTCAAGATCTTGGCCGATTTCAAGATTTTAGCTTTCCAAAATCCTGAATTCAAGATCTTGGCCGATTTCAAGATTTTAGCTTTCCAAAATCCTGAATTTAAGATTTTGGCGGATTTTAAGATTTTAGCTTTCCAAAATCCTGAATTCAAGATTTTGGCCGATTTACAGAGTTTAGCTTTCCATAATCCTGAATTCAAGATCTTGGCCGATTTCAACATTTTAGCTTTCCACAATCCTGAATTCAAGATTTTGCTCGATTTACAGATTTTAGCTTTCCACAATCCTGAATTTAAGATTTTGGCCGATTTCAAGATTTTAGCTTTCCACAATCCTCAAATCAAGATTTTGGCCGACTTCAAGATTTTAGCTTTCCACAATCCTGAATTCAAGATTTCGGCCGATTTCAAGACTTTAGCTTTCCAAAATCCTGAATTCAAGATTTTGGCCGATTTCAAGATTTTAGCTTTCCAAAATCTTGATTTCAAGATTCTGGCCGATTTCAAGATTTTAGCTTTCCTAAATCCTGAATTCAAGATTTTGGCCGATGTCAAGATTTTAGCTTTCCAAAATCCTGAATTCAAGATCTTGGCCAATTTCAAGATTTTAGCTTTCCAAAATCCTGAATTCAAGATCTTGGCCGATTTCAAGATTTTAGCTTTCCATAATCCTGAATTCAAGATCTTGGCCGATTTCAAGATTTTAGCTTTCCAAAATCCTGAATTGAAGATTTTGGGCGATTTCAAGATTTTAGCTTTCCAAAATCCTGAATTTAAGATTTTTGCCGATTTTAAGATTTAAGCTTTCAGAAATCCTGAATTCAAGATTTTCGCCCTTTTCAAGATTTTAGCTTTCCAAAATCCTAAATTCAAGATTTTGGCCGATTTACGGATTTTAGCTTTCCATAATCCTGAATTCAAGATCTTGGCCGATTTCAAGATTTTAGCTTTCCACAATCCTGAATTCAAGATTTTGACCGATTTCAAGATTTTAGCTTTCCACAATCCTGAATTTAAGATTTTGGCCGATTTCAAGATTTTAGCTTTCCACGATCCTGAAATCAAGATTTTGGCCGACTTCAAGATTTTAGCTTTCCACAATCCTGAATTCAAGAATTTGGCCGATTTCAAGACTTTAGCTTTCCAAAATCCTGAATTCAAGATTTTGGCCGATTTCAAGATTTTAGCTTTCCAAAATCTTGATTTCAAGATTCTGGCCGATTTCAAGATTTTAGCTTTCCTAAATCCTGAATTCAAGATTTTGGCCGATGTCAAGATTTTAGCTTTCCAAAATTCTGAATTCATTATTCTGTCCGATTTCAAGATTTTCGCTTTCCAAAATCCTGAATTCAAGATCTTGGCCAATTTCAAGATTTTAGCTTTCCAAAATCTTGAATTCAAGATCTTGGCCGATTTCAAGATTTTAGCTTTCCAAAATCCTGAATTCAAGATTTTGGCCGATTTCAAGATTTTAGCTTTCCAAAATCCTGAATTCAAGATTTTCGCCCTTTTCAAGATTTTAGCTTTCCAAAATCCTGAGTTCAAGATTTTGGCCGATTTACGGATTTTAGCTTTCCAAAATCCTGAATTCAAGATCTTGGCCGATTTCAAGATTTTACCTTTCCAGAATCCTGAATTCAAGATTTTGACCGATTTCAATATTTTAGCTTTCCACAATCCTGAATACAAGATTTCAACCCATTTCAAAATTTTAGCTTTCCAAAATCCTGAATACAGGATTTTGGCCGATTTCAAGATTTTAGCTTTCCAAAACCCTGAATTCAAGATTTTGGCCTATGTCAAGTTTTTTGCTTTCCAAAATCCTGACTTCAAGATTTTGACCGATTTCAAGATTTTAGCTTTCCAAAATCCTGAATTCAAGATCTTGGCCGATTTCAAGATTTTAGCTTTCCACAATCCTGAATTCAATATTTTGGCCGACCTCAAGATTTTAGCTTTCCACAATCCTGAATTCAAGATTTTGGCCGATTTCAAGATTTTAGCTTTCCAAAATCCTGAATTCAAGATTTTGGCCGATTTCAAGATTTTAGCTTTCCAAAATCCTGATTTTAAGATTCTGGCCGATTCCAAGATTTTAGATTTCCAAAATCTTTATTTCAAGATTCTGGCCGACTTCAAGATTTTAGCTTTCCTAAATCCTGAATTCAAGATCTTGGCCGATTTCAAGATTTTAGCTTTCCAAAATCCTGAATTCAAGATCTTGGCCGATTTCAAGATTTTGGCTTTCCAAAATCCTGAATTCAAGATTTTGGCCGATTTCAAGATTTTAGCTTTCCATAATCCTGAATTCAGGATCTTGTCCGATTTCAAGATTTTAGCTTTCCAAAATCCTGAATTGAAGATTTTCGCCGATTTCAAGATTTTAGCTTTCCAAAATCCTGAATTTAAGATTTTGGCGGATTTTAAGATTTTAGCTTTCCAAAATCCTGAATTCAAGATTTTGGCCGATTTACGGAGTTTAGCTTTCCACAATCCTGAATTCAAGATCTTGGCCGATTTCAACATTTTAGCTTTCCACAATCCTGAATTCAAGATTTTGGCCGATTTCAAGATTTTAGCTTTCCAAAATCCTGATTTTAAGATTCTGGCCGATTCCAAGATTTTAGCTTTCCTCAATCCTGAATTCAATATTTTGGCCGACCTCAAGATTTTAGCTTTCCACAATCCTGAATTCAAGATTTTGGCCGATTTCAAGATTTTAGCTTTCCAAAATCCTGAATTCAAGATTTTGGCCGATTTCAAGATTTTAGCTTTCCAAAATCCTGATTTTAAGATTCTGGCCGATTCCAAGATTTTAGATTTCCAAAATCTTTATTTCAAGATTCTGGCCGATTTCAAGATTTTAGCTTTCCTAAATCCTGAATTCAAGATCTTGGCCGATGTCAAGATTTTAGCTTTCCAAAATCCTGAATTCAAGATTCTTTCGGATTTCAAGATTTTCGCTTTCCAAAATCCTGAATTCAAGATCTTGGCCAATTTCAAGATTTTAGCTTTCCAAAATCCTGAATTCAAGATCTTGGCCGATTTCAAGATTTTAGCTTTCCAAAATCCTGAATTCAAGATTTTGGCCGATTTCAAGATTTTAGCTTTCCATAATCCTGAATTCAAGATTTTGACCGATTTCAAGATTTTAGCTTTCCACAATCCTGAATTCAAGATTTTGGCCGATGTTAAGATTTTAGCTTTCCAAAATCCTGAATTTAACATTTTGGCCGATTTCAAGATTTTAGCTTTGCAAAATCCTGAATTCAAGATTTTCGCCCTTTTCAAGATTTTAGCTTTCAAAAACCCTGAATTCAAGATTTTGGCCGATTTACGGATTTTAGCTTTCCAAAATCCTGAATTCAAGATCTTGGCCGATTTCAAGATTTTAGCTTTCCAAAATCCTGAATTCAAGATCTTGGCCGATTTCAAGATTTTAGCTTTCCAAAATCCTGAATTTAAGATTTTGGCGGATTTTAAGATTTTAGCTTTCCAAAATCCTGAATTCAAGATTTTGGCCGATTTACAGAGTTTAGCTTTCCATAATCCTGAATTCAAGATCTTGGCCGATTTCAACATTTTAGCTTTCCACAATCCTGAATTCAAGATTTTGCTCGATTTACAGATTTTAGCTTTCCACAATCCTGAATTTAAGATTTTGGCCGATTTCAAGATTTTAGCTTTGAACAATCCTCAAATCAAGATTTTGGCCGACTTCAAGATTTTAGCTTTCCACAATCCTGAATTCAAGATTTCGGCCGATTTCAAGACTTTAGCTTTCCAAAATCCTGAATTCAAGATTTTGGCCGATTTCAAGATTTTAGCTTTCCAAAATCTTGATTTCAAGATTCTGGCCGATTTCAAGATTTTAGCTTTCCTAAATCCTGAATTCAAGATTTTGGCCGATGTCAAGATTTTAGCTTTCCAAAATCCTGAATTCAAGATCTTGGCCAATTTCAAGATTTTAGCTTTCCAAAATCCTGAATTCAAGATCTTGGCCGATTTCAAGATTTTAGCTTTCCATAATCCTGAATTCAAGATCTTGGCCGATTTCAAGATTTTAGCTTTCCAAAATCCTGAATTGAAGATTTTGGGCGATTTCAAGATTTTAGCTTTCCAAAATCCTGAATTTAAGATTTTTGCCGATTTTAAGATTTAAGCTTTCAGAAATCCTGAATTCAAGATTTTCGCCCTTTTCAAGATTTTAGCTTTCCAAAATCCTAAATTCAAGATTTTGGCCGATTTACGGATTTTAGCTTTCCATAATCCTGAATTCAAGATCTTGGCCGATTTCAAGATTTTAGCTTTCCACAATCCTGAATTCAAGATTTTGACCGATTTCAAGATTTTAGCTTTCCACAATCCTGAATTTAAGATTTTGGCCGATTTCAAGATTTTAGCTTTCCACGATCCTGAAATCAAGATTTTGGCCGACTTCAAGATTTTAGCTTTCCACAATCCTGAATTCAAGAATTTGGCCGATTTCAAGACTTTAGCTTTCCAAAATCCTGAATTCAAGATTTTGGCCGATTTCAAGATTTTAGCTTTCCAAAATCTTGATTTCAAGATTCTGGCCGATTTCAAGATTTTAGCTTTCCTAAATCCTGAATTCAAGATTTTGGCCGATGTCAAGATTTTAGCTTTCCAAAATTCTGAATTCATTATTCTGTCCGATTTCAAGATTTTCGCTTTCCAAAATCCTGAATTCAAGATCTTGGCCAATTTCAAGATTTTAGCTTTCCAAAATCTTGAATTCAAGATCTTGGCCGATTTCAAGATTTTAGCTTTCCAAAATCCTGAATTCAAGATTTTGGCCGATTTCAAGATTTTAGCTTTCCAAAATCCTGAATTCAAGATTTTCGCCCTTTTCAAGATTTTAGCTTTCCAAAATCCTGAGTTCAAGATTTTGGCCGATTTACGGATTTTAGCTTTCCAAAATCCTGAATTCAAGATCTTGGCCGATTTCAAGATTTTACCTTTCCAGAATCCTGAATTCAAGATTTTGACCGATTTCAATATTTTAGCTTTCCACAATCCTGAATACAAGATTTCAACCCATTTCAAAATTTTAGCTTTCCAAAATCCTGAATTCAAGATCTTGGCCAATTTCAAGATTTTAGCTTTCCAAAATCCTGATTTTAAGATTCTGGCCGATTCCAAGATTTTAGATTTCCAAAATCTTTATTTCAAGATTCTGGCCGACTTCAAGATTTTAGCTTTCCTAAATCCTGAATTCAAGATCTTGGCCGATTTCAAGATTTTAGCTTTCCAAAATCCTGAATTCAAGATCTTGGCCGATTTCAAGATTTTGGCTTTCCAAAATCCTGAATTCAAGATTTTGGCCGATTTCAAGATTTTAGCTTTCCATAATCCTGAATTCAGGATCTTGTCCGATTTCAAGATTTTAGCTTTCCAAAATCCTGAATTGAAGATTTTCGCCGATTTCAAGATTTTAGCTTTCCAAAATCCTGAATTTAAGATTTTGGCGGATTTTAAGATTTTAGCTTTCCAAAATCCTGAATTCAAGATTTTGGCCGATTTACGGAGTTTAGCTTTCCACAATCCTGAATTCAAGATCTTGGCCGATTTCAACATTTTAGCTTTCCACAATCCTGAATTCAAGATTTTGGCCGATTTCAAGATTTTAGCTTTCCAAAATCCTGATTTTAAGATTCTGGCCGATTCCAAGATTTTAGCTTTCCTCAATTCTGAATTCAATATTTTGGCCGACCTCAAGATTTTAGCTTTCCACAATCCTGAATTCAAGATTTTGGCCGATTTCAAGATTTTAGCTTTCCAAAATCCTGAATTCAAGATTTTGGCCGATTTCAAGATTTAAGCTTTCCAAAATCCTGAATTCAAGATTTTGGCCGATTTCAAGATTTAAGCTTTCCAAAATCCTGAATTCAAGATTTTGGCCGATTTCAAGATTTTAGCTTTCCATAATCCTGAATTCAGGATCTTGTCCGATTTCAAGATTTTAGCTTTCCAAAATCCTGAATTGAAGATTTTCGCCGATTTCAAGATTTTAGCTTTCCAAAATCCTGAATTTAAGATTTTGGCGGATTTTAAGATTTTAGCTTTCCACAATCCTGAATTCAAGATTTTGGCCGATTTACGGAGTTTAGCTTTCCACAATCCTGAATTCAAGATCTTGGCCGATTTCAAGATTTTAGCTTTCCAAAATCCTGAATTCAAGATTTTGGCCGATTTCAAGATTTTAGCTTTCCAAAATCCTGATTTTAAGATTCTGGCCGATTCCAAGATTTTAGATTTCCAAAATCTTTATTTCAAGATTCTGGCCGATTTCAAGATTTTAGCTTTCCTAAATCCTGAATTCAAGATCTTGGCCGATTTCAAGATTTTAGCTTTCCAAAATCCTGAATTCAAGATCTTGGCCGATTTCAAGATTTTGGCTTTCCAAAATCCTGAATTCAAGATTTTGGCCGATTTCAAGATTTTAGCTTTCCATAATCCTGAATTCAGGATCTTGTCCGATTTCAAGATTTTAGCTTTCCAAAATCCTGAATTGAAGATTTTCGCCGATTTCAAGATTTTAGCTTTCCAAAATCCTGAATTTAAGATTTTGGCGGATTTTAAGATTTTAGCTTTCCAAAATCCTGAATTCAAGATTTTGGCCGATTTACGGAGTTTAGCTTTCCACAATCCTGAATTCAAGATCTTGGCCGATTTCAACATTTTAGCTTTCCACAATCCTGAATTCAGGATCTTGTCCGATTTCAAGATTTTAGCTTTCCAAAATCCTGAATTGAAGATTTTCGCCGATTTCAAGATTTTAGCTTTCCAAAATCCTGAATTTAAGATTTTGGCGGATTTTAAGATTTTAGCTTTCCAAAATCCTGAATTCAAGATTTTGGGCGATTTACGGAGTTTAGCTTTCCACAATCCTGAATTCAAGATCTTGGCCGATTTCAACATTTTAGCTTTCCACAATCCTGAATTCAAGATTTTGGCCGATTTACAGATTTTAGCTTTCAACAATCCTGAATTTAAGATTTTGGCCGATTTCAAGATTTTAGCTTTCCACAATCCTGAAATCAAGATTTTGGCCGACTTCAAGATTTTAGCTTTCCACAATCCTGAATTCAAGATTTTGGCCGATTTCAAGACTTTAGCTTTCCAAAATCCTGAATTCAAGATTTTGGCCGATTTCAAGATTTTAGCTTTCCAAAATCTTGATTTCAAGATTCTGGCCGATTTCAAGATTTTAGCTTTCCTAAATCCTGAATTCAAGATTTTGGCCGATGTCAAGATTGTAGCTTTCCAAAATCCTGAATTCAAGATTCTGTCCGATTTCAAGATTTTCGCTTTCCAAAATCCTGAATTCAAGATCTTGGCCAATTTCAAGATTTTAGCTTTCCAAAATCCTGAATTCAAGATCTTGGCCGATTTCAAGATCTTAGCTTTCCATAATCCTGAATTCAAAATCTTGGCCGATGTTAAGATTTTAGCTTTCCAAAATCCTGAATTGAAGATTTTGGGCGATTTCAAGATTTTAGCTTTCCAAAATCCTGAATTTAAGATTTTTGCCGATTTTAAGATTTAAGCTTTCAGAAATCCTGAATTCAAGATTTTCGCCCTTTTCAAGATTTTAGCTTTCCAAAATCTTAAATTCAAGATTTTGGCCGATTTACGGATTTTAGCTTTCCATAATCCTGAATTCAAGATCTTGGCCGATTTCAAGATTTTAGCTTTCCACAATCCTGAATTCAAGATTTTGACCGATTTCAAGATTTTAGCTTTCCACAATCCTGAATTTAAGATTTTGGCCGATTTCAAGATTTTAGCTTTCCACAATCCTGAAATCAAGATTTTGGCCGACTTCAAGATTTTAGCTTTCCACAATCCTGAATTCAAGATTTTGACCGATTTCAAGACTTTAGCTTTCCAAAATCCTGAATTCAAGATTTTGGCCGATTTCAAGATTTTAGCTTTCCAAAATCTTGATTTCAAGATTCTGGCCGATTTCAAGATTTTAGCTTTCCTAAATCCTGAATTCAAGATTTTGGCCGATGTCAAGATTTTAGCTTTCCAAAATCCTGAATTCATTATTCTGTCCGATTTCAAGATTTTCGCTTTCCAAAATCCTGAATTCAAGATCTTGGCCAATTTCAAGATTTTAGCTTTCGAAAATCTTGAATTAAAGATCTTGGCCGATTTCAAGATTTTAGCTTTCCAAAATCCTGAATTCAAGATTTTGGCCGATTTCAAGATTTTAGCTTTCCATAATCCTGAATTCAAGATCTTGGCCGATTTCAAGATTTTACCTGTTCACAATCCTGAATTCAAGATTTTGACCGATTTCAAGATTTTAGCTTTCCACAATCCTGAATTCAAGATTTTGGCCGATTTCAAGATTTTAGCTTTCCAAAATCCTGAATTCAAGATTTTCGCCCTTTTGAAGATTTTAGCTTTCCAAAATCCTGAGTTCAAGATTTTGGCCGATTTACGGATTTTAGCTTTCCAAAATCCTGAATTCAAGATCTTGGCCGATTTCAAGATTTTACCTTTCCACAATCCTAAATTCAAGATTTTGACCGATTTCAATATTTTAGCTTTCCACAATCCTGAATACAAGATTTTAACCCATTTCAAAATTTTAGCTTTCCAAAATCCTGAATACAGGATTTTGGCCGATTTCAAGATTTTAGCTTTCCAAAACCCTGAATTCAACATTTTGGCCGATGTCAAGTTTTTTGCTTTCCAAAATCCTGACTTCAAGATTTTGACCGATTTCAAGATTTTAGCTTTCCAAAATCCTGAATTCAAGATCTTGGCCGATTTCAAGATTTTAGCTTTCCACAATCCTGAATTCAATATTTTGGCCGACCTCAAGATTTTAGCTTTCCACAATCCTGAATTCAAGATTTTGGCCGATTTCAAGATTTTAGCTTTCCAAAATCCTGAATTCAAGATTTTGGCCGATTTCAAGATTTTAGCTTTCCAAAATCCTGATTTTAAGATTCTGGCCGATTCCAAGATTTTAGCTTTCCAAAATCTTGATTTCAAGATTCTGGCCGATTTCAAGATTTTAGCTTTCCTAAATCCTGAATTCAAGATTTTGGCCGATGTCAAGATTTTAGCTTTCCAAAATCCTGAATTCAAGATTCTTTCGGATTTCAAGATTTTCGCTTTCCAAAATCCTGAATTCAAGATCTTGGCCAATTTCAAGATTTTAGCTTTCCAAAATCCTGAATTCAAGATCTTGGCCGATTTCAAGATTTTAGCTTTCCAAAATCCTGAATTCAAGATTTTGGCCGATTTCAAGATTTTAGCTTTCCATAATCCTCAATTCAAGATTTTGACCGATTTCAAGATTTTAGCTTTCCACAATCCTGAATTCAAGATTTTGGCCGATGTTAAGATTTTAGCTTTCCAAAATCCTGAATTTAAGATTTTGGCCGATTTCAAGATTTTAGCTTTGCAAAATACTGAATTCAAGATTTTCGCCCTTTTCAAGATTTTAGCTTTCAAAAACCCTGAATTCAAGATTTTGGCCGATTTACGGATTTTAGCTTTCCAAAATCCTGAATTCAAGATCTTGGCCGATTTCAAGATTTTAGCTTTCCAAAATCCTGAATTCAAGATCTTGGCCGATTTCAAGATTTTAGCTTTCCACAATCCTGAATTCAAGATTTTGGCCGATATCAAGATTTTAGCTTTCCAAAATCCTGATTTCAAGATTCTGGAAGATTTCAAGATTTTAGCTTTCCAAAATCTTGAATTCAAGATTTTGGCCGATGTCAAGATTTTAGCTTTCCAAAACCCTGAATTCAATATTCTGGCCGATTTCAAGATTTTAGCTTCCCAAAATCCTGAATTCAAGATCTTGGCCGATTTCAAGATTTTAGCTTTCGAAAATCTTGAATTCAAGATCTTGGCCGATTTCAAGATTTTGGCTTTCCAAAATCCTGAATTCAAGATTTTGGCCGATTTCAAGATTTTAGCTTTCCAAAATCCTGAATTTAAGATTTTGGCGGATTTTAAGATTTTAGCTTTCCAAAATCCTGAATTCAAGATTTTGGCCGATTTACGGAGTTTAAATTTCCATAATCCTGAATTCAAGATCTTGGCCGATTTCAACATTTTAGCTTTCCACAATCCTGAATTCAAGATTTTGGCCGATTTACAGATTTTAGCTTTCCACAATCCTGAATTTAAGATTTTGGCCGATTTCAAGATTTTAGCTTTCCACAATCCTGAAATCAAGATTTTGGCCGACTTCAAGATTTTAGCTTTCCACAATCCTGAATTCAAGATTTTGGCCGATTTCAAGATTTTAGCTTTCCATAATCCTGAATTCAAGATCTTGGCCGATTTCAAGATTTTAGCTTTTCACAATCCTGAATTCAAGATTTTGACCGATTTCAAGATTTTAGCTTTCCACAATCCTGAATTCAAGATTTCGGCCGATGTTAAGATTTTAGCTTTCCAAAATCCTGAATTCAAGATTTTGGCCAATTTCAAGATTTTAGCTTTGCAAAATCCTGAATTCAAGATTTTCGCCCTTTTCAAGATTTTAGCTTTCAAAAATCCTGAATTCAAGATTTTGGCCGATTTACGGATTTTAGCTTTCCAAAATCCTGAATTCAAGATCTTGGCCGATTTCAAGATTTTAGCTTTCCACAATCCTGAATTCAAGATTTTGACCGATTTCAATATTTTAGCTTTCCAAAATCTTGAATTCAAGATTTTGGCCGATGTCAAGATTTTAGCTTTCCAAAACCCTGAATTCAATATTCTGGCCGATTTCAAGATTTTAGCTTCCCAAAATCCTGAATTCAAGATCTTGGCCGATTTCAAGATTTTAGCTTTCCAAAATCCTGAATTCAAGATCTTGGCCGAATTCAAGATTTTGGCTTTCCAAAATCCTGAATTCAAGATTTTGGCCGAGTTCAAGATTTTAGCTTTCCATAATCCTGAATTCAAGATCTTGTCCGATTTCAAGATTTTAGCTTTCCAAAATCCGGAATTGAAGATTTTCGCCGATTTCAAGATTTTAGCTTTCCAAAATCCTGAATTTAAGATTTTGGCGGATTTTAAGATTTTAGCTTTCCAAAATCCTGAATTCAAGATTTTGGCCGATTTACGGAGTTTAGCTTTCCATAATCCTGAATTCAAGATCTTGGCCGATTTCAACATTTTAGCTTTCCACAATCCTGAATTCAAGATTTTGGCCGATTTACAGATTTTAGCTTTCCACAATCCTGAATTTAAGATTTTGGCCGACTTCAAGATTTTAGCTTTCCACTCCTGAATTCAAGATTTTGGCCGATTTCAAGACTTTAGCTTTCCAAAATCCTGAATTCAAGATTTTGGCCGATTTCAAGATTTTAGCTTTCGAAAATCTTGATTTCAAGATTCTGGCCGATTTCAAGATTTTAGCTTTCCTAAATCCTGAATTCAAGATTTTGGCCGATGTCAACATTTTAGCTTTCCAAAATCCTGAATTCAAGATTCTGTCCGATTTCAAGATTTTCGCTTTCCAAAATCCTGAATTCAAGATCTTGGCCAATTTCAAGATTTTAGCTTTCCAAAATCCTGAATTCAAGATCTTGGCCGATTTCAAGATTTTAGCTTTCAAAAATCCTGAATTCAAGATTTTGGCCGATTTGCGGATTTTAGCTTTCCAAAATCCTGAATTCAAGATCTTGGCCGATTTTAAGATTTTAGCTTTCCACAATCCTGAATTCAAGATTTTGACCGATTTCAATATTTTAGCTTTCCACAATCCTGAATTCAAGATTTTAGCCCATTTCAAAATTTTAGCTTTCCAAAATCCTGAATACAGGATTTTGGCCGATTTCAAGATTTTAGCTTTCCAAAACCCTGAATTTAAGATTTTGGCCGATGTCAAGTTTTTTGCTTTCCAAAATCCTGACTTCAAGATTTTGACCGATTTCAAGATTTTAGCTTTCCAAAATCCTGAATTCAAGATCTTGGCCGATTTCAAGATTTTAGCTTTCCACAATCCTGAATTCAATATTTTGGCCGACTTCAAGATTTTAGCTTTCCACAATCCTGAATTCAAGATTTTGGCCGATTTCAAGATTTTAGCTTTCCAAAATCCTGAATTCAAGATTTTGGCCGATTTCAAGATTTTAGCTTTCCAAAATCCTGATTTCAAGATTCTGGCCGATTTCAAGATTTTAGTTTTCCAAAATCCTGAATTCAAGATTTTGGCCGATGTCAAGATTTTAGCTTTCCAAAATCCTGAATTCAAGATTCTGGCCGATTTCAAGATTTTAGCTTTCAGAAATCCTGAATTCAAGATTCTGGCCGATTTCAAGATTTTAGTTTTCCAAAATCCTGAATTCAAGATTTTGGCCGATTTACGGATTTTAGCTTTCCAAAATCCTGAATTCAAGATCTTGGCCGATTTCAAGATTTTAGCTTTCCACAATCCTGAATTCAAGATTTTGGCCGATTTCAAGATTTTAGCTTTCCAAAATCCTGAATTCAAGATTTTTGCCGATTTCAAGATTTTAGCTTTCCAAAATCCTGATTTCAAGATTCTGGAAGATTTCAAGATTTTAGCTTTCCAAAATCCTGATTTCAAGATTCTGGAAGATTTCAAGATTTTAGCTTTCCAAAATCCTGAATTCAAGATCTTGTTCGATTTCAAGATTTTAGCTTTCCAAAATCCTGAATTCAAGATCTTGGCCGATTTCAAGATTTTGGCTTTCCAAAATCCTGAATTCAAGATTTTGGCCGATTTCAAGATTTTAGCTTTCCATAATCCTGAATTCAAGATCTTGTCCGATTTCAAGATTTTAGCTTTCCAAAATCCTGAATTGAAGATTTTCGCCGATTTCAAGATTTTAGCTTTCCAAAATCCTGAATTTAAGATTTTGGCGGATTTTAAGATTTTAGCTTTCCAAAATCCTGAATTCAAGATTTTGGCCGATTTACGGATTTTAGCTTTCCATAATCCTGAATTCAAGATCTTGGCCGATTTCAACATTTTAGCTTTCCACAATCCTGAATTCAAGATTTTGGCCGATTTACAGATTTTAGCTTTCCACAATCCTGAATTTAAGATTTTGGCCGTCTTCAAGATTTTAGCTTTCCACAATCCTGAAATCAAGATTTTGGCCGACTTCAAGATTTTAGCTTTCCACAATCCTGAATTCAAGATTTTGGCCGATTTCAAGACGTTAGCTTTCCAAAATCCTGAATTCAAGATTTTGGCCGATTTCAAGATTTTAGCTTTCCAAAATTTTGATTTCAAGATTCTGGCCGATTTCAAGATTTTAGCTTTCCTAAATCCTGAATTCAAGATTTTCGCCGATGTCAAGATTTTAGCTTTCCACAATCCTGAATTCAAGATTTTGGCCGATTTTAAGATTTTAGCTTTCCAAAATCCTGAATTCAAGATTTTCGCCATTTTCAAGATTTTAGCTTTGCACAATCCTGAATTCAATATTTTGGCCGATTTACGGATTTTAGCTTTCCAAAATCCTGAAATCATGAAATCTTGGCCGATTTCAAGATTTTAGCTTTCCACAATCCTGAATTCAATATTTTGGCCGACTTCAAGATTTTAGCTTTCCACAATCCTGAATTCAAGATTTTGGCCGATTTCAAGATTTTAGCTTTCCAAAATCCTAAATTCAAGATTTTGGCCGATTTCAAGATTTTAGCTTTCCAAAATCGTGAATTCAAGATTTTGGCCGATTTACGGATTTTAGCTTTCCAAAATCCTGAATTCAAGATCTTGGCCGATTTCAAGATTTTAGCTTTGCACAATACTGAATTCAAGATTTTGACCGATTTCAATATTTTAGCTTTCCACAATCCTGAATTCAAGATTTTAACCCATTTCAAGATTTTAGCTTTCCAAAACCCTGAATCAAGATTTTGGCCGATGTCAAGTTTTTTGCTTTCCACAATCCTGAATTCAAGATTTTGGCCGATTTCAAGAGTTTAGCTTTCCAAAATCCTGAATTCAAGATTTTGGCCGATTTCAAGATTTTAGCTTTCCAAAATCCTGAATTCAAGATTCTGGCCGATTTCAAGATTTTAGCTTTCCAAAATCCTGATTTCAAGATTCTGGCCGATTTAAATATTTTAGCTTTCCACAGTCCTGAATTCAAGATTTTAACCCATTTCAAGATTTTAGCTTTCCAATATCCTGATTTCAAGATTCTGGCCGATTTAAATATTTTAGCTTTCCACAGTCTTGAATTCAAGATTTTAACCCACTTCAAGATTTTAGCTTTCCAAAATCCTGAATTCAAGATCTTGGCCGATTTCAAGATTTTAGCTTTGCACAATCCTGAATTCAAGATTTTGACCGATTTCAATATTTTAGCTTTCCACAATCCTGAATTCAAGATTTTAACCCATTTCAAGATTTTAGGTTTCCAAAACCCTGAATCAAGATATTGGCCGATGTCAAGTTTTTTTTCTTTCCACAATCCTGAATTCAAGATTTTGGCCGATTTCAAGAGTTTAGCTTTCCAAAATCCTGAATTCAAGATTTTGGCCGATTTCAAGATTTTAGCTTTCCAAAATCCTGAATTCAAGATTCTGGCCGATTTCAAGATTTTAGGTTTCCAAAATCCTGATTTCAAGATTCTGGCCGATTTAAATATTTTAGCTTTCCACAGTCCTGAATTCAAGATTTTAACCCATTACAAGATTTTAGCTTTCCAATATCCTGATTTCAAGATTCTGGCCGATTTAAATATTTTAGCTTTCCACAGTCTTGAATTCAAGATTTTAACCCACTTCAAGATTTTAGCTTTCCAAAATCCTGAATACAAGATTTTAGCTTTCCAAAGCCTGAATTCAAGATTTTGGAAGATTTCAAGATTTTAGCTTTCCACAATCCTGAATTCAAGATTTTTGCCGATTTCAAGATTTTAGCTTTCCAAAATCCTGAATGGAAGATTTTGGCAGATTTCAAGATTTTAGCTTTCCAAAATCCTGATTTCAAGATTCTGGAAGATTTCAAGATTTTAGGTTTCCAAAATCCTAAATTCAAGATTTTGGCCGATGTCAAGATTTTAGCTTTCCAAAATCCTGAATTCAAGATTCTGGCCGATTTCAAGATTTTAGTTTCCCAAAATCCTGAATTCAAGATCTTGGCCGATTTCAAGATTTTAGCTTTGCAAAATCCTGAATTCAAGATCTTGACCGATTTCAAGATTTTGGCTTTCCAAAATCCTGAATTCAAGATTTTGGCCGATTTCAAAATTTTAGCATTCCATAATCCTGAATTCAAGATCTTGGCCGATTTCAAGATTTTAGCTTTCCAAAATCCTGAATTGAAGATATTGGCCGATTTCAAGATTTTAGCTTTCCAAAACCTTGAATTTAAGATTTTGGCCGATTTTAAGATTTTAGCTTTCCAAAATCCTGAATTCAAGATTTTCGCCCTTTTCAAGATTTTAGCTTTCCACAATCCTGAATTCAAGATTTTGGCCGATTTACGGATTTTAGCTTTCCATAATCCTGACTTCAAGATCTTGGCCGATTTCAACATTTAAGCTTTCCACAATCCTGAATTCAAGATTTTGACCGATTTCAAGATTTTAGCTTTCCACAATCCTGAATTTAAGATTTTGGCCGATTTCAAGATTTTAGCTTTCCACGATCCTGAAATCAAGATTTTGGCGGACTTCAAGATTTTAGCTTTCCACAATCCTGAATTCAAGAATTTGGCCGATTTCAAGACTTTAGCTTTCCAAAATCCTGAATTCAAGATTTTGGCCGATTTCAAGATTTTAGCTTTCCAAAATCTTGATTTCAAGATTCTGGCCGATTTCAAGATTTTAGCTTTCCTAAATCCTGAATTCAAAATTTTGGCCGCGGTCAAGATTTTAGCTCTCCAAAATCCTGAATTCAAGATTCTGGCCGATTTCAAGATTTTCGCTTTCCAAAATCCTGAATTCAAGAACTTGGCCGATTTCAAGATTTTAGCTTTCCAAAATCCTGAATTCAAGATCTTGGCTGATTTGAAGATTTTATCTTTCCAAAATCCTGAATTCAAGATTTTGCCCGATTTCAAGATTTTAGCTTTCCATAATCCTGAATTCAAGATGTTGGCCGATTTCAAGATTTTAGCTTTCCACAATCCTGAATTCAAGATTTTGACCGATTTCAAGATTTTAGCTTTCCACAATCCTGAATTCAAGATTTTGGCCGATTTCAAGATTTTAGCTTTCCAAAATCCTGAATTCAAGATTTTCGCCATTTTCAAGATTTTAGCATTCCACAATCCTGAATTCAAGCTTTTGGCCGATTTACGGATTTTAGCTTTCCAAAATCCTGAATTCAAGATCTTGGCCGATTTGAAGATTTTAGCCTTCCACAATCCTGAATTCAAAATTTTGGCCGATGTCAAGATTGTAGCTTTCCAAAATCCTGACTTCAAGATTCTGGCCGATTTCAAGATTTTAGCTTTCCAAAATCCTGAATCGAAGATCTTTGCCGATTTCAAGATTTTAGCTTTCCAAAATCCTGAATTCAAGATTTTTGCCCTTTTCAAGATTTAAGCTTTCCAAAATCCTGAATTGAAGATTTTGGCCGATTTACGGAATTTAGCTTTCCAAAATCCTGAATTCAAGATCTTGGCCGATTTCAAGATTTTAGCTTTCCACAATCCTGAATTTAAGATTTTGGCCGATTTCAAGATTTTAGCTTTCCACAATCCTGAAATCAAGATTTTGGCCGACTTCAAGATTTTAGCTTTCCACAATCCTGAATTGAAGATTTTGGCCGATTTCAAGACTTTAGCTTTCCAAAATCCTGAATTCAAGATTTTGGCCGATTTCAAGATTTTAGCTTTCCAAAATCTTGATTTCAAGATTCTGGCCGATTTCAAGATTTTAGCTTTCCTAAATCCTGAATTCAAAATTTTGGCCGAGGTCAAGATTTTAGCTCTCCAAAATCCTGAATTCAAGATTCTGGCCTATTTCAAGATTTTCGCTTTCCAAAATCCTGAATTCAAGAACTTGGCCGATTTCAAGATTTTAGCTTTCCAAAATCCTGAATTCAAGATCTTGGCTGATTTGAAGATTTTATCTTTCCAAAATCCTGAATTCAAGATTTTGCCCGATTTCAAGATTTTAGCTTTCCATAATCCTGAATTCAAGATGTTGGCCGATTTCAAGATTTTAGCTTTCCACAATCCTGAATTCAAGATTTTGACCGATTTCAAGATTTTAGCTTTCCACAATCCTGAATTCAAGATTTTGGCCGATTTCAAGATTTTAGCTTTCCAAAATCCTGAATTCAAGATTTTCGCCATTTTCAAGATTTTAGCTTTCCACAATCCTGAATTCAAGCTTTTGGCCGATTTACGGATTTTAGCTTTCCAAAATCCTGAATTCAAGATCTTGGCCGATTTCAAGATTTTAGCCTTCCACAATCCTGAATTCAAAATTTTGGCCGATGTCAAGATTGTAGCTTTCCAAAATCCTGACTTCAAGATTCTGGCCGATTTCAAGATTTTAGCTTTCCAAAATCCTGAATTCAAGATCTTGGCCGATTTCAAGATTTTAGCTTTCCAAAATCCTGAATCGAAGATCTTTGCCGATTTCAAGATTTTAGCTTTCCAAAATGCTCAATTCAAGATTTTTGCCCTTTTCAAGATTTAAGCTTTCCAAAATCCTGAATTCAAGATTTTGGCCGATTTACGGAATTTAGCTTTCCAAAATCCTGAATTCAAGATCTTGGCCGATTTCAAGATTTTAGCTTTCCACAATCCTGAATTAAAGATTTTGACCGATTTCAAGATTTTAGCTTTCCACAATCCTGAATTCAAGATTTTGGCCGATTTCAAGATTTTAGCTTTCCACAATCCTGAATTCAAGATTTTGGCCGATTTACGGATTTTAGCTTTCCAAAATCCTGAATTCAAGATCTTGGCCGATTTCAAGATTTTAGCTTTCCACAATCCTGAATTCCAGATTTTGGCCGATTTCAAGATTTTAGCTTTCCAAAATCGTGAATTCAAGATTTTGCCCGATTTCAAGATTTTAGCTTTCCAAAATCCTGAGTTCAAGATTCTGGCCGATTTCAAAATTTTAGCTTTCCAAAATCCTGAATTCAAGATTTTGGCCGATTTCAAGATTTTAGCTTTCCAAAATACTGAATTCAAGATTTTGGCCGATTTCAAGATTTTAGCTTTCCAAAACCCTGAATTCAAGATTTTGGCCGATTTCAAGATTTTAGCTTTCCAAAATACTGAATTCAAGATTTTGGCCGATTTCAAGATTTTAGCTTTCCAAAATCCTAAATTCAAGATTTTTTACCTTTTCAAGATTTAAGCTTTCCAAAATCCTGAATTCAAGACTTTGGCCGATTTACGGATTTTAGCTTTGCAAAATCCTGAATTCAGGATCTTGGCCGATTTCAAGATTTTAGCTTTCCACAATCCTGAATTCAAGATTTTGGCCGATTTCAAGATTTTAGCTTTCCATAATCCTGAATTGAAGATCTTTGCCGATTTCAAGATTTTAGCTTTCCAAAATCCTGAATTCAAGATTTTTGCCCTTTTCAAGAATTAAGCTTTCCAAAATCCTGAATTCAAGATTTTGGCCGATTTACGGAATTTAGCTTTCCAAAATCCTGAATTCAAGATCTTGGCCGATTTCAAGATTTTAGCTTTGCACAATCCTGAATTCAAGATTTTGACTGATTTCAAGATTTTAGCTTTCCACAATCCTGAATTCAAGATTTTGGCCGATTTTAAGATTTTAGCTTTCCACAATCCTGAATTCAAGATTTTGGCCGATTTACGGATTTTAGCTTTCCAAAATCCTGAATTCAAGATCTTGGCCGATTTCAAGATTTTACCTTTCCACAATCCTGAATTCAAGATTTTAGCCGACTTCAAGATTTTAGCTTTCCGCAATCCTGAATTCAAGATTTTGGCCGATTTCAAGATTTTAGCTTTCCAAAATCGTGAATTCAAGATTTTGCCCGATTTCAAGATTTTAGCTTTCCAAAATCCTGAGTTCAAGATTCTGGCCGATTTCAAGATTTTAGCTTTCCAAAATCCTGAATTCAAGATTTTGGCCGATGTCAAGATTTTAGCTTTCCAAAATCCTGAATTCAAGATCTTGGCCGATTTCAAGATTTTAGCTTTCGAAAATCCGGAATACAAGATTTTGGCCGATTTCAAGATTTTAGCTTTCCAAAATTCTGAATTCAAGATCTTGGCCGATTTCAAGATTTTAGCTTTCCACAATCCTGAATTCAAGATTTTGGCCGATTTCAAGATTTTAGCTTTCCAAAATCCTGAATTCAAGATTTTCGCCATTTTCAAGATTTTAGCATTCCACAATCCTGAATTCAAGCTTTTGGCCGATTTACGGATTTTAGCTTTCCAAAATCCTGAATTCAAGATCTTGGCCGATTTGAAGATTTTAGCCTTCCACAATCCTGAATTCAAAATTTTGGCCGATGTCAAGATTGTAGCTTTCCAAAATCCTGACTTCAAGATTCTGGCCGATTTCAAGATTTTAGCTTTCCAAAATCCTGAATCGAAGATCTTTGCCGATTTCAAGATTTTAGCTTTCCAAAATCCTGAATTCAAGATTTTTGCCCTTTTCAAGATTTAAGCTTTCCAAAATCCTGAATTGAAGATTTTGGCCGATTTACGGAATTTAGCTTTCCAAAATCCTGAATTCAAGATCTTGGCCGATTTCAAGATTTTAGCTTTCCACAATCCTGAATTTAAGATTTTGGCCGATTTCAAGATTTTAGCTTTCCACAATCCTGAAATCAAGATTTTGGCCGACTTCAAGATTTTAGCTTTCCACAATCCTGAATTGAAGATTTTGGCCGATTTCAAGATTTTAGCTTTCCAAAATCGTGAATTCAAGATTTTGCCCGATTTCAAGATTTTAGCTTTCCAAAATCCTGAGTTCAAGATTCTGGCCGATTTCAAGATTTTAGCTTTCCAAAATCCTGAATTCAAGATTTTGGCCGATGTCAAGATTTTAGCTTTCCAAAATCCTGAATTCAAGATCTTGGCCGATTTCAAGATTTTAGCTTTCGAAAATCCGGAATACAAGATTTTGGCCGATTTCAAGATTTTAGCTTTCCAAAATTCTGAATTCAAGATCTTGGCCGATTTCAAGATTTTAGCTTTCCACAATCCTGAATTCAAGATTTTGGCCGATTTCAAGATTTTAGCTTTCCAAAATCCTGAATTCAAGATTTTCGCCATTTTCAAGATTTTAGCATTCCACAATCCTGAATTCAAGCTTTTGGCCGATTTACGGATTTTAGCTTTCCAAAATCCTGAATTCAAGATCTTGGCCGATTTGAAGATTTTAGCCTTCCACAATCCTGAATTCAAAATTTTGGCCGATGTCAAGATTGTAGCTTTCCAAAATCCTGACTTCAAGATTCTGGCCGATTTCAAGATTTTAGCTTTCCAAAATCCTGAATCGAAGATCTTTGCCGATTTCAAGATTTTAGCTTTCCAAAATCCTGAATTCAAGATTTTTGCCCTTTTCAAGATTTAAGCTTTCCAAAATCCTGAATTGAAGATTTTGGCCGATTTACGGAATTTAGCTTTCCAAAATCCTGAATTCAAGATCTTGGCCGATTTCAAGATTTTAGCTTTCCACAATCCTGAATTTAAGATTTTGGCCGATTTCAAGATTTTAGCTTTCCACAATCCTGAAATCAAGATTTTGGCCGACTTCAAGATTTTAGCTTTCCACAATCCTGAATTGAAGATTTTGGCCGATTTCAAGACTTTAGCTTTCCAAAATCCTGAATTCAAGATTTTGGCCGATTTCAAGATTTTAGCTTTCCAAAATCTTGATTTCAAGATTCTGGCCGATTTCAAGATTTTAGCTTTCCTAAATCCTGAATTCAAAATTTTGGCCGAGGTCAAGATTTTAGCTCTCCAAAATCCTGAATTCAAGATTCTGGCCTATTTCAAGATTTTCGCTTTCCAAAATCCTGAATTCAAGAACTTGGCCGATTTCAAGATTTTAGCTTTCCAAAATCCTGAATTCAAGATCTTGGCTGATTTGAAGATTTTATCTTTCCAAAATCCTGAATTCAAGATTTTGCCCGATTTCAAGATTTTAGCTTTCCATAATCCTGAATTCAAGATGTTGGCCGATTTCAAGATTTTAGCTTTCCACAATCCTGAATTAAAGATTTTGACCGATTTCAAGATTTTAGCTTTCCACAATCCTGAATTCAAGATTTTGGCCGATTTCAAGATTTTAGCTTTCCAAAATCCTGAATTCAAGATTTTCGCCATTTTCAAGATTTTAGCTTTCCACAATCCTGAATTCAAGCTTTTGGCCGATTTACGGATTTTAGCTTTCCAAAATCCTGAATTCAAGATCTTGGCCGATTTCAAGATTTTAGCCTTCCACAATCCTGAATTCAAAATTTTGGCCGATGTCAAGATTGTAGCTTTCCAAAATCCTGACTTCAAGATTCTGGCCGATTTCAAGATTTTAGCTTTCCAAAATCCTGAATTCAAGATCTTGGCCGATTTCAAGATTTTAGCTTTCCAAAATCCTGAATCGAAGATCTTTGCCGATTTCAAGATTTTAGCTTTCCAAAATGCTCAATTCAAGATTTTTGCCCTTTTCAAGATTTAAGCTTTCCAAAATCCTGAATTCAAGATTTTGGCCGATTTACGGAATTTAGCTTTCCAAAATCCTGAATTCAAGATCTTGGCCGATTTCAACATTTTAGCTTTCCACAATCCTGAATTCAAGATTTTGACCGATTTCAAGATTTTAGCTTTCCACAATCCTGAATTCAAGATTTTGGCCGATTTCAAGATTTTAGCTTTCCACAATCCTGAATTCAAGATTTTGGCCGATTTACGGATTTTAGCTTTCCAAAATCCTGAATTCAAGATCTTGGCCGATTTCAAGATTTTAGCTTTCCACAATCCTGAATTCCAGATTTTGGCCGATTTCAAGATTTTAGCTTTCCAAAATCGTGAATTCAAGATTTTGCCCGATTTCAAGATTTTAGCTTTCCAAAATCCTGAGTTCAAGATTCTGGCCGATTTCAAAATTTTAGCTTTCCAAAATCCTGATTTCAAGATTTTGGCCGATGTCAAGATTTTTGCTTTCCAAAATCGTGAATTCAAGATCTTGGCCGATTTCAACATTTTAGCTTTCCAAAATCCGTAATACAAGATTTTGGCCGATTTCAAGATTTTAGCTTTCCATAATCCTGAATTCAAGATCTTGGCCGATTTCAAGATTTTAGCTTTCCAAAATAATGAATTCAAGATTTTGTCCGATTTCAAGATTTTAGCTTTCCAAAATACTGAATTCAAGATTTTGGCCGATTTCAAGATTTTAGCTTTCCAAAATCCTGAATTGAAGATTTTGGCCGATTTCAAGATTTTAGCTTTCCAAAATACTGAATTCAAGATTTTGGCCGATTTCAAGATTTTAGCTTTCCAAAATCCTGAATTCAAGATTTTTGCCCTTTTCAAGATTTAAGCTTTCCAAAATCCTGAATTCAAGATTTTGGCCGATTTCAAGATTTTAGCTTTCCAAAATCCTGAATTATGGATCTTGGCCGATTTCAAGATTTTAGCTTTCCACAATCCTGAATTCAAGATTTTGACCGATTTCAAGATTTTAGCTTTCTAAAATCCTGAATCGAAGATCTTTGCCGATTTCAAGATTTTAGCTTTCCAAAATCCTGAATTCAAGATTTTTGCCCTTTTCAAGATTTAAGCTTTCCAAAATCCTGAATTCAAGATTTTGGCCGATTTACGGATTTTAGCTTTCCAAAATCCTGAATTCAAGATCTTGGCCGATTTCAAAATTTTAGCTTTCCACAATCCTGAATTCAAGATTTTGGCCGACTTCAAGATTTTAGCTTTCCGCAATCCTGAATTCAAGATTTTGGCCGATTTCAAGATTTTAGCTTTCCAAAATCGTGAATTGAAGATTTTGCCCGATTTCAAGATTTTAGCTTTCCAAAATCCTGAGTTCAAGATTCTGGCCGATTTCAAAATTTTAGCTTTCCAAAATCCTGATTTCAAGATTTTGGCCGATGTCAAGATTTTAGCTTTCCAAAATCCTGAATTCAAGATCTTGGCCGATTTCAAGATTTTAGCTTTCCATAATCCTGAATTCAAGATCTTTGCCGATTTCAAGATTTTAGCTTTCCAAAATAATGAATTCAAGATTTTGGCCGATTTCAAGATTTTAGCTTTTCAAAATCGTGAATTAAAGATTTTGGCCGATTTACGGATTTTAGCTTTCCAAAATCCTGAATTCAAGATTTTTGCCCTTTTCAAGAATTAAGCTTTCCAAAATCCTGAATTCAAGATTTTGGCGGATTTACGGAATTTAGCTTTCCAAAATCCTGAATTCAAGATTTTGGCCGATTTCAAGAATTTAGCTTTCCACAATCCTGAATTCAAGATTTTGACCGATTTCAAGATCTTAGCTTTCCACAATCCTGAATTTAAGCTTTTTCCGATTTCAAGATTTTATCTTTCCAAAATCGTGATTTCAAGATTCTGGCCGATATCAAGATTTTAGCTTTCCAAAATCCTGAATTCAAGATTTTGGCCGATTTCAAGATTTTAGCTTTCCAAAATACTGAATTCAAGATTTTGGCCGATTTCAAGATTTTAGCTTTCCAAAACCCTGAATTCAAGATTTTGGCCGATTTCAAGATTTTAGCTTTCCAAAATACTGAATTCAAGATTTTGGCCGATTTCAAGATTTTAGCTTTCCAAAATCCTAAATTCAAGATTTTTTACCTTTTCAAGATTTAAGCTTTCCAAAATCCTGAATTCAAGACTTTGGCCGATTTACGGATTTTAGCTTTGCAAAATCCTGAATTCAGGATCTTGGCCGATTTCAAGATTTTAGCTTTCCACAATCCTGAATTCAAGATTTTGGCCGATTTCAAGATTTTAGCTTTCCATAATCCTGAATTGAAGATCTTTGCCGATTTCAAGATTTTAGCTTTCCAAAATCCTGAATTCAAGATTTTTGCCCTTTTCAAGAATTAAGCTTTCCAAAATCCTGAATTCAAGATTTTGGCCGATTTACGGAATTTAGCTTTCCAAAATCCTGAATTCAAGATCTTGGCCGATTTCAAGATTTTAGCTTTGCACAATCCTGAATTCAAGATTTTGACTGATTTCAAGATTTTAGCTTTCCACAATCCTGAATTCAAGATTTTGGCCGATTTTAAGATTTTAGCTTTCCACAATCCTGAATTCAAGATTTTGGCCGATTTACGGATTTTAGCTTTCCAAAATCCTGAATTCAAGATCTTGGCCGATTTCAAGATTTTACCTTTCCACAATCCTGAATTCAAGATTTTAGCCGACTTCAAGATTTTAGCTTTCCGCAATCCTGAATTCAAGATTTTGGCCGATTTCAAGATTTTAGCTTTCCAAAATCGTGAATTCAAGATTTTGCCCGATTTCAAGATTTTAGCTTTCCAAAATCCTGAGTTCAAGATTCTGGCCGATTTCAAGATTTTAGCTTTCCAAAATCCTGAATTCAAGATTTTGGCCGATGTCAAGATTTTAGCTTTCCAAAATCCTGAATTCAAGATCTTGGCCGATTTCAAGATTTTAGCTTTCGAAAATCCGGAATACAAGATTTTGGCCGATTTCAAGATTTTAGCTTTCCAAAATTCTGAATTCAAGATCTTGGCCGATTTCATGATTTTACGTTTCAAAAATCCTGAACTCAAGATTTCGGCGGATTTCAAGATTTCAGCTCTCCAAAATCCTGAATTCAAAATTTTGGCTGAGTGTAAGATTTTAGCTTTCCAAAATCCTAAACTCAAGATTTTGGCGGATTTCAAGATTTAAGCTCTCCAAAATCCTGAATTAAAGATTTTCTCCCATTTGAAGATTTTAGCTTTCCAAAATCCTGAATTCAAGATTTTGGCTTAGTTTAAAATTTTAGCTTTCCAAAATCTTGAATTCAAGATTTTGCCGATTTCAAGGTTTTAGCTTTCCAAAATCCTGATTTCAAGATTTTGGCCGATTTCAATGTGTTAGCTTTGCAAAATCCTGAATTCAAGATTTTGGCCGAATTCAAAATTTTAGCTTCCAAAATCCTGAATTGAAGATTTTGGGCGTTTTAAAAGTTTTACGTTTCGAAAGAAACAATTCAAGATTCTCACCGATGTCAAGATTTGACCTTTCCAAAATACTGAATTCAAGATTTTGGCCGATTTCAAGGTTTTAGCTTTCCAAAATCCTGAATTCAAGATTTTGGCCGATTTCAAGATTTTAGCTTTAAAATTTCCTGAATTCAAGATTTTTGCCGATTTTAAGATTTAAGCTCTCCAAAATCCTGAACTCAAGTTTTTTGCTGAATTTAAGATTTTTGCTTTCCAAAATCCTGAATTCAAGATTTTTTGCGGATTTCAAGATTTAAGCTCTATAAAATCCTGAATTAAAGATTTTTTCCGATTTGAAGATTTTAGCTTTCCAAAATGCTGAATTCAAGATTTTGGCTGAGTTCAAGATTTTAGGTTTCCTAAATCCTCAATTCAAGGTTGTAGCTTTCCAAAATACTGAATTCAAGATTTTCGCCGATTTCAAGGTTGTAGCTTTCCAAAATCCTGAATTCAATATTTTGCCGATTTCAAGATTTTAGCTTTCCAAAATCCTAAATTCAAGATTTTGGCCGATTTCAAGATTTTAGCTTTCCACAATCCTGAATTCAAGATTTTAACCCATTTCAAAATTTTAGCTTTCCAAAATACTGAATTCAAGATTTTCGCCGATTTCAAGGTTGTAGCTTTCCAAAATCCTGAATTCAATATTTTGCCGATCTCAAGATATTAGCTTTCCAAAATACTGAAATCAAGATTTTGGCCGATTTCAAGATTTTAGCTTTCCAAAATCCTGAATTCAAGATTTTGGCCGATTTCAAGATTTTCGCTTTCCAAAATCCTGATTTCAAGATTCTGGCCGATTTCAAGATTTTAGTTTTCCAAAATTCTGAATTTAAGATTTTGGCCGATGTCAAGATTTTAGCTTTCCAAAATCCTGAATTCAAGATTCTGGCCGATTTCAAGATTTTAGCTTTCCAAAATCCTGAATTCAAGATTTTGGCCGATTTCAAGATTTTAGCTTTTCAAAATCCTGATTTCAAGATTCTGGCCGATTTAAATATTTTAGCTTTCCACAGTCCTGAATTCAAGATTTTAACCCATTTCAAGATTTTAGCTTTCCAAAATGCTGATTTCAAGATTCTGGCCGATTTAAACATTTTAGCTTTCCACAGAGCTGAATTCAAGATTTTAACCCATTTCAAGATTTTAGCTTTCCAAAATCCTGAATACAAGATTTTAGCTTTCCAAAGCCTGAATTCAAGATTTTGGCCGATGTCAAGTTTATTGCTTTCCAAAATCCTGACTTCAAGATTTTGGCCGATTTCAAGATTTTAGCTTTCCAAAATCCTGAATTCAAGATGTTGGCCGATTTCAAGATTTTAGCTTTCCACAATCCTGAATTCAAGATTTTGGCCGATTTTAAGATTTTAGCTTTCCAAAATCCTGAATTCAAGATTTTGGCCGATTTCAAGATTTTAGCTTTCCAAAATCCTGATTTCAAGATTCTGGAAGATTTCAAGATTTTAGCTTTCCAAAATCTTGACTTCAAGATTTTGGCCGATGTCAAGATTTTTGCTTTCCAAAATCCTGAATTCAATATTCTGGCCGATTTCAAGATTTTAGCTTTCCAAAATCCTGAATTCAAGATCTTGGCCGATTTAAAGATTTTAGCTTTCCAAAATCCCGAATTCAAGATTTTGGCCGATTTCAATATTTTAGCTTTCCATAATCCTGAATTCAAGATCTTGGCTGATTTCAAGATTTTAGCTTTCCAAAATCCTGAATTGAAGATTTTCGCCGATTTCAAGATTTTAGCTTTCCAAAATCCTGAATTTAAGATTTTGGCCGATTTTAAGATTTTAGCTTTCCAAAATCCTGAATTCAAGCTTTTCGTCCTTTTCAAGATTTTAGCTTTCCAAAATCCTGAATTCAAGATTTTGGCCGATTTACGGATTTTAGCTTTCCATAATCCTGAATTCAAGATCTTGGCCGATTTCAAGATTTTAGCTTTCCGCAATCCTGAATTCAAGATTTTGGCCGATTTACAGGTTTTAGCTTTCCACATACCTGAATTTAAGATTTTGGCCGATTTCAAGATTTTAGCTTTCCACAATCCTGAAATCAAGATTTTGGCCGACTTCAAGATTTTAGCTTTCCACAATCCTGAATTGAAGATTTTGGCCGATTTCAAGACTTTAGCTTTCCAAAATCCTGAATTCAAGATTTTGGCCGATTTCAAGATTTTAGCTTTCCAAAATCTTGATTTCAAGATTCTGGCCGATTTCAAGATTTTAGCTTTCCTAATTCCTGAATTCAAGATTTTGGCCGATGTCAAGATTTTAGCTTTCCAAAATCCTGAATTCAAGATTCTGTCCGATTTCAAGATTTTCGCTTTCTAAAATCCTGAATTCAAGATCTTGGCCGATTTCAAGATTTTAGCTTTCCACAATCCTGAATTCAAGATTTAGGCCGACTGCAATATTTTAGCTTTCCATAATCCTGAATTCAAGATTTTGGCCGATTTCAAGATTTTAGCTTTCCACAATGCTGAATTCAAGATTTTGACCGATTTCAATATTTTAGCTTTCCACAATCCTGAATTCAAGATTTTAACCCATTTCAAGATTTTAGCTTTCCAAAATCCTGAATACAGGATTTTGGCCGATTTCAAGATTTTAGCTTTCATAAACCCTGAATTCAAGATTTTGGCCGATGTCAAGTTTTTCGCTTTCCAAAATCCTGCCTTCAAGATTTTGACCGATTTCAAGATTTTAGCTTTCCAAAATCCTGAATTCAAGATCTTGGCCGATTTCAGGATTTTAGCTTTCCACAATCCTGAATTCAATATTTTGGCCGACTTCAAGATTTTAGCTTTCCACAATCCTGAATTCAAGATTTTGGCCGATTTCAAGATTTTAGCTTTCCAAAACCTTGAATTTAAGATTTCGGCCGATTTTAAGATTTTAGCTTTCCAAAATCCTGAATTCAAGATTTTCGCCCTTTTCAAGATTTTAGCTTTCCACAATCCTGAATTCAAGATTTTGGCCGATTTACGGATTTTAGCTTTCCATAATCCTGAATTCAAGATCTTGGCCGATTTCAAGATTTTAGCTTTCCACAATCCTGAATTCAAGATTTTGACCGATTTCAAGATTTTAGCTTTCCACAATCCTGAATTTAAGATTTTTGGCCGATTTCAAGATTTTAGCTTTCCACAATCCTGAAATCAAGATTTTGGCCGACTTCAAGATTTTAGCTTTCCACAATCCTGAATTCAAGATTTTGGCCGATTTCAAGACTTTAGCTTTCCAAAATCCTGAATTCAAGATTTTGGCCGATTTCAAGATTTTAGCTTTCCAAAATCTTGATTTCAAGATTCTGGCCGTATTCAAGATTTTATCTTTCCTAAATCCTGAATTCAAAATTTTGGCGGATTTCAAGATGTTAGCTTTCCATAATCCTGAATTCAGGATCTTGGCCGATTTCAAGATTTTAGCTTTCCAAAATCCTGAATTCAAGATTTTGGCCGATTTCAAGATTTTAGCTTTCGAAAATCGTGAATTCAAGATTTTGGCCGATTTGCGGATTTCAGCTTTCCAAAATCCTGAATTCAAGATTTTGGCCGACTTCAAGATTTTAGCTCTCCACAATCCTGAATTCAAGATTTTGACCGATTTCAAGATTTCAGCTTTCCACAATCCTGAATTTAAGCTTTTTCCGATTTCAAGATTTTAGCTTTCCAAAATCCTGATTTCAAGATTCTGGCCGATATCAAGATTTTAGCTTTCCAAAATCCTGAATTCAAGATTTTGGCCGATTTCAAGATTTTAGCTTTCCAAAATAACGAATTCAAGATTTTGGCCGATTTCAAGATTTTAGCTTTCCAAAATCCTGAATTGAAGATCTTTGCCGATTTCAAGATTTTAGCTTTCCAAAATCCTGAATTCAAGATTTTTGCCCTTTTCAAGATTTAAGCTTTCCAAAATCCTGAATTCAAGATTTTGGCCGATTTACGGATTTTAGCTTTCCAAAATCCTGAATTCAAGATCTTGGCCGATTTCAAGATTTTAGCTTTCCACAATCCTGATTTCAAGATTTTGACCGATTTCAAGATTTTAGCTTTCCACAATCCTGAATTCAAGATTTTGGCCGATTTCAAGATTTTAGCTTTCCAAAATCCTGAATTCAAGATCTTGGCCGATTTCAAGATTTTAGCTTTCTACAATCCTGAATTCAAGATTTTGGCCGACTTCAAGATTTTAGCTTTCCGCAATCCTGAATTCAAGATTTTGGCCGATGTCAAGATTTTAGCTTTCCATAATCCTGAATTCAAGATTTTGCCCGATTTCAAGATTTTAGCTTTCCAAAATCCTGAGTTCAAGATTCTGGCCGATTTCAAAATTTTAGCTTTCCAAAATCCTGAATTCAAGATTTTGGCCGATGTCAAGATTTTAGCTTTCCAAAATCCTGAATTCAAGATCTTGGCCGATTTCAAGATTTTAGCTTTCCAAAATCCGGAATACAAGATTTTGGCCAATTTCAAGATTTTAGCTTTCCATAATCCTGAATTTAAGATCTTTGCCGATTTCAAGATTTTAGCTTTCCGAAATAATGAATTCAAGATTTTGGCCGATTTACGGATATTAGCTTTCCAAAATCCGGAATTCAAGATTTTAGCTTTCCAAAATCGTGAATTCAAGATTTTGGCCGATTTACGGATATTAGCTTTCCAAAATCCTGAATTCAAGATTTTGGCCGATTTCAAGAATTTAGCTTTCCACAATCCTGAATTCAAGATTTTGACCGATTTCAAGATTTTAGCTTTCCACAATCCTGAATTTAAGCTTTTTCCGATTTCAAGATTTTAGCTTTCCAAAATCCTGATTTCAAGATTCTGGCCGATATCAAGATTTTAGCTTTCCAAAATCCTGAATTCAAGATTTTTGCCCTTTTCAAGATTTAAGCTTTCCAAACTCCTGAATTCAAGATTTTGGCCGATTTCAAGATCTTAGCTTTCCAAAATCCTTAATTCAGGATCTTGGCCGATTTCAAGATTTTAGCTTTCCACAATCCTGAATTCAAGATTTTGGCCGATTTCAAGATTTTAGCTTTCCAAAATCCTGAATTGAAGATCTTTGCCGATTTCAAGGTTTTAGCTTTCCAAAATCCTGAATTCAAGATTTTTGCCCTTTTCAAGATTTAAGCTTTCCAAAATCCTGAATTCAAGATTTTGGCCGATTTACGGAATTTAGCTTTCCAAAATCCTGAATTCAAGATCTTGGCCGATTTCAAGATTTTAGCTTTCCACAATCCTGAATTCAAGATTTTGACCGATTTCAAGATTTTAGCTTTCCACAATCCTGAATTCAAGATTTTGGCCCATTTCAAGATTTTAGCTTTCCACAATCCTGAATTCAAGATTTTGGCCGATTTCAAGATTTTAGCTTTCCAAAATCCTGAATTCAAGATTTTGGCCGATGTCAAGATTTTAGCTTTCCAAGATCCGTAATACAAGATCTTGGCCGATTTCAAGATTTTAGCTTTCCAAAATCCGTAATACAAGATTTTGGCCGATTTCAAGATTTTAGCTTTCCATAATCCTGAAATCAAGATCTTGGCCGATTTCAAGATTTTCGCTTTCCACAATCCTGAATTCAAGATTTTGACCGATTTCAAGATTTTAGCTTTCCACAATCCTGAATTCAAAATTTTGGCCGATTTCAAGATTTTAGCTTTCCACAATCCTGAATTCAAGATTTTGGCCGATTTACGGATTTTAGCTTTCCAAAATCCTGAATTCAAGATCTTGGCCGATTTCAAGATTTTAGCTTTCCACAATCCTGAATTCAAGATTTTGGCCGACTTGAAGATTTTAGCTTTCTGCAATCCTGAATTCAAGATTTTGGCCGATTTCAAGATTTTAGCTTTCCAAAATCGTGAATTCAAGATTTTGCCCGATTTCAAGATTTTAGCTTTCCAAAATCCTGAGTTCAAGATTCTCGCCGATTTCAAAATTTTAGCTTTCCAAAATCCTGAATTCAAGATTTTGGCCGATGTCAAGATTTTAGCTTTCGAAAATCCGTAATACAAGATCTTGGCCGATTTCAAGATTTTATCTTTCCAAAATCCGTAATACAAGATTTTGGCCGATTTCAAGATTTTAGCTTTCCAAAATCCTGAATTCAAGATTTTCGGCATTTTCAAGATTTTAGCTTTCCAAAATCGTGAATTCAAGATTTTGGCCGATTTACGGATTTTAGCTTTCCATAATCCTGAATTCAAGATCTTGGCCGATTTCAAGATTTTAGCTTTCCAAAATCCAGAATTCAAGATTTTGGCCGATTTCTAGATTTTAGCTTTCCAAAATCCTGAATTCAAGATTTTGGCCGATTTACGGATTTTAGCTTTCCAAAATCCTGAATTCAAGATTTTGGCCGATTTCAAGAATTTAGCTTTCCACAATCCTGAATTCAAGATTTTTACCGATTTCAAGAGTTTAGCTTTCCAAAATCCAGAATTCAAGATTTTGGCCGATTTCAAGATTTTAGCTTTCCAAAATCGTGACTTCAAGATTTTGGCCGATTTACGGATTTTAGCTTTCCAAAATCCTGAATTCAAGATTTTGGCCGATTTCGAGAAATTAGCTTTCCTAAATCCTGAATTCAAGATTTTGACCGATTTCAAGATTTTAGCTTTCCACAATCTTGAATTTAAGCTTTTTCCGATTTCAACATTTTAGCTTTCCAAAATCCTGAATTCAAGATTCTGGCCGATATCAAGATTTTAGCTTTCCAAAATCCTGAATTCAAGATTTTGGCCGATTTCAAGATTTTAGCTTTCCAAAATACTGAATTCAAGATTTTTGCCCTTTTCAAGATTTAAGCTTTCCAAAATCCTGAATTCAAGATTTTGGCTGATTTACGGATTTTAGCTTTCCAAAACCCTGAATTCAGGATCTTGGCCGATTTCAAGATTTTAGCTTTCCACAATCCTGAATTCAAGATTTTGGCCGATTTCAAGATTTTAGCTTTCCAAAACCTTGAATTTAAGATTTTGGCCGATTTTAAGATTTTAGCTTTCCAAAATCCTGATTTCAAGATTTTCGCCCTTTTCAAGATTTTAGCTTTCCACAATCCTGAATTCAAGATTTTGGCCGATTTACGGATTTTAGCTTTCCATAATCCTGAATTCAAGATCTTGGCCGATTTCAAGATTTTAGCTTTCCACAATCCTGAATTCAAGATTTTGACCGATTTCAAGATTTTAGCTTTCCACAATCCTGAATTTAAGATTTTTGGCCGATTTCAAGATTTTAGCTTTCCACAATCCTGAAATCAAGATTTTGGCCGACTTCAAGATTTTAGCTTTCCACAATCCTGAATTCAAGATTTTGGCCGATTTCAAGACTTTAGCTTTCCAAAATCCTGAATTCAAGATTTTGGCCGATTTCAAGATTTTAGCTTTCCAAAATCTTGATTTCAAGATTCTGGCCGTATTCAAGATTTTAGCTTTCCTAAATCCTGAATTCAAAATTTTGGCGGATTTCAAGATGTTAGCTTTCCATAATCCTGAATTCAGGATCTTGGCCGATTTCAAGATTTTAGCTTTCCAAAATCCTGAATTCAAGATTTTGGCCGATTTCAAGATTTTAGGTTTCGAAAATCGTGAATTCAAGATTTTGGCCGATTTACGGATTTCAGCTTTCCAAAATCCTGAATTCAAGATTTTGGCCGACTTGAAGATTTTAGCTCTCCACAATCCTGAATTCAAGATTTTGACCGATTTCAAGATTTCAGCTTTCCACAATCCTGAATTTAAGCTTTTTCCGATTTCAAGATTTTAGCTTTCCAAAATCCTGATTTCAAGATTCTGGCCGATATCAAGATTTTAGCTTTCCAAAATCCTGAATTCAAGATTTTGGCCGATTTCAAGATTTTAGCTTTCCAAAATAACGAATTCAAGATTTTGGCCGATTTCAAGATTTTAGCTTTCCAAAATCCTGAATTGAAGATCTTTGCCGATTTCAAGATTTTAGCTTTCCAAAATCCTGAATTCAAGATTTTTGCCCTTTTCAAGATTTAAGCTTTCCAAAATCCTGAATTCAAGATTTTGGCCGATTTACGGATTTTAGCTTTCCAAAATCCTGAATTCAAGATCTTGGCCGATTTCAAGATTTTAGCTTTCCACAATCCTGATTTCAAGATTTTGACCGATTTCAAGATTTTAGCTTTCCACAATCCTGAATTCAAGATTTTGGCCGATTTCAAGATTTTAGCTTTCCAAAATCCTGAATTCAAGATCTTGGCCGATTTCAAGATTTTAGCTTTCCACAATCCTGAATTCAAGATTTTGGCCGAATTCAAGATTTTAGCTTTCCGCAATCCTGAATTCAAGATTTTGGCCGATGTCAAGATTTTAGCTTTCCATAATCGTGAATTCAAGATTTTGCCCGAATTCAAGATTTTAGCTTTCCAAAATCCTGAATTCAAGATCTTTGCCGATTTCAAGATTTTAGCTTTCCGAAATAATGAATTCAAGATTTTGGCCGATTTACGGATATTAGCTTTCCAAAATCCTGAATTCAAGATCTTTGCCGATTTCAAGATTTTAGCTTTCCAAAATCCGGAATACAAGATTTTGGCCGATTTCAAGATTTTAGCTTTCCATAATCCTGAATTCAAGATCTTTGCCGATTTCAAGATTTTAGCTTTCCGAAATAATGAATTCAAGATTTTGGCCGATTTACGGATATTAGCTTTCCAAAATCCGGAATTCAAGATTTTAGCTTTCCAAAATCGTGAATTCAAGATTTTGGCCGATTTACGGATATTAGCTTTCCAAAATCCTGAATTCAAGATTTTGGCCGATTTCAAGAATTTAGCTTTCCACAATCCTGAATTCAAGATTTTGACCGATTTCAAGATTTTAGCTTTCCACAATCCTGAATTTAAGCTTTTTCCGATTTCAAGATTTTAGCTTTCCAAAATCCTGATTTCAAGATTCTGGCTGATATCAAGATTTTAGCTTTCCAAAATCCTGAATTCAAGATTTTGGCCGATTTCAAGATTTTAGCTTTCCAAAATACTGAATTCAAGATTTTGGCCGATTTCAAGATTTTAGCTTTCCAAAATCCTGAATTCAAGATTTTGGCCGATTTCATTATTTTAGCTTTCCAAAATACTGAATTCAAGATTTTGGCCGATTTCAAGATTTTAGCTTTCCAAAATCCTGAATTCAAGATTTTTGCCCTTTTCAAGATTTAAGCTTTCCAAACTCCTGAATTCAAGATTTTGGCCGATTTCAAGATCTTAGCTTTCCAAAATCCTTAATTCAGGATCTTGGCCGATTTCAAGATTTTAGCTTTCCACAATCCTGAATTCAAGATTTTGGCCGATTTCAAGATTTTAGCTTTCCAAAATCCTGAATTGAAGATCTTTGCCGATTTCAAGGTTTTAGCTTTCCAAAATCCTGAATTCAAGATTTTTGCCCTTTTCAAGATTTAAGCTTTCCAAAATCCTGAATTCAAGATTTTGGCCGATTTACGGAATTTAGCTTTCCAAAATCCTGAATTCAAGATCTTGGCCGATTTCAAGATTTTAGCTTTCCACAATCCTGAATTCAAGATTTTGACCGATTTCAAGATTTTAGCTTTCCACAATCCTGAATTCAAGATTTTGGCCCATTTCAAGATTTTAGCTTTCCACAATCCTGAATTCGAGATTTTGGCCGATTTACGGATTTTAGCTTTCCAAAATCCTGAATTCAAGATCTTGGCCGATTCCAAGATTTTAGCTTTCCACAATCCTGAATTCAAGATTTTGGCCGATTTCAAGATTTTAGCTTTCCAAAATCCTGAATTCAAGATTTTGGCCGATGTCAAGATTTTAGCTTTCCAAGATCCGTAATACAAGATCTTGGCCGATTTCAAGATTTTAGCTTTCCAAAATCCGTAATACAAGATTTTGGCCGATTTCAAGATTTTAGCTTTCCATAATCCTGAAATCAAGATCTTGGCCGATTTCAAGATTTTCGCTTTCCACAATTCTGAATTCAAGATTTTGACCGATTTCAAGATTTTAGCTTTCCACAATCCTGAATTCAAAATTTTGGCCGATTTCAAGATTTTAGCTTTCCACAATCCTGAATTCAAGATTTTGGCCGATTTACGGATTTTAGCTTTTCAAAATCCTGAATTCAAGATCTTGGCCGATTTCAAGATTTTAGCTTTCCACAATCCTGAATTCAAGATTTTGGCCGACTTGAAGATTTTAGCTTTCTGCAATCCTGAATTCAAGATTTTGGCCGATTTGAAGATTTTAGCTTTCCAAAATCGTGAATTCAAGATTTTGCCCGATTTCAAGATTTTAGCTTTCCAAAATCCTGAGTTCAAGATTCTCGCCGATTTCAAAATTTTAGCTTTCCAAAATCCTGAATTCAAGATTTTGGCCGATGTCAAGATTTTAGCTTTCGAAAATCCGTAATACAAGATCTTGGCCGATTTCAAGATTTTAGCTTTCCAAAATCCGTAATACAAGATTTTGGCCGATTTCAAGATTTTAGCTTTCCAAAATCCTGAATTCAAGATTTTCGGCATTTTCAAGATTTTAGCTTTCCAAAATCGTGAATTCAAGATTTTGGCCGATTTACGGATTTTAGCTTTCCATAATCCTGAATTCAAGATCTTGGCCGATTTCAAGATTTTAGCTTTCCAAAATCCTGAATTCAAGATTTTGGCCGATTTACGGATTTTAGCTTTCCAAAATCCTGAATTCAAGATTTTGGCCGATTTCAAGAATTTAGCTTTCCACAATCCTGAATTCAAGATTTTTACCGATTTCAAGAGTTTAGCTTTCCAAAATCCAGAATTCAAGATTTTGGCCGATTTCAAGATTTTAGCTTTCCAAAATCGTGACTTCAAGATTTTGGCCGATTTACGGATTTTAGCTTTCCAAAATCCTGAATTCAAGATTTTGGCCGATTTCGAGAAATTAGCTTTCCTAAATCCTGAATTCAAGATTTTGACCGATTTCAAGATTTTAGCTTTCCACAATCTTGAATTTAAGCTTTTTCCGATTTCAACATTTTAGCTTTCCAAAATCCTGAATTCAAGATTCTGGCCGATATCAAGATTTTAGCTTTCCAAAATCCTGAATTCAAGATTTTGGCCGATTTCAAGATTTTAGCTTTCCAAAATACTGAATTCAAGATTTTTGCCCTTTCCAAGATTTAAGCTTTCCAAAATCCTGAATTCAAGATTTTGGCTGATTTACGGATTTTAGCTTTCCAAAACCCTGAATTCAGGATCTTGGCCGATTTCAAGATTTTAGCTTTCCACAATCCTGAATTCAAGATTTTGGCCGATTTCAAGATTTAAGCTTTCCAAAATCCTGAATTGAAGATCTTTGCCGATTTCAAGATTTTAGCTTTCCAAAATCCTGGATTCAAGATTTTTGCCCTTTTCAAGATTTAAGCTTTCCAAAATCCTGAATTCAAGATTTTGGCCGATTTACGGAATTTAGCTTTCCAAAATCCTGAATTCAAGATCTTGGCCGATTTCAAAATTTTAGCTTTCCACAATCCTGAATTCAAGATTTTGGCCGACTTCAAGATTTTAGCTTTCCGCAATCCTGAATTCAAGATTTTGGCCGATTTCAAGATTTTAGCTTTCCAAAATCGTGAATTCAAGATTTTGCCCGATTTCAAGATTTTAGCTTTCCAAAATCCTGAGTTCAAGATTCTGGCCGATTTCAAGATTTTAGCTTTCAAAAATCCTGAATTAAAGATTTTGGCCGATGTCAAGATTTTAGCTTTCCAAAATCCTGAATTCAAGATCTTGGCCGATTTCAAGATTTTAGCTTTCGAAAATCCGGAATACAAGATTTTTGCCGATTTCAAGATTTTAGCTTTCCATAATCATGAATTCAAGATCTTGGCCGATTTCAAGATTTTAGCTTTCCAAAATAATGAATTCAAGATTTTGGCCGATGTCAAGATTTTAGCTTTCCAAAATCGTGAATTCAAGATTTTGGCCGATTTACGGATTTTAGCTTTGCAAAATCCTGATTTCAAGATTTTGGCCGGTTTCAAGATTTTAGCTTTCCACAATCGTGAATTCAAGATTTTGACCGATTTCAAGATTTTAGCTTTCCACAATCCTGAATTCAAGATTTTTTCCGATTTCAAGATTTTAGCTTTCCAAAATCCTGATTTTAATATTCTGGCCGATATCAAGATTTTAGCTTTCCAAAATTCTGAATTCGAGATTTTGGCCGATTTCAAGATTTTAGCTTTCCAAAATCCTGAATTCAAGATCTTGGCCGATTTCAAGATTTTAGCTTTCAAAAATCCTGAACTCAAGATTTCGGCGGATTTCAAGATTTCAGCTCTCCAAAATCCTGAATTTAAAATTTTGGCTGAGTGTAAGATTTTAGCTTTCCAAAATCCTGAATTTAAGATTTTGGCTGAGTTTAAGATTTTAGGTTTCCCAAATCCTGATTTGAAGATTTTTTCCGATTTCTAGATTTTAGCTTTCCAAAATCCTGAATTCAAGATTTTTGCCCTTTCCAAGATTTAAGCTTTCCAAAATCCTGAATTCAAGATTTTGGCTGATTTACGGATTTTAGCTTTCCAAAACCCTGAATTCAGGATCTTGGCCGATTTCAAGATTTTAGCTTTCCACAATCCTGAATTCAAGATTTTGGCCGATTTCAAGATTTAAGCTTTCCAAAATCCTGAATTGAAGATCTTTGCCGATTTCAAGATTTTAGCTTTCCAAAATCCTGGATTCAAGATTTTTGCCCTTTTCAAGATTTAAGCTTTCCAAAATCCTGAATTCAAGATTTTGGCCGATTTACGGAATTTAGCTTTCCAAAATCCTGAATTCAAGATCTTGGCCGATTTCAAAATTTTAGCTTTCCACAATCCTGAATTCAAGATTTTGGCCGACTTCAAGATTTTAGCTTTCCGCAATCCTGAATTCAAGATTTTGGCCGATTTCAAGATTTTAGCTTTCCAAAATCGTGAATTCAAGATTTTGCCCGATTTCAAGATTTTAGCTTTCCAAAATCCTGAGTTCAAGATTCTGGCCGATTTCAAGATTTTAGCTTTCAAAAATCCTGAATTAAAGATTTTGGCCGATGTCAAGATTTTAGCTTTCCAAAATCCTGAATTCAAGATCTTGGCCGATTTCAAGATTTTAGCTTTCGAAAATCCGGAATACAAGATTTTTGCCGATTTCAAGATTTTAGCTTTCCATAATCATGAATTCAAGATCTTGGCCGATTTCAAGATTTTAGCTTTCCAAAATAATGAATTCAAGATTTTGGCCGATGTCAAGATTTTAGCTTTCCAAAATCGTGAATTCAAGATTTTGGCCGATTTACGGATTTTAGCTTTGCAAAATCCTGATTTCAAGATTTTGGCCGGTTTCAAGATTTTAGCTTTCCACAATCGTGAATTCAAGATTTTGACCGATTTCAAGATTTTAGCTTTCCACAATCCTGAATTCAAGATTTTTTCCGATTTCAAGATTTTAGCTTTCCAAAATCCTGATTTTAATATTCTGGCCGATATCAAGATTTTAGCTTTCCAAAATCCTGAATTCGAGATTTTGGCCGATTTCAAGATTTTAGCTTTCCAAAATCCTGAATTCAAGATCTTGGCCGATTTCAAGATTTTAGCTTTCAAAAATCCTGAACTCAAGATTTCGGCGGATTTCAAGATTTCAGCTCTCCAAAATCCTGAATTTAAAATTTTGGCTGAGTGTAAGATTTTAGCTTTCCAAAATCCTGAATTTAAGATTTTGGCTGAGTTTAAGATTTTAGGTTTCCCAAATCCTGATTTGAAGATTTTTTCCGATTTCTAGATTTTAGCTTTCCAAAATCCTGAATTCAAGATTTTGGCTGAGTTCAAGATTTTAGGTTTCCAAAATCCTGAATTTAAGATTTTGGCCGATTCCAAGGTTGTAGCTTTCCACAATCCTGAATTCAAGATTCTGGCCGATTTCAAGATTTTAGCTTTCAAAAATCCTGAACTCAAGATTTTGGCGGATTTCAAGATTTTAGCTCTCCAAAATCCTGAATTCAAAATTTTGGCTGAGTGTAAGATTTTAGCCTTCCAAAATCCTGAATTTAAGATTTTGGCTGAGTTCAAGATTTTAGGTTTCCCAAATCCTGATTTGAAGATTTTTTCCGATTTCAAGATTTTAGCTTTCCAAAATCCTGAATTCTAGATTTTGGCCGATTTCAAGGTTGTAGCTTTCCTAAATCCTGAATTCAAGATTCTGGCCGATTTCAAGATTTTAGCTTTCAAAAATCCTAAACTCAAGATTTTGGCGGATTTCAAGATTTAAGCTCTCCAAAATCCTGAATTAAAGATTTTTTCCCATTTGAAGATTTAAGCTTTCCAAAATCCTGAATTAAAGATTTTGGCTGAGTTTAAAATTTTAGCTTTCCAAAATCCTGAATTCAAGATTTCGCCGATTTCAAGGTTTTAGCTTTCCAAAATCCTGAATTCAAGATTTTGGCCGATTTCAAGGTTGTAGCTTTGCAAAATCCTGAATTCAAGATTTTGGCCGATTTCAAGATTTTAGCTTCCAAAATCCTGAATTGAAGATTTTGGAAGATTTTAAAGTTTTAAGTTTGGAAGGAAACAATTCAAGATTCTCACCGATGTCAAGATTTGACCTTTCCAAAATACTGAATTCAAGATTTTGGCCGATTTCAAGGTTTTAGCTTTCCAAAATCCTGAATTCAAGATTTTGGCCGATTTCAAGATTTTAGCTTTAAAATTTCCTGAATTCAAGATTTTGGCCGATTTCAAGATTTAAGCTCTCCAAAATCCTGAACTCAAGTTTTTTGCTGAATTTAAGATTTTTGCTTTCCAAAATCCTGAATTCAAGATTTTGCCGATTTCAAGATTTTAGCTTTCAAAAATCCTAAATTCAAGATTTTGGCCGATTTCAAGATTTTAGCTTTCCAAAATCCTGAATTCAACATTTTGGCCGATTTCAAGATTTTAGCTTTCCAAAATCCTGAAGTTAAGATTTTGGCCGATGTCAAGATTTTAGCTTTCCAAAATCCTGAATTCAAGATTCTGGCCGCTTTCAAGATTTCAGCTTTCCAAAATCCTGAATTCAAGATTTTGGCCGATGTCAAGATTTTAGCTTTCCAAAATCCTGAATTCAAGATTCTGGCCGATTTCAAGATTTTAGCTTTCCAAAATCCTGAATTCAAGATTCTCGCCCTTTTCAAGATTTTAGCTTTCCAAAATCGTGAATTCAAGATTTTGGCCGATTTACGGATTTTAGCTTTCCAAAATCCTGAATTCAAGATCTTGGCCGATTTCAAGATTTTAGCTTTGCACAATCTTGAATTCAAGATTTTGACCGATTTCAATATTTTAGCTTTCCACAATCCTGAATTCAAGATTTTAACCCATTTCAAGATTTTAGCTTTCCAAAATCCTGAATACAGGATTTTGGCCAATTTCAAGATTTTAGCTTTCCAAAACCCTGAATCAAGATTTTGGCCGATGTCAAGTTTTTTGCTTTCCACAATCCTGAATTCAAGATTTTGGCCGATTTCAAGAGTTTAGCTTTCCAAAATCCTGAATTCAAGATTTTGGCCGATTTCAAGATTTTAGCTTTCCAAAATCCTGAATTCAAGATTCTGGCCGATTTCAAGATTTTAGCTTTCCAAAATCCTGATTTCAAGATTCTGGCCGATTTAAATATTTTAGCTTTCCACAGTCCTGAATTCAAGATTTTAACCCATTTCAAGATTTTAGCTTTCCAATATCCTGATTTTAAGATTCTGGCCGATTTAAATATTTTAGCTTTCCACAGTCTTGAATTCAAGATTTTAACCCACTTCAAGATTTTAGCTTTCCAAAATCCTGAATACAAGATTTTAGCTTTCCAAAGCCTGAATTCAAGATTTTGGAAGATTTCAAGGTTTTAGCTTTCCAAAATCCTGAATTCAAGATCTTGGCCGATTTCAAGATTTTAGCTTTCCACAATCCTCAATTCAAGATTTTTGCCGATTTCAAGATTTTAGCTTTCCAAAATCCTGAATGGAAGATTTTGGCAGATTTCAAGATTTTAGCTTTCCAAAATCCTGATTTCAAGATTCTGGAAGATTTTAAGATTTTAGCTTTCCAAAATCCTAAATTCAAGATTTTGGCCGATGTCAAGATTTTAGCTTTCCAAAATCCTGAATTCAAGATTCTGGCCGATTTCAAGATTTTAGTTTCCCAAAATCCTGAATTCAAGATCTTGGCCGATTTCAAGATTTTAGCTTTGCAAAATCCTGAATTCAAGATCTTGGCCGATTTCAAGATTTTGGCTTTCCAAAATCCTGAATTCAAGATTTTGTTCGATTTCAAGATTTTAGCTTTCCATAATCCTGAATTCAAGATCTTGGCCGATTTCAAGATTTTAGCTTTCCAAAATCCTGAATTCAAGATTTTGTTCGATTTCAAGATTTTAGCTTTCCATAATCCTGAATTCAAGATCTTGACCGATTTCAAGATTTTAGCTTTCCAAAACCTTGAATTTAAGATTTTGGCCGATTTTAAGATTTTAGCTTTCCAAAATCCTGAATTCAAGATTTTCGCCCTTTTCAAGATTTTAGCTTTCCACAATCCTGAATTCAAGATTTTTGCCGATTTACGGATTTTAGCTTTCCATAATCCTGACTTCAAGATCTTGGCCGATTTCAACATTTAAGCTTTCCACAATCCTGAATTCAAGATTTTGACCGATTTCAAGATTTTAGCTTTCCACAATCCTGAATTTAAGATTTTGGCCGATTTCAAGATTTTAGCTTTCCACAATCCTGAAATCAAGATTTTGGCCGACTTCAAGATTTTAGCTTTCCACAATCCTGAATTAAAGATTTTGGCCGATTTCAAGACTTTAGCTTTCCAAAATCCTGAATTCAAGATTTTGGCCGATTTCAAGATTTTACCTTTCCAAAATCTTAATTTCAAGATTCTGGCGGATTTCAAGATTTTAGCTTTCCTAAATCCTGAATTCAAAATTTTGGCCGCGGTCAAGATTTTAGCTCTCCAAAATCCTGAATTCAAGATTCTGGCCGATTTCAAGATTTTCGCTTTCCAAAATCCTGAATTCAAGAACTTGGCCGATTTCAAGATTTTAGCTTTCCAAAATCCTGAATTCAAGATCTTGGCTGATTTGAAGATTTTATCTTTCAAAAATCCTGAATTCAAGATTTTGCCCGATTTCAAGATTTTAGCTTTCCATAATCCTGAATTCAAGATGTTGGCCGATTTCAAGATTTTAGCTTACCACAATCCTGAATTCAAGATTTTGACCGATTTCAAGATTTTAGCTTTCCACAATCCTGAATTCAAGATTTTGGCCGATTTCAAGATTTTAGCTTTCCAAAATCCTGAATTCAAGATTTTCGCCATTTTCAAGATTTTAGCATTCCACAATCCTGAATTCAAGCTTTTGGCCGATTTACGGATTTTAGCTTTCCAAAATCCTGAATTCAAGATCTTGGCCGATTTCAAGATTTTAGCCTTCCACAACCCTGAATTCAAAATTTTGGCCGATGTCAAGATTGTAGCTTTCCAAAATCCTGACTTCAAGATTCTGGCCGATTTCAAGATTTTAGCTTTCCAAAATCCTGAATTCAAGATCTTCGCCGATTTCAAGATTTTAGCTTTCCAAAATCCTGAATCGAAGATCTTTGCTGATTTCAAGATTTTAGCTTTCCAAAATTCTGTATTCAAGATTTTTGCCCTTTTCAAGATTTAAGCTTTCCAAAATCCTGAATTCAAGATTTTGGCCGATTTACGGAATTTAGCTTTCCAAAATCCTGAATTCAAGATCTTGGCCGATTTCAAGATTTTAGCTTTCCACAATCCTGAATTTAAGATTTTGGCCGATTTCAAGATTTTAGCTTTCCACAATCCTGAAATGAAGATTTTGGCCGACTTCAAGATTTTAGCTTTCCACAATCCTGAATTCAAGATTTTGGCCGATTTCAAGACTTTAGCTTTCCAAAATCCTGAATTCAAGATTTTGGCCGATTTCAAGATTTTAGCTTTCCAAAATCTTGATTTCAAGATTCTGGCCGATTTCAAGATTTTAGCTTTCCTAAATCCTAAATTCAAAATTTTGGCCGAGGTCAAGATTTTAGCTCTCCAAAATCCTGAATTCAAGATTCTGGCCGATTTCAAGATTTTCGCTTTCCAAAATCCTGAATTCAAGAACTTGGCCGATTTCAAGATTTTAGCTTTCCAAAATCCTGAATTCAAGATCTTGGCTGATTTGAAGATTTTATCTTTCCAAAATCCTGAATTCAAGATTTTGCCCGATTTCAAGATTTTAGCCTTCCACAATCCTGAATTCAAAATTTTGGCCGATGTCAAGATTGTAGCTTTCCAAAATCCTGACTTCAAGATTCTGGCCGATTTCAAGATTTTAGCTTTCCAAAATCCTGAATTCAAGATCTTGGCCGATTTCAAGATTTTAGCTTTCCAAAATCCTGAATTCAAGATTTTTGCCCTTTTCAAGATTTAAGCTTTCCAAAATCCTGAATTCAAGATTTTGGCCGATTTACGGAATTTAGCTTTCCAAAATCCTGAATTCAAGATCTTGGCCGATTTCAAGATTTTAGCTTTCCACAATCCTGAATTAAAGATTTTGACCGATTTCAAGATTTTAGCTTTCCACAATCCTGAATTCAAGATTTTGGCCGATTTCAAGATTTTAGCTTTCCACAATCCTGAATTCCAGATTTTGGCCGATTTCAAGATTTTAGCTTTCCAAAATCGTGAATTCAAGATTTTGCCCGATTTCAAGATTTTAGCTTTCCAAAATCCTGAGTTCAAGATTCTGGCCGATTTCAAAATTTTAGCTTTCCAAAATCCTGATTTCAAGATTTTGGCCGATGTCAAGATTTTTGCTTTCCAAAATCGTGAATTCAAGATCTTGGCCGATTTCAACATTTTAGCTTTCCAAAATCCGTAATACAAGATTTTGGCCGATTTCAAGATTTTAGCTTTCCATAATCCTGAATTCAAGATCTTGGCCGATTTCAAGATTTTAGCTTTCCAAAATAATGAATTCAAGATTTTGGCCGATTTCAAGATTTTAGCTTTCCAAAATACTGAATTCAAGATTTTGGCCGATTTCAAGATTTTAGCTTTCCAAAATCCTGAAATGAAGATTTTTGCCGATTTCAAGATTTTAGCTTTCCAAAATACTGAATTCAAGCTTTTGGCCGATTTCAAGATTTTAGCTTTCCAAAATCCTGAATTCAAGATTTTTGCCCTTTTCAAGATTTAAGCTTTCCAAAATCCTGAATTCAAGATTTTGGCCGATTTCAAGATTTTAGCTTTCCAAAATCCTGAATTATGGATCTTGGCCGATTTCAAGATTTTAGCTTTCCACAATCCTGAATTCAAGATTTTGACCGATTTCAAGATTTTAGCTTTCTAAAATCCTGAATCGAAGATCTTTGCCGATTTCAAGATTTTAGCTTTCCAAAATCCTGAATTCAAGATTTTTGCCCTTTTCAAGATTTAAGCTTTCCAAAATCCTGAATTCAAGATTTTGGCCGATTTACGGATTTTAGCTTTCCAAAATCCTGAATTCAAGATCTTGGCCGATTTCAAAATTTTAGTTTTCCACAATCCTGAATTCAAGATTTTGGCCGACTTCAAGATTTTAGCTTTCCGCAATCCTGAATTCAAGATTTTGGCCGATTTCAAGATTTTAGCTTTCCAAAATCGTGAATTGAAGATTTTGCCCGATTTCAAGATTTTAGCTTTCCAAAATCCTGAGTTCAAGATTCTGGCCGATTTCAAAATTTTAGCTTTCCAAAATCCTGATTTCAAGATTTTGGCCGATGTCAAGATTTTAGCTTTCCAAAATCCTGAATTCAAGATCTTGGCCGATTTCAAGATTTTAGCTTTCCAAAATCCGTAATACAACATTTTGGCCGATTTCAAGATTTTAGCTTTCCATAATCCTGAATTCAAGATCTTTGCCGATTTCAAGATTTTAGCTTTCCAAAATAATGAATTCAAGATTTTGGCCGATTTCAAGATTTTAGCTTTTCAAAATCGTGAATTAAAGATTTTGGCCGATTTAAGGATTTTAGCTTTCCAAAATCCTGAATTGAAGATTTTGGCCGATTTCAAGAATTTAGCTTTCCACAATCCTGAATTCAAGATGTTGACCGATTTCAAGATCTTAGCTTTCCACAATCCTGAATTTAAGCTTTTTCCGATTTCAAGATTTTATCTTTCCAAAATCCTGATTTCAAGATTCTGGCCGATATCAAGATTTTAGCTTTCCAAAATCCTGAATTCAAGATTTTGGCCGATTTCAAGATTTTAGCTTTCCAAAATACTGAACTCAAGATTTTGGCCGATTTTAAGATTTTAGCTTTCCAAAACCCTGAATTCAAGATTTTGGCCGATATCAAGATTTTAGCTTTCCAAAATCCTGAATTCAAGATTTTGGCCGATTTTAACATTTTAGCTTTCCACAATCCTGAATTCAAGATTTTGGCCGATTTACGGATTTTAGCTTTCCAAAATCCTGAATTCAAGATCTTGGCCGATTTCAAGATTTTAGCTTTCCACAATCCTGAATTCAAGATTTTGGCCGACTTCAAGATTTTAGCTTTCCGCAATCCTGAATTCAAGATTTTGGCCGATTTCAAGATTTTAGCTTTCCAAAATCGTGAATTCAAGATTTTGCCCGATTTCAAGATTTTAGCTTTCCAAAATCCTGAGTTCAAGATTCTGGCCGATTTCAAGATTTTAGCTTTCCAAAATCCTGAATTCAAGATTTTGGCCGATGTCAAGATTTTAGCTTTCCAAAATCCTGAATTCAAGATCTTGGCCGATTTCAAGATTTTGGCTTTCGAAAATCCGATATACAAGATTTTGGCCGATTTCAAGATTTTAGCTTTCCATAATCCTGAATTCAAGATCTTGGCCTATTTGAAGATTTTAGCTTTGCAAAATAATGAATTCAATATTTTGGCCGATTTCAAGATTTTAGCTTTCCAAAATCGTGAATTCAAGATTTTGGCCGATTTACGGATTTTAGCTTTCCAAAATCCTGAATTGAAGATTTTGGCCGATTTCAAGATTTTAGCTTTCCACAATCGTGAATTCACGATTTTGGCCGATTTCAAGATTTTAGCTTTACACAATCCTGAATTCAAAATTTTTTCCGATTTCAAGATTTTAGCTTTCCAAAATCCTGATTTTAAGATTCTGGCCGATATCAAGATTTTAGCTTTCCAAAATCCTGAATTCAAGATTTTGGCCGATTTCAAGATTTTAGCTTTCTAAAATCCTGAATCGAAGATCTTTGCCGATTTCAAGATTTTAGCTTTCCAAAATCCTGAATTCAAGATTTTTGCCCTTTTCAAGATTTAAGCTTTCCAAAATCCTGAATTCAAGATTTTGGCCGATTTACGGATTTTAGCTTTCCAAAATCCGGAATTCAAGCTCTTGGCCGATTTCAAAATTTTAGCTTTCCACAATCCTGAATTCAAGATTTTGGCCGACTTCAAGATTTTAGCTTTCCGCAATCCTGAATTCAAGATTTTGGCCGATTTCAAGATTTTAGCTTTCCAAAATCGTGAATTGAAGATTTTGCCCGATTTCAAGATTTTAGCTTTCCAAAATCCTGAGTTCAAGATTCTGGCCGATTTCAAAATTTTAGCTTTCCAAAATCCTGATTTCAAGATTTTGGCCGTAGTCAAGATTTTAGCTTTCCAAAATCCTGAATTCAAGATCTTGGCCGATTTCAAGATTTTAGCTTTCCAAAATCCGTAATACAACATTTTGGCCGATTTCAAGATTTTAGCTTTCCATAATCCTGAATTCAAGATCTTTGCCGATTTCAAGATTTTAGCTTTCCAAAATAATGAATTCAAGATTTTGGCCGATTTCAAGATTTTAGCTTTTCAAAATCGTGAATTAAAGATTTTGGCCGATTTACGGATTTTAGCTTTCCAAAATCCTGAATTCAAGATTTTGGCCGATTTCAAGATTTTAGCTTTCCAAAATCCTGAATTCAAGATTTTGGCCGATTTACGGATTTTAGCTTTCCAAAATCCTGAATTCAAGATTTTGGCCGATTTCAAGAATTTAGCTTTCCACAATCCTGAATTCAAGATTTTGACCGATTTCAAGATCTTAGCTTTCCACAATCCTGAATTTAAGCTTTTTCCGATTTCAAGATTTTATCTTTCCAAAATCCTGATTTCAAGATTCTGTCCGATATCAAGCTTTTAGCTTTCCAAAATCCTGAATTCAAGATTTTGGCCGATTTGAAGATTTTAGCTTTCCAAAATACTGAATTCAAGATTTTGGCCGATTTCAAGATTTTAGCTTTCCAAAACCCTGAATTCAAGATTTTGGCCGATTTCAAGATTTTAGCTTTCCAAAATACTGAATTCAAGATTTTGGCCGATTTCAAGATTTTAGCTTTCCAAAATCCTAAATTCAAGATTTTTTACCTTTTCAAGATTTAAGCTTTCCAAAATCCTGAATTCAAGACTTTGGCCGATTTACGGATTTTAGCTTTCCAAAATCCTGAATTCAGGATCTTGGCCGATTTCAAGATTTTAGCTTTCCACAATCCTGAATTCAAGATTTTGGCCGATTTCAAGATTTTAACTTTCCATAATCCTGAATTGAAGATCTTTGCCGATTTCAAGATTTTAGCTTTCCAAAATCCTGAATTCAAGATTTTTGCCCTTTTCAAGAATTAAGCTTTCCAAAATCCTGAATTCAAGATTTTGGCCGATTTACGGAATTTACCTTTCCAAAACCCTGAATTCAAGATCTTGGCCGATTTCAAGATTTTAGCTTTCCAAAATACTGAATTCAAGATTTTGGCCGATTTCAAGATTTTAGCTTTCCAAAATCCTAAATTAAAGATTTTTTACCTTTTCAAGATTTAAGCTTTCCAAAATCCTGAATTCAAGACTTTGGCCGATTTACGGATTTTAGCTTTCCAAAATCCTGAATTCAGGATCTTGGCCGATTTCAAGATTTTAGCTTTCCACAATCCTGAATTCAAGATTTTGGCCGATTTCAAGATTTTAACTTTCCATAATCCTGAATTGAAGATCTTTGCCGATTTCAAGATTTTAGCTTTCCAAAATCCTGAATTCAAGATTTTTGCCCTTTTCAAGAATTAAGCTTTCCAAAATCCTGAATTCAAGATTTTGGCCGATTTACGGAATTTACCTTTCCAAAATCCTGAATTCAAGATCTTGGCCGATTTCAAGATTTTAGCTTTCCACAATCCTGAATTCAAGATTTTGAATGATTTCAAGAATTTAGCTTTCCACAATCCTGAATTCAAGATTTTGACCGATTTCAAGAATTTAGCTTTCCACAATCCTGAATTCAAGATTTTGACCGATTTCAAGATCTTAGCTTTCCACAATCCTGAATTTAAGCTTTTTCCGATTTCAAGATTTTATCTTTCCAAAATCCTGATTTCAAGATTCTGGCCGATATCAAGATTTTAGCTTTCCAAAATCCTGAATTCAAGATTTTGGCCGATTTCAAGATTTTAGCTTTCCAAAATACTGAATTCAAGATTTTGGCCGATTTCAAGATTTTAGCTTTCCAAAACCCTGAATTCAAGATTTTGGCCGATTTCAAGATTTTAGCTTTCCAAAATACTGAATTCAAGATTTTCGCCGATTTGAAGATTTTAGCTTTCCAAAATCCTAAATTCAAGATTTTTTACCTTTTCAAGATTTAAGCTTTCCAAAATCCTGAATTCAAGACTTTGGCCGATTTACGGATTTTAGCTTTCCAAAATCCTGAATTCAGGATCTTGGCCGATTTCAAGATTTTAGCTTTCCACAATCCTGAATTCAAGATTTTGGCCGATTTCAAGATTTTAGCTTTCCATAATCCTGAATTGAAGATCTTTGCCGATTTCAAGATTTTAGCTTTCCAAAATCCTGAATTCAAGATTTTTGCCCTTTTCAAGAATTAAGCTTTCCAAAATCCTGAATTCAAGATTTTGGCCGATTTACGGAATTTAGCTTTCCAAAATCCTGAATTCAAGATTTTGGCCGATTTCAAGATTTTAGCTTTCCACAATCCTGAATTCAAGATTTTGACCGATTTCAAGATTTTAGCTTTCCACAATCCTGAATTCAAGATTTTGGCCGATTTTAAGATTTTAGCTTTCCACAATCCTGAATTCAAGATTTTGGCCAATTTACGGATTTTAGCTTTCCAAAATCCTGAATTCAAGATCTTGGCCGATTTCAAGATTTTAGCTTTCCACAATCCTGAATTCAAGATTTTGGCCGACTTCAAGATTTTAGCATTCCGCAATCCTGAATTCAAGATTTTGGCCGATTTCAAGATTTTAGCTTTCCAAAATCGTGAATTCAAGATTTTGGCCGATGTCAAGATTTTAGCTTTCCAAAATCCTGAATTCAAGATTTTGGCCGATGTCAAGATTTTAGCTTTCCAAAATCCTGAATTCAAGATCTTGGCCGATTTCAAGATTTTAGCTTTCGAAAATCCGGAATACAAGATTTTGGCCGATTTCAAGATTTTAGCGTTCCATAATCCTGAATTCAAGATCTTGGCCTATTTCAAGATTTTAGCTTTGCAAAATAATGAATTCAATATTTTGGCCGATTTCAAGATTTTAGCTTTCCAAAATCGTGAATTCAAGATTTTGGCCGATTTACGGATTTTAGCTTTCCAAAATCCTGATTTTAAGATTCTGGCCGATATCAAGATTTTAGCTTTCCAAAATCCTGAATTCAAGATTTTGGCCGATTTCAAGATTTTAGCTTTCCAAAATCCTGAATTCAAGATCTTGGCCGATTTCAAGATTTTAGGTTTCAAAAATCCTGAACTCAAGATTTCGGCGGATTTCAAGATTTCAGCTCTCCAAAATCCTGAATTCAAAATTTTGGCTGAGTGTAAGATTTTAGCTTTCCAAAATCCTGAATTTAAGATTTTGGCTGAGTTCAAGATTTTAGGTTTCCCAAATCCTGATTTGAAGATTTTTTCCGATTTCTAGATTTTAGCTTTCCAAAATCCTGAATTCAAGATTTTGGCTGAGTTCAAGATTTTAGGTTTCCAAAATCCTGAATTTAAGATTTTGGCCGATTTCAAGGTTGTAGCTTTCCACAATGCTGAATTTAAGATTCTGGCCGATTTCAAGATTTTAGCTTTCAAAAATCCTGAACTCAAGATTTTGGCGGATTTCAAGATTTTAGCTCTCCAAAATCCTGAATTCAAAATTTTGGCTGAGTATAAGATTTTAGCTTTCCAAAATCCTGAATTTAAGATTTTGGCTGAGTGCAAGATTTTAGTTTTCCCAAATCCTGATTTGAAGATTTTTTCCGATTTCAAGATTTTAGCTTTCCAAAATCCTGAATTCAAGATTTTGGCCGATTTCAAGGTTGTAACTTTCCAAAATGCAGAATTCAAGATTCTGGCCTATTTCAAGATTTAAGCTTTCAAAAATCCTAAACTCAAGATTTTGGCGGATTTCAAGATTTAAGCTCTCCAAAATCCTGAATTAAAGATTTTCTCCCATTTGAAGATTTTAGCTTTCCAAAATCCTGAATTCAAGATTTTGGCTTAGTTTAAAATTTTAGCTTTCCAAAATCCTGAATTCAAGATTTTGCCGATTTCAAGGTTTTAGCTTTCCAAAATCCTGATTTCAAGATTTTGACCGATTTCAAGATTTTAGCTTTCCACAATCCTGAATTCTAGATTTTTTCCGATTTCAAGATTTTAGCTTTCCAAAATCCTGATTTTAAGATTCTGGCCGATATCAAGATTTTAGCTTTCCAAAATCCTGAATTCAAGATTTTGGCCGATTTCAAGATTTTAGCTTTCCAAAATCCTGAATTCAAGATCTTGGCCGATTTCAAGATTTTAGGTTTCAAAAATCCTGAACTCAAGATTTCGGCAGATTTCAAGATTTCAGCTCTCCAAAATCCTGAATTCAAAATTTTGGCTGAGTGTAAGATTTTAGCTTTCCAAAATCCTGAATTTAAGATTTTGGCTGAGTTCAAGATTTTAGGTTTCCCAAATCCTGATTTGAAGATTTTTTCCGATTTCTAGATTTTAGCTTTCCAAAATCCTGAATTCAAGATTTTGGCTGAGTTCAAGATTATAGGTTTCCAAAATCCTGAATTTAAGATTTTGGCCGATTTCAAGGTTGTAGCTTTCCACAATCCTGAATTTAAGATTCTGGCCGATTTCAAGATTTTAGCTTTCAAAAATCCTGAACTCAAGATTTTGGCGGATTTCAAGATTTTAGCTCTCCAAAATCCTGAATTCAAAATTTTGGCTGAGTATAAGATTTTAGCTTTCCAAAATCCTGAATTTAAGATTTTGGCTGAGTTCAAGATTTTAGGTTTCCCAAATCCTGATTTGAAGATTTTTTCCGATTTCAAGATTTTAGCTATCCAAAATCCTGAATTCAAGATTTTGGCCGATTTCAAGGTTGTAGCTTTCCAAAATCCTGAATTCAAGATTCTGGCCGATTTCAAGATTTAAGCTTTCAAAAATCCTAAACTCAAGATTTTTGCGGATTTCAAGATTTAAGCTCTCCAAAATCCTGAATTAAAGATTTTCTCCCATTTGAAGATTTTAGCTTTCCAAAATCCTGAATTCAAGATTTTGGCTTAGTTTAAAATTTTAGCTTTCCAAAATCTTGAATTCAAGATTTTGCCGATTTCAAGGTTTTAGCTTTCCAAAATCGTGATTTCAAGATTTTGGCCGATTTCAATGTGTTAGCTTTGCAAAATCCTGAATTCAAGATTTTGGCCGAATTCAAGATTTTAGCTTCCAAAATCCTGAATTGAAGATTTTGGGCGTTTTAAAAGTTTTACGTTTCGAAAGAAACAATTCAAGATTCTCACCGATGTCAAGATTTGACCTTTCCAAAATACTGAATTCAAGATTTTGGCCGATTTCAAGGTTTTAGCTTTCCAAAATCCTGAATTCAAGATTTTGGCCGATTTCAAGATTTTAGCTTTAAAATTTCCTGAATTCAAGATTTTGGCCGATTTTAAGATTTAAGCTCTCCAAAATCCTGAACTCAAGTTTTTTGCTGAATTTAAGATTTTTGCTTTCCAAAATCCTGAATTCAAGATTTTTGCGGATTTCAAGATTTAAGCTCTATAAAATCCTGAATTAAAGATTTTTTTCCGATTTGAAGATTTTAGCTTTCCAAAATGCTGAATTCAAGATTTTGGCTGAGTTCAAGATTTTAGGTTTCCTAAATCCTCAATTCAAGATTTTCCCGATTTCAAGGTTGTAGCTTTCCAAAATACTGAATTCAAGATTTTCGCCGATTTCAAGGTTGTAGCTTTCAAAAATCCTGAATTTAATATTTTGCCGATTTCAAGATTTTAGCTTTCAAAAATCCTAAATTCAAGATTTTGGCCGATTTCAAGATTTTAGCTTTCCACAATCCTGAATTCAAGATTTAGACCGATTTCAATATTTTAGCTTTCCACAATCCTGAATTCAAGATTTTAACCCATTTCAAAATTTTAGCTTTCCAAAATACTGAATTCAAGATTTTCGCCGATTTCAAGGTTGTAGCTTTCCAAAATCCTGAATTCAATATTTTGCCGATCTCAAGATTTTAGCTTTCCAAAATACTGAAATCAAGATTTTGGCCGATTTCAAGATTTTAGCTTTCCAAAATCCTGAATTCAAGATTTTGGCCGATTTCAAGATTTTAGCTTTCCAAAATCCTGATTTCAAGATTCTGGCCGATTTCAAGATTTTAGTTTTCCAAAATTCTGAATTCAAGATTTTGGCCGATGTCAAGATTTTAGCTTTCCAAAATCCTGAATTCAAGATTCTGGCCGATTTCAAGATTTTAGCTTTCCAAAATCCTGAATTCAAGATTTTGGCCGATTTCAAGATTTTAGCTTTTCAAAATCCTGATTTCAAGATTCTGGCCGATTAAAATATTTTAGCTTTCCACAGTCCTGAATTCAAGATTTTAACCCATTTCAAGATTTTAGCTTTCCAAAATGCTGATTTCAAGATTCTGGCCGATTTAAACATTTTAGCTTTCCACAGAGCTGAATTCAAGATTTTAACCCATTTCAAGATTTTAGCTTTCCAAAATCCTGAATACAAGATTTTAGCTTTCCAAAGCCTGAATTCAAGATTTTGGCCGATGTCAAGTTTATTGCTTTCCAAAATCCTGACTTCAAGATTTTGGCCGATTTCAAGATTTTAGCTTTCCACAATCCTGAAATCAAGATTTTGGCCGACTTCAAGATTTTAGCTTTCCACAATCCTGAATTGAAGATTTTGGCCGATTTCAAGACTTTAGCTTTCCAAAATCCTGAATTCAAGATTTTGGCCGATTTCAAGATTTTAGCTTTCCAAAATCTTGATTTCAAGATTCTGGCCGATTTCAAGATTTTAGCTTTCCTAATTCCTGAATTCAAGATTTTGGCCGATGTCAAGATTTTAGGTTTCCAAAATCCTGAATTCAAGATTCTGTCCGATTTCAAGATTTTCGCTTTCCAAAATCCTGAATTCAAGATCTTGGCCGATTTCAAGATTTTAGCTTTCCACAATCCTGAATTCAAGATTTAGGCCGACTGCAATATTTTAGCTTTCCATAATCCTGAATTCAAGATTTTGGCCGATTTCAAGATTTTAGCTTTCCACAATGCTGAATTCAAGATTTTGACCGATTTCAATATTTTAGCTTTCCACAATCCTGAATTCAAGATTTTAACCCATTTCAAGATTTTAGCTTTCCAAAATCCTGAATACAGGATTTTGGCCGATTTCAAGATTTTAGCTTTCATAAACCCTGAATTCAAGATTTTGGCCGATGTCAAGTTTTTCGCTTTCCAAAATCCTGACTTCAAGATTTTGACCGATTTCAAGATTTTAGCTTTCCAAAATCCTGAATTCAAGATCTTGGCCGATTTCAGGATTTTAGCTTTCCACAATCCTGAATTCAATATTTTGGCCGACTTTAAGATTTTAGCTTTCCACAATCCTGAATTCAAGATTTTGGCCGATTTCAAGATTTTAGCTTTCCAAAATCCTGAATTCAAGATTTTGGCCGATTTCAAGATTTTAGCTTTCCAAAATCCGCAATTCAAGATTTTGGCCGATGTCAAGATTTTAGCTTTCCAAAATCCTGATTTCAAGATTCTGGCCGATTTCAAGATTTTAGCTTTCCAAAATCCGCAATTCAAGATTTTGGCCGATGTCAAGATTTTAGCTTTCCAAAATCGTGAATTCAAGATTTTGGCCGATTTACGGATTTTAGCTTTCCAAAATCCTGAATTCAAGATCTTGGCCGATTTCAAGATTTTAGCTTTCCACAATCCTGAATTAAAGATTTTGACCGATTTCAATATTTTAGCTTTCCACAATCCTGAATTCAAGATTTTAACCCATTTCAAGATTTTAGCTTTCCAAAATCCTGAATACAGGATTTTGGCCAATTTCAAGATTTTAGCTTTCCAAAACCCTGAATTCAAGATTTTGGCTGATGTCAAGTTTTTGGCTTTCCACAATCCTGAATTCAATATTTTGGCCGACTTCAAGATTTTAGCTTTCCACAATCCTGAATTCAAGATTTTGGCCGATTTCAAGATTTTAGCTTTCCAAAATCCTGAATTCAAGATTTTGGCCGATTTCAAGATTTTAGCTTTCCAAAATCCTGAGTTCAAGATTCTGGCCGATTTCAAGATTTTAGCTTTCCAAAATCCTGAATTCAAGATTTTGGCCGATGTCAAGATTTTAGCTTTCCAAAATCCTGCATTCAAGATTCTGGCCGATTTCAAGATTTTAGCCTTCCAAAATCCTGATTTCAAGATTCTGGCCGATTTAAATATTTTAGCTTTCCACAGTCCTGAATTCAAGATTTTAACCCGTTTCAAGATTTTAGCTTTCCAAAATCCTGATTTCAAGATTCTGGCCGATTTAAATATTTTAGCTTCCCACAGTCTTGAATTCAAGATTTTAACCCATTTCAAGATTTTAGCTTTCCAAAATCCTGAATACAAGATCTTAGCTTTCCAAAGCCTGAATTCAAGATTTTGGCCGATTTCAAGATTTTAGCTTTCCAAAATCCTGAATTCAAGATCTTGGCCGATTTCAAGATTTTAGCTTTCCACAATCCTGAATTCAAGATTTTGGCCGATTTCAAGATTTTAGCTTTCCAAAATCCTGAATGCAAGATTTTGGCCGATTTCAAGATTTTATCTTTCCAAAATCCTGATTTCAAGATTGTGGAAGATTTCAAGATTTTAGCTTTCCAAAATCCTGAATTCAAGATTTTGGCCGATGTCAAGAATTTAGCTTTCCAAAATCCTGAATTCAAGATTCTGGCGGATTTCAAGATTTTAGTTTCCAAAATCCTGAATTCAAGATCTTGGCCGATTTCAAGATTTTAGCTTTCCAAAATCCTTAATTCAAGATCTTGGCCGAGTTGAAGATTTTGGCTTTCCAAAATCCTGACTTCAAGTTTTGGCCGATTTCAAGATTTTAGCTTTCCATAATCCTGAATTCAAGATCTTGGCCGATTTCAAGATTTTAGCTTTCCAAAATCCTGAATTGAAGATTTCGGCCGATCTCAAGATTTTAGCTTTCCAAAACCTTGAATTTAAGATTTTGGCCGATTTTAAGATTTTAGCTTTCGAAAATCCTGAATTCAAGATTTTCGCCCTTTTCAAGATTTTAGCTTTCCACAATCCTGAATTCAAGATTTTGGCCGATTTACGGATTTTAGCTTTCCATAATCCTGAATTCAAGATCTTGGCCGATTTCAAGATTTAAGCTTTCCACAATCCTGAATTCAAGATTTTGACCGATTTCAAGATTTTAGCTTTCCACAATCCTGAATTTAAGATTTTTGGCCGATTTCAAGATTTTAGCTTTCCACAATCCTGAAATCAAGATTTTGGCCGACTTCAAGATTTTAGCTTTCCACAATCCTGAATTCAAGATTTTGGCCGATTTCAAGACTTTAGCTTTCCAAAATCCTGAATTCAAGATTTTGGCCGATTTCAAGATTTTAGCTTTCCAAAATCTTGATTTCAAGATTCTGGCCGTATTCAAGATTTTAGCTTTCCTAAATCCTGAATTCAAAATTTTGGCGGATTTCAAGATGTTAGCTTTCCATAATCCTGAATTCAGGATCTTGGCCCATTTCAAGATTTTAGCTTTCCAAAATCCTGAATTCAAGATTTTGGCCGATTTCAAGATTTTAGCTTTCGAAAATCGTGAATTCAAGATTTTGGCCGATTTACGGATTTCAGCTTTCCAAAATCCTGAATTCAAGATTTTGGCCGACTTCAAGATTTTAGCTTTCCACAATCCTGAATTCAAGATTTTGACCGATTTCAAGATTTCAGCTTTCCACAATCCTGAATTTAAGCTTTTTCCGATTTCAAGATTTTAGCTTTCCAAAATCCTGATTTCAAGATTCTGGCCGATATCAAGATTTTAGCTTTCCAAAATCCCGAATTCAAGATTTTGGCCGATTTCAAGATTTTAGCTTTCCAAAATAACGAATTCAAGATTTTGGCCGATTTCAAGATTTTAGCTTTCCAAAATCCTGAATTTAAGATCTTTGCCGATTTCAAGATTTTAGCTTTCCAAAATCCTGAATTCAAGATTTTTGCCCTTTTCAAGATTTAAGCTTTCCAAAATCCTGAATTCAAGATTTTGGCCGATTTATGGATTTTAGCTTTCCAAAATCCTGAATTCAAGATCTTGGCCGATTTCAAGATTTTAGCTTTCCACAATCCTGATTTCAAGATTTTGACCGATTTCAAGATTTTAGCTTTCCACAATCCTGAATTCAAGATTTTGGCCGATTTCAAGATTTTAGCTTTCCAAAATCCTGAATTCAAGATCTTGGCCGATTTCAAGATTTTAGCTTTCCACAATCCTGAATTCAAGATTTTGGCCGACTTCAAGATTTTAGCTTTCCGCAATCCTGAATTCAAGATTTTGGCCGATGTCAAGATTTTAGCTTTCCATAATCGTGAATTCAAGATTTTGCCCGATTTCAAGATTTTAGCTTTCCAAAATCCTGAGTTCAAGATTCTGGCCGACTTCAAAATTTTAGCTTTCCAAAATCCTGAATTCAAGATTTTGGCCGATGTCAAGATTTTAGCTTTCCAAAATCCTGAATTCAAGATCTTGGCCGATTTCAAGATTTTAGCTTTCCAAAATCCGGAATACAAGATTTTGGCCGATTTCAAGATTTTAGCTTTCCATAATCCTGAATTCAAGATCTTTGCCGATTTCAAGATTTTAGCTTTCCGAAATAATGAATTCAAGATTTTGGCCGATTTCAAGATTTTAGCTTTCCAAAATCCTGAATTCAAGATTTTGGCCGATTTACGGATTTTAGCTTTCCAAAATCCTGAATTCAAGATTTTGGCCGATTTCAAGAATTTAGCTTTCCACAATCCTGAATTCAAGATTTTGACCGATTTCAAGATTTTAGCTTTCCAAAATCCGGAATTCAAGATTTTAGCTTTCCAAAATCGTGAATTCAAGATTTTGGCCGATTTACGGATATTAGCTTTCCAAAATCCTGAATTCAAGATTTTGGCCGATTTCAAGAATTTAGCTTTCCACAATCCTGAATTCAAGATTTTGACCGATATCAAGATTTTAGCTTTCCACAATCCTGAATTTAAGCTTTTTCCGATTTCAAGATTTTAGCTTTCCAAAATCCTGATTTCAAGATTCTGGCCGATATCAAGATTTTAGCTTTCCAAAATCCTGAATTCAAGATTTTGGCCGATTTCAAGATTTTAGCTTTCCAAAATACTGAATTCAAGATTTTGGCCGATTTCAAGATTTTAGCTTTCCAAAATCTTGAATTCAAGATTTTGGCCGATTTCATTATTTTAGCTTTCCAAAATACTGAATTCAAGATTTTGGCCGATTTCAAGATTTTAGCTTTCCAAAATCCTGAATTCAAGATTTTTGCCCTTTTCAAGATTTAAGCTTTCCAAAATCCTGAATTCAAGATTTTGGCCGATTTCAAGATCTTAGCTTTCCAAAATCCTTAATTCAGGATCTTGGCCGATTTCAAGATTTTAGCTTTCCACAATCCTGAATTCAAGATTTTGGCCGATTTCAAGATTTTAGCTTTCCAAAATCCTGAATTCAAGATTTTGGCCGACTTACGGAATTTAGGTTTCCAAAATCCTGAATTCAAGATCTTGGCCGATTTCAAGATTTTAGCTTTCCACAATCCTGAATTCAAGATTTTGACCGATTTCAAGATTTTAGCTTTCCACAATCCTGAATTCAAGATTTTGGCCCATTTCAAGATTTTAGCTTTCCACAATGCTGAATTCAAGATTTTGGCCGATTTACGGATTTTAGCTTTCAAAAATCCTGAATTCAAGATCTTGGCCGATTCCAAGATTTTAGCTTTCCACAATCCTGAATTCAAGATTTTGGCCGATTTCAAGATTTTAGCTTTCCGCAATCCTGAATTCAAGATTTTGGCCGATTTCAAGATTTCAGCTTTCCAAAATCGTGAATTCAAGATTTTGCCCGATTTCAAGATTTTAGCTTTCCAAAATCCTGAGTTCAAGATTCTGGCTGATTTCAAAATTTTAGCTTTCCAAAATCCAGAGTTCAAGATTTTGGCCGATGTGAAGATTTTAGCTTTCCAAAATCCGTAATACAAGATCTTGGCCGATTTTAAGATTTTAGCTTTCCAAAATCCGTAATACAAGATTTTGGCCGATTTCAAGATTTTAGCTTTCCATAATCCTCAAATCAAGATCTTGGCCGATTTCAAGATTTTCGCTTTCCACAATCCTGAATTCAAGATTTTGACCGATTTCAAGATTTTAGCTTTCCATAATCCTGAATTCAAAATTTTGGCCGATTTCAAGATTTTAGCTTTCGACAATCCTGAATTCAAGATTTTGGCCGATTTACGGATTTTAGCTTTCCAAAATCCTGAATTCAAGATCTTGGCCGATTTCAAGATTTTAGCTTTCCACAATCCTGAATTCAAGATTTTGGCCGACTTGAAGATTTTAGCTTTCTGCAATCCTGAATTCAAGATTTTGGCCGATTTCAAGATTTTAGCTTTCCAAAATCGTGAATTGAAGATTTTGCCCGATTTCAAGATTTTAGCTTTCCAAAATCCTGAGTTCAAGATTCTCGCCGATTTCAAAATTTTAGCTTTCCAAAATCCTGAATTCAAGATTTTGGCCGATGTCAAGATTTTAGCTTTCCAAAATCCGTAATACAAGATCTTGGCCGATTTCAAGATTTTAGCTTTCCAAAATCCGTAATACAAGATTTTGGCCGATTTCAAGATTTTAGCTTTCCAAAATCCTGAATTCAAGATTTTCGGCATTTTCAAGATTTTAGCTTTCCAAAATCGTGAATTCAAGATTTTGGCCGATTTACGGATTTTAGCTTTCCATAATCCTGAATTCAAGATCTTGGCCGATTTCAAGATTTTAGCTTTCCAAAATCCAGAATTCAAGATTTTGGCCGATTTCAAGATTTTAGCTTTCCAAAATCCTGAATTCAAGATTTTGGCCGATTTACGGATTTTAGCTTTCCAAAATCCTGAATTCAAGATTTTGGCCGATTTCAAGAATTTAGCTTTCCACAATCCTGAATTCAAGATTTTGACCGATTTCAAGATTTTAGCTTTCCAAAATCGTGAATTCAAGATTTTGGAAGATTTACGGATTTTAGCTTTCCAAAATCCTGAATTCAAGATTTTGGTCGATTTCGAGAATTTAGCTTTCCTAAATCCTGAATTCAAGATTTTGACCGATTTCAAGATTTTAGCTTTCCACAATCTTGAATTTAAGCTTTTTCCGATTTCAACATTTTAGCTTTCCAAAATCCTGAATTCAAGATTCTGGCCGATATCAAGATTTTAGCTTTCCAAAATCCTGAATTCAAGATTTTGGCCGATTTTAAGATTTTAGCTTTCCAAAATACTGAATTCAAGATTTTGGCCGATTTCAAGATTTTAGCTTTCCAAAATCCTGAATTCAAGATTTTGGCCGATTTCAAGATTTTAGCGTTCCAAAATACTGAATTCAAGATTTGGGCCGATTTGAAGATTTTAGCTTTCCAAAATCCTAAATTCAAGATTTTTGCCCTTTTCAAGATTTAAGCTTTCCAAAATCCTGAATTCAAGATTTTGGCTGATTTACGGATTTTAGCTTTCCAAAACCCTGAATTCAGGATCTTGGCCGATTTCAAGATTTTAGCTTTCCACAATCCTGAATTCAAGATTTTGGCCGATTTCAAGATTTAAGCTTTCCAAAATCCTGAATTGAAGATCTTTGCCGATTTCAAGATTTTAGCTTTCCAAAATCCTGGATTCAAGATTTTTGCCCTTTTCAAGATTTAAGCTTTCCAAAATCCTGAATTCAAGATTTTGGCCGATTTACGGAATTTAGCTTTCCAAAATCCAGAATTCAAGATCTTGGCCGATTTCAAGATTTTAGCTTTCCACAATCCTGAATTCAAGATTTTGGCCGACTTCAAGATTTTAGCTTTCCGCAATCCTGAATTCAAGATTTTGGCCGATTTCAAGATTTTAGCTTTCCAAAATCGTTATTTCAAGATTTTGCCCGATTTCAAGATTTTAGCTTTCAAAAATCCTAAGTTCAAGATTTCGGCCGATTTCAAGATTTTAGCTTTCAAAAATCCTGAATTAAAGATTTTGGCCGATGTCAAGATTTTAGCTTTCCAAAATCCTGAATTCAAGATCTTGGCCGATTTCAAGATTTTAGCTTTCGAAAATCCGGAATACAAGATTTTTGCCGATTTCAAGATTTTAGCTTTCCATAATCATGAATTCAAGATCTTGGCCGATTTCAAGATTTTAGCTTTCCAAAATAATGAATTCAAGATTTTGGCCGATTTCAAGATTTTAGCTTTTCAAAATCGTGAATTCAAGATTTTGGCCGATTTACGGATTTTAGCTTTGCAAAATCCTGATTTCAAGATTTTGGCCGATTTCAAGATTTTAGCTTTCCACATTCGTGAATTCAAGATTTTGACCGATTTCAAGATTTTAGCTTTCCACAATCCTGAATTCAAGATTTTTTCCGATTTCAAGATTTTAGCTTTCCAAAATCCTGATTTTAATATTCTGGCCGATATCAAGATTTTAGCTTTCCAAAATCCTGAATTCGAGATTTTGGCCGATTTCAAGATTTTAGCTTTCCAAAATCCTGAATTCAAGATCTTGGCCGATTTCAAGATTTTAGCTTTCAAAAATCCTGAACTCAAGATTTCGCCGGATTTCAAGATTTCAGCTCTCCAAAATCCTGAATTTAAAATTTTGGCTGAGTGTAAGATTTTAGCTTTCCAAAATCCTGAATTTAAGATTTTGGCTGAGTTTAAGATTTTAGGTTTCCCAAATCCTGATTTGAAGATTTTTTCCGATTTCTAGATTTTAGCTTTCCAAAATCCTGAATTCAAGATTTTGGCTGAGTTCAAGATTTTAGGTTTCCAAAATCCTGAATTTAAGATTTTGGCCGATTCCAAGGTTGTAGCTTTCCACAATCCTGAATTCAAGATTCTGGCCGATTTCAAGATTTTAGCTTTCAAAAATCCTGAACTCAAGATTTTGGCGGATTTCAAGATTTTAGCTCTCCAAAATCCTGAATTCAACATTTTGGCTGAGTGTAAGATTTTAGCCTTCCAAAATCCTGAATTTAAGATTTTGGCTGAGTTCAAGATTTTAGGTTTGCCAAATCCTGATTTGAAGATTTTTTCGGATTTCAAGATTTTAGCTTTCCAAAATCCTGAATTCAAGATTTTCGCCGATTTCAAGGTTGTAGCTTTCCAAAATCCTGAATTCAAGATTCTGGCCGATTTCAAGATTTTAGCTTTCAAAAATCCTAAACTCAAGATTTTGGCGGATTTCAAGATTTAAGCTCTCCAAAATCCTGAATTAAAGATTTTTTCCCATTTAAAGATTTAAGCTTTCCAAAATCCTGAATTCAAGATTTCGCCGATTTCAAGGTTTTAGCTTTCCAAAATCCTGAATTCAAGATTTTGGCCGATTTCAAGGTTGTAGCTTTGCAAAATCCTGAATTCAAGATTTTGGCCGATTTCAAGATTTTAGCTTCCAAAATCCTGAATTGAAGATTTTGGAAGATTTCAAAGTTTTAAGTTTGGAAGGAAACAATTCAAGATTCTCACCGATGTCAAGATTTGACCTTTCCAAAATACTGAATTCAAGATTTTGGCCGATTTCAAGGTTTTAGCTTTCCAAAACCCTGAATTCAAGATTTTGGCCGATTTCAAGATTTTAGCTTTAAAATTTCCTGAATTCAAGATTTTGGCCGATTTCAAGATTTAAGCTCTCCAAAATCCTGAACTCAAGTTTTTTGCTGAATTTAAGACTTTTGCTTTCGAAAATCCTGAATTCAAGATTTTGCCGATTTCAAGATTTTAGCTTTCAAAAATCCTAAATTCAAGATTTTGGCCGATTTCAAGATTTTAGCTTTCCAAAATCCTGAATTCAACATTTTGGCCGATTTCAAGATTTTAGCTTTCCAAAATCCTGAAGTTAAGATTTTGGCCGATGTCAAGATTTTAGCTTTCCAAAATCCTGAATTCAAGATTCTGGCCGATTTCAAGATTTTAGCTTTCCAAAATCCTGAATTCAAGATTTTGGCCGATTTCAAGGTTGTAGCTTTGCAAAATCCTGAATTCAAGATTTTGGCCGATTTCAAGATTTTGGCTTCCAAAATCCTGAATTGAAGATTTTGGAAGATTTCAAAGTTTTAAGTTTGGAAGGAAACAATTCAAGATTCTCACCAATGTCAAGATTTGACCTTTCCAAAATACTGAATTCAAGATTTTGGCCGATTTCAAGGTTTTAGCTTTCCAAAATCCTGAATTCAAGATTTTGGCCGATTTCAAGATTTTAGCTTTAAAATTTCCTGAATTCAAGATTTTGGCCGATTTCAAGATTTAAGCTCTCCAAAATCCTGAACTCAAGTTTTTTGCTGAATTTAAGACTTTTGCTTTCCAAAATCCTGAATTCAAGATTTTGCCGATTTCAAGATTTTAGCTTTCAAAAATCCTAAATTCAAGATTTTGGCCGATTTCAAGATTTTAGCTTTCCAAAATCCTCAATTCAACATTTTGGCCGATTTCAAGATTTTAGCTTTCCAAAATCCTGAAGTTAATTTTTGGCCGATGTCAAGATTTTAGCTTTCCAAAATCCTGAATTCAAGATTCTGGCCGATTTCAAGATTTTAGCTTTCCAAAATCCTGAATTCAAGATTTTGGCCGATTTACGGATTTCAGCTTTCCAAAATCGTGAATTCAAGATCTTGGCCGATTTCAAGATTTTAGCTTTCCAGAATCCTGAATTCAAAATTTTGACCGATTTCAAGATTTTAGCTTTCCACAATCCTGAATTCAAGATTTTGGCCGATTTCAAGATTTTAGCTTTCCACAATCCTGAATTCAAGATTTTGGCCGATTTACGGATTTTAGCTTTCCAAAATCCTGAATTCAAGATCTTGGCCGATTTCAAGATTTTAGCTTTCCAAAATCCTGAATTCAAGATTTTGGCCGACTTCAAGATTTTAGCTTTCCACAATCCTGAATTCAAGATTTTAGCCGATTTCAAGATTTTAGCTTTCCAAAATCGTGAATTCAAGATTTTGGCCGATTTCAAGATTTTAGCTTTCCAAAATCCTGATTGCAAGGTTCTGGCCGATTTCAAGATTTTAGCTTTCCAAAATCCTGAATTCAAGATTTTGGCCGATTTCAAGATTTTAGCTTTCCACAATCCTGAATTCAAGATTTTGGCCGATTTCAAGATTTTAGCTTTCCACAATCCTGAATTCAAGATTTTGGCCGATTTCAAGATTTTAGCTTTCCATAATCCTGAATTCAAGATCTTGGCCGATTTCAAGATTTTACATTTCCAAAATCCTGAATTCAAGATTTTGCCGATTTCAAGGTTTTAGCTTTCCAAAATCCTGAATTCAAGATTTTGGCCGATTTCAAGGTTGTAGCTTTGCAAAATCCTGAATTCAAGATTTTGGCCGATTTCAAGATTTTAGCTTCCAAAATCCTGAATTGAAGATTTTGGGCGATTTCAAAGTTTTAAGTTTCGAAGGAAACAATTCAAGATTCTCACCGATGTCAAGATTTGACCTTTCCAAAATACTGAATTCAAGATTTTGGCCGATTTCAAGGTTTTAGCTTTCCAAAATCCTGAATTCAAGATTTTGGCCGATTTCAAGATTTTAGCTTTAAAATTTCCTGAATTCAAGATTTTGGCCGATTTCAAGATTTAAGCTCTCAAAAATCCTGAACTCAAGTTTTTTGCTGAATTTAAGATTTTTGCTTTCCAAAATCCTGAATTCAAGATTTTTGCGGATTTCAAGATTTAAGCTCTATAAAATCCTGAATTAAAGATTTTTTCCGATTTCAAGATTTTAGCTTTCCAAAATGCTGAATTCAAGATTTTGACTGAGTTCAAGATTTTAGGTTTCCTAAATCCTCAATTCAAGATTTTGCCGATTTCAAGGTTGTAGCTTTCCAAAATACTGAATTCAAGATTTTCGCCGATTTCAAGGTTGTAGCTTTCCAAAATCCTGAATTCAAGATTTTGCCGATTTCAAGATTTTAGCTTTCAAAAATCCTAAATTCAAGATTTGGCCGATTTCAAGATTTTAGCTTTCCAAAATCCTGAATTCAACATTTTGGCCGATTTCAAGATTTTAGCTTTCCAAAATCCTGAAGTCAAGATTTTGGCCGATGTCAAGATTTTAGCTTTCCAAAATCCTGAATTCAAGATTCTGGCCGATGTCAAGATTTTAGCTTTCCAAAATCCTGAATTCAAGATTTTGGCCGATGTCAAGATTTTAGCTTTCCAAAATCCTGAATTCAAGATTTTGGCCGATTACAAGATTTTAGCTTTCCACAATCCTGAATTTAAGATTTTGGCCGATTTCAAGATTTTAGCTTTCCAAAATCCTGAATTCAAGATTTTGGCCGACTTCAAGATTTTAGCTTTCCAAAATCCTGAATTCAAGATTTTGGCCGATTTCAAGATTTTAGCTTCCAAAATCCTGAATTGAAGATTTTGGGCGATTTCAAAGTTTTAAGTTTGGAAGGAAACAATTCAAGATTCTCACCGATGTCAAGATTTGACCTTTCCAAAATACTGAATTCATTATTTTGGCCGATTTCAAGGTTTTAGCTTTCCAAAATCCTGAATTCAAGATTTTGGCCGATTTCAAGATTTTAGCTTTCCACAATCCTGAATTCAAGATTTTGGCCGATTTACGGATTTTAGCTTTCCAAAATCCTGAATTCAAGATCTTGGCCGATTTCAAGATTTTAGCTTTCCAAAATCCTGAATTCAAGATTTTGGCCGATTTCAAGATTTTAGCTTTCCAAAATCCTGATTGCAAGGTTCTGGCCGATTTCAAGATTTTAGCTTTCCAAAATCCTGAATTCAAGATTTTGGCCGATTTCAAGATTTTAGCTTTCCACAATCCTGAATTCAAGATTTTGGCCGATTTCAAGATTTTAGCTTTCCACAATCCTGAATTCAAGATTTTGGCCGATTTCAAGATTTTAGCTTTCCATAATCCTGAATTCAAGATCTTGGCCGATTTCAAGATTTTACATTTCCAAAATCCTGAATTCAAGATTTTGCCGATTTCAAGGTTTTAGCTTTCCAAAATCCTGAATTCAAGATTTTGGCCGATTTCAAGGTTGTAGCTTTGCAAAATCCTGAATTCAAGATTTTGGCCGATTTCAAGATTTTAGCTTCCAAAATCCTGAATTGAAGATTTTGGGCGATTTCAAAGTTTTAAGTTTCGAAGGAAACAATTCAAGATTCTCACCGATGTCAAGATTTGACCTTTCCAAAATACTGAATTCAAGATTTTGGCCGATTTCAAGGTTTTAGCTTTCCAAAATCCTGAATTCAAGATTTTGGCCGATTTCAAGATTTTAGCTTTAAAATTTCCTGAATTCAAGATTTTGGCCGATTTCAAGATTTAAGCTCTCCAAAATCCTGAACTCAAGTTTTTTGCTGAATTTAAGATTTTTGCTTTCCAAAATCCTGAATTCAAGATTTTTGCGGATTTCAAGATTTAAGCTCTATAAAATCCTGAATTAAAGATTTTTTCCGATTTCAAGATTTTAGCTTTCCAAAATGCTGAATTCAAGATTTTGACTGAGTTCAAGATTTTAGGTTTCCTAAATCCTCAATTCAAGATTTTGCCGATTTCAAGGTTGTAGCTTTCCAAAATACTGAATTCAAGATTTTCGCCGATTTCAAGGTTGTAGCTTTCCAAAATCCTGAATTCAAGATTTTGCCGATTTCAAGATTTTAGCTTTCAAAAATCCTAAATTCAAGATTTGGCCGATTTCAAGATTTTAGCTTTCCAAAATCCTGAATTCAACATTTTGGCCGATTTCAAGATTTTAGCTTTCCAAAATCCTGAAGTCAAGATTTTGGCCGATGTCAAGATTTTAGCTTTCCAAAATCCTGAATTCAAGATTCTGGCCGATGTCAAGATTTTAGCTTTCCAAAATCCTGAATTCAAGATTTTGGCCGATGTCAAGATTTTAGCTTTCCAAAATCCTGAATTCAAGATTTTGGCCGATTACAAGATTTTAGCTTTCCACAATCCTGAATTTAAGATTTTGGCCGATTTCAAGATTTTAGCTTTCCAAAATCCTGAATTCAAGATTTTGGCCGACTTCAAGATTTTAGCTTTCCAAAATCCTGAATTCAAGATTTTGGCCGATTTCAAGATTTTAGCTTCCAAAATCCTGAATTGAAGATTTTGGGCGATTTCAAAGTTTTAAGTTTGGAAGGAAACAATTCAAGATTCTCACCGATGTCAAGATTTGACCTTTCCAAAATACTGAATTCATTATTTTGGCCGATTTCAAGGTTTTAGCTTTCCAAAATCCTGAATTCAAGATTTTGGCCGATTTCAAGATTTTAGCTTTCCACAATCCTGAATTCAAGATTTTGGCCGATTTACGGATTTTAGCTTTCCAAAATCCTGAATTCAAGATCTTGGCCGATTTCAAGATTTTAGCTTTCCAAAATCCTGAATTCAAGATTTTGGCCGACTTCAAGATTTTAGCTTTCCACAATCCTGAATTCAAGATTTTGGCCGATTTCAAGATTTTAGCTTTCCAAAATCGTGAATTCAAGATTTTGGCCGATTTCAAGATTTTAGCTTTCCAAAATCCTGATTGCAAGGTTCTGGCCGATTTCAAGATTTTAGCTTTCCAAAATCCTGAATTCAAGATTTTGGCCGATTTCAAGATTTTAGCTTTCCACAATCCTGAATTCAAGATTTTGGCCGATTTCAAGATTTTAGCTTTCCACAATCCTGAATTCAAGATTTTGGCCGATTTCAAGATTTTAGCTTTCCATAATCCTGAATTCAAGATCTTGGCCGATTTCAAGATTTTAGCTTTCCAAAATCCTGAATTCAAGATTTTGCCGATTTCAAGGTTTTAGCTTTCCAAAATCCTGAATTCAAGATTTTGGCCGATGTCAAGGTTCTAGCTTTGCAAAATCCTGAATTCAAGATTTTGGCCGATTTCTAGATTTTAGCTTCCAAAATCCTGAATTGAAGATTTTGGGCGATTTCAAAGTTTTAAGTTTCGAAGGAAACAATTCAAGATTCTCACCGATGTCAAGATTTGACCTTTCCAAAATACTGAATTCAAGATTTTGGCCGATTTCAAGGTTTTAGCTTTCCAAAATCCTGAATTCAAGATTTTGGCCGATTTCAAGATTTTAGCTTTAAAATTTCCTGAATTCAAGATTTTGGCCGATTTCAAGATTTAAGCTCTCAAAAATCCTGAACTCAAGTTTTTTGCTGAATTTAAGATTTTTGCTTTCCAAAATCCTGAATTTAAGATTTTTGCGGATTTCAAGATTTAAGCTCTATAAAATCCTGAATTAAAGATTTTTTCCGATTTGAAGATTTTAGCTTTCCAAAATGCTGAATTCAAGATTTTGGCTGAGTTCAAGATTTTAGGTTTCCTAAATCCTCAATTCAAGATTTTGCCGATTTCAAGGTTGTAGCTTTCCAAAATACTGAATTCAAGATTTTCGCCGATTTCAAGGTTAAAGCTTTCCAAAATCCTGAATTCAAGATTTTGCCGATTTCAAGATTTTAGCTTTCAAAAATCCTAAATTCAAGATTTTGGCCGATTTCAAGATTTTAGCTTTCCAAAATCCTGAATTCAACATTTTGGCCGATTTCAAGATTTTAGCTTTCCAAAATCCTGAAGTCAAGATTTTGGCCGATGTCAAGATTTTAGCTTTCCAAAATCCTGAATTCAAGATTCTGGCCGATGTCAAGATTTTAGCTTTCCAAAATCCTGAATTAAAGATTTTGGCCGATTTCAAGATTTAAGCTTTCCACAATCCTGAATTTAAGATTTTGGCCGATTTCAAGATTTTAGCTTTCCAAAATCCTGAATTCAAGATTTTGGCCGATTTCAAGATTTTAGCTTTCTAAAATCCTGAATTCAAGATTTTAGCTTTCCAAACTCCTGAATTCAAGATTTTGGCCCATTTACGGATTTCAGCTTTCCAAAATCGTGAATTCAAGATCTTGGCCGATTTCAAGATTTTAGCTTTCCACAATCCTGAATTCAAGATTTTGACCGATTTCAAGATTTTAGCTTTCCACAATCCTGAATTCAAGATTTTGGCCGATTTCAAGATTTTAGCTTTCCACAATCCTGAATTCAAGATTTTGGCCGATTTACGGATTTTAGCTTTCCAAAATCCTGAATTCAAGATCTTGGCCGATTTCAAGATTTTAGCTTTCCAAAATCCTGAATTCAAGATTTTGGCCGATTTCAAGATTTTAGCTTTCCACAATCCTGAATTCAAGATTTTGGCCGATTTCAAGATTTTAGCTTTGCAAAATCGAGAATTCAATATTTTGGCCGATTTCAAGATTTTAGCTTTCCAAAATCCTGATTGCAAGGTTCTGGCCGATTTCAAGATTTTAGCTTTCCAAAATCCTGAATTAAAGATTTTGGCCGATTTCAAGATTTTAGGTTTCCACAATCCTGAATTCAAGATTTTGGCCGATTTCAAGATTTTAGCTTTCCACAATCCTGAATTCAAGATTTTGGCCGATTTTAAGATTTTAGCTTTCCAAAATCCTGAATTTAAGATTTTGGCCGATTTTAAGATTTTAGCTTTCCAAAATCCTGAGTTCAACATTTTCGCCCTTTTCAAGATTTTAGCTTTCCAACATCCTGAATTCAAGATTTTGGCCGATTTACGGATTTTAGCTTTCCAAAATCCTGAATTCAAGATCTTGGCCGATTTCAAGATTTTAGCTTTCCACAATCCTGAATTCAAGATTTTGACCGATTTCAAGATTTTAGCTTTCCACAATCCTGAATTTAAGATTTCGGCCGATTTCAAGATTTTAGCTTTCCACAATCCTGTATTCAAGATTTTGGCCGATTTACGGATTTTAGCTTTCCAAAATCCTGAATTCAAGATCTTGGCCGATTTCAAGATTTTAGCTTTCTACAATCCTGAATTCAAGATTTTGGCCGATTTCAAGATTTTAGCTTTCCAAAATCCTGAATTCAAGATTTTGGCCGATTTCAAGATTTTAGCTTTCCAAAATCCTGATTTCAAGATTCTGGCCGATTTCAAGATTTTAGCTTTCCAAAATCCTGAATTCAAGATTTTGGCCGATGTCAAGATTTTAGCTTTCCAAAATCCTGAATTCAAGATTCTGTCCGATTTCAAGATTTTAGCTTTCCAAAATCCTGAATTCAAGATCTTGGCCGATTTCAAGATTTTAGCTTTCCAAAATCCTGAATTCAAGATCTTGGTCGATTTCAAGATTTTAGCTTTCCAAAATCCTGAATTCAAGATCTTGGCCGATTTCAAGATTTTAGCTTTCCAAAATCCTGAATTGAGGATTTTGGCCTATTTCAAGATTTTAGCTTTCCAAAATCCTGAATTCAAGATCTTGGCCCATTTCAAGATTTTAGCTTTCCAAAATCCTGAATTGAAGATTTTGGCCGATTTCAAGATTTCAGCTTTCCCAAATCCTGATTTCAAGATTCTGGCCGATATCAAGATTTTAGCTTTCCAAAATCCTGAATTCAACATTTTTGCCGATCTCAAGATTTTAGCTTTCCAAAATACTGAAATGAAGATTTTGGCCGATTTCAAGATTTTAGCTTTCCAAAATCCTGAATTCAAGATCTTGGCCGATTTCAAGATTTAGCTTTCCAAAATCCTGAATTCAAGATTTTGTCCGATTTCAAGATTTTAGCTTTCCATAATCCTCAATTCAAGATCTTGGCCGATTTCAAGATTTTAGCTTTCCAAAATCCTGAATTGAGGATTTTGGCCTATTTCAAGATTTTAGCTTTCCAAAATCCTGAATTCAAGATCTTGGCCGATTTCAAGATTTTGGCTTTCCAAAATCCTGAATTGAAGATTTTTGCCGATCTCAAGATTTTAGCTTTCCAAAATACTGATTTCAAGATTTTGGCCGATTTCAAAATTTTAGCTTTCCTAAATCCTGAATTCAAGATTTTGGCCGATTTCAAGATTTTAGCTTTCCAAAATCATGAATTCAAGATCTTGGCCGATTTCAAGATTTTAGCTTTCCAAAATCATGAATTCAAGATCTTGGCCGATTTCAAGATTTTAGCTTTGCACAATCCTGAATTCAAGATTTTGACCGATTTCAAGAGTTTAGCTTTCCAAAATCCCTATTTCAAGATTTTGGCCGATATCAAGATTTTAGCTTTTTTAAAATCCTGAATTAAAGATTTTGGCCGATTTCAAGATTTTAGCTTTCCAAAATACTGAAATCAAGATTTTGGCCGATTTCAAGATTTTAGCATTCCAAAATCCTGAATTCAAGATTTTAGCGTTCCGAAATCTTGACTTCAAGATCTTGGCCGATTTCAAGATTTTACCTTTCCACAATCCTGAATTCAAGATTTTTGCCGATTTCAAGATTTTAGCTTTCCAAAATCCTGAATTCAAGATTTTCGGCATTTTCAAGATTTTAGCTTTCCAAAATCGTGAATTCAAGATTTTGGCCGTTTTACGGATTTTAGCTTTCCATAATCCTGAATTCAAGATCTTGGCCGATTTCAAGATTTTAGCTTTCCAAAATCCAGAATTCAAGATTTTGGCCGATTTCAAGATTTTAGCTTTCCAAAATCCTGAATTCAAGATTTTGGCCGATTTACGGATTTTAGCTTTCCAAAATCCTGAATTCAAGATTTTGGCCGATCTCAAGAATTTAGCTTTCCACAATCCTGAATTCAAGATTTTGACCGATTTCAAGAGTTTAGCTTTCCAAAATCCAGAATTCAAGATTTCGGCCGATTTCAAGATTTTAGCTTTCCAAAATCGTGAATTCAAGATTTTGGCCGATTTACGGATTTTAGCTTTCCAAAATCCTGAATTCAAGATTTTGGTCGATTTCGAGAATTTAGCTTTCCTAAATCCTGAATTCAAGATTTTGACCGATTTCAAGATTTTAGCTTTCCACAATCTTGAATTTAAGCTTTTTCCGATTTCAACATTTTAGCTTTCCAAAATCCTGAATTCAAGATTCTGGGCGATATCAAGATTTTAGCTTTCCAAAATCCTGAATTCAAGATTTTGGCCGATTTTAAGATTTTAGCTTTCCAAAATACTGAATTCAAGATTTTGGCCGATTTCAAGATTTTAGCTTTCCAAAATCCTGAATTCAATATTTTGGCCGATTTCAAGATTTTAGCGTTCCAAAATACTGAATTCAAGATTTGGGCCGATTTGAAGATTTTAGCTTTCCAAAATCCTAAATTCAAGATTTTTGCCCTTTTCAAGATTTAAGCTTTCCAAAATCCTGAATTCAAGATTTTGGCTGATTTACGGATTTTAGCTTTCCAAAACCCTGAATTCAGGATCTTGGCCGATTTCAAGATTTTAGCTTTCCACAATCCTGAATTCAAGATTTTGGCCGATTTCAAGATTTAAGCTTTCCAAAATCCTGAATTGAAGATCTTTGCCGATTTCAAGATTTTAGCTTTCCAAAATCCTGGATTCAAGATTTTTGCCCTTTTCAAGATTTAAGCTTTCCAAAATCCTGAATTCAAGATTTTGGCCGATTTACGGAATTTAGCTTTCCAAAATCCTGAATTCAAGATCTTGGCCGATTTCAAGATTTTAGCTTTCCACAATCCTGAATTCAAGATTTTGGCCGACTTCAAGATTTTAGCTTTCCGCAATCCTGAATTCAAGATTTTGGCCGATTTCAAGATTTTAGCTTTCCAAAATCGTTATTTCAAGATTTTGCCCGATTTCAAGATTTTAGCTTTCCAAAATCCTGAGTTCAAGATTCTGGCCGATTTCAAGATTTTAGCTTTCAAAAATCCTGAATTAAAGATTTTGGCCGATGTCAAGATTTTAGCTTTCCAAAATCCTGAATTCAAGATCTTGGCCGATTTCAAGATTTTAGCTTTCGAAAATCCGGAATACAAGATTTTTGCCGATTTCAAGATTTTAGCTTTCCATAATCATGAATTCAAGATCTTGGCCGATTTCAAGATTTTAGCTTTCCAAAATAATGAATTCAAGATTTTGGCCGATTTCAAGATTTTAGCTTTTCAAAATCGTGAATTCAAGATTTTGGCCGATTTACGGATTTTAGCTTTGCAAAATCCTGATTTCAAGATTTTGGCCGATTTCAAGATTTTAGCTTTCCACATTCGTGAATTCAAGATTTTGACCGATTTCAAGATTTTAGCTTTCCACAATCCTGAATTCAAGATTTTTTCCGTTTTCAAGATTTTAGCTTTCCAAAATCCTGATTTTAATATTCTGGCCGATATCAAGATTTTAGCTTTCCAAAATCCTGAATTCGAGATTTTGGCCGATTTCAAGATTTGAGCTTTCCAAAATCCTGAATTCAAGATCTTGGCCGATTTCAAGATTTTAGCTTTCAAAAATCCTGAACTCAAGATTTCGCCGGATTTCAAGATTTCAGCTCTCCAAAATCCTGAATTTAAAATTTTGGCTGAGTGTAAGATTTTAGCTTTCCAAAATCCTGAATTTAAGATTTTGGCTGAGTTTAAGATTTTAGGTTTCCCAAATCCTGATTTGAAGATTTTTTCCGATTTCTAGATTTAAGCTTTCCAAAATCCTGAATTCAAGATTTTGGCTGAGTTCAAGATTTTAGGTTTCCAAAATCCTGAATTTAAGATTTTGGCCGATTCCAAGGTTGTAGCTTTCCACAATCCTGAATTCAAGATTCTGGCCGATTTCAAGATTTTAGCTTTCAAAAATCCTGAACTCAAGATTTTGGCGGATTTCAAGATTTTAGCTCTCCAAAATCCTGAATTCAAAATTTTGGCTGAGTGTAAGATTTTAGCCTTCCAAAATCCTGAATTTAAGATTTTGGCTGAGTTCAAGATTTTAGGTTTCCCAAATCCTGATTTGAAGATTTTTTCCGATTTCAAGATTTTAGCTTTCCAAAATCCTGAATTCAAGATTTTGGCCGATTTCAAGGTTGTAGCTTTCCAAAATCCTGAATTCAAGATTCTGGCCGATTTCAAGATTTTAGCTTTCAAAAATCCTAAACTCAAGATTTTGGCGGATTTCAAGATTTAAGCTCTCCAAAATCCTGAATTAAAGATTTTTTCCCATTTGAAGATTTAAGCTTTCCAAAATCCTGAATTGAAGATTTTGGCTGAGTTTAAAATTTTAGCTTTCCAAAATCCTGAATTCAAGATTTCGCCGATTTCAAGGTTTTAGCTTTCCAAAATCCTGAATTCAAGATTTTGGCCGATTTCAAGGTTGTAGCTTTGCAAAATCCTGAATTCAAGATTTTGGCCGATTTCAAGATTTTAGCTTCCAAAATCCTGAATTGAAGATTTTGGAAGATTTCAAAGTTTTAAGTTTGGAAGGAAACAATTCAAGATTCTCACCGATGTCAAGATTTGACCTTTCCAAAATACTGAATTCAATATTTTGGCCGATTTCAAGGTTTTAGCTTTCCAAAATCCTGAATTCAAGATTTTGGCCGATTTCAAGATTTTAGCTTTAAAATTTCCTGAATTCAAGATTTTGGCCGATTTCAAGATTTAAGCTCTCCAAAATCCTGAACTCAAGTTTTTTGCTGAATTTAAGACTTTTGCTTTCCAAAATCCTGAATTCAAGATTTTGCCGATTTCAAGATTTTAGCTTTCAAAAATCCTAAATTCAAGATTTTGGCCGATTTCAAGATTTTAGCTTTCCAAAATCCTGAATTCAACATTTTGGCCGATTTCAAGATTTTAGCTTTCCAAAATCCTGAAGTTAAGATTTTGGCCGATGTCAAGATTTTAGCTTTCCAAAATCCTGAATTCAAGATTCTGGCCGATTTCAAGATTTTAGCTTTCCAAAATCCTGAATTCAAGATTTTGGCCGATTTCAAGGTTGTAGCTTTGCAAAATCCTGAATTCAAGATTTTGGCCGATTTCAAGATTTTAGCTTCCAAAATCCTGAATTGAAGATTTTGGAAGATTTCAAAGTTTTAAGTTTGGAAGGAAACAATTCAAGATTCTCACCGATGTCAAGATTTGACCTTTCCAAAATACTGAATTCAAGATTTTGGCCGATTTCCAGGTTTTAGCTTTCCAAAATCCTGAATTCAAGATTTTGGCCGATTTCAAGATTTTAGCTTTAAAATTTCCTGAATTCAAGATTTTGGCCGATTTCAAGATTTAAGCTCTCCAAAATCCTGAACTCAAGTTTTTTGCTGAATTTAAGACTTTAGCTCTCCAAAATCCTGAATTCAAAATTTTGGCTGAGTGTAAGATTTTAGCCTTCCAAAATCCTGAATTTAAGATTTTGGCTGAGTTCAAGATTTTAGGTTTCCCAAATCCTGATTTGAAGATTTTTTCCGATTTCAAGATTTTAGCTTTCCAAAATCCTGAATTCAAGATTTTGGCCGATTTCAAGGTTGTAGCTTTCCAAAATCCTGAATTCAAGATTCTGGCCGATTTCAAGATTTTAGCTTTCAAAAATCCTAAACTCAAGATTTTGGCGGATTTCAAGATTTAAGCTCTCCAAAATCCTGAATTAAAGATTTTTTCCCATTTGAAGATTTAAGCTTTCCAAAATCCTGAATTGAAGATTTTGGCTGAGTTTAAAATTTTAGCTTTCCAAAATCCTGAATTCAAGATTTCGCCGATTTCAAGGTTTTAGCTTTCCAAAATCCTGAATTCAAGATTTTGGCCGATTTCAAGGTTGTAGCTTTGCAAAATCCTGAATTCAAGATTTTGGCCGATTTCAAGATTTTAGCTTCCAAAATCCTGAATTGAAGATTTTGGAAGATTTCAAAGTTTTAAGTTTGGAAGGAAACAATTCAAGATTCTCACCGATGTCAAGATTTGACCTTTCCAAAATACTGAATTCAATATTTTGGCCGATTTCAAGGTTTTAGCTTTCCAAAATCCTGAATTCAAGATTTTGGCCGATTTCAAGATTTTAGCTTTAAAATTTCCTGAATTCAAGATTTTGGCCGATTTCAAGATTTAAGCTCTCCAAAATCCTGAACTCAAGTTTTTTGCTGAATTTAAGACTTTTGCTTTCCAAAATCCTGAATTCAAGATTTTGCCGATTTCAAGATTTTAGCTTTCAAAAATCCTAAATTCAAGATTTTGGCCGATTTCAAGATTTTAGCTTTCCAAAATCCTGAATTCAACATTTTGGCCGATTTCAAGATTTTAGCTTTCCAAAATCCTGAAGTTAAGATTTTGGCCGATGTCAAGATTTTAGCTTTCCAAAATCCTGAATTCAAGATTCTGGCCGATTTCAAGATTTTAGCTTTCCAAAATCCTGAATTCAAGATTTTGGCCGATTTCAAGGTTGTAGCTTTGCAAAATCCTGAATTCAAGATTTTGGCCGATTTCAAGATTTTAGCTTCCAAAATCCTGAATTGAAGATTTTGGAAGATTTCAAAGTTTTAAGTTTGGAAGGAAACAATTCAAGATTCTCACCGATGTCAAGATTTGACCTTTCCAAAATACTGAATTCAAGATTTTGGCCGATTTCAAGGTTTTAGCTTTCCAAAATCCTGAATTCAAGATTTTGGCCGATTTCAAGATTTTAGCTTTAAAATTTCCTGAATTCAAGATTTTGGCCGATTTCAAGATTTAAGCTCTCCAAAATCCTGAACTCAAGTTTTTTGCTGAATTTAAGACTTTTGCTTTCCAAAATCCTGAATTCAAGATTTTGCCGATTTCAAGATTTTAGCTTTCAAAAATCCTAAATTCAAGATTTTGGCCGATTTCAAGATTTTAGCTTTCCAAAATCCTGAATTCAACATTTTGGCCGATTTCAAGATTTTAGCTTTCCAAAATCCTGAAGTTAAGATTTTGGCCGATGTCAAGATTTTAGCTTTCCAAAATCCTGAATTCAAGATTCTGGCCGATTTCAAGATTTTAGCTTTCCAAAATCCTGAATTCAAGATTTTGGCCGATTTACGGATTTCAGCTTTCCAAAATCGTGAATTCAAGATCTTGGCCGATTTCAAGATTTTAGCTTTCCAGAATCCTGAATTCAAGATTTTGACCGATTTCAAGATTTTAGCTTTCCACAATCCTGAATTCAAGATTTTGGCCGATTTCAAGATTTTAGCTTTCCACAATCCTGAATTCAAGATTTTGGCCGATTTACGGATTTTAGCTTTCCAAAATCCTGAATTCAAGATCTTGGCCGATTTCAAGATTTTAGCTTTCCAAAATCCTGAATTCAACATTTTGGCCGACTTCAAGATTTTAGCTTTCCACAATCCTGAATTCAAGATTTTAGCCGATTTCAAGATTTTAGCTTTCCAAAATCGTGAATTCAAGATTTTGGCCGATTTCAAGATTTTAGCTTTCCAAAATCCTGATTGCAAGGTTCTGGCCGATTTCAAGATTTTAGCTTTCCAAAATCCTGAATTCAAGATTTTGGCCGATTTCAAGATTTTAGCTTTCCACAATCCTGAATTCAAGATTTTGGCCGATTTCAAGATTTTAGCTTTCCACAATCCTGAATTCAAGATTTTGGCCGATTTCAAGATTTTAGCTTTCCATAATCCTGAATTCAAGAGCTTGGCCGATTTCAAGATTTTACATTTCCAAAATCCTGAATTCAAGATTTTGCCGATTTCAAGGTTTTAGCTTTCCAAAATCCTGAATTCAAGATTTTGGCCGATTTCAAGGTTGTAGCTTTGCAAAATCCTGAATTCAAGATTTTGGCCGATTTCAAGATTTTAGCTTCCAAAATCCTGAATTGAAGATTTTGGGCGATTTCAAAGTTTTAAGTTTCGAAGGAAACAATTCAAGATTCTCACCGATGTCAAGATTTGACCTTTCCAAAATACTGAATTCAAGATTTTGGCCGATTTCAAGGTTTTAGCTTTCCAAAATCCTGAATTCAAGATTTTGGCCGATTTCAAGATTTTAGCTTTAAAATTTCTTGAATTCAAGATTTTGGCCGATTTCAAGATTTAAGCTCTCCAAAATCCTGAACTCAAGTTTTTTGCTGAATTTAAGATTTTTGCTTTCCAAAATCCTGAATTCAAGATTTTTGCGGATTTCAAGATTTAAGCTCTATAAAATCCTGAATTAAAGATTTTTTCCGATTTGAAGATTTTAGCTTTCCAAAATGCTGAATTCAAGATTTTGGCTGAGTTCAAGATTTTAGGTTTCCTAAATCCTCAATTCAAGATTATGCCGATTTCAAGGTTGTAGCTTTCCAAAATACTGAATTCAAGATTTTCGCCGATTTCAAGGTTGTAGCTTTCCAAAATCCTGAATTCAAGATTTTGCCGATTTCAAGATTTTAGCTTTCAAAAATCCTAAATTCAAGATTTGGCCGATTTCAAGATTTTAGCTTTCCAAAATCCTGAATTCAACATTTTGGCCGATTTCAAGATTTTAGCTTTCCAAAATCCTGAAGTCAAGATTTTGGCCGATGTCAAGATTTTAGCTTTCCAAAATCCTGAATTCAAGATTCTGGCCGATGTCAAGATTTTAGCTTTCCAAAATCCTGAATTCAAGATTTTGGCCGATGTCAAGATTTTAGCTTTCCAAAATCCTGAATTCAAGATTTTGGCCGATTACAAGATTTTAGCTTTCCACAATCCTGAATTTAAGATTTTGGCCGATTTCAAGATTTTAGCTTTCCAAAATCCTGAATTCAAGATTTTGGCCGACTTCAAGATTTTAGCTTTCCAAAATCCTGAATTCAAGATTTTGGCCGATTTCAAGATTTTAGCTTCCAAAATCCTGAATTGAAGATTTTGGGCGATTTCAAAGTTTTAAGTTTGGAAGGAAACAATTCAAGATTCTCACCGATGTCAAGATTTGACCTTTCCAAAATACTGAATTCAATATTTTGGCCGATTTCAAGGTTTTAGCTTTCCAAAATCCTGAATTCAAGATTTTGGCCGATTTCAAGATTTTAGCTTTCCACAATCCTGAATTCAAGATTTTGGCCGATTTACGGATTTCAGCTTTCCAAAATCGTGAATTCAAGATCTTGGCCGATTTCAAGATTTTAGCTTTCCAGAATCCTGAATTCAAGATTTTGACCGATTTCAAGATTTTAGCTTTCCACAATCCTGAATTCAAGATTTTGGCCGATTTCAAGATTTTAGCTTTCCACAATCCTGAATTCAAGATTTTGGCCGATTTACGGATTTTAGCTTTCCAAAATCCTGAATTCAAGATCTTGGCCGATTTCAAGATTTTAGCTTTCCAAAATCCTGAATTCAACATTTTGGCCGACTTCAAGATTTTAGCTTTCCACAATCCTGAATTCAAGATTTTAGCCGATTTCAAGATTTTAGCTTTCCAAAATCGTGAATTCAAGATTTTGGCCGATTTCAAGATTTTAGCTTTCCAAAATCCTGATTGCAAGGTTCTGGCCGATTTCAAGATTTTAGCTTTCCAAAATCCTGAATTCAAGATTTTGGCCGATTTCAAGATTTTAGCTTTCCACAATCCTGAATTCAAGATTTTGGCCGATTTCAAGATTTTAGCTTTCCACAATCCTGAATTCAAGATTTTGGCCGATTTCAAGATTTTAGCTTTCCATAATCCTGAATTCAAGAGCTTGGCCGATTTCAAGATTTTACATTTCCAAAATCCTGAATTCAAGATTTTGCCGATTTCAAGGTTTTTGCTTTCCAAAATCCTGAATTCAAGATTTTGGCCGATTTCAAGGTTGTAGCTTTGCAAAATCCTGAATTCAAGATTTTGGCCGATTTCAAGATTTTAGCTTCCAAAATCCTGAATTGAAGATTTTGGGCGATTTCAAAGTTTTAAGTTTCGAAGGAAACAATTCAAGATTCTCACCGATGTCAAGATTTGACCTTTCCAAAATACTGAATTCAAGATTTTGGCCGATTTCAAGGTTTTAGCTTTCCAAAATCCTGAATTCAAGATTTTGGCCGATTTCAAGATTTTAGCTTTAAAATTTCTTGAATTCAAGATTTTGGCCGATTTCAAGATTTAAGCTCTCCAAAATCCTGAACTCAAGTTTTTTGCTGAATTTAAGATTTTTGCTTTCCAAAATCCTGAATTCAAGATTTTTGCGGATTTCAAGATTTAAGCTCTATAAAATCCTGAATTAAAGATTTTTTCCGATTTGAAGATTTTAGCTTTCCAAAATGCTGAATTCAAGATTTTGGCTGAGTTCAAGATTTTAGGTTTCCTAAATCCTCAATTCAAGATTATGCCGATTTCAAGGTTGTAGCTTTCCAAAATACTGAATTCAAGATTTTCGCCGATTTCAAGGTTGTAGCTTTCCAAAATCCTGAATTCAAGATTTTGCCGATTTCAAGATTTTAGCTTTCAAAAATCCTAAATTCAAGATTTGGCCGATTTCAAGATTTTAGCTTTCCAAAATCCTGAATTCAACATTTTGGCCGATTTCAAGATTTTAGCTTTCCAAAATCCTGAAGTCAAGATTTTGGCCGATGTCAAGATTTTAGCTTTCCAAAATCCTGAATTCAAGATTCTGGCCGATGTCAAGATTTTAGCTTTCCAAAATCCTGAATTCAAGATTTTGGCCGATGTCAAGATTTTAGCTTTCCACAATCCTGAATTCAAGATTTTGGCCGATTACAAGATTTTAGCTTTCCACAATCCTGAATTTAAGATTTTGGCCGATTTCAAGATTTTAGCTTTCCAAAATCCTGAATTCAAGATTTTGGCCGACTTCAAGATTTTAGCTTTCCAAAATCCTGAATTCAAGATTTTGGCCGATTTCAAGATTTTAGCTTCCAAAATCCTGAATTGAAGATTTTGGGCGATTTCAAAGTTTTAAGTTTGGAAGGAAACAATTCAAGATTCTCACCGATGTCAAGATTTGACCTTTCCAAAATACTGAATTCAATATTTTGGCCGATTTCAAGGTTTTAGCTTTCCAAAATCCTGAATTCAAGATTTTGGCCGATTTCAAGATTTTAGCTTTCCACAATCCTGAATTCAAGATTTTGGCCGATTTACGGATTTTAGCTTTCCAAAATCCTGAATTCAAGATCTTGGCCGATTTCAAGATTTTAGCTTTCCAAAATCCTGAATTCAAGATTTTGGCCGACTTCAAGATTTTAGCTTTCCACAATCCTGAATTCAAGATTTTGGCCGATTTCAAGATTTTAGCTTTCCAAAATCGTGAATTCAAGATTTTGGCCGATTTCAAGATTTTAGCTTTCCAAAATCCTGATTGCAAGGTTCTGGCCGATTTCAAGATTTTAGCTTTCCAAAATCCTGAATTCAAGATTTTGGCCGATTTCAAGATTTTAGCTTTCCACAATCCTGAATTCAAGATTTTGGCCGATTTCAAGATTTTAGCTTTCCACAATCCTGAATTCAAGATTTTGGCCGATTTCAAGATTTTAGCTTTCCATAATCCTGAATTCAAGATTCTGGCCGATGTCAAGATTTTAGCTTTCCAAAATCCTAAATTCAAGATTTTGGCCGATGTCAAGATTTTAGCTTTCCAAAATCCTGAATTCAAGATTTTGGCCGATTACAAGATTTTAGCTTTCCACAATCCTGAATTTAAGATTTTGGCCGATTTCAAGATTTTAGCTTTCCAAAATCCTGAATTCAAGATTTTGGCCGATTTCAAGATTTTAGCTTCCAAAATCCTGAATTGAAGATTTTGGGCGATTTCAAAGTTTTAAGTTTGGAAGGAAACAATTCAAGATTCTCACCGATGTCAAGATTTGACCTTTCCAAAATACTGAATTCAATATTTTGGCCGATTTCAAGGTTTTAGCTTTCCAAAATCCTGAATTCAAGATTTTGGCCGATTTCAAGATTTTAGCTTTCCACAATCCTGAATTCAAGATTTTGGCCGATTTACGGATTTTAGCTTTCCAAAATCCTGAATTCAAGATCTTGGCCGATTTCAAGATTTTAGCTTTCCAAAATCCTGAATTCAAGATTTTGGCCGACTTCAAGATTTTAGCTTTCCACAATCCTGAATTCAAGATTTTGGCCGATTTCAAGATTTTAGCTTTCCAAAATCGTGAATTCAAGATTTTGGCCGATTTCAAGATTTTAGCTTTCCAAAATCCTGATTGCAAGGTTCTGGCCGATTTCAAGATTTTAGCTTTCCAAAATCCTGAATTCAAGATTTTGGCCGATTTCAAGGTTTTAGCTTTCCAAAATCCTGAATTCAAGATTTTGGCCGATTTCAAGATTTTAGCTTTAAAATTTCCTGAATTCAAGATTTTGGCCGATTTCAAGATTTAAGCTCTCAAAAATCCTGAACTCAAGTTTTTTGCTGAATTTAAGATTTTTGCTTTCCAAAATCCTGAATTTAAGATTTTTGCGGATTTCAAAATTTAAGCTCTATAAAATCCTGAATTAAAGATTTTTTCCGATTTGAAGATTTTAGCTTTCCAAAATGCTGAATTCAAGATTTTGGCTGAGTTCAAGATTTTAGGTTTCCTAAATCCTCAATTCAAGATTTTGCCGATTTCAAGGTTGTAGCTTTCCAAAATACTGAATTCAAGATTTTCGCCGATTTCAAGGTTGTAGCTTTCCAAAATCCTGAATTCAAGATTTTGCCGATTTCAAGATTTTAGCTTTCAAAAATCCTAAATTCAAGATTTTGGCCGATTTCAAGATTTTAGCTTTCCAAAATCCTGAATTCAACATTTTGGCCGATTTCAAGACTTTAGCTTTCCAAAATCCTGAAGTCAAGATTTTGGCCGATGTCAAGATTTTAGCTTTCCAAAATCCTGAATTCAAGATTCTGGCCGATGTCAAGATTTTAGCTTTCCAAAATCCTGAATTCAAGATTTTGGCCGATTTCAAGATTTTAGCTTTCCACAATCCTGAATTTAAGATTTTGGCCGATTTCAAGATTTTAGCTTTCCAAAATCCTGAATTCAAGATTTTGGCCGATTTCAAGATTTTAGCTTTCCAAAATCCTGAATTCAAGATTTTAGCTTTCCAAACTCCTGAATTCAAGATTTTGGCCCATTTACGGATTTCAGCTTTCCAAAATCGCGAATTCAAGATCTTGGCCGATTTCAAGATTTTAGCTTTCCACAATCCTGAATTCAAGATTTTGACCGATTTCAAGATTTTAGCTTTCCACAATCCTGAATTCAAGATTTTGGCCGATTTCAAGATTTTACCTTTCCACAATCCTGAATTCAAGATTTTGGCCGATTTACGGATTTTAGCTTTCCAAAATCCTGAATTCAAGATCTTGGCCGATTTCAAGATTTTAGCTTTCCAAAATCCTGAATTCAAGATTTTGGCCGATTTCAAGATTTTAGCTTTCCACAATCCTGAATTCAAGATTTTGGCCGATTTCAAGATTTTAGCTTTGCAAAATCGAGAATTCAATATTTTGGCCGATTTCAAGATTTTAGCTTTCCAAAATCCTGATTGCAAGGTTCTGGCCGATTTCAAGATTTTAGCTTTCCAAAATCCTGAATTAAAGATTTTGGCCGATTTCAAGATTTTAGGTTTCCACAATCCTGAATTCAAGATTTTGGCCGATTTCAAGATTTTAGCTTTCCACAATCCTGAATTCAAGATTTTGGCCGATTTTAGGATTTTAGCTTTCCAAAATCCTGAATTTAAGATTTTGGCCGATTTTAAGATTTTAGCTTTCCAAAATCCTGAGTTTAACATTTTCGCCCTTTTCAAGATTTTAGCTTTCCAACATCCTGAATTCAAGATTTTGGCCGATTTACGGATTTTAGCTTTCCAAAATCCTGAATTCAAGATCTTGGCCGATTTCAAGATTTTAGCTTTCCACAATCCTGAATTCAAGATTTTGACCGATTTCAAGATTTTAGCTTTCCACAATCCTGAATTTAAGATTTTGGCCGATTTCAAGATTTTAGCTTTCCACAATCCTGTATTAAAGATTTTGGCCGATTTACGGATTTTAGCTTTCCAAAATCCTGAATTCAAGATCTTGGCCGATTTCAAGATTTTAGCTTTCCACAATCCTGAATTCAAGATTTTGGCCGATTTCAAGATTTTAGCTTTCCAAAATCCTGAATTCAAGATTTTGGCCGATTTCAAGATTTTAGCTTTCCAAAATCCTGATTTCAAGATTCTGGCCGATTTCAAGATTTTAGCTTTCCAAAATCCTGAATTCAAGATTTTGGCCGATGTCAAGATTTTAGCTTTCCAAAATCCTGAATTCAAGATTCTGTCCGATTTCAAGATTTTAGCTTTCCAAAATCCTGAATTCAAGATCTTGGCCGATTTCAAGATTTTAGCTTTCCAAAATCCTGAATTCAAGATCTTGGTCGATTTCAAGATTTTAGCTTTCCAAAATCCTGAATTCAAGATCTTGGCCGATTTCAAGATTTTAGCTTTCCAAAATCCTGAATTGAGGATTTTGGCCTATTTCAAGATTTTAGCTTTCCAAAATCCTGAATTCAAGATCTTGGCCCATTTCAAGATTTTAGCTTTCCAAAATCCTGAATTGAAGATTTTGGCCGATTTCAAGATTTCAGCTTTCCCAAATCCTGATTTCAAGATTCTGGCCGATATCAAGATTTTAGCTTTCCAAAATCCTGAATTCAAGATTTTTGCCGATCTCAAGATTTTAGCTTTCCAAAATACTGAAATGAAGATTTTGGCCGATTTCAAGATTTTAGCTTTCCAAAATCCTGAATTCAAGATCTTGGCCGATTTCAAGATTTAGCTTTCCAAAATCCTGAATTCAAGATTTTGTCCGATTTCAAGATTTTAGCTTTCCATAATCCTGAATTCAAGATCTTGGCCGATTTCAAGATTTTAGCTTTCCAAAATCCTGAATTGAGGATTTTGGCCTATTTCAAGATTTTAGCTTTCCAAAATCCTGAATTCAAGATCTTGGCCGATTTCAAGATTTTGGCTTTCCAAAATCCTGAATTGAAGATTTTTGCCGATCTCAAGATTTTAGCTTTCCAAAATACTGATTTCAAGATTTTAGCCGATTTCAAAATTTTAGCTTTCCTAAATCCTGAATTCAAGATTTTGGCCGATTTCAAGATTTTAGCTTTCCAAAATCATGAATTCAAGATCTTGGCCGATTTCAAGATTTTAGCTTTTCAAAATCATGAATTCAAGGTCTTGGCCGATTTCAAGATTTTAGCTTTGCACAATCCTGAATTCAAGATTTTGACCGATTTCAAGAGTTTAGCTTTCCAAAATCCCTATTTCAAGATTTTGGCCGATATCAAGATTTTAGCTTTTTTAAAATCCTGAATTAAAGATTTTGGCCGATTTCAAGATTTTAGCTTTCCAAAATACTGAAATCAAGATTTTGGCCGATTTCAAGATTTTAGCATTCCAAAATCCTGAATTCAAGATTTTAGCGTTCCGAAATCTTGACTTCAAGATCTTGGCCGATTTCAAGATTTTAGCTTTCCACAATCCTGAATTCAAGATTTTGACCGATTTCAAGATTTTAGCTTTCCATAATCCTGAATTTAAGATTTTGGAAGATTTCAAGATTTTAGCTTTCCAAAATCCTGATTTCAAGATTCTGGCCGATATCAATATTTTAGCTTTCCAAAATCCTGAATTCAAGATCTTGGCCGATTTCAAGATTTTAGCTTTCCAAAATACTGAATTCAAGATTTTGGCCGATTTACGGATTTTAGCTTTCCAAAATCCTGAATTCAAGATGTTGGCCGATTTCAAGATTTTAGCTTTCCACAATCCTGAATTCAAGATTTTGACCGATTTCAAGATTTTAGCTTTCCACAATCCTGAATTCAAGATATCCGCCGATTTTAAGATTTTAGCTTTCCAAAATCCTGATTTCAAGATTCTAGCCGATATCAAGATTTTAGCTTTCCAAAATCATGAATTCAAGATTTTGGCCGATTTCAAGATCGTAGCGTTCCGAAATCCTGAAATCAAGATCTTGACCAATTTGAAGATTTTAGCTTTCCACAATCCTGAATTCAAGATTTTGGCCTATTTCAAGATTTTAGCTTTCCAAAATCCTGAATTCAAGATCTTGGCCGATTTCAAGATTTTAGCTTTCCACAATCCTGAATATAAGATTTTGGGCGATTTCAAGATTTTAGCTTTCCAAAATACTGAATTCAAGATTTTAGCTTTCCAAAATCCTGAATTCAAGATCTTAGCCGATTTCAAGATTTTAGCTTCCAAAATCCTGAATTGAAGATTTTGGGCGATTTCAAAGTTTTAAGTTTGGAAGGAAACAATTCAAGATTCTCACCGATGTCAAGATTTGACCTTTCCAAAATACTGAATTCAAGATTTTGGCCGATTTCAAGGTTTTAGCTTTCCAAAATCCTGAATTCAAGATTTTGGCCGATTTCAAGATTTTAGCTTTAAAATTTCCTGAATTCAAGATTTTGGCCGATTTCAAGATTTAAGCTCTCCAAAATCCTGAACTCAAGTTTTTTGCTGAATTTAAGATTTTTGCTTTCCAAAATCCTGAATTCAAGATTTTGCCGATTTCAAGATTTTAGCTTTCAAAAATCCTAAATTCAAGATTTTGGCCGATTTCAAGATTTTAGCTTTCCAAAAACCTGAATTCAACATTTTGGCCGATTTCAAGATTTTAGCTTTCCAAAATCCTGAAGTCAAGATTCTGGCCGATTTCAAGATTTTACCTTTCCAAAATCCTGAATTCAACATTTTGGCCGATGTCAAGATTTTAGCTTTCCAAAATCCTGAATTCAAGATTCTGGCCGATTTCAAGATTTTAGCTTTCCAAAATCCTGAATTCAACATTTTGGCCGATGTCAAGATTTTAGCTTTCCAAAATCCTGAATTCAAGATTCTGGCCGATTTCAAGATTTTAGCTTTCCAAAATCCTGAATTCAAGATTTTGGCCGATTTCAAGATTTTAGCTTTCCACAATCCTGAATTTAAGATTTTGGCCGATTTCAAGATTTTAGCTTTCCAAAATCCTGAATTCAAGATTTTGGCCGATTTCAAGATTTTAGCTTTCCAAAATCCTGAATTCAAGATTTTGACCGATTTCAAGATTTTAGCTTTCCACAATCCTGAATTCAAGATTTTGGCCGATTTACGGATTTTAGCTTACCAAAATCCTGAATTCAAGATCTTGGCCGATTTCAAGATTTTAGCTTTCCAAAATCCTGAATTCAAGATTTTGGCCGACTTCAAGATTTTAGCTTTCCACAATCCTGAATTCAAGATTTTGGCCGATTTCAAGATTTTATCTTTCCAAAATCGTGAATTCAAGATTTTGGCCGATTTCAAGATTTTAGCTTTCCAAAATCCTGATTGCAAGGTTCTGGCCGATTTCAAGATTTTAGCTTTCCAAAATCCTGAGTTCAAGATTTTGGCCGATTTCAAGATTTTAGCTTTCCACAATCCTGAATTTAAGATTTTCGCCGATTTCAAGATTTTAGCTTTCCACAATCCTGAATTCAAGATTTTGGCCGATTTCAAGATTTTAGCTTTCCATAATCCTGAATTCAAGATCTTGGCCGATTTCAAGATTTTAGCTTTCCAAAATCCTGAATTCAAGATTTTGCCGATTTAGAGGTTTTAGCTTTCCAAAATCCTGAATTCAACATTTTGGCCGATTTCAAGGTTCTAGCTTTGCAAAATCCTGACTTCAAGATTTTGGCCGATTTCAAGATTTTAGCTTCCAAAATCCTGAATTCAAGATTTTGGCCCATTTCAAGATTTTAGCTTTAAAATTTCCTGAATTCAAGATTTTGGCCGATTTCAAGATTTAAGCTCTCCAAAATCCTGAACTCAAGTTTTTTGCTGAATTTAAGATTTTTGCTTTCCAAAATCCTGAATTCAAGATTTTTGCGGATTTCAAGATTTAAGCTCTATAAAATCCTGAATTAAACATTTTTTCCGATTTCAAGATTTTAGCTTTCCAAAATGCTGAATTCAAGATTTTGGCTGAGTTCAAGATTTTAGGTTTCCTAAATCCTCAATTCAAGATTTTGCCGATTTCAAGGTTGTAGCTTTCCAAAATACTGAATTCAAGATTTTGCCGATTTCAAGATTTTAGCTTTCAAAAATCCTAAATTCAAGATTTTGGCCGATTTCAAGATTTTAGCTTTCCAAAATCCTGAATTCAACATTTTGGCCGATTTCAAGATTTTAGCTTTCCAAAATCCTGAAGTCAAGATTTTGGCCGATGTCAAGATTTTAGCTTTCCAAAATCATGAATTCAAGATTCTGGCCGATTTCAAGATTTTAGCTTTCCAAAATCCTGAATTCAAGATTTTGGCCGATTTCAAGATTTTAGCTTTCCACAATCCTGAATTTAAGATTTTGGCCGATTTCAAGATTTTAGCTTTCCAAAATCCTGAATTCAAGATTTTGGCCGACTTCAAGATTTTAGCTTTCCAAAATCCTGAATTCAAGATTTTGGCCGATTTACGGATTTCAGCTTTCCAAAATCGTGAATTCAAGATCTTGGCCGATTTCAAGATTTTAGCTTTCCAAAATCCTGAATTCAAGATCTTGGCCGATTTCAAGATTTTAGCTTTCCAAAATCCTGAATTCAAGATTTTGGCCGATTTCAAGATTTTAGCTTTCCACAATCCTGAATTCAAGATTTTGGCCGATTTCAAGATTTTAGCTTTCCAAAATCGTGAATTCAATATTTTGGCCGATTTCAAGATTTTAGCTTTCCAAAATCCTGATTGCAAGGTTCTGGCCGATTTCAAGATTTTAGCTTTCGAAAATCCTGAATTCAAAATTTTCGCCGATTTCAAGATTTTAGGTTTCCACAATCCTGAATTCAAGATTTTGGCCGATTTCAAGATTTTAGCTTTCCACAATCCTGAATTCAAGATTTTGGCCGATTTTAAGATTTTAGCTTTCCAAAATCCTGAATTGAAGATTTTGGCCGATTTTAAGATTTTAGCTTTCCAAAATCCTAAATTCAACATTTTCGCCCTTTTCAAGATTTTAGCTTTCCAACATCCTGAATTCAAGATTTTGGCCGATTTACGGATTTTAGCTTTCCAAAATCCTGAATTCAAGATCTTGGCCGATTTCAAGATTTTAGCTTTCCACAATCCTGAATTCAAGATTTTGACCGATTTCAAGATTTTAGCTTTCCAAAATCCTGAATTCAAGATTTTGGCCGACTTCAAGATTTTAGCTTTCCAAAATCCTGAATTCAAGATTTTAGCTTTCCAAACTCCTGAATTCAAGATTTTGGCCGATTTACGGATTTCAGCTTTCCAAAATCGTGAATTCAAGATCTTGGGCGATTTCAAGATTTTAGCTTTCCACAATCCTGAATTCAAGATTTTGACCGATTTCAAGATTTTAGCTTTCCACAATCCTGAATTCAAGATTTTGGCCGATTTCAAGATTTTAGCTTTCCACAATCCTGAATTCAAGATTTTGGCCGATTTACGGATTTTAGTTTTCCAAAATCCTGAATTCAAGATCTTGGCCGATTTCAAGATTTTAGCTTTCCAAAATCCTGAATTCAAGATTTTGGCCGATTTCAAGATTTTAGCTTTCCACAATCCTGAATTCAAGATTTTGGCCGATTTCAAGATTTTAGCTTTGCAAAATCGTGAATTCAATATTTTGGCCGATTTCAAGATTTTAGCTTTCCAAAATCCTGATTGCAAGGTTCTGGCCGATTTCAAGATTTTAGCTTTCCAAAATCCTGAATTCAAGATTTTGGCCGATTTCAAGATTTTAGCTTTCCACAATCCTGAATTCAAGATTTTGGCCGATTTCAAGATTTTAGCTTTCCACAATCCTGAATTCAAGATTTTGGCCGATTTTAAGATTTTAGCTTTCCAAAATCCTGAATTTAAGATTTTGGCCGATTTTAAGATTTTAGCTTTCCAAAATCCTGAGTTCAACATTTTCGCCCTTTTCAAGATTTTAGCTTTCCAACATCCTGAATTCAAGATTTTGGCCGATTTACGGATTTTAGCTTTCCAAAATCCTGAATTCAAGATCTTTTCCGATTTCAAGATTTTAGCTTTCCACAATCCTGAATTTAAGATTTTGGCCGATTTCAAGATTTTAGCTTTCCACAATCCTGTATTCAAGATTTTGGCCGATTTACGGATTTTAGCTTTCCAAAATCCTGAATTCAAGATCTTGGCCGATTTCAAGATTTTAGCTTTCCACAATCCTGAATTCAAGATTTTGGCCGATTTCAAGATTTTAGCTTTCCAAAATCCTGAATTCAAGATTCTGGTCGATTTCAAGATTTTAGCTTTCCAAAATCCTGATTTCAAGATTCTGGCCGATTTCAAGATTTTAGCTTTCCAAAATCCTGAATTCAAGATTTTGGCCGATGTCAAGATTTTAGCTTTCCAAAATCCTGAATTCAAGATTCTGTCCGATTTCAAGATTTTAGCTTTCCAAAATCCTGAATTCAAGATCTTGGCCGATTTCAAGATTTTAGCTTTCCAAAATCCTGAATTCAAGATCTTGGCCGATTTCAAGATTTTAGCTTTCCAAAATCCTGAATTGAGGATTTCGGCCTATTTCAAGATTTTAGCTTTCCAAAATCCTGAATTCAAGATCTTGGCCCATTTCAAGATTTTAGCTTTCCAAAATCCTGAATTGAAGATTTTGGCCGATTTCAAGATTTCAGCTTTCCCAAATCCTGATTTCAAGATTCTGGCCGATATCAAGATTTTAGCTTTCCAAAATCCTGAATTCAAGATTTTTGCCGATCTCAAGATTTTAGCTTTCCAAAATACTGAAATCAAGATTTTGGCCGATTTCAAGATTTTAGCTTTCCAAAATCCTGAATTCAAGATCTTGGCCGATTTCAAGATTTAGCTTTCCAAAATCCTGAATTCAAGATTTTGTCCGATTTCAAGATTTTAGCTTTCCATAATCCTGAATTCAAGATCTTGGCCGATTTCAAGATTTTTGCTTTCCAAAATCCTGAATTGAGGATTTTGGCCTATTTCAGGATTTTAGCTTTCCAAAATCCTGAATTCAAGATCTTGGCCGATTTCAAGATTTTGGCTTTCCAAAATCCTGAATTGAAGATTTTTGCCGATCTCAAGATTTTAGCTTTCCAAAATACTGATTTCAAGATTTTGGCCGATTTCAAAATTTTAGCTTTCCTAAATCCTGAATTCAAGATTTTGGCCGATTTCAAGATTTTAGCTTTCCAAAATCATGAATTCAAGATCTTGGCCGATTTCAAGATTTTAGCATTCCTAAATCCTGAATTAAAGATTTTGGCCGATTTCAAGATTTTAGCTTTCCAAAATCATGAATTCAAGATCTTGGCCGATTTCAAGATTTTAGCTTTCCACAATCCTGAATTCAAGATTTTGACCGATTTCAAGAGTTTAGCTTTCCAAAATCCCTATTTCAAGATTTTGGCCGATTTCAAGATTTTAGCTTTCCAAAATCCTGAATTAAAGATTTTGGCGGATTTCAAGATTTTAGCTTTCCAAAATACTGAAATCAAGATTTTGGCCGATTTCAAGATTTTAGCATTCCAAAATCCTGAATTCAAGATTTTAGCGTTCCGAAATCTTGACTTCAAGATCTTGGCCGATTTTAAGATTTTAGCTTTCCACAATCCTGAATTCAAGATTTTGACCGATTTCAATATTTTAGCTTTCCACAATCCTGAATTTAAGATTTTGGAAGATTTCAAGATTTTAGCTTTCCAAAATCCTGATTTCAAGATTCTGGCCGATATCAATATTTTAGCTTTCCAAACTCCTGAATTCAAGATCTTGGCCGATTTCAAGATTTTAGCTTTCCAAAATACTGAATTCAAGATTTTGGCCGATTTACGGATTTTAGCTTTCCAAAATCCTGAATTCAAGATGTTGGCCGATTTCAAGATTTTAGCTTTCCACAATCCTGAATTCAAGATTTTGACCGATTTCAAGATTTTAGCTTTCCACAATCCTGAATTCAAGATATCGGCCGATTTTAAGATTTTAGCTTTCCAAAATCCTGATTTCAAGATTCTACCCGATATCAAGATTTTAGCTTTCCAAAATCCTGAATTCAAGATTTTGGCCGATTTCAAGATCTTAGCGTTCCGAAATCCTGAAATCAAGATCTTGACCAATTTGAAGATTTTAGCTTTCCACAATCCTGAATTCAAGATTTTGGCCTATTTCAAGATTTTAGCTTTCCAAAATCCTGAATTCAAGATCTTGGCCGATTTCAAGATTTTAGCTTTCCACAATCCTGAATATAAGATTTTGGGCGATTTCAAGATTTTAGCTTTCCAAAATACTGAATTCAAGATTTTAGCTTTCCAAAATCCTGAATTCAAGATCTTAGCCGATTTCAAGATTTTAGCTTCCAAAATCCTGAATTGAAGATTTTGGGCGATTTCAAAGTTTTAAGTTTGGAAGGAAACAATTCAAGATTCTCACCGATGTCAAGATTTGACCTTTCCAAAATACTGAATTCAAGATTTTGGCCGATTTCAAGGTTTTAGCTTTCCAAAATCCTGAATTCAAGATTTTGGCCGATTTCAAGATTTTAGCTTTAAAATTTCCTGAATTCAAGATTTTGGCCGATTTCAAGATTTAAGCTCTCCAAAATCCTGAACTCAAGTTTTTTGCTGAATTTAAGATTTTTGCTTTCCAAAATCCTGAATTCAAGATTTTGCCGATTTCAAGATTTTAGCTTTCAAAAATCCTAAATTCAAGATTTTGGCCGATTTCAAGATTTTAGCTTTCCAAAATCCTGAATTCAACATTTTGGCCGATTTCAAGATTTTAGCTTTCCAAAATCCTGAAGTCAAGATTCTGGCCGATTTCAAGATTTTAGCTTTCCAAAATCCTGAATTCAACATTTTGGCCGATGTCAAGATTTTAGCTTTCCAAAATCCTGAATTCAAGATTCTGGCCGATTTCAAGATTTTAGCTTTCCAAAATCCTGAATTCAAGATTTTGGCCGATTTCAAGATTTTAGCTTTCCACAATCGTGAATTTAAGATTTTGGCCGATTTCAAGATTTTAGCTTTCCAAAATCCTGAATTCAAGATTTTGGCCGATTTCAAGATTTTAGCTTTCCAAAATCCTGAATTCAAGATTTTGACCGATTTCAAGATTTTAGCTTTCCACAATCCTGAATTCAAGATTTTGGCCGATTTCAAGATTTTAGCTTTCCACAATCCTGAATTCAAGATTTTGGCCGATTTACGGATTTTAGCTTTCAGAAATCCTGAATTCAAGATCTTGGCCGATTTCAAGATTTTAGCTTTCCAAAATCCTGAATTCAAGATTTTGGCCGACTTCAAGATTTTAGCTTTCCACAATCCTGAATTCAAGATTTTGGCCGATTTCAAGATTTTATCTTTCCAAAATCGTGAATTCAAGATTTTGGCCGATTTCAAGATTTTAGCTTTCCAAAATCCTGATTGCAAGGTTCTGGCCGATTTCAAGATTTTAGCTTTCCAAAATCCTGAATTCAAGATTTTGGCCGATTTCAAGATTTTAGCTTTCCACAATCCTGAATTCAAGATTTTGGCCGATTTCAAGATTTTAGCTTTCCACAATCCTGAATTCAAGATTTTGGCCGATTTCAAGATTTTAGCTTTCCATAATCCTGAATTCAAGATCTTGGCCGATTTCAAGATTTTACATTTCCAAAATCCTGAATTCAAGATTTTGCCGATTTCAAGGTTTTAGCTTTCCAAAATCCTGAATTCAAGATTTTGGCCGATTTCAAGGTTCTAGCTTTGCAAAATCCTGAATTCAAGATTTTGGCCGATTTCAAGATTTTAGCTTCCAAAATCCTGAATTGAAGATTTTGGGCGATTTCAAAGTTTTAAGTTTCGAAGGAAACAATTCAAGATTCTCACCGATGTCAAGATTTGACCTTTCCAAAATACTGAATTCAAGATTTTGGCCGATTTCAAGGTTTTAGCTTTCCAAAATCCTGAATTCAAGATTTTGGCCGATTTCAAGATTTTAGCTTTAAAATTTCCTGAATTCAAGATTTTGGCCGATTTCAAGATTTAAGCTCTCCAAAATCCTGAACTCAAGTTTTTTGCTGAATTTAAGATTTTTGCTTTCCAAAATCCTGAATTCAAGATTTTTGCGGATTTCAAGATTTAAGCTCTATAAAACCCTGAATTAAAGATTTTTTCCGATTTCAAGATTTTAGCTTTCCAAAATGCTGAATTCAAGATTTTGGCTGAGTTCAAGATTTTAGGTTTCCTAAATCCTCAATTCAAGATTTTGCCGATTTCAAGGTTGTAGCTTTCCAAAATACTGAATTCAAGATTTTCGCCGATTTCAAGGTTGTAGCTTTCCAAAATCCTGAATTCAAGATTTTGCCGATTTCAAGATTTTAGCTTTCAAAAATCCTAAATTCAAGATTTTGGCCGATTTCAAGATTTTAGCTTTCCAAAATCCTGAATTCAACATTTTGGCCGATTTCAAGATTTTAGCTTTCCAAAATCCTGAAGTCAAGATTTTGGCCGATGTCAAGATTTTAGCTTTCCAAAATCCTGAATTCAAGATTCTGGCCGATTTCAAGATTTTAGCTTTCCAAAATCCTGAATTCAAGATTTTGGCCGATTTCAAGATTTTAGCTTTCCACAATCCTGAATTTAAGATTTTGGCCGATTTCAAGATTTTAGCTTTCCAAAATCCTGAATTCAAGATTTTGGCCGACTTCAAGATTTTAGCTTTCCAAAATCCTGAATTCAAGATTTTGGCCGATTTACGGATTTCAGCTTTCCAAAATCGTGAATTCAAGATCTTGGCCGATGTCAAGATTTTAGCTTTCCAAAATCCTGAATTGAAGATTTTGGCCGATTTTAAGATTTTAGCTTTCCAAAATCCTAAATTCAACATTTTCGCCCTTTTCAAGATTTTAGCTTTCCAACATCCTGAATTCAAGATTTTGGCCGATTTACGGATTTTAGCTTTCCAAAATCCTGAATTCAAGATCTTGGCCGATTTCAAGATTTTAGCTTTCCACAATCCTGAATTCAAGATTTTGACCGATTTCAAGATTTTAGCTTTCCACAATCCTGAATTTAAGATTTTGGCCGATTTCAAGATTTTAGCTTTCCACAATCCTGTATTCAAGATTTTGGCCGATTTACGGATTTTAGCTTTCCAAAATCCTGAATTCAAGATCTTGGCCGATTTCAAGATTTTAGCTTTCCACAATCCTGAATTCAAGATTTTGACCGATTTCAAGATTTTAGGTTTCCAAAATCCTGATTTCAAGATTCTGGCCGATTTCAAGATTTTAGCTTTCAAAAATCCTGAATTCAAGATTTTGGCCGATTTCAAGATTTTAGCTTTCCAAAATCCTGAATTCAAGATTTTGGCCGACTTCAAGATTTTAGCGCTCGAAAATCCTGATTTCAAAATTCTGGCCGATTTCAATATTTTAGCTTTCCACAGTCCTGAATTCAAGATTTTAGCTTTCCAAAATCCTGAATACAAGATTTTAGCTTTCCAAAACCCTGAATTCAAGATTCTGGCCGATGTCAAGTTTTTTGCTTTCCAAAATCCTGAGTTCAAGATTTTGGCCGATTTCAAGATTTTAGCTTTCCAAAATCCTGAGTTCAAGATCTTGGCCGATTTCAAGATTTTAGCTATCCACAATCCTGAATTCAAGATTTTGGCCGACTTCAAGATTTTAGCTTTCCAAAATCCTGAATTCAAGATCTTGGCCGATTTCAAGATTTTAGCTTTCCAAAATCCTGAATTGAAGATTTTTGCCGATCTCAAGATTTTAGCTTTCCAAAATACTGATTTCAAGATTTTGGCCGATTTCAAAATTTTAGCTTTCTTAAATCCTGAATTCAAGATTTTGGCCGATTTCAAGATTTTAGCTTTCCAAAATCATGAATTCAAGATCTTGGCCGATTTCAAGATTTTAGCTTTCCTAAATCCTGAATTAAAGATTTTGGCCGATTTCAAGATTTTAGCTTTCCAAAATCATGAATTCAAGATCTTGGCTGATTTCAAGATTTTAGCTTTCCACAATCCTGAATTCAAGATTTTGACCGATTTCAAGATTTTAGCTTTCCAAAATCCCTATTTCAAGATTTTGGCCGATTTCAAGATTTTAGCTTTCCAAAATCCTGAATTCAAGATTTTGGCCGATTTCAAGATTTTAGCTTTCCAAAATACTGAAATCAAGATTTTGGCCGATTTCAAGATTTTAGCAGTCCAAAATCCTGAATTCAAGATTTTAGCGTTCCGAAATCTTGACTTCAAGATCTTGGCCGATTTCAAGATTTTAGCTTTCCACAATCCTGAATTCAAGATTTTGACCGATTTCAAGATTTTAGCTTTCCACAATCCTGAATTTAAGATTTTGGAAGATTTCAAGATTTTAGCTTTCCAAAATCCTGATTTCAAGATTCTGGCCGATATCAATATTTTAGCTTTCCAAAATCCTGAATTCAAGATTATGGCCGATTTCAAGATTTTAGCTTTCCAAAATACTGAATTCAAGATTTTGGCCGATTTACGGATTTTAGCTTTCCAACATCCTGAATTCAAGATCTTGGCCGATTTCAAGACTTTAGCTTTCCACAATCCTGAATTCAAGATTTTGACCGTTTTCAAGATTTTAGCTTTCCACAATCCTGAATTCAAGATATCGGCCGATTTTAAGATTTTAGCTTTCCAAAATCCTGATTTCAAGATTCTAGCCGATATCAAGATTTTAGCTTTCCAAAATCCTGAATTCAAGATTTTGGCCGATTTCAAGATCTTAGCGTTCCGAAATCCTGAAATCAAGATCTTGACCAATTTGAAGATTTTAGCTTTCCACAATCCTGAATTCAAGATTTTGGCCTATTTTAAGATTTTAGCTTTTTAAAATCCTGAATTCAAGATCTTGGCCGATTTCAAGATTTTAGCTTTCCACAATCCTGAATTCAAGATTTTGGGCGATTTCAAGATTTTAGCTTTCCAAAATACTGAATTCAAGATTTTAGCTTTCCAAAATCCTGAATTCAAGATCTTGGCCGATTTCAAGATTTTAGCTTTCCACAATCCTGAATTCAAGATTTTGACCGATTTCAAGATTTTAGCTTTCCACAAACCTGAATTCAAGATTCTGGCCGATATCAAGATTTTAGCTTTCCAAAATCCTCAATTCAAGATTTTGGCCGATTTCAAGATTTTAGCTTTCCAAAATACTGAAATCAAGATTTTGGCCGATTTCAAGATTTTAGCTTTCTAAAATCCTGAATTCAAGATTTTGGCCGATTTCAAAATTTTAGCGTTCCGAAATCCTGAATTCAAGATCTTGGCCGATTTCAAGATTTTAGCTTTCTACAATCCTGAATTCAAGATTTTGACCGATTTCAAGATTTTAGCTTTCCACAATCCTGAATTCAAGATTTTGGCCGATTGGAAGATTTTAGCATTCTAAAATGCTGATATCAAGATACTGGCCCAAATCAAGATTTTAGTTTTCCAAAATCCTGAATTCAAGATTTTGGGCGATTTCAAGATTTTGGCTTTCCAAAATGCTGAATTCAAGATTTTGGCCGATTTCAAGATTTTAGCTTTCCAAAATCCTGAATTCAAGATCTTGGCCGATTTCAAGATTTTAGCTTTCCACAATCCTGACTTCAAGATTTTGGCCGATTTCAAGATTTTAGCTTTCCAAAATCCTGAATTCAAGATTTTGGCCGATTTCAAGATTTTAGCTTTCCAAAATCCTGATTTCAAGATTCTGGCCGATATCAAGATTTTAGGTTTCAAAAATCCTGAATTCAAGATTTTGGGCGATTTCAAGATTTTAGCTTTCCAAAATAGTGAATTCAAGATTTTGGCCGATTTCAAGATTTTAGCTTTCCTAAATCCTGAATTCAAGATTTTGGACGATTTACGGATTTTAGCTTTCAAAAATCCTGAACATCAAGATTTTGGCCGATTTATGGATTTTAGCTTTCCAAAATCCTGAATTCAAGATTTTGGCCGATTTCAAGATTTTAGCTTTCCACAATCCTGAATTCAAGATTTTGACCGATTTCAACATTTTAGCTTTCCACAATCCTGAATTCAAGATTTTGGCCCATTTCAAGATTTTAGCTTTCCACAATCCTGAAATCAAGATTTTCGCCGATTTCAAGATTTTAGCTTTCCAAAATCCTGATTTCAAGATTCTGGCCGATTTCAAAATTATAGCTTTCCAAAATCCTGAATTCAAGATTTTGGCCGATTTCAAGATTTTAGCTTTCCAAAATACTGAAATCAAGATTTTGGCCGATTTCAAGATTTTAGCTTTCCAAAATCCTGAATTCAAGATTTTCGCCGATTTCAAGATTTTAGCGTTCCGAAATCCTGAATTCAAGATCTTGGCCAATTTCAAGATTTTATCTTTCCAAAATCCTGAATTCAAGATTTTGGCCGATTCATGGATTTTACCTTTCCAAAATCCTGAATTCAAGATTTTGGCCGATTTCAAGATCTTAGCTTTCCAAAATGATGAATTCAAGATCTTGGCCGATTTCAATATTTTAGCTTTCCACAATCCTGAATTCAAGATTTTGACCGATTTCAAGATTTTAGCTTTCCACAATCCTGAATTCAAGATTTTGGCCGATTTCAAGATTTTAGCTTTCCAAAATCCCCATTTCAAGATTCTGGCCGATATCAAGATTTTAGCTTTCCAAAATCCTGAATTCAAGATTTTGGCCGATTTCAAGATTTTAGTTTTCCAAAATACTGAAATCAAGATTTTGGCCGATTTGAAGCTTTTAGCTTTCCAAAATCCTGAATTCAAGATTTTAGCTTTCCACAATCCTGAATTCAAGATTTTGGCCGATTTCAAGATTTTAGCTTTCCAAAATCCTGAATTCAAGATTTTAGCTTTCCACAATCCTGAATTCAAGATTTTGGCCGATTTCAAGATTTTAGCTTTCCAAAATCCTGATTTAAGGATTCTGCCCGAAATCAAGATTTTAGCTTTCCAAAATCCTGAATTCAAGATTTTGGCCGATCTCAAGATTTTAGCTTTCCGAAATACTGAATTCAAGATTTTGGCCGATTTCAAGATTTTAGCTTTCCAAAATCCTGAATTCAAGATTTTGGAAGATTTACGGATTTTAGCTTTCCAAAATCCTGAATTCAAGATTTTGGCCGATTTCAAGATTTTAGCTTTCCAAAATACTGAATTCAAGATTTTGGCCGATTTCAAGATTTTAGCTTTCCTAAATCCCAAATTCAAGATTTTGGACGATTTACGGATTTTAGCTTTCCAAAATCCTAAATTCAAGATTTTGGTCGATTTATGGATTTTAGCTTTCCAAAATCCTGAATTCAAGATTTTGGCCGATTTCAAGATTTTAGCTTTCCAAAATCATGAATTCAAGATCTTGGCCGATTTCAAGATTTTAGCTTTCCACAATCCTGAATTCAAGATTTTGACCGATTTCAAGATTTTAGCTTTCCACAATCCTGAATTCAAGATTTTGGCCGATTTCAAGACTTTAGCTTTCCAAAATACTGAAATCAAGATTTTGGCCGATTTCAAGATTTTAGCTTTCCAAAATCCTGAATTCAAGATTTTGGCCGATTTCAAGATTTTAGCGTTCCGAAATCCTGAATTCAAGATCTTGGCCGATTTCAAGATTTTAGCTTTCCACAATCCTGAATTCAAGATTTTGACCAATTTCAACATTTTAGCTTTCCACAATCCTGAATTCAAGATTTTGGCCGATTTCAAGATTTTAGCATTCCAAAATCCTGATTTCAAGATTCTTGCCGAAATCAAAATTTTAGCTTTCCAAAATCCTGAATTCAAGATTTTGGCCGATTTAGCTTTCCAAAATACTGAATTCAAGATTTTGGCCGATATCAAGATTTTAGCTTTCCAAAATCCTGAAGTCAAGATTTTGGACGATTTACGGAAATTAGCTTTCCAAAATCCTGAATTCAATATCTTGGCCGATTTCTAGATTTTAGCTTTCCACAATCCTGACTTCAAGATTTTGGCCGATTTCAAGATTTTAGCTTTCCAAAATCTTGAATTCAAGATTTTGGCCGATTTTAAGATTTTAGCTTTCCAAAATCGTGAATTCAAGATTTTGGCCGATGTCAAGTTTTTTGCTTTCCAACATCCTGACTTCAAGATTTTGGCCGATTTCCGCATTTTAGCTTTCCAAAATCCTGAATTCAAGAATTTGGCCGACTTCAAGATTTTAGCTTTCCAAAATCCTGAATTCAAGATTTTGGCCGATTTCAAGATTTTAGCTTTCCAAAATCCTGAATTCAAGATCTTGGCCGATTTCAAGATTTTAGCTTTCCAAAATACTGAATTCAAGATTTTGGCCGATTTCAAGATTTTAGTTTTCCAAAATCCTGAATTCAAGATTTTAGCTGTCCACAATCCTGAATTCAAGATTTTGGGCGATTTCAAGATTTTAGCATTCCAAAATCCTGATTTCAAGATTCTGGCCGAAATCAAGATTTTAGCTTTCCAAAATCCTGAATTCAAGATTTTGGCCGATTTTAAGATTTTAGCTTTCCAAAATCCTGAATTCAAGATTTTGGCCGATTTCAAGATTTTAGCTTTCCAAAATCCTGAAGTCAAGATTTTGGACGATTTACGGATTTTAGGTTTCCAAAATCCTGAATTCAAGATCTTGGCCGATTTCAAGATTTTAGCTTTCCACAATCCTGACTTCAAGATTTTGGCCGATTTCAAGATTTTAGCTTTCCAAAATCTTGAATTCAAGATTTTGGCCGATTTCAAGATTTTAGCTTTCCAAAATCCTGAATTCAAGATATTGGCCGATGTCAAGATTTTAGCTTTCCACAATCCTGAATTCAAGATTTTGACCGATTTCAAGATTTTAGCTTTCCACAATCCTGAATCCAAGATTTTGGCCGATTTCAAGATTTTAGCTTTCCAAAATCCTGATTTCAAGATTTTAGCTTTCCAAAATCCTGAATTCAAGATCTTGGCCGATTTCAAGATTTTAGCTTTCCACAATCCTGAATTCAAGATTTTGACCGATTTCAAGATTTTAGCTGTCCACAATCCTGAATTCAAGATTTTGGGCGATTTGAAGATTTTAGCATTCCAAAATCCGGATATCAAGATTCTGGCCGAAATCAAGATTTTAGCTTTCCAAAATCCTGAATTCAAGATTTTGGCCGATTTCAAGATTTTAGCTTTCCAAAATCCTGAAGTCAAGATCTTGGACGATTTACGGATTTTAGGTTTCCAAAATCCTGAATTCAAGATCTTGGCCGATTTCAAGATTTTAGCTTTCCACAATCCTGACTTCAAGATTTTGGCCGATTTCAAGATTTTAGCTTTCCAAAATCTTGAATTCAAGATTTTGGCCGATTTCAAGATTTTAGCTTTCCAAAATCCTGAATTCAAGATTTTGGCCGATGTCAAGTTTTTTGCTTTCCAACATCCTGACTTCACGATTTTGGCCGATTTCAAGATCTTAGCTTTCCAAAATCCTGAATTCAAGATTTTTGGCCGATTTCAAGATTTTTGCTTTCCGAAATCGTGAATTCAAGATCTTCGTCGATTTCAAGATTTTAGCTTTCCAAAATCCTGAATTCAAGATTTTGACCGATTTCAAGATTTTAGCTTTCCAAAATCCTGAAGTCAAGATCTTGGACGATTTACGGATTTTAGGTTTCCAAAATCCTGAATTCAAGATCTTGGCCGATTTCAAGATTTTAGCTTTCCACAATCCTGACTTCAAGATTTTGGCCGATTTCAAGATTTTAGCTTTCCAAAATCTTGAATTCAAGATTTTGGCCGATTTCAAGATTTTAGCTTTCCAAAATCCTGAATTCAAGATTTTGGCCGATGTCAAGTTTTTTGCTTTCCAACATCCTGACTTCACGATTTTGGCCGATTTCAAGATCTTAGCTTTCCAAAATCCTGAATTCAAGATTTTTGGCCGATTTCAAGATTTTTGCTTTCCGAAATCGTGAATTCAAGATCTTCGTCGATTTCAAGATTTTAGCTTTCCAAAATCCTGAATTCAAGATTTTGACCGATTTCAAGATTTTAGCTTTCCACAATCCTGAATCCAAGATTTTGGCCGATTTCAAGATTTTAGCTTTCCAAAATCCTGATTTCAAGATTCTGGCCGATTTCAAGATTTTAGCTTTCCACAATCCTGAATTCTAGATTTTGGCCGATTTCAAGATTTTAGCTTTCCAAAATCCTGAATTCACGATTTTGGCCGATTTCAAGATTTTAGCTTTCCAAATTCCTGAATTCAAGATTTTGACCGATTTAAAAATTTTAGCTTTCCACAATCCTGAATTCAAGATTTAGGCCGATTTCAAGATTTTAGCTTTCCACAATCCTGAATTCAAGATTTTGGCCAATTTCAAGATTTTAGCTTTCCAAAATCCTAAATTAAAGATTTTTGGCCGATTTCAAGATTTTAGCTTTCCAAAATCCTGAATTCAAGATCTTGGCCGATTTCAAGATTTTAGCTTTCCACAATCCTGAATTGAGAATTTCGGCCTATTTCAAGATTTTAGCTTTCCAGAATCCTGAATTCAATATTTTGACCGATTTCAAGATTTTAGCTTTCCACAATTCTGAATTCAAGATTTTGGCCGATTGCAAGATTTTAGCTTTCCAAAATCCTGATATCAAGATTCTGGCCGATTTCAAGATTTTAGGTTTCCATAATCCTGAATTCAAGATTTTGGCGGAGTTCAAGATTTTAGGTTTCCAAAATCCTGAATTGAAGATTTTTTCCGATTTCAAGATTTTAGCTTTCAAAAATCCTGAACTCAAGATTTTGGCGGATTTCAAGATTTTAGCTCTCCAAAATCCTGAATTGAAAGATTTTGGCTGATTTTAAGATTTTAGCTTTCCAAAATCCTCAATTCAAGATCTTGGCTCTCTTCAAGATTTTAGGTTTCCCAAATCCTGAATTAAAGATTTTTTCCGGTTGGAAGATTTTAAATTTCCAAAAATCTGAATTCAAGATTTTGGCGGAGTTCAAGATTTTAGGTTTCCAAAATCCTGAGTTCGAGATTTTGGCCGATTTCAAGATTTGACCTTTCCAAAACACTGAATTCAAGATCTTAGCCGATTTCAAGATCTTAGTTTTCCAAAATCCTGAAGTTAATATTTTGGCCGATTTCAAGATTTTAGCTTTCCAAAATTCTGAATTTAAGATTTTATCTGTGTTCAAGATTTTAGTTTTCCAAAATCGTGATTTCAAGATTATTGCTTTCCAAGTTCCTGAATTCAAGATTTTGGCCGAGCTCAAGATGTTAGGTTTCCAAAATCCTGAATGGAAGATTTTTTCCGATTTCAAGATTTTAGCTTTCCAAAATCCTGAATTCAAGATTTTGGCCAATTTCAATGTTTTAGGTTTCTAAACAAAGAATTCAACATTCTCGCCGATTTGAAGATTTTAGCTTTCCAAAATAATGAATTCAAGATTTTGGCTGAGTTCAAGATTTTAGGTTTCCAAAATCCTGAATTGAAGATTTTTTCCGATTTCAATATTTTACCTTTCCAAAATGCTGAATTCAAGATTTTGGCCGATTTCAAGGTTTTAGATTTCCAAAATCCTGAATTCAAGATTTTTGGCGATTTCAAGGTTTTAAGTTTCCAAAGCAAGAATTCAAGATCTTCGCCGATTTCCAGATTTGACCTTTCCAAAATCCTAAATTCAAGATTTTGGCTCAGTTCAAGATTTTAGCTTTCCCAAATCCGGAGTTGAAGATTTCTTCCGATTTCAAGACTTTAGGTTTCCAAAATCCTGAATTCAAGAATTTGCCGTTTTCAAGGTTTTAGGTTTCCAAAATCATAAATTCAAGATTTTGCCGTTTTCAAGGTTTTAGGTTTCCAAAATCATAAATTCAAGATTTTGCCGTTTTAAAGGTTTTAGGTTTCCAACATCCTGAATTCAAGATTTCCGCCGATTTCAAGGTTGTAGCTTTCCACAATCCTGAATTCAAGAGTTTGCCGATTTCAAGATTTTAGCTTTCCAAAATCCTGAATTCAAGATTGTGACCGATTTTAAGATTTTAGCTTTCCAAAATCCTAAAGTCAAGATTTTGGCTGTGTTCAAGATTTTGGGTTGCCAAGATCCTGAATTGAAGATTTTTTCCGATTTCAAGATTTTACCTTTCCAAAATGCTGAATTCAAGATTTTGGCTGAGTTCAAGATTTTAGGTTTCCAAAATGCTGAATTCAAGATTTTGGGCGATTTCAAGGTTTTGGCTTTCCAAAATCCTGAATTCAAGATTTTGGCCGATTTCAAGGTTTTAGTTTTCCAAAATCCTGAATTCAAGATTTTGGGCGATTTCAAGGTTTTAAGTTTCCAAGGAACGAATTCAAGAATTTCGTCGATTTCAAGATTTGACGTTTCAAAAATAGTGAATTCAAGATCTTGGCCGATTTCAAGATCTTAGCTTTCCAAAATCCTCAATTCAAGATTTTGGCCGATTTCAAGATTTTAGCTCTCCAAAATCCTGAATTTAACATTTTGGCAGAGTTCAAGATTTTAGCTTTCCAAAATCGTGATTTCAAGATTTTGGCCCATTTCAAGATTTTAGCTTACCAAAATTCTGAATTCAGGATTTTGGCTGAGTTCAAGATTTTAGGTTTAAAAAATCCTGAATTCAAGATTTTCGCCGATTTCAAGATTTGACCTTTCCAAAATATTGAATTTCAAGATCTTGGCTGATTTAAAGATCTTACTTTTCCAAAATCCTGAATTCAAGATTTTGGCCGATTTCAAGATTTTAGCTTTCTAAAATCCAGAATTCAAGATTTTGGCCGAGTTCAAGATTTTAGGATTCGAAATCCTGAATTGAAGATTTTTTCCGATTTCAAGATTTAAGCTTTCCAAAATCCTGAATTCAAGATTTTGGCCGATTTCAAGATTTTAGCTTTGCAAAATCCTGAATTCAGGATTTTAGCTGAGTTCAAGATTTTAGGTTTACAAAATCCTAAATTGAAGATTTTCGCCGATTTCAAGATTTGACCTTTGCAAAATACTGAATTCAAGATTTTGGCCGATTTCAAGGTTTTAGCTTTCCAAAATCCTGAAGTGAAGGTTTTGGCCGATTTCAAGATGTTAGCTTTCCAAAATCCTGAATTCAAGATTTTGGCCGATTTCAAGGTTTTAGCTTTCCAAAATCCTGAATTGAAGGTTTTGGCCGTTTTCAAGATTTTAGCTTTCCAAAATCCTGAATTCAAGATCTTGGCCGATTTCAAGATTTAAGGTCTCCAAAATCCTTAATTAAAGATTTTTTCCGATTTGAAGATTTTAGCTTTCCTAAATCCTGAATTCAAGATTTTGGCTGAGTTTAAAATTTTAGCTTTCCAAAATCCTGAATTCAAGATTTTGGACGATTTCAAGATTTTAGCTTCAAAAATCCTGAATTGAAGATTTTGGGCGATTTCAAAGTTTTAAGTTTCGAAGGAAAGAATTCAAGATTTTCGCCGATTTCAAGATTTGACCTTTCCAAAATACTGAATTCAAGATTTTGGCCGATTTCAAGGTTTTAGCTTTCCAAATTCCTGAATTTAAGATTTTGGCCGATTTCAAGGTTTTAGCTTTGCAAAATCCTGAAATCAAGATTTTGGCCGATTTCAAGATTTAAGCTCTATAAAATCCTGAATTAAAGATTTTTTCCGATTTGAAGATTTTAGCTTTCCAAAATGCTGAGTTCAAGATTTTGGCTAAGTTCAAGATTTTAGGTTTCCAAAATCCTGAATTCAAGATTTTGCCGATTTCAAGGTTGTAGCTTTCCAAAATACTGAATTGAAGATTTTCGCCGATTTCAAGGTTGTAGCTTTCCATAATCCTGAATTCAAGATTTTGCCGATTTCAAGATTTTAGCTTTCCAAAATCCTAAATTCAAGATTTTGGCCGATTTCGAGTTTTTGGCTTTCCAAAATCCTAAATTCAAGATTTTGGCCGATTTCAAGATTTTAGCTCTCCAAAATCATGAATTCAAAATTTTGGCTGAGTGTAAGATTTTAGCTTTCCAAAATCCTGAACTTAAGGTTTTGGCTGAGTTCAAGATTTTAGGTTTCCCAAATCCTGATTTGAAGATTTTTTCCGATTTCAAGATGTTAGCTTTCCAAAATCCTGAATTCAAGATTTTGGCCGATTTCAAGATTTTAGCTTGCAAAATCCTGAATTCAAGATTTTTGCTGAGTTTAAGATCTTAGCTTACCAAAATCCTGAATTCAGGATTTTGGCTGAGTTGAAGATTTTAGGTTTTAAAAATCCTGAATTGAAGATTTTTTCCGATCTCAAGATTTTAGCTTTCCAAAATCCTGAATTCAAGACTTTGGCCGATTTCAAGGTTTTAGCTTTCCAAAATCCTGAATTCAAGATTATGGCCGATTTGAAGATTTTGGCTTTCCAAAATCCTGTATTCAAGATTTTGGCTGAGTTTAAGATTTTAGCTTTCCAAAATCCTGAAGTCAAGATATTGGCGGAGTTCATGACTTTAGGTTTCCCAAATCCTGATTTGAAGATTTTTTCCTATTTCACCATTTTACCTTTCCAAAATCCTGTATTCAAGATTTTGGCTGAGTTCAAGATTTTAGCTTTCCAAAATCCTGATTTCAAGATTTTGGCCGATTTCAAGATTTTAGCTTTCCAAAATCCTGAATTCAAGATTTTCGCCGATTTCTAGATTTGACCTTTCCAAAATACTGAATTTCAAGATCTTGGCCGATTTTAAGATCTTGGCTTTCCAAAATCCTGAATTCAATATTTTGGCCGATTTCAAGATTTTAGTTTTCCAAAATCCTGAATTTAAGATTTTGGCCGAGTTCAAGATGTTAGGTTTCCAAAATCCTGAATTGAAGATTTTTTCCGATTTCAAGATTTTAGCTTTCCAAAATCCTGAATTCTAGATTTTGGCCGAGTTCAACATTTTAGGTTTCTAAGATCCTGAATTAAAGATTTTTTCCGATTTCAACATTTTAGCTTTCCAAAACACTGAATTCAAGATTTTGCCCAATTTCAAGGTTTCAGGTTTCCAAACAAAGAATTCAAGATTTTCGCCGATTTCAAGATTTGACCTTTCCAAAATACTGAATTCAAAATTTTGGCCGATTTCAAGGTTTTAGGTTTCCAAAATCCTGAATTCAAGATTTTGGCCGATTTCAAGATTTTAGCTTTCCAAAATTCTGAATTCAAGATTTTGGCCGATTTCAACATTTTAGCTTCCAAAATCCTGAAATCAAGATTTTGGCTGAGTTTAAGAATTTAGCTTTCCAAAATGCTGAATTCAAGATTTTGGCTGAGTTCAAGATTTTAGGTTTCCAAAATGCTGAATTCAAGATTTTGGCCGAATTCAAGGTTTTGGCTTTTCAAAATCCTGAATTCAAGATTTTGGCCGATTTCAAAGTTTTAGTTTTCCAAAATCCTGAATTCAAGATTTTCGGCGATTTCAAGGTTTTAAGTTTCCTCGGAAAGAATTCAAGATTTCCGCCGATTTCAAGATTTGACCTTTCCAAAATCCTGTATTCAAGATTTTGGCCGATTTCAAGGTTTTAGTTTTCCAAAATCCTGAATTCAAGATTTTGGGCGATTACAAGGTTTTAAGTTTCCAAGGAAAGAATTCAAGAATTTCGCAAATTTCAAGATTTGACCTTTCCAAAATACTGATTTGAAGATCTTGGCCGATTTCAAGATTTAAGCTCTCCAAAATCCTGAATTCAAAATTTTGGCTGAGTGTAAGATTTTAGCCTTCCAAAATCCTGAATTAAAGATTTCGGCCGATTTCAAGACTTTGGCTGAGTTCAAGATCTTAGGTTTCCAAAATCCTGAATTGAAGATTTTTTCCAATCTCAAGGTTTTAGCTTTCCAAAATCCTGAATTCAAGATTTTGGCCGATTTCAAGGTTCTAGCTTTCCAAAATCCTGGATTGAAGATTTTGGCCGCTTTCAAGATTTTAGCTTTCCAAAATCCTGAATTCAAGACTTTAGCCGATTTCAGGGTTTTAGCTTTCAAAAATTCTGAATTCAAGATTTTTGTCGATTTGAAGATTTTAGCTCTCCAAAATCCTTAATTCAAGATTTTGCCCAATTTTAAGATTTTAGCTTTCCAAAATCCTGATTTCAAATTTTTGCCCAGTTCAAGATTTTAGCTTTCCAAAATCCTCAATTCAAGATTTTGGCCGATTTCGAGATTTTAGCGTTCAAAAATCGTGAATTCAAGATTTTGTTCCAGTTAAAGATTTTAGCTTTCCAATTTCCTTAGTTTAAGATTTCGGCCGATTTGAAGATTTTAGCTCTCCAAAATCCTGAATTGAAGATTTTGGCCGATTTCAAGATTTGACCTTTCCAAAAAACTGAATCCAAGAATTTAGCCGGTTTCAAGATTTCAGCTTTCCAAAATCCTGAAATCAAGATTTTTGCCGATTTCACCATTTTAGCTTTCCAAAATCGTGAATTGAAGATTTTGCCGATTTCAAGATTTGATCTTTCCAAAATCCTGAGTTCAAGATTTTTTCCGATTTCAACATTTCAGCTTTCCGAAATCCTGAAATCAAGATTTTGACCGATTTCAAGATTTGAACTTTCCGAAATCCTGAAGTCAAAGTTTCGTCCGAATTCAAAATTTCAGCTTTTCAAAATCCTAAATTCAAGATTTTGGTCGATTTCAAGATTTTACTTTTCCAAGATCCTGAATTCAAGATTTTGCCTGAGTTTAAGATTTTAGCTTTCCAAAATCCTGAATTCTGTATTTTAGCCGATTTCAAGATTTTAGCCTTCCAAATTATGAATTGAAGATTATGGTCGATTTCAAGATTTCAGCCGTCCCAAATCCTGAATTAAAGATTTTTGCTAAGTTCAAGATTTTAGCTTTCCAAAATCCTGAATTCAAGATTTTGACCGATTTCAAGATTTTAGCTTTCCAAAATCCTGAATTCAAGATTTTAGCTTTCCATAAACCTGAAACCAAGATTATGGCCCATTTCAAGATTTTACCTTTCCAAAATCCTGAATTCAAGATTTTGGCCGATTTGAAGATTTTAGCTATCCAAAATCTTGAATTCAAGATTTTTGCTGAGTTCAAGATTTTAGTTTTTCAAAATACTAAATTCAAGCTTTTCTCCAATTTAAAGATTTTAGCTTTCCAAAATCCTGAATTCAAGCTTTTGGCTGAGTTCAAGATTTTAGCTTTCCAAAATCCTGAATTCAAGATTTTGGCCGATTTCAAGATTTTAGCTTTCCAAAATCCTGAATTCAAGATATTCCCCGATTTGAAGATTTAAGCTTTCCAAAATCCAGAATTCAAGATTTTGGCCTATTTCAACATGTTATCTTTCCAATATCCTTAATTTAAGATTTTGGCCTATTTCACGATCTTAGCTTTCCAAAATCGTGATTTCAAGATTTTCGCCGATTTGAAGATTTTACCTTTGCAAAATCCTTAATTCAAGAGTTTGGCTGAGTTTAAGGTTTTACCTTTCCAAAATCTTGAATTCGGGATTTTAGCTGATTTCAAGACTTTAGCTTTCCAAAATATTGAATTCAAGATTTTGGCCGATTTCAAGATTTTAGCTTTCCAAAATCCTTAATTCAAGTTTTTTGCTGAGTTCAAGATTTTAGGTTTCCAAAATCCATAATTCAAGATTTTTTCTGATTTCACGATTTTAGCTTTTCTAAATCCTAAACTCAAGATTTTGGCCAATTTCAAGATTTTAGCTTTCCAAAATCCTCAATTCAAATTTTTGCCGATTTCAAGATTTTAGCTTTCAAAAATCCCGAATTCAAGATTTTAGCTTTCCAAAAACCTGAATTCAAGATTATGGCCAGTTTCAAGATTTTACCTTTCCAAAATACTGAATTGAAGATTTTGGTGCAATTGAAGATTTTCGCGTTCCAAAATCCTTAGTTTAACAATTTTGGCCGATTTCAAGACTTTAGCTTTCCAAAACCCTGAAATGCAGATTTTGGCCCATTTCAAGATTTTAGCCTTCCAAAATCCTGAATTCAAGATTTTGACCGATTTCAAGATTCTACCTTTCCAAAATCCTGAATTCAAGATTTTGGCCAATTTCAAGATTTTGGCTTTCCAAAATCCTGAATTCAAGATTTGGCTGATTTCATGATTTTAGCTTTCCAAAATCCTGAATGCAACATTTTGGCCGAGTTCAAATTTTTAGGTTTACAAAATCCTGAATTCAAGATTTTGGCCGATTTGAAGATTTTAGCTTTCCAGAATCCTGAATTCTAGATTTTAGCCGACTTTACGATTTATGCTTTCCAAAATCCTGAATTCAAAATTTCGGCCGATTTCAAGATTTTAGCTTTCCAATATCCTTAATTTAAGATTTTGGCCGATTTCAAGATTTTAGCTTTCGAGAATCCTGATTTGAAGATTTTTGCCGATTTGAAGATTTTAGCTTCCCAAAATCCTTAATTCACGATTTTTGCTGAGTTCAAGATTTTAGCTTTCCAAAATCCTGAATTCTAGATTTTGACCGATTTCAAGATTTTAGCCTTCCAAAATCCTGAATTCAAGATTTTGGGCCAGTTGAAGATGTTAGCTTTCCGATATCTTCAATTCAAGATTTTGGCCAATTTCGAGATTTTAGCTTTTCAAAATCCTGATTTCAAGATTTTAGGTTTCCAAAAACCTGAATTCAAGATTTTTGCCGATTTCAAGATGTCAGCTTTCCGAAATCCTGAATTGAAGGAAGTGTCCGAATGGGCAAGTTATGGCAATTATCGCAAGGTCAGCCAAAACCCGCAATTTCTGGAAAAGTGGAAAAGGGGGATGAAGAGAAATTTTTCAAAAATCGCCTAAAAAGTAGCCCTTGCTTAAAAAGCCCAATAAAACTCTGAAGGAAATGGCATTATTCTCTAATTAGTATGCACTTAAAGGGCAAAGACTGGAAAAGATTTTGGCGCAAACAGCGGCTTTAAAAGTGCCCGAATGGCCAAGTTATGGCAATTCTCGCAAAGTCACCCAAAACCCGCATTTTCTGAAAAAGTGCAAAGGGGGGACCAAGGGAAATTTTTCAAAAATCGCCTAAAACGTAGCCCTCATTTGAAAGCCTTAGAAGCACTCTAGCACAAATGGCATTATCCTCTAATTAGTATGCACTTCAAGGGCAAAAACTGGAGAAGAGTTTGGGGCAAAAAAGCGGCTCCCAATGTGCCCGAATGGGCAAGTTATGGCAATTTTTGCAAGGTCACCCAAAAGCCGCATTTTCTGAAAAAGTGCAAAAGGGGGACCAAGGGAAATTGTTCAAAAATCGCCCAAAAAGATGCCCTCGCTTAAAAGGGCTTAAAAGCACTCTGGAGCAGATGGCATCATCCTCCATATAGTATGCTCTTAAAGTGCAAAAACTAGAAAAGATTTTGGTGCAAAAGGCGGCTCCAAAAGTGCCCGAATAACCAAGTTATGGCAATTTTCGCAAGGTCACCCAAAACCCGCATTTTCTGAAAAAGTGCAAAGGGGGGACCAAGGGAAATTTTTCAAAAATCGCCCAAAAAGAAGCCTTCGTTTGAAAGGCCCAAAAGCACTCTGGCGCAAACGGCATTATCCCCGAACTAGTATGCACTTAAAGTGAAAAAACTGGAGACGATTTTAGCGCAGAAGGCGGCTCCAAAAGTGCCCGAATGGTAGAGGTATGGCAATTTTTGAAAGGTCATCCTAAACCCGCATTTTCTTAAAAAGTGCAAAGGGGGGACCAAGAAAATTTTTCAAATATCGCCCAAAAAGTAGACCTCGTTTGAAAGGCCCAAAAGCACACTTTCGCAAATGGCATTAACCTCTATTTAGTATGCACTTAAAGGGCAAAACCTGCAGAAGATTTTTGTTCAAAAAAGCGGCTCCAAAAGTGCCCGAACGGCCAAGATAAGGCATTTTTCGCAAGTTCACCCAAAACCCGCATTTTCTGAAAAAGTGAGAAGGGGGGACCTAGGGAAATTTTTCAAAAATCGCCCAAAAAGATGCCCTCGCCTTAAAGTCCCAAAAGCACTCTAGACCAAATCGAATTATTCTCTAATTAGTATGCTCTTAAAGTGCAAAGACTGGACAAAATTTAGGCGGAAACAGCGGCTTCAAAAGTACCCGAATTGCCAAGTTATGGCAATTTTCGCAAGGTCACCCAAAACCCGCATTTTCTGAAAAAGTGCAAAGGGGGGACCAAGGGAAATGTTTCAAAACTCGCCCAAAAAGTAGGCCTCGTTTGAAACGGCTAAAAGTGCTCTGGCGCAAATGGCATTATCCTCCAATTAGTATGCACTTGAAGTGCAAAGACTGCAGATGATTTTGGCACTAACAACAGCTTCAAAAGTACCCGAATGGCCAAGTTATGACAATTTTTGCAAGGTCACCCAAAACCCGCATTTTCTGAAAAAGTTTAAATTGGGGACCAGGGGAAATTTCTCAAAAATCGCCCGAAAAGTAGCCCTCGTTTGAAAGGGCTAAAAGCACTCTGGTGGAAATGGCATTATCCTCTATATAGTATACTCTTAAAGTCCAAAGACTGGGCAAGATTTTGGCGCAAAAAGTGGCTCAAAGAGTGCCCGAATTGCCAAGTTATGGCAATTTTCGCATGGTCACCAAAAACCCGCATTTTCTGAAAAAGTTTAAAGGGGGGACCAAGGGAAATTTTTTCCAAAAATCGCCCAGAAAGTAGTCCTCGTTTGAATGGCCTACGAGCCCTCTGGCGAAAATGGCATTATCCTCCAATTAATATGCACTTAAAGTGCTAAGACTGGAGAAGTTTTGGCGCAAACACCGGCTCGAAACAGTGCCCGAATGGCCAAGTCATTGAGATTGTCGCAACGTCACCCAAAACCCGCATTTTCTGAAAAAGTGCAAAGGGGGGACCAAAGGAAATTTTTCAAAAATCGCCCAAGAATCCGCGCTTGTTTGAAACGCCTAAAAGCACTCTTGCGCAAATGGCATTATCCTTCAATTAGTATCCTCTTAACGTGCAAAGACTGGAAAAGATTTTGGCGCAGAAGGCGGCTCCAAAAGTGCCCAAATGGCCAAGTTATGGCAATTTTTTGGCAGGTCACCCAAACCCGCATTTTCTAAAAAAGTGAAAAGGGGAGAAGAGGAAAAATTTTTCAAAAATTTTTAAAAAAGTAGCCCTCGCTTAAAAAACCCATAAGTACTCTCGCGCAAGTGGCATTATCCTCTAATTAGTACGCAATTAACGTGCAAGGACGGGAAATGATTTTGGCGCAAACAACGGCTCCAAAAGTGCCCGAATGGCCAGGTGATGGCAATTTTTTGCAAGGTCACCCAAAACCCGCATTTTCTGAAAAAGTGCAAAGGGGGGACCAAATGAACTTTTCCGAAAATCGCCCTAAAGGTAGCCTTCGCTTAAAAGGGCCATAAGCACTCTCGCGCCAATGGCATTATCCTTTAATTAGAATGCACTTAAAGTGCAACGACTGGAAAGGATTTTGGCGCAAACAGCGGCTCCAAAAGTACCCGAATGGCCAAGTTATGGCAATTTTTGCAAGGTAACCCAAAAGCCGCATTTTCTGAAAAAGTGCAAACGGGGAACCAAGGGAAATTTTTCAAAAATCGCCCAAAAAGATGCCCTCCCTGAAAAGGCCCAAAAGCACACTGGCACAAATGGCATTATCCTCTAATCAGTATGCACTAAAAGTGCAAAGACTGGACAAGATTTTGGCGCATAAGGCGGCTCCAAAAGTGCCCAAATGGCCAAGTTATGGCAACTTTCGGCAGGTCACCCAAACCCGCATTTTCTGAAAAAGTGCAAAGAGGGGTCCAAGGGAAATTTTTCAAAAATTGCCCAAAAGGTAGCCCTCGCTTAAAACACCCATATGCAGTCTCGCGCAAGTGGCATTATCCTCTAATTAGTACGCACTTAACGTGCAAAGAGTGGAAATGATTTTGGTGCAAACAACGGCTCCAAAAGTGTTCGAATGGGCAAGTTATGGCAATTATCGCAAGGTCACCCAAAACCCGCATTTTCTGGAAAAGTGCAAAGGGGGGACCAAGGGAAATTTTTAAAAAATCGCCCAAAAAGTAGCCCTCCTTTGAAAGGCCCAAAAGCACTCTTGCGCAAATGGCGTTATTCTCTAATTTGTATGAACTTAAACTGCAAAGATTGGAGAAGATGTTGAGGCAAACAAGAGGCGCCAAAAGTGCCCGAATGGCCAAGTTATGGCAATTTATGCAAGGTCACCCAAAACCCGCATTTTCTGAAAAGGTGCAAAGAGGGGACCAAGGGAAATTTTTCAAAAATTGCTCAAAAGGTAGCCCTCGCTTAAAACACCCATATGCAGTCTCGCGCAAGTGGGATTATCCTCTAATTAGTACGCACTTAACGTGCAAAGAGTGGAAATGATTTTGGCGCAAACAACGGCTCCAAAAGTATCCAAATGGGCAAGTTATGGCAATTATCGCAAGGTCACCCAAAACCCGCATTTTCTGGAAAAGTGCAAAGGGGGGACCAAGGGAAATTTTTAAAAAATCGCCCAAAACGTAGCCCTCCTTTGAAAGGCCCAAAAGCACTCTTGCGCAAATGGCGTTATTCTCTAATTTGTATGCACTTAAACTGCAAAGATTGGAGAAGATGTTGAGGCAAACAAGAGGCGCCAAAAGTGCCCGAATGGCCAAGTTATGGCAATTTATGCAAGGTCACCCAAAACCCGCATTTTCTGAAAAGGTGCAAAGAGGGGACCAAGGGAAATTTTTCAAAAATTGCTCAACAGGTAGCCCTCGCTTAAAACACCCATATGCAGTCTCGCGCAAGTGGGATTATCCTCTAATTAGTACGCACTTAACGTGCAAAGAGTGGAAATGATTTTGGCGCAAACAACGGCTCCAAAAGTGTCCAAATGGGCAAGTTATGGCAATTATCGCAAGGTCACCCAAAACCCGCATTTTCTGGAAAAGTGCAAAGGGGGGACCAAGGGAAATTTTTAAAAAATCGCCCAAAAAGTAGCCCTCCTTTGAAAGGCCCAAAAGCACTCTTGCGCAAATGGCGTTATTCTCTAATTTGTATGCACTTAAACTGCAAAGATTGGAGAAGATGTTGAGGCAAACAAGAGGCGCCAAAAGTGCCCGAATGGCCAAGTTATGGCAATTTATGCAAGGTCACCCAAAACCCGCATTTTCTGAAAAAGTGCAAAGGAGGGACCAAGAGAAATTTTTCACAGATCGCCCAAAAAACAGCCCTCAGCTAAAAAAAGCCAACAGCACTCTGGCCGAAATGGCATTATCTTCTAATTAGTATGCAGTTAAAGTGCAGTTAAAGACTGGAGAAAATTGTGGCGCAAAAAAAAGCTCCAAAAGTGCCCGAAAGACCAAGTTATGGCAATTTTTTGGCAGGTCACCCAAACCCGCATTTTCTAAAAAAGTGAAAAGGGGAGAACCGGAAAAATTTTTCAAAAATTTCTTAAAAAGTAGCCCTCGCTTAAAAAACCCATATGCAGTCTTGCGCAAGTGGCATTATCCTCTAATTAGTACGCACTTAACGTGCAAAGAGTGGAAATGATTTTGGTGCAAACAACGGCTCCAAAAGTGTTCGAATGGGCAAGTTATGGCAATTATCGCAAGGTCACCCAAAACCCGCATTTTCTGGAAAACGCAAAGGGGGGACCAAGGGAAATTTTTAAAAAATCGCCCAAAAAGTAGCCCTCCTTTGAAAGGCCCAAAAGCACTCTTGCGCAAATGGCGTTATTCTCTAATTTGTATGCACTTAAACTGCAAAGATTGGAGAAGATGTTGAGGCAAACAAGAGGCGCCAAAAGTGCCCGAATGGCCAAGTTATGGCAATTTAGGCAAGGTCACCCAAAACCCGCATTTTCTGAAAAAGTGCAAAGGAGGGACCAAGAGAAATTTTTCACAGATCGCCCAAAAAACAGCCCTCAGCTAAAAAAAGCCAACAGCACTCTGGCCGAAATGGCATTATCTTCTAATTAGTATGCAGTTAAAGTGCAGTTAAAGACTGGAGAAAATTGTGGCGCAAAAAAAAGCTCCAAAAGTGCCCGAAAGACCAAGTTATGGCAATTTTTGAAAGGTCACCCAAAACACGCGTTTTCTAAAAAAGTGCAAAGGGGGCAGCAAGGAAATTTTTAAGAAATGGGACAAAAAGTAGCCCTCGCTTAAAAGACCTAAAAGCACTCTGGCGCAAATGGCATTATCCTCTATTTAGTATGCACTTATACTGCAAAGAATAGAAAAGATTTTGGCGCAAAAGGCGGCTCCACAAGTTCTCGAATGGCCAAGTTGTGGCAATTTTGGCAAGGTCACCTAAAACCCGCATTCTCTAAAAAAAGGGCGAAGGGGGGACCAAGGGAAATTTTTCAAAAATCGCCCAAAAACTAGCCCTCGCTTGAAAGGCCCAAAAGCACTCTGGCGCAAATTGCATTCTACTCTAATTAGTATGCACTTCTAGTGCAAATATTGGAGAAGATTTTGACGCAGAAAACGGCTCCAAAAGCACCCGAATAGCCAAGTTATGGCAATTTTTGCAAGGTCACCCTAAACCCGCATTTTCTGAAAAAGTGGAAAGGAGCGACCAAGGGAAATTTTTCAAAAATCGCCCAAAAAGTAGCCTCGCTTAAAAAGTCCCAAAAAAACTCTGAGGCAAATGGTATTATCCTCTAATTAGTATGCACTTATAGCGCCAAGACTGGAGAAGATTTTGGCGAGAACAGCGGCTCCAAAAGTGCAAGAATGACCAAGTTAAGGCAATTTTCGCACAGTCACCCAATACCAGCATTTTCTAAAAAAGTAAAAAGGGGGGACCAAAGGAAATTTTTCAAAAATCGCCCAAAAAGATGCCCTCGCTTAAAAGGCCCAAAAGCACTCCGGCGGAAACGGTATTATCCTCTAAATAGTATGCACTTAAAAAACAAAGACTGGAAAAGATTTAGGCGCCAACAGCGCCTCCAAAGGTGCCCGAATGGCCAAGTTATGGCAATTTTCGGAAGGTCACCCAAAACCTGCATTTTCGGAAAAAAAGCAAAGGTGAGACCAAGAGAAACTTTTAAAAAATCGCCCAGAAAGTACCCCTCTCTTCAAAGGGCCAAGAGCACTCTGGCGAAAATGTCATTATCCTGTAATTTGTACGCATTTAAAGTGCAAACACTGGAAAACATTTTGGCGCAAACAGCGGCTCCAAAAGTTCCAGAATGGCCAAGTTATGGCAATTTTCACAAGGTCACCCAAAACCCTCATTTTCTGAAAAAGTGCAAAGGGGAGGGGGAACCAAGGTAAGTTTTTCAAAAATCGCCAAACAAGTAGCCCTCGCTTCAAAGGGCTAAGAGCACTCTGGCGCAAATGGCATTATCCTCTATATAGTATACACTTAAAGTGCAAAAACTGCAGGAGATTTAGGCGCAAACAGCCGCTACAAAAGTGCCTGAATGGCCAAATGATGGCAATTTTTTGCAAGGTCACCCAAAACCAGCATTTTCTAAAAAAGTGCAAAGCGGAGGCCAAGAGAAATTTTTCAAAAATCGCCCAAAAAGTAGCCCTCGTTTGAAAGGCCTAAAAGCACTCTGGCGCAAATGGCATTATCCTCCAATTAGTATGCACTTAAAGTGCAAAGACTGGAAAAGATTTTGGCGCAAAAAGCGGCTCCAAAGAGTGCCCGAATGGCCAAGTTATTGCAATTTTTGCAAAGTCACCCAAAACCCGCATTTTCTGAAAAAGTGCAAAGGGAGGACCAAGGGAAATTTTTGAAAAATCCCCCAAAAGGTAGCCTTTGCTTATAACACCCATAAGCACTCTCGCGCCAGTGCCATTATCCTTTAATTAGTATGCACTTAAAGTGCAACGACTGGAAAGGATTTTGGCGCAAAAAGCGGCTCCTAAAGTGCTCGAATGGCCAAGTTACAACAATTTTTGCAAGGTTACCCAAAACCCGCATTTTCTGAAAAAGTGCAAAGGGGGAACCAAGGGAAATTTTTCAAAAATCGCCCCAAAAAGAGCCCTCGTTTGAAAGGCCCAAAAGCACTCTGGCGCAAATAGCATTATCCTTTAATTAGTATGCACTTAAACTGCAAAGACAGGAAAAGATTTTGGCGAAAAGAGAGGCTCCAAAAGTGCCCGAACAACCAAGTTATTGCAATTTTGGCAAGGTCACCCAAAACCCGCATTTTCTAAAAAAGTACAAAGGGGGGATCAAAGGAAATTTTTCAAAAATCGCCTAAAAAGTAGATTCGTTTGAAAGGCCCCAAAGCACTCTAGCACAAATGGCATTATCCTCTAATTAGTATGCACTTAAAGGGCAAAGACTGGACAATATTTTGTGGCGAAAAAACGGCTCCAAAAGTGGCCGAACGGCCAAGTTAAGACAATTTTCGCAAGGTCACCCAAAACCCGCATTTTCTGAAAAAGTGCAAAGGGGGGACCAAGGGAAATTTTCAAAAATCGCCCAAAAATTAGCCCTCGTTTGAATGGCCCAAAAGCACACTGGCGCAAATGGCATTTTCCTCTAAGTAGTACGCATTTAAAGTGCAAAGACGGAAGAATATTTTGGTTCAAACAGCGGCTCCAAAAGTTCCCGAATGGCCAAGTTATGGGAATTTTTGCGAGGTCATTCAAAACCCGCATTTTCTGAAAAAAAAGAACGGGGGTACCAAGGAAAATTTTTCAAAAATCTTCCAAAAATTAGACCTCCTTTGAAAGGCCCAAAAGCACACTTGCGCAAATGGCATTATCATCTAATTTGTATGCACTTAAAGGGCAAAGACTGGAGAAGATTTTGGGGCAAAAGAGCGGCTCCAAAAGTTCCCGAATAACCAGGTTATTGCAATTTTGGCAAGGTCACCCAAAACCCGCATTTTCTGAAAAAGTGCAAAGGGGGGACCAAGGGAAATTTTTCAAAAATCGCCCAAAAAGATGCCTTCGCTAAAAAGGCCCACAAGCACTCTGGCGCAAATGGCATTATCCTCTAATTAGTATGTACTTAAAATGCAAAGACTGGAAAAGATTTTGGCGCAAAAAGCGGCTTTAAAGAGTGCCCGAATGGGTGACGTTGCCAAAATTGCCATAACTTGGCCATTCGAGAACTTTTGGACCCGCCTTTTGCGCCAAAATCTTTTCTATTCTTTGCACTATAAGTGCATACTAATTAGAGGATAATGCTATTTGCGCCAGAGTGCTTTTAAGCCTTTTAAGCGAGAGCTTCTTTTTGTCCCATTTCTTTTTCCTTGGTCCCCCCTTTACACTTTTTTAGAAAACGCGGGTTTTGGGTGACCTTTCAAAAATTGCCATAACTTGGCCTTTCGGGCACTTTTGGAGCTTTTTTTTGCGCCACACTTTTCTCCAGTCTTTGGAGTATAAGTGGATACAAATTACAGTATAATGACATTTTCGCCAGAGTGCTTTTAGCCCTTTGAAGCTAAGGGGTACTTTTTGGGCGATTTTTTAAAAGTTTCTCTTGGTCTCAACTTTGCTTTTTTTCTGAAAATGCGGGTTTTGGTTGACCTTCCAAAAATTGCCATAACTTGGCCATTCGGGCACTTTTGGAGCCACTGTTTGCGCTTAAAACTTTTCCAGTCTTTGCTCTTTAAGTGCAAACTAATTAGAGGATAATTAACAATTATTCTTTGAAATCGAGGTGAATAGTGGCAAAATATTTACCGAGCCGCGAAAGCGGCGAGGTAAATATTCCCAAAGCCACTATTCACCGAGATTGAGAAGAATAATTGTTTTAGTATATACACACGAAGTGATCTCAACAAAATCAGAAAGGAAACCATTCAAAAGTAGGATTTGATTGACAGATCAAATCACGCGTAAGTTTAAAAATAGATCTTTGCAGAATTTTCAAACATGGCAATTCACAAGTTTACTCATTTCGCAAACAACAGCGTAATGGCTTCAATGGAATCGCTAAAAGTTTGAACTGTTTCCTTACCTGAGAAAAAAAGTAGAGCTGTGTTGTTTTCTGTTGACTCGCCAAGTTTATAGCCAAAAGGGCATGTTGTGTCGTTCTTCGCATGAAGTGCTGACAAAAATGGCGGCTCGGTTGCTCGAGGTAAGAGGTCGTCTTCCTGTATCATTCTTTTTCCTGTTTACTTGAAATGTAGAATTTCTGCAAACATTTCCTTTTAAATTTGTTTGTCATAAATAAACTTCGATTTTTGAGCCAAAATTTTCTTCTTAGAAAACGCTGAGTTCACGAAACGGCTTCTTCTACGCGAATACACGGGAGTTGTAAACAATCCATCGAGCACAAAACTCCTGCTACAGTAAATTGAAAAACGCCGTATTGAATCCTTCCAAGTCTTTTCTTGCCTTAAAAAAAGTCAGCCCTAGGATTTTGTCGACTTTTAAAAGATCGTTCTCTAAAAAAAACGGGAAAAACACCGAGCTCACACATTATCCACTCGCTAGGAGGTGAATATTGTTGAATAGTCCGAGATAGCGAACCAATCAGATTGCTTAAATCACCAAGATCACTGAGTGTGTATATACTAATACCATTTGCACCACAGTGCGTTTGGGCCTTTTCAGCGAGGGCATCCTTTTGGGCGATTTTTGAAACATATCCCTTGGTCCCCCTTTTGCACTTTTTCAGAAAATGCGGGTTTTGGGTGACCTTGCAAAAATTGCCATAACTTGGCCATTCCGGCACTTTTGGAGCCGCTTTTTTGCCCTAAAATCTTCTCCAGTCTTTGCCCTTGAAGTGCATACTAATTAGAGGATAATGCCATTTGTGCTAGAGTGCTTCTGGGCCTTTCAAATGAGGGCTACGTTTCAGGCGATTTTTTAAAAATTTCCTTTGGTCCCCCCTTTGTACTTTTTTAGAAAATGCGGGTATTGGGTTACTTTGCAAAAATTGCCATAACTTGGTCATTCGGACACTTTTGGAGCCGCTGTTCTCGCCAAAATCTTCTCCAGTCTTTGCACTTTAAGTACATTTTAATTAGAGTATAATTCAACTTGCGCCAGAGTGCTTTTGGGCCTTTCAAGCAAGGGCTACTTTTTTTGGCGATTTTTGAAAAATTTCCCTTGGTCCCCCCTTTGCACTTTGACAGAAAATACGGATTTTGGGTGACCTTGCAAAAATTAACATTACTTGGCTATTCGGGCACTCTTAGAGCCGCCTTGTGCGCCAAAATCTTCTCCAGTCTTATACTCAGCCAAAAGCTTGAATTCCGGATTTTGAAAAGCTAACATCCTAAACTCGCCAAAAATCTTGAATTCAGGATTTTGGAAAGCTAAAATCTTGAGATCGGCCAAATTCTTAAATTCAGGATTTTAGAAAGCTAAAATCTTGAAATCGGCCAAAATCTTAAATTAAGGATTTTGGAAACCTAAAATCTTGAAATCGGCCAAAATCTTGAATTCAGGATTTCGGAAGCCTAAAATCTTAAAATCGGCTAAAATCTTGAATTCAGGCTTTTGGAAAGCTAACATCTTGAAATCGGCCATAATCTTGAATTCAGGATTTTGGAAAGCTAAAATCGTAAACTCAGCCAAACATCTTGAATTCAGGATTTTGGAAAGCTAAAATCTTGAAATCGGCCAAAATCTGCAATTTAGGATTTTGGAAAACTAAAAGCTTGAAATCGACCAAAATCTAGAATTCAGGATTTTAAAAACCTAGAATCTTGAAATAGGCCATAATATTGAATTCAGGATTTTGGAAAGCTAAAATCTTGAAATCGTCTAAAATCTTGAATTCAGGATTCTAGAAAGCTAAAATCTTGAAATCGGCCAAACATCTTGAATTTACGATTTTGGAAAGCTAAAATCTTAAAATCGGCCAAACTTTTGAATTCAGGATTTTGGACAGCTAAAATCTTGAACTCGGCCAAAATCTGGAATTCAGGATTTTGGAAAGCTAAAATCTTGAAAGCGGCCAAAATCTTGAAATCAGGATTTTGGAAAGCTAAAATCTTGAAATCGGCCAAAATATTAAATTAAGGATGTTAAAAAGCTAAAATCTTAAAATCGGCCAAATCTTGAATTCTAGATTTAGCAAAGGTAAAATTTTCAAATCGGCCGAAATCTTGAATTCAGGATTTTGGAAAGCTCAAATCTTAAACTCGGCGAAAATCTTGAATTCAGGATTTTGGAAAGCCAAAACCTTCAAATCGGCCAAAATTTTGAATTCAGGGTTTGGGAAAGCTAAAATCTTGCACTCGGCCAAAATCTTGAATTCAGGATTTTGAAAAGCTCAAATTTTAAAATCGGACAAAATCTTGAGTTCAAGATTTTCCAAAGCTAAAATTTTAAAATTGGCCAAAATCTTGAATTCAGGATTTTTAGAAACCTAAAATCTTGAATTCGGCCAAATTCTTGACTTCAGGATTTTGGAAAGCTTAAATCCTGAAATCGGCCAAAGTCTTAAATTCACGATTTTCGAAAAGTAAAATCTTCAAATCGGCCAAAATCTTAAATTCAGGATTTTGGAAACCTAACATCTTGAAATCAGATAAAATCTTGAATTCAGGATTTTGGAAAGCTAAAATCTTGAAATCGGCCATAATCTTGAATTAAGGATTTTAGAAAGCTAAAGTCTTGAAATGGACTAAAATCTTGAATTGAGGATTTTGGAAAGTTAAAATCTTGATATCGACCAAACATCTTGAATTCAGGATTTTGGAAAGCTAAAATCTTAAACTCAGCCAAACATCTTGAATTCAGGATTTTGGAAAGCTATAATCTTGAAATCGGCCAAAATTTTAAATTCGGTATTTTGGAAAGCTAAAATCTTGAAATCGGCCAAAATCTGCAATTTAGGATTTTGGAAAGCTAAAATCTTGAAATCGGCCAAAATCTTGAATTCAGGATTATGGAAACCTAAAATCTTGAAATCGGCCATAATCTTGAATTCAGTATTTTGGAAAGCCAAAATCTTGAAATCGGCCAAACTCTTCAATTCAAAATTTTGTACAGCTAAAATCTTGAAATTGGCCAAAAATCTTGAAATCATCATTTTGGAAAGCTAAAATCTTGAACTCAGCCAAAAGATTGAATTCAGGATTTTGGAAAGCTAAAATCTTGAAGTCGGGCAAAATCTTGATTTCAGGATTTTGGAAAGCTCAAATTTTATAATCGGCAAAAATATTGAGTTCAGGATTTTGGAAAGCTAAAATCTTGAACTCAGCCAAAATCTTGAATTCAGGATTTTTAAAAGCTAAAATCTTGAAATCGGCCAAAATCTTGAATTCACGATTTTGGAAGCCTAAAATCTTGAAATCGGCCAAAATCTCGAATTCAGGATTTTGGAAACCTAGAATCTTGAAATCGGCCATAATATTGAATTCAGGATTTTGGAAAGCTAAAATCTTGAAATCGTCTAAAATCTTGAATTTAGGATTTTAGAAAGCTAAAATCTTGAAATCGGCCAAACATCTTGAATTTACGATTTTGGAAAGCTAAAATCTTAAAATCAGCCAAAATTTTGAATTCAGGATTTTGGAAACCTAAAATCTTGAACTCAGGCAAAATCTTAAATTCAGGATTTTGGAAAGCTAAAATCTTGAAATCGGCCAAAATCTTGAATTCACGATTTTGGAAACCTAAAATCTTGAAATCGGCCAAAATCTCGAATTCACGATTTTGGAAACCTAGAATCTTGAAATCGGCCATAATATTGAACTGAGGATTTTGGAAAGCTAAAATCTTGAAATCGTCTAAAATCTTGAATTCAGGATTTTAGAAAGCTAAAATCTTGAAATCGGCCAAACGTCTTGAATTTACGATTTTGGAAAGCTAAAATCTTAAAATCGGCCAAAATATTAAATTAAGGATGTAGGAAAGCTAAAATCTTGAAATCGGCCAAAATCTTGAATTCTAGATTTTGCAAAGCTAAAATTTTCAAATGGGGCGAAATCTTGAATTGAGGATTTTGGAAAGCTCAAATCTTGAACTCGGCCAAAATCTTGAATTCAGGATTTTGGAAAGCCAAAATCTTCAAATCGGCCAAAATTTTGAATTCATGATTTTGGAAAGCTAAAATCTTGAAATCGGCCGACCATCTTGAATTCAGGATTTTGGAAAGCTGAAATCATAAAATCGGCCAAAATCTTCAATTGAGGATTTTGGAAACTAAACTCTTGCAACCGGCCAAAATGTTGAACTCTGGATTTTGGAAAGCTAAAATCTTGAAATCGTCCAAAATCTTGAGTTTACGATTTTGGAAACCTAAAATCTTGAACTCAGCCGGAATCTTGAATTCCGGATTTTGACAGCTAAAATCTTTAACTCAGCCAAAATCTAGAATTTTGCACTTTTGAAAGCTAAATTCTTGTAATCGGCCAAAATCTTTAATTCAGGATTTTGGAAAGCTAAAATCTTGAAATCGAGCAGAATCTTGAATTCAGGATTTTGGAGAGCTAAAATCTTGAAATGGGCCAAAATCTTGAATTCAGGATTTTGGAAAGCTAAAATCTTGAAATTGGCCATAATCTTGAATTCAGTATTTTGGAAAGCTAAAATCTTGAAATCAGCCCAAATCTTGAATAAAGGATTTTGGAAACCTAAAATCTTGAAATCGGCCATAATCTTCAATTGAGGTTTATGGAAAGCCAAAATCTTCAAATCGGCCATAATCTTGAATTCAGGATTTTGAAAAGCTAAAATCTTGAAACCGTCTAAAATCGTGGAGTCCGTATTTTGGAAAGCTCAAATCTTGAAATCGGGGAAAATCTTGATTTCTTTGTTTGGAAAGCTAAAACATTGAAATCGGCCAAAATCTTGAATTCAGGATTTTGCAAATCTAAAATCTTGAGCTCTGCCAAAATCTTGAATTCAGGATTTTGGAAAGGTAAAATCTTGAAATCCGCCAAAATATTAAATTCAAGATATTAAAAAGCTAAAATCTTCAACTGGGCCAAAAGCTTGAAAACAGGATTTTGCAAAGCTAAAATCTTGAAATCAGCCAAAAACTTCAATTCAGTATTTGGAAAGCTAAAATCTTCAAATAGGCCAAAATCTTGAAATCAGCATTTTGGAAAGCTAAAATCTTGAAATCGGCTAGAATCCTGAATTCAGGATTTTGGAGGGGTAAAATCTTCAACTAAGCCAAAATCTTGAGTTCAGGATTTTGAAAAGGCAAAATCTTGAAATCGCGAAAAATCTTGAATTAAGGATTTTGGAAAGCTAACATCTTCAAATCGGCCAAAGTTTTGAAATCAGGATTTTGGAAAGCAAAAATCTTGAAATCGGCTAAAATCTTAAATCAAGGATATTGGAAAGCTAAAATCTTGAGATCGGCCGAAATCTTGAATTCTGGGTTTTTGAAAGCTAAAATCTTGAAATCGGTTAAAATGTTGAATTCAGGATTTTGGAAAGCTTAAATCTTAAAATTGGCCAAAATCTTGAATTCTGGGTTTTTGAAAGCTAAAATCTTGAAGGCGGCGAAAATCTTGAATTCAGGATTTTGGAAAGCCAAAATCTTGAAATCTTGCAAAATGTTGAAATCAGGATTTTGGAGAGCTAAAATCTTGAAAAGGGCCAAAATGTTAAATTCAGGATATTGGAAAGCTAAAATCTTGAACTGGGCGAAAATCTTGAATTGAGGATTTTGGAAAGCTAAAATCTTGCAATGGGCCATAATGTTGAATTCAGGTTTTTGGAAAGCAAAAATCTTGAATTCAAGATTTGGGAAAGCTAATATCTTGGAATCGGCCAAAATCTTGAATTTAGGATTTTTAAAAGCTAAAATCTTGAATTCGGCTAAAATCTTGAATTCAGGATTTTGGAAAGCTAAAATCATAATATCGGCCAAAATCTTAAATTAAGGATAAAGGAAAGCTAAACTATTGAAATCTGCCAAAATCATGAATTCGGGATTTTGGTAAGCTAAAATCTTCAAATCGGCCAAAATCTTAAATTAAGGATATTGGAAAGCAGAAATCTTGAAATCGGCCAAAATCTTGAATTCTGGATTTTGGAAAGCTAAAATCTTGAAATCGGCCAAAATCTTGAATTCAGGATTTTGGAAACCTGAAATCTCGAATAAACAAAAATCTTCAATTCAGGAGTTTTGAAAGCTAAAATCTTGAAATCGGCAGAAATCTTGAGTTCAGGATTTAGGAAAGTTTAAATCTTAAAATAGGCAAAATTCTTGAATTCAGGATTTTGGAAAGCCAAAATCTTTAAATCGGTCAATATTTTCAATTTATGATTTTGGAAAGCTAAAATCTTGAAATCAGCCAAAATCATGAATTCAGGATTTTTGTAAGGTAAAATCTTTAAATCGGCCAAAATCTTGAATTCTGGATTCTAAAAAGCTAAATTTTGAAATCGGCCAAAATCTTGAATTCAGGATTTTGGCCGATTTCAAGGTTTTATTTTCCAAAATCCTGAATTCAACACTTTGGCCGATTACAAGGTTTTAGCTTTCGAAAATCCTGAATTCAAGATTTTGGCCGATTTTAAGCTTTTAGTTTTCCAAAATCCTGAATTCAAGATTTTGGCTGAGTTCAACATTTTAGCTTACCAAAATCCTGTTTTCAAGATTTTCGGCGATTTCAAGATTTGTCCTTTCCAAAATACTGAATTCAAGATTTTTGGTTTTAGGTTTCCAAACAAAGAATTTAAGATTTTTGCCGATTTCAAGATTTGACCTTTCCAAAATACTGAAATCAAGATTTTGCCCGAATTCAAGGTTCTAGCTTTCCAAAATCCTGAATTCAAGATTTTGGTCGATTTCAAGATTTTAGCTTTCCAAAATCCTGAATTCAAGATTTTGGCCGATTTCAAGATTTTAGCTCTCCAAAATCCTGAATTCAAGATTTTGGCTGAGTTTAAGATTTTAGTTTTCCAAAATCCTGAATTCAAGATTTTGGCTTTTTTCAAGATTTTAGGTTTCCCAAATCCTGAATTGAAGATTTCTTCGAATTCAAGATTTTAGGTTTCCAAAATCCTGAATTCAAGATTTTGGCTGAGTTCAAGATTTTAGGTTTCCAAAATCCTGAGTTCAAGATTTTGCCGATTTTAAGGTTTTAGCTTTCCAAAATCATGAATTCAAGATTTTCGCCGAGATTAAGGTTTTAGTTTTCCAAAATCCTGAATTCAAGATTTTGGCTGAGGGTAAGATTTTAGCTTTACAAAATCCTGTTTTCAAGATTTTCGGCGATTTCAAGATTTGTCTTTTCCAAAATACTGAATTCGAGATCTTGGCCGATTTTAAGATCTTAGCTTTCCAAAATCCTGAACTCAAGATTTTGGCCGATTTCAAGATTTTTGCTTTCCAAAATCCTGAATTCAAGATTTTGGCCGAGTTCAAGATTTTAGGGTTCCAAAATCCTGAATTGAAGGTTTTTTCCGATTTCAAGATTTTAGCTTTCCAAAATCCTGAATTCAAGATTTTGGCCAATTTCAAGGTTTTAGGTTTCCAAACAAAGAATTCGAGATTTTCGCCGATTTCAAGATTTGACCTTACCAAAATAGTGAATTCAAGATTTTGGCCGATTTCAAGGTTTTAGCCTTCCAAAATCCTGAATTCAAGACTTTGGCCGATTTCAAGATTTTAGCTCCCCAAAATCCTGAATTCAAGATTTTGGCTGAGTTTAAGATTATAGCTTTCCAAAATCCTGCATTCAAGATTTTAGGTTTCCCAAATGCTGAATTCAAGATTTTTTCCGATTTCAAGATCTTAGGTTTCCAAAATCGTGAATTCAAGATTTTGGCTGAGTTCAAGATTTTAGGTTTCCATAATCCTGAATTCAAGATTTTGCCGATTTCAAGGTTTTAGCTTTCCAAAATACTGAATTCAAGATTATCGCCGATTTCAAGGTTGTAGCTTTCCAAAATGCTGAATTCAAGATTTTGCCAATTTCAAGATTTTAGCTTTCCAAAATCCTGAATTCAACATTTTCGCCGATTTCAAAATTTTAGCTCTCCAAAATCCTGAATTCAAAATTTTGGCTGAGGGTAAGATTTTAGCTTTCCAAAATCCTAAATTTTAGATTTTGGCTGAGTTCAAGATTTTAGGTTTCCCAAATCCTGATTTGAAGATATTTTCCGATTTCAAGATTTTAGCTTTCCAAAATCGTGAATTCAAGATTTTGGCTGAGTTCAAGATTTTAGGTTTCCAAAATCCTGAATTCAAGATTTTTGCCGATTTTAAGGTTGTAGCTTTCGAAAATCCTGAGTTCAAGATTTTGCCGATTTCAAGGTTTTAGCTTTCCAAAATCCTGAATTCAAGATTTTCAAGATTTTGGCTGAGTTCAAGATTTTAGGTTTTTAAAATCCTGAACTCAAGATTTTGCCGATTTGAAGGTTTTAGCTTTCCAAAATCCTGAATTCAAGATTATGGCCGATTTCAAGGTTGTAGCTTTCCAAAATCCTGAATTCAAGATTTTGGCCGATTTCAAGATTTTAGCTTTCAAAATTCCTGAACTCAAGATTTTGGCGGAATTCAAAATTTTAGCTCTCCAAAATTCTGAATTGAAAGATTTTGGCTGAGTTTAAGATTTTAGCTTTCCAAAATCCTGATTTCAAGATTTTGGCTCACTTCAAGATTTTAGGTTTCGCAAATCCTGAATTAAAGATTTTTTCCGGTTTGAAGATTTTAGCTTTCCAAAAACCTGAATTCAAGACTTTGGCTGAGTTCAAGATTTTAGGTTTCCAAAATCCTGAGTTCAAGATTTTGCCGAATTCAAGGTTTTAGCTTTCCAAAATCCTGAATACAAGATTTTCGCCGATTTCAAGGTTGTAGCTTTGCAAAATCCTGAATTCAAGATTTTGGCCGATTCCAAGATTTTAGCTTGCAAAATCCTGAATTCAAGATTTTGGCTGAGTTTAAGATTTTAGCTTTCCAAAATGCTGAATTCAAGATCTTGGCTCAGTTCAAGATTTTAGGTTTCCAAAATGCTGAATTCAAGATTTTGGCCGAGTTTAAGATTTTAGCTTTCCAAAATGCTGAATTCAAGATTTTGGCTGAGTTCAAGATTTTAGGTTTCCAAAATGCTGAATTCAAGATTTTGGCCGATTTCAAGGTTTTGGCTTTCCAAAATCCTGAATTCAAGATTTTGGCCGATTTCAAAGTTTTAAGTTTCCAAGGAAAGAATTCAACATTTTCGCCGATTTCAAGATTTGACCTCTCCAAAATACTGATTTCAATATCTTGGCCGATTTCAAGATCTTAGCTTTCCAAAATCCTGAATTTAAGATTTTGGCCGATTTCAAGATTTTAGCTTTCCAAAATCCTGAATTTAAGTTTTTCGCTGAGGTCAAGATTTTAGCTTTCCAAAATCGTGAGTTCAAGATTTTGGAAGATTTCAAGATTTTAGCTTTCCAAAATCCTGAATTCAAGATTTTGGCCGAGTTCAAGATTTTAGGTTTCCAAAATCCTGAATTGAAGATTTTTTCCGATTTCAAGATTTTAGCTTTCCAAAATCCTGAATTCAAGATTTTGGCCAACTTCAAGGTTTTAGGTTTCCAAACAAAGAATTCAAGATTCTCGCCGATTTGAAGATTTTAGCTTTGCAAAATCCTGAATTCAAGATTTTGGCCGATTTCAAGGTTTTAGCTTTCCAAAATCCTGAATTCAAGATTTTGGCCGATTTGAAGATTTTGGCTTTCCAAAATACTGTATTCAAGATTTTGGCTGAGTTTAAGATTTTAGCTTTCCAAAATGCTGAATTCAAGATTTTGGCTGAGTTCAAGATTTAAGGTTTCCAAAATGCTGAATTCAAGATTTGGCCGATTTCAAGGTTTTGGCTCTCCAAAATCCTGAATTCAAGATTTTGGCCGATTTCAAAGTTTTAGTTTTCCAAAATCCTGAATTCAAGATTTTCGGCGATTTCAAGGTTTTAAGTTTCCTCGGAAAGAATTCAAGATTTCCGCCGATTTCAAGATTTGACCTTTCCAAAATCCTCTATTCAAGATTTTGGCCGATTTTCAGACTTTAGCTTTCCAAAACCCTGAAGTCAAGATTTTGGCCGATTTTAACATTTTAGCTTTCCAAAATCCTGAAGTCAAGATTTTGGCTGAGCTCAAGATTTTAGGTTTCCAAGATCCTGAATTGAACATTTTTTCCGATTTCAAGATTTTACCTTTCCAAAATGCTGAATTCAAGATTTTGGCTGAGTTCAAGATTTAAGGTTTCCAAAATGCTGAGTTCAAGATTTTGGCCGATCTCAAGGTTTTGGCTTTCCAAAATCCTGAATTCAAGATTTTGGCCGATTTCAAGGTTTTAGTTTTCAAAAATCCTGAATTCAAGATTTTGGGCGATTTCAAGGTTTTAAGTTTCCAAGGAAAGAATTCAAGATTTTCGCGAATTTCAAGATTTAAGCTCTATAAAATCCTGAATTACAGATTTTTCCCGATTTGAAGATTTGAGCTTTCCAAAATGCTTAATTCAAGATCTTGGCTGAGTTCAAGATTTTAGGTTTCCAAAATCCTGAATACAAGATTTTCCCCGATTTCAAGGTTCTAGCTTTCCGAAATCCTGAATTCAAGATTTTGGCTGAGTTCAAGATTTTAGGTTTCCAAAATGCTGAATTCAAGATTTTGCCGATTTCAAGGTTTTAGCTTTCCAAAATCCTGAATTCAAGAGTTTGGCCGATTTCAAGGTTAAAGCTTTCCAAAATCCTGAATTCAAGATTTTGGCCGAGTTTAAGATTTTAGGTTTCCAAAATGCTGAATTCAAGATTTTGCCGATTTCAAGGTTTTAGCTTTCCAAAATCCTGATTTCAAGATTTTGGCCGATTTCAAGGTTGTAGCTTTCCAAAATCCTGAATTGAAGATTTTGGCCGATTTGAAGATTTTAGCTTTCAAAAATCCTGAACTCAAGATTTTGGCGGATTTCAAGATTTTAGCTCTCCAAAATCCTGAATTGAAAGATTTTGGCTGAGTTTCAGATTTTATCTTTCCAAAATCCTGAATTCAAGATTTTGGCTCACTTCAAGATTTTAGGTTTCCCAAATCCTGAATTAAATATTTTTTCCGGTTTGAAGATTTTAGCTTTCCAAAAACGTAAATTCAAGATTTTGGCTGAGTTCAAGATTTTAGGTTTCCAAAATCATGAGTTCAAGATTTTCCCGATTTCAAGGTTTTAGCTTTCCAAAATCCTGAATTCAAGATTTGGCCGATTTTAAGATTTTAGCTTTCCAAAATCCTGAAGTCAAGATTTTGGCCGATTTTAAGATTTTAGCTTTCCAAAATCCTGAATTCAGGATTTTTGCCGATTTCAAGATTTTACCTTTGCAAAATGCTGCATTCAAGATTTTAGGTTTAAAATTTCCTGAATTCAAGATTTTGGCCGATTTCAAGATTTGACATTTCCAAAATACTGAATTAGGGATTTTGGGCGATTTGAAGATTTTAGCTTTCCAAAGTCCTGAATTCAGGATTTTTGCCGATTTCAAGATTTTAGCTTCCAAAATCCTGAATTCAAGATTTTGGCTGAGTTTAAGATTTTAGCTTTCCAAAATCCTGAATTCAAGATTTTCGCTGAGTTCAAGATTTTAGGTTTCCAAGATCCTGAATTGAAGATTTTTTCCGATTTCAAGATTTTACCTTTGCAAAATGCTGAATTCAAGATTTTGGCTGAGTTCAAGATTTTAGGTTTCCAAAATGCTGAATTCAAGATTTTGGCCGATTTCAAGGTTTTGGCTTTCCAAAATCCTGAATTGAAGATTTTGGCCGATTTCAAAATTTTAGATTTCCAAAACCCGGAATTCAAGATTTTGGGCGATTTCTAGGTTTTAAGTTTCAAAGGAAAGATTTCAATAATTTCGCCGATTTTAGGATGTGACGTTTCAAAAATACTGAATTCAAGATCTTGGTTGATTTCAAGATGTTAGCTTTCCAAAATCCTCAATTCAAGATTTTGGCCGATTTAGAGATTTTAGCTCTCCAAACTCCTGAATTTAACATTTTGGCTGAGTTCAAGATTTTAGCTTGCCAAAATCGTGATTTCAAGATCTTGGCCGATTTCAAGATTTTAGCTTTCCAAAATCCTGAATTCAGGATTTTGGCTGAGCTCAAGATTTTAGGTTTACAAAATCCTGAATTCAAGATTTTCCCCGATTTCAAGATTTGACCTTTCAAAAATACTGAATTTCAAGATCTTGGCTGATTATAAGATCTTAGTTTTCCAAAATCCTGAATTCATGATTTTGGCCGATTTCAAGATTTTAGCTTTCCAAAATCCAGAATTCAAGATTTTGGCCGAGTTCAAGATTTTAGGATTCCAAAATCCTGAATTAAAAATTTTTTCCGATTTCAAGATTTTAGCTTTCGAAAATCCCGAATTCAAGATTTTGGCCGATTTCAAGATTTTAGCTTTCCAAAATCCTTAATTTAACATTTTGGAAGATTTCAAGATTTAAGCTCTCCAAAATTCTGAATTAAAGATTTCTTCCGATTTGAAGATTTTAGCTTTCTAAAATCCTGAATTCAAGATTTTGGCTGAGTTTAAAATTTTAGCTTTCCAAAATCCTGATTTCAAGATTTTACCGATTTCAAGGATTTAGCTTTCCAAAATCCTAAATTCAAGATTTTGGCCGATTTCAAGGTTGTAGCTTTGCAAAATCCTGAATTCAAGATTTTGGCCGATTTCAAGATTTTAGCTCCCCAAAATCCTGAATTCAAGATTTTGGCTGAGTTTAAGATTATAGCTTTCCAAAATCCTAAATTTTAGATTTTGGCTGAGTTGAAGATTTTAGGTTTCCCAAATCCTGATTTGAAGATATTTTACGATTTCAAGATTTTAGCTTTCCAAAATCCTGAATTCAAGATTTTGGCTGAGGGTAAGATTTTAGCTTTCCAAAATCCCTAAGTTTAGATTTTGGCTGAGTTCAAGATTTTAGGTTTCCCAAATCCTGATTTGAAGATATTTTCCGATTTCAAGATTTTAGCTTTCCAAAATCCTGAATTCAAGATTTTTGCCGATTTCAAGGTTGTAGCTTTCGAAAATCCTGAGTTCAAGATTTTGCCGATTTCAAGGTTTTAGCTTTCCAAAATGCTGAATTCAAGATTTTCGCCGATTTCAAGGTTGTAGCTTTGCAAAATCCTGAATTCAAGATTTTGGCCGATTTCAAGATTTTAGCTTCCAAAATCCTGAATTCAAGATTTTGGCTGAGTTTAAGATTTTAGCTTACGAAAATCCTGATTTCAAGATTTTGGCTGAGTTCAAGATTTTAGGTTTCCAAAATCCTGAATTGAAGATTTTTTCGGATTTCAAGATTTTAGCTATCCAAAATCCTGAATTCAAGATTTTGGCCGATTTCAAGGTTTTAGCTTTCCAAAATCCTGAATTCAAGATTTTTGCCGCTTTCAAGATTTTAGCTTTCCTAAATCCTGAATTCAAGATTTTGGCCGATTTCAAGGTTTTAGCTTTCCAAAATCCTGAATTCAAGACTTTGGCCGATTTCAAGGTTGTAGTTTTCGGAAATCCTGAATTCAAGATTTTGGGCGATTTCAAGGTTTTAAGTTTCCAAGGAAAGAATTCAAGATTTTCCCGGATTTTAAGATTTAAGCTCTATAAAATCCTGAATTAATGATTTTTACCGATTTGAAGATTTGAGCTTTCCAAAATGCTGAATTCAAGATTTTGGCTGAGTTCAAGATTTTAGGTTTCCAAAATCCTGAATTCAAGATTTTGGCCGATTTCAAAGTTGTAGCTTTCCAAAATCCTGAATTCAAGATTTTGCCGATTTCAAGATTTTAGCTTTCCAAAATCCTAAACTCAAGATTTTGGCCGATTTCAAGATTTTAGCTTTTTAAAATCCTGAATTCAAGATTTTGGCTGAGTTCAAGATTTTAGGTTTTTGAAATCCTGAATTCAAGATTTTGCTGATTTCAAGGTTTTAGCTTTCCAAAATCCTGAATTCAAGATTTTGGTCAATTTCAAGGTTGTAGCTTTCCAAAATCCTGTATTCAAGATTTTGGCGGAATTCAAGATTTTAGCTCTCCAAAATCCTGAATTGAAAGATTTTGGCTGAGTTTAAGATTTTAGCTTTCCAAAATCCTGAATTCAAGATTTTGGCTCACTTCAAGATTTTAGGTATCCCAAATCCTGAATTAAAGATTTTTTCCGGTTTGAAGATTTTAGCTTTCCAAAAACCTGAATTCAAGATTTTGGCTGAGTTCAAGATTTTAGGTTTAAAAAATCCTGAGTTCAAGATTTTGCCGATTTCAAGGTTTTAGCTTTCCAAAATCCTGAATTCAAGATTTTCGCCGATTTCAAGGTTGTAGCTTTGCAAAATCCTGAATTCAAGATTTTGGCCGATTCCAAGATTTTAGCTTGCAAAATCCTGAATTCAAGATTTTGGCTGAGTTTAAGATTTTAGCTTTCCAAAATGCTGAATTCAAGATCTTGGCTGAGTTCAAGATTTTAGGTTTCCAAAATGCTGAATTCAAGATTTTGGCCGAGTTCAAGATTTTAGGTTTCCAAAATGCTGAATTCAAGATTTTGGCCGATTTCAAGGTTTTGGCTTTCCAAAATCCTGAATTCAAGATTTTGGCCGATTTCAAAGTTTTAAGTTTCCAAGGAAAGAATTCAACATTTTCGCCGATTTGAAGATTTGACCTCTTCAAAATACTGAATTCAATATCTTGGCCGATTTCAAGATCTTAGCTTTCCAAAATCCTGAATTCAAGATTTTGGCCGATTTCAAGATTTTAGCTTTCCAAAATCCTGAATTTAAGTTTTTCGCTGAGTTCAAGATTTTAGCTTTCCAAAATCGTGAGTTCAAGATTTTGGAAGATTTCAAGATTTTAGCTTTCCAAAATCCTGAATTCAAGATTTTGGCCGAGTTCAAGATTTTAGCTTTCCAAAATCCTGAATTCAAGATTTTGGCCGAGTTCAAGATTTTAGGTTTCCCAAATCCTGATTTGAAGATATTTTCCGATTTCAAGATTTTAGCTTTCCAAAATCCTGAATTCAAGATTTTTGCCGATTTCAAGGTTGTAGCTTTCGAAAATCCTGAGTTCAAGATCTTCCCGATTTCAAGGTTTTAGCTTTCCAAAATCCTGAATTCAAGATTTTCGCCGATTTCAAGGTTGTAGCTTTGCAAAATCCTGAATTCAAGATTTTGGCCGATTTCAAGATTTTGGCTGAGTTTAAGATTTTAGCTTACCAAAATCCTGATTTCAAGATTTTGGCTGAGTTCAAGATTTTAGGTTTCCAAAATCCTGAATTGAAGATTTTTTCGGATTTCAAGATTTTAGCTATCCAAAATCCTGAATTCAAGATTTTGGCCGATTTCAAGGTTTTAGCTTTCCAAAATCCTGAATTCAAGATTTTTGCCGCTTTCAAGATTTTAGCTTTCCTAAATCCTGAATTCAAGATTTTGGCCGATTTCAAGGTTTTAGCTTTCCAAAATCCTGAATTCAAGACTTTGGCCGATTTCAAGGTTCTAGTTTTCGGAAATCCTGAATTCAAGATTTTGGGCGATTTCAAGGTTTTAAGTTTCTAAGGAAAGAATTCAAGATTTTCGCGGATTTCAAGATTTAAGCTCTATAAAATCCTGAATTAATGATTTTTTCCGATTTGAAGATTTGAGCTTTCCAAAATGCTGAATTCAAGATTTTGGCTGAGTTCAAGATTTTAGGTTTCCAAAATCCTGAATTCAAGATTTTCGCAAATTTCAAGGTTGTAGCTTTCCAAAATCCTGAATTCAAGATTTTGGCCGATTTCAAGATTTTAGCTTTCCAAAATCCTGAATTCAAGATTTTGGCTGAGTTCAAGATTTTAGGTTTTTAAAATCCTGAATTCAAGATTTTGCTGATTTCAAGGTTTTAGCTTTCCAAAATCCTGAATTCAAGATTTTGGCCGATTTCAAGGTTGTAGCTTTCCAAAATCCTGAATTCAAGATTTTGGGCGATTTCAAGATTTTAGCTTTGAAAAATCCTGAACTCAAGATTTTGGCAGAATTCAAGATTTTAGCTCTCCAAAATCCTGAATTGAAAGATTTTGGCTGAGTTTAAGATTTTAGCTTTCCAAAATCCTGAATTCAAGATTTTGGCTCACTTTAAGATTTTAGGTTTCCCAAATCCTGAATTAAAGATTTTTTCCGGTTTGAAGATTTTAGCTTTCCAAAAACCTGAATTGAAGATTTTGGCTGAGTTCAAGATTTTAGGTTTCCAAAATCCTGAGTTCAAGATTTTGCCGATTTCAAGGTTTTAGCTTTCCAAAATCCTGAATTCAAGATTTTCGCCGATTTCAAGGTTGTAGCTTTGCAAAATCCTGAATTCAAGATTTTGGCCGATTCCAAGATTTTAGCTTGCAAAATCCTGAATTCAACATTTTGGCTGAGTTTAAGATTTTAGCTTTCCAAAATGCTGAATTCAAGATCTTGGCTGAGTTCAAGATTTTAGGTTTCCAAAATGCTGAATTCAAGATTTTGGCCGAGTTTAAGATTTTAGCTTTCCAAAATGCTGAATTCAAGATTTTGGCTGAGTTCAAGATTTTAGGTTTCCAAAATGCTGAATTCAAGATTTTGGCCGATTTCAAGGTTTTGGCTTTCCAAAATCCTGAATTCAAGATTTTGGCCGATTTCAAAGTTTTAAGTTTCCAAGGAAAGAATTCAACATTTTCGCCGATTTCAAGATTTGACCTCTCCAAAATACTGAATTCAATATCTTGGCCGATTTCAAGATCTTAGCTTTCCAAAATCCTGAATTGAAGATTTTGGCCGATTTCAAGATTTTAGCTTTCCAAAATCCTGAATTTAAGTTTTTCGCTGAGTTCAAGATTTTAGCTTTCCAAAATCGTGAGTTCAAGATTTTGGAAGATTTCAAGATTTTAGCTTTCCAAAACCTGAATTCAAGATTTTGGCCGAGTTCAAGATTTTAGGTTTCCAAAATCCTGAATTGAAGATTTTTTCCGATTTCAAGATTTTAGCTTTCCAAAATCCTGAATTCAAGATTTTGGCCAACTTCAAGGTTTTAGGTTTCCAAACAAAGAATTCAACATTCTCGCCGATTTGAAGATTTTAGCTTTGCAAAATCCTGAATTCAAGATTTTGCCCGATTTCAAGGTTTTAGCTTTCCAAAATCCTGAATTCAAGATTTTGGCCGATTTGAAGATTTTGGCTTTCCAAAATACTGTATTCAAGATTTTGGCTGAGTTTAAGATTTTAGCTTTCCAAAATGCGGAATTCAAGATTTTGGCTGAGTTCAAGATTTTAGGTTTCCAAAATGCTGAATTCAAGATTTTGGCCGATTTCAAGGTTTTGGCTTTCCAAAATCCTGACTTCAAGATTTTGGCCGATTTCAAAGTTTTAGTTTTCCAAAATCCTGAATTCAAGATTTTCGGCGATTTCAAGGTTTTAAGTTTCCTCGGAAAGAATTCAAGATTTCCGCCGATTTCAAGATTTGACCTTTCCAAAATCCTGTATTCAAGATTTTGGCCGATTTTAAGATTTTAGCTTTCCAAAATCCTGAAGTGAAGATTTTGGCTGAGTTCAAGATTTTAGGTTTCCAAGATCCTGAATTGAAGATTTTTTCCGATTTCAAAATTTTACCTTTCCAAAATGCTGAATTCAAGATTTTGGCTGAGTTCAAGATTTAAGGTTTCCAAAATGCTGAGTTCAAGATTTTGGCCGATTTCAAGGCTTTGGCTTTCCAAAATCCTGAATTCAAGATTTTGGCCGACTTCAAGGTTTTAGTTTTCAAAAATCCTGAATTCAAGATTTTGGGCGATTTCAAGGTTTTAAGTTTCCAAGGAAAGAATTCAAGATTTTCGCGAATTTCAAGATTTAAGCTCTATAAAATCCTGAATTACAGATTTTTTCCGATTTGAAGATTTGAGCTTTCCAAAATGCTGAATTCAACATCTTGGCTGAGTTCAAGATTTTAGGTTTCCAAAATCCTGAATACAAGATTTTCCCCGATTTCCAGGTTCTAGCTTTCCAAAATCCTGAATTTAAGATTTTGCCGATTTCAAGATTTTAGCTTTCCAAAATCCTGAATTCAAGATTTTGGCTGAGTTCAAGATCTTAGGTTTCCAAAATGCTGAATTCAAGATTTTGCCGATTTCAAGGTTTTAGCTTTCCAAAATCCTGAATTCAAGATTTTGGCCGATTTCAAGGTTGTAGCTTTCCAAAATCCTGAATTCAAGATTTTGGTCGATATCAAGATTTTAGCTTTCAAAAATCCTGAACTCAAGATTTTGGCGGATTTCAAGATTTTAGCTCTCCAAAATCCTGAATTGAAAGATTTTGGCTGAGTTTCAGATTTTATCTTTCCAAAATCCTGAATTCAAGATTTTGGCTGACTTCAAGATTTTAGGTTTCCCAAATCCTGAATTAAAGATTTTTTCCGGTTTGAAGCTTTTAGCTTTCCAAAAGCCTGAATTCAAGATTTTGGCTGAGTTCAAGATTTTAGGTTTCCAAAATCCTGAGTTCAAGATTTTGCCGATTTCAAGGTTTTAGCTTTCCAAAATCCTGAATTCAAGATTTTGGCCGATTTTAAGATTTTAGCTTTCCAAAATCCTGAAGTCAAGATTTTGGCCGATTTTAAGATTTTAGCTTTCCAAAATCCTGAATTCAAGATTTTGGCCGATTTCAAGGTTTTAGTTTTCCAAAACCCGGAATTCAAGATTTTGGGCGATTTCAAGGTTTTAAGTTTCAAGGGAAAGATTTCAATAATTTCGCCGATTTTAAGATGTGACGTTTCAAAAATACTGAATTCAAGATCTTGGCCGATTTCAAGATGTTAGCTTTCCAAAATCCTCAATTCAAGATTTTCGCCGATTTAGAGATTTTAGCTCTCCAAAATCCTGAATTTAACATTTTGGCTGAGTTCAAGATTTTAGCTTGCCAAAATCGTGATTTCAAGATCTTGGCCGATTTCAAGATTTTAGCTTTCCAAAATCCTGAATTCAAGATTTTGGCCGATTTCAAGGTTGTAGCTTTGCAAAATCCTGAATTCAAGATTTTGGTAGATTTCAAGATTTTAGCTTTCCAAAATTCTGAAATTTAAGATTTTGGCTGAGTTCAAAATTTTAGGTTTCCAAGATCATGAATTCAAGATATTCTCCGATTTCAAGCTTTTACCTTTCCAATATGCTGAATTCAAGATATTCGCTGGGTTCAAGATTTTAGGTTTCCAAAATGCTGAATTCAAGATTTTGGCCGATTTCAAGGTTTTGGGTTGTTAAAATCCTGAATTTAAGATTTTGGCCGATTTCAAGGTTTTAGTTTTCCAAAATCCTGAATTCAAGATTTTGGGCGATTTCAAAGTTTTAGGTTTCGAAGGAAAGAATTCAAGATTTTGGCCGATTTCAAGGTTTTAGCTTTCCAAAATCCTGAATTCAAGATTTTGGCCGATTTCAAGATTTTAGCTTTAAAATTTCCTGAATTCAAGATTTTTGCGGATTTCAAGATTTAAGCTCTATAAAATCCTGAATTAAAGATTTTCTCCGATTTGAAGATTTTACCTTTCCAAAATGTTGAATTTAAGATTTTGGCTGAGTTCAAGATTTTAGGTTTCCCAAATCCTGATTTCAAGATTTTTTCCGATTTCAAGATTTTAGCTCTCCAAAATCCTGAATTAAAAGATTTTGGCTGAGTTTAAGATTTCACCTTTCCAAAATCCTGAATTCAAGATTTTGGCTCACTGCAAGATTTTAGGTTTCCCAAATCCTGAATTAAACATTTTTTCCGGTTTGAAGATTTTAGCTTTCCAAAAACCTGAATTCAAGATTTTGGTTGCGTTCAAGATTTTAGCTTTCCAAAATCCTGAATTCAAGATTTTCGCCGATTTCAAGGTTGTAGCTTTGCAAAATCATGAATTCAAGATTTTGGCCGAGTTTAAGATTTTAGCTTACCAAAATCCTGATTACAAGATTTTGGCTGAGTTCAAGATTTTAGCTTTGCAAAATCCTGAATTCAGGATTTTGGCTGAGTTTAATATTTTAGGTTTGCAAAATCCTGAATTCAAGATTTTCGGCGATTTCAAATTTGACCTTTCCAAAATAATGAATTTCAAGATCTTGGCGATTTTAAGATCTTAGCTTTCCAAAATCTTGAATTCAATATTTTGGCCGATTTCAAGATTTTAGCTTTCCAAAATCCTGAATTCAAGATTTTGGCCGACTTCAAGATTTTAGGTTTCCAAAATCCTGAATTGAAGATTTTTTCCGATTTCAAGATTTTAGCTTTCCAAAATCCTGAATTCAAGATTTTGGCCGGTTTCAAAATCTTAGCTTTCCAAAATCCTGAATTCAAGATTTTGGCCGATTTCAAGATTTTAGCTTTCCAAAATCTTGAATTCAGGATTTTGGCTGAGTTTAATATTTTAGGTTTGCAAAATCCTGAATTGAAGATTTTTTCCGATTTCAAGATTTTAGCTTTCCAAAATCCTGAATTCAAGATTTTAGGTTTCCAAAATCCTGAATTGAAGATTTTTTCCCTTTTTTAAGATTTTACCTTTCCAAAATGCTGAATTCAAGATTTTGGCTGAGTTCAAGATTTTAGGTTTCCAAAATCCTGAATTCAAGATTTTGGCCGATTTCAAGGTTTTAGCTTTCCAAAATCCTCAATTCAAGATTTTGGGCGATTTCAAAGTCTTAAGTTTCGAAGGAAAGAATTCAAGATTTTCGCCGATTTCAAGATTTGACCTTTCCAAAATACTGAATTCAAGATCTAGGCCGATTTCAAAATCTTAGCTTTCGAAAATCCTGAATTCAAGATTTTGGCCGATTTCAAGATTTTAGCTTTCCAAAATCCTGAATTCAGGATTTTGGCTGAGTTTAATATTTTAGGTTTGCAAAATCCTAAATTCAAGATTTTCGCCGATTTCAAGATTTCACCTTTCCAAAATACTGAATTCAAGATTTTGGCCGATTTCAGGGTTTTAGCTCCCCAAAATCCTGAATTCAAGATTTTAGCTTTAAAATTTCCTGAATTTATTATTTTGGCCGATTTCAACATTTTAGCTTTCCAAAATCCTGAATTCAAGATTTTGGCTGAGTTCAAGATTTTAGGTTTCAAAAATACTGAATTGAAGATTTTTTCCGATTTCAAGATTTTAGCTTTCCAAAATCCTGATTTAAAGATTTTCGCCGATTTCAAGATTTCACCTTTGCAAAATACTGAATTGAAGATTTTGGCCGATTTCAAGATTTTAGCTTTCCAAAATCCTGAATTCAAGATTTTGGCCGATTTCAAGATTTTAGCTTCCAAAATCCTAAATTCAAAATTTTTTCTGAGTTTAAGATTTTAGCTTTCCAAAATCCTGAATTCAAGATTTCGGCTGAGTTCAAGGTTTTAGGTTTCAAAAATCCTGAAATGAAGATTTTTTCCGATTTCAAGATTTTAGCTTTCCAAAATCCTGAATTCAGGATTTTGGCTGAGTTTAATATTTTAGGTTTGCAAAATCCTAAATTCAAGATTTTCGCCGATTTCAAGATTTCACCTTTCCAAAATACTGAATTCAAGATTTTGGCCGATTTCAGGGTTTTAGCTCCCCAAAATCCTGAATTCAAGATTTTAGCTTTAAAATTTCCTGAATTTATTATTTTGGCCGATTTCAACATTTTAGCTTTCCAAAATCCTGAATTCAAGATTTTGGCTGAGTTCAAGATTTTAGGTTTCAAAAATACTGAATTGAAGATTTTTTCCGATTTCAAGATCTTAGCTTTCCAAAATCCTGATTTAAAGATTTTCGCCGATTTCAAGATTTCACCTTTGCAAAATACTGAATTGAAGATTTTGGCCGATTTCAAGATTTTAGCTTTCCAAAATCCTGATTTTTAGATTTTCGCCGATTTCAAGATTTCACCTTTGCAAAATACTGAATTGAAGATTTTGGCCGATTTCAAGATTTTAGCTTTCCAAAATCCTGAATTCAAGATTTTGGCCGATTTCAAGATTTTAGCTTCCAAAATCCTAAATTCAAAATTTTTTCTGAGTTTAAGATTTTAGCTTTCCAAAATCCTGAATTCAAGATTTCGGCTGAGTTCAAGGTTTTAGGTTTCAAAAATCCTGAAATGAAGATTTTTTGCGATTTCAAGATTTTAGCTTTCCAAAATCCTGAATTCAAGATTTTGGCGGATTTCAAGGTTTTAGCTTTCCAAAATCCTAAATTCAAGATTTTGGCCGATTTCAAGATTTCAGATTTCCAAACCCTAAATTCAAGATTTTGGCCGATTTGAAGATTTTGGCTTTCCAAAATCCTGTATTCAAGATTTTGGCTGAGTTTAAGATTTTAGCTTTCCAAAATCCTAAAGTCAAGATTTTGGCTGAGTTCAAGACTTTAGGTTTCCAAAATCCTGAATTGAAGATTTTTTCCTATCTCACCATTTTACCTTTCCAAAGTGTTGAATTTAAGATTTTGGCTGAGTTCAAGATCTTAGGTTTCCAAAATCCTGAATTCAAGATTTTCGCCGATATCAAGGTTTTAGCTTTCCAAAATCCTTAATTCAAGATTTTGGGCGATTTCAAGGTTTTAAGTTTCCAAGGAACAAATTCAAGATTTTCGCCGATTTCAAGATTTGACCTTTCAGAAATACTGAATTCAAGATCTTGGCCGATTTCAAAATCTTAGCTTTCCAAAATCCTGAATTCAAGATTTTGGCCGATTTCAAGATTTTAGCTTTCCAAAATCCTGAATTTAAGATTTTGGCTGAGTGCAAGATTTTAGCTTTCCAAAATCCTGATTTCAAGAGTTTGGCCGATTTCAAGATTTTAGCTTTCCAAAATCCTGAATTCAGGATTTTGGCTGAGTTCAATATTTTAGGTTTGCAAAATCCTAAATTCAAGATTTTCGCCGATTTCAAGATTTGACCTTTCCAAAATGCTGAATTTCAACATCTTGGAGGATTTTAAGATCTTAGCTTTCCAAAATCCTGAATTCAATATTTTGGCCGATTTGAAGATTCTAGCTTTCCAAAATCCTGAATTCAAGATTTTGGCCGAGTTCAAGATTTTAGGTTTCCAAAATCCTGAATTGAAGATTTTTTCCGATTTCAAGATTTTAGCTTTCCAAAATACTGAATTTCAAGATTTTGGCCGATTTCGAAGTTGTAGCTTTCCAAAATCCTGAATTCAAGATTTCGGCCGATTTCAAGATTTTACTCTCCAATATCCTGAATTCAAAATTTTGGCTGAGTGTAAGATTTTAGCTTTCCAAAATCCTGAATTTAAGATTTTGGATGAGTTTAAGATTTTAGGTTTCCCAAATCCTGATGTGAAGATTATTGCAGATTTCAAGATTTTAGCTTTCCAAAACCCTGAATTCAAGATCTTGGCTCAGTTCAAGACTTTAGGTTTCCAAAATCCTGAATATAAGATTTTGGCCGATTTCAAGGTTTTAGCTTTCCAAAATCCTGAATTCAAAATTTTCGCCGATTTCAAGATTTTAGCTTTCCAAAATCCTGAATTCAAGATTTTCGCCGAATTCAAGGTTTTAGCTTTCCAAAATCCTGAATTCAAGACTTTGGCCGATTTCAAGGTTTTAGCTTTCCAAAATCCTGAATGCAAGATTTTGCTGATTTCAAGGTTTTAGCTTTGCAAAATCCTGAATTCAAGATTTTGGCCGATTTCAAGATTTTAGCTTCCAAAATCCTAAATTCAAGATTTTGGCTGAGTTTAAGACTTTAGCTTTCCAAAATCCTGAGTTCAAGATTTTCGCTGAGTTGAAGATTTTAGGTTTCCAAAGTGCTGAATTTAAGATTTTGGCTAAGTTCAAGATTTTAGGTTTCCAAAATCCGGAATTCAAGATTTTGGCCGATTTCAAGGTTTTAGCTTTCCAAAATCTTGAATTCAAGATTTTGGCCGATTTGAAGATTTTTTCTTTCCAAAATCCTGTATTCAAGATTTTGGCTGAGTTTAAGATTTTAGCTTTCCAAAATCCTGAAGTCAAGATTTTGGCTGAGTTGAAGATGTTAGGTTTCCAAAATCCTGCATTGAAGATTTTTTCCTATTTCACCATTTTACCTTTCCAAAAACCTAACTTCAAGATTTTGGCCGATTTCAATATTTTGGTATTCTAAAATCCTCAATTCAAGATTTTGGCTGAGTTTAAGATTTTAGCTTTAAAAAATCCTGAATTCAGGCTTTTAGCCGATTTGAAGATTTTAGCTTTGCAAAATCCAGAATTCAAGATTTTGGCCGGTTTCAAGATTTCAGCTTTCCCAACTCCTGATTTCAAGATTTTTTCTGAGTTCAAGATTTTAGCTTTCCAAAATCCTGAATTCAAGATTATGGCCGATTTTAAGACCTTAGCTTACAAAAAGCGTGAATTCAAGATTTTGGCCGATTTCAAGATTTTAGCTTTGCAAAATCCTGAATTCAAGATTTTGGCCGATTTCAAGATTTTAGCTTTCCAAACTCCTGAATTCAAGCTTTTGGGTGAGTTCAAGATCTTAGCTTTGGAAAATCCTGAATTCAAGATTTTTGCCGCTTTCAAGATTTTAGCTTTGCAAAATCCTGAAATCAAGATTTTTGTCGATTTCAAGATTTTGGCTTTCCAAATTCCTGAATTCAAGATTAATTGCCGAATTCAAGATTTTAGGTTTCCAAAATCCTAAATTCAAGATTTTAGCTTTCCAAAATCGTAAATTTAAGATTTTGGCCGATTTTAAGACTTTAGGTTTCCAAAATCGTAAATTCCAGATTTTGGCCGATTTCAAGATTTGAGCTTTCCAAAATCGTAAATTTAAGATTTTGGCCGATTTTAAGACGTTAGCTTTCCAAAATCCTAAATTCAAGATTTTGGCCGAATTCAAGATTTTAGCTTTCCAAAATACTGAATTCACGATTTTGGCCGATTTCAAGATTTTTGCTTTCCAAAATCCTGAATTCAAGCTTTTGGCTGAGTTCAAGATTTTAGCTTTGCAGAATCCTGGATTCAAGATTTTGGCCGATTTCTAGATTTTAGCTTTAAAAAATCCTGAAGTCAAGATTTTGGCCGATTTCAAGATTTTAGCTTTCCAAAATCCTGAATTCCAGATTATGGCCGATTCCAAGATTTGAAGTTTCCAAAATCCTAAATTCAAGATTTTGGCCGATTTCAAGATTTTAGCTTTCCAAAATCCTGAATTCGAGATTTTTGCCGATTTCAAGATTTTAGCTTACAAAATTCGTGAATTCACGATTTTGGCTGATTTCAAGATTTTAGCTTTCCAAAATCATGAATTCAACATTTTGGCCGATTTGAAGATCTCGGCTTTCCAAAATCCTGAATTGAAGATTTTAGGCGATTTTAAGATTTAAGCTTTCCAAAATCCCGAATTCAAGATTTTGTCCGATCTCGAGATTTTAGCTTTCTAAAATCCAGAAGTCAAGATTTTGGCTGAGTTTAAGATTTTAGCTTTCCAAAATACTGGATTCAAGATATTGGCCCTTTTTAAGATTTTAGCTTTCCAAAAACCTGAGTTCAAGATTATGGCCCATTTTAAGATTTTAGCTTTCCAAAATCCTGAATTCAAGATTCTGTCCGTTTTCGAGATGTTAGGTTTCTAAAATCCAGAAGTCAAGATTTTGGCTGAGTTTAAGATTTTAGCTTTCCAAAAACCTCAATAAAAGATTATGGCCCATTTCAAGCTTTTAGCTTTCCAAAATCCTGAATTCAAGATTTTGGCTGATTTCAAGATTTTAGCTTTCCAAAATACTGAATTCAAGATTTTGGCCGATTTCAAGATTTTAGCCTTTTAAAATCCTGAATTCAAGCTTTTGGCCGATTTCAAGATGTTAGCTTTCAAAAATCCTGAGGTCAAGATTTTGGCCGATTTCAAGATTTGGGCATTCCAAAATCCTGAATTCCAGATTATAGCCGATTTCAAGATTTTGGCTTTCCAAAATCCTGAATTTAAGATTTTTGGCGATTTTAAGATTTAAGCTTTCTAAAATCCTGAATTCAAGATTTTGGCCGATTTCGAGACTTTAGCTTTCCAAAGTCCTAAATTCAAGATTTTGGCCGATTTGAAGATTTTAGCTTTCAAAATCCTGAATTCAAGATTTTAGCTGCGTTTAAGATTTTAGCTTTCGAAAACCCTGAATTTAGGATTCTAGCCGATTTCAAGATTTCAGCTTTCCAAAATCCTGAATTCGAGATTTTTGTTGATTTCGAGCATTCAGGTTTCCAAAATCCTGAATTCAAGATTTTTGCCGATTTCAACAGTTTAGCTTTCCAAAATCCTGAATTCAAGATTTTAGCTTTCCAAAAACGTGAATTGAAGATTTTGGCCGATTTCAAGATTTTAGCTTAAAAAAATCGTGAATTCAAAATTTTGGCCGATTTCAAGATTTTAGGTTTCAAAAATCCTAAATTCAAGATTTTGGCCGATTTCAAGATTTTAGCTTTCGAAAATCCTGAATTCAAAATTTTGGCCGATTTCAAGATTTTAGCTTAAAAAAATCGTGAATTCACGATGTTGGCTGATTTCAAGATTTGGGCATTCCAAAATCCTGAATTCCAGATTATAGCCGATTTCAAGATTTTGGCTTTCCAAAATCCTGAATTCAAGATTTTGGCCGATTTGAAGATTTTTTCTTTCCAAAATCCTGTATTCAAGATTTTGGCTCAGTTTAAGATGTTAGCTTTCCAAAATCCTGAAGTCAAGATTTTGGCTGAGTTGAAGATGTTAGGTTTCCAAAATCCTGCATTGAAGATTTTTTCCTATTTCACCATTTTACCTTTCCAAAAACCTAACTTCAAGATTTTGGCCGATTTCAATATTTTGGCGTTCTAAAATCCTCAATTCAAGATTTTGGCTGAGTTTAAGATTTTAGCTTTAAAAAATCCTGAATTCAGGCTTTTAGCCGATTTGAAGATTTTAGCTTTGCAAAATCCAGAATTCAAGATTTTGGCCGGTTTCAAGATTTCAGCTTTCCCAACTGCTGATTTCAAGATTTTTTCTGAGTTCAAGATTTTAGCTTTCCAAAATCCTGAATTCAAGATTATGGCCGATTTTAAGACCTTAGCTTACAAAAAGCGTGAATTCAAGATTTTGGCCGATTTCAAGATTTTAGCTTTGCAAAATCCTGAATTCAAGATTTTGGCCGATTTCAAGATTTTGGCTTTCCAAACTCCTGAATTCAAGCTTTTGGGTGAGTTCAAGATCTTAGCTTTGGAAAATCCTGAATTCAAGATTTTTGCCGCTTTCAAGATTTTAGCTTTGCAAAATCCTGAAATCAAGATTTTTGTCGATTTCAAGATTTTGGCTTTCCAAATTCCTGAATTCAAGATTAATTGCCGAATTCAAGATTTTAGGTTTCCAAAATCCTAAATTCAAGATTTTGGCCGATTTCAAGATTTGAGCTTTCCAAAATCCTGAATTCCAGATTATGGCCGATTCCAAGATTTTAAGTTTCCAAAATCCTAAATTCAAGATTTTGGCCGATTTCAAGATTTTAGCTTTCCAAAATCCTGAATTCGAGATTTTTGCCGATTTCAAGATTTTAGCTTACAAAATTCGTGAATTCACGATTTTGGCTGATTTCAAGATTTTAGCTTTCCAAAATCATGAATTCAACATTTTGGCCGATTTGAAGATCTCGGCTTTCCAAAATCCTGAATTGAAGATTTTAGGCGATTTTAAGATTTAAGCTTTCCAAAATCCCGAATTCAAGATTTTGTCCGATTTCGAGATTTTAGCTTTCTACAATCCAGAAGTCAAGATTTTGGCTGAGTTTAAGATTTTAGCTTTCCAAAATACTGGATTCAAGATATTGGCCCTTTTTAAGATTTTAGCTTTCCAAAAACCTGAATTCAAGATTATGGCCCATTTTAAGATTTTAGCTTTCCAAAATCCTGAATTCAAGATTCTGTCCGATTTCGAGATTTTAGGTTTCTAAAATCCAGAAGTCAAGATTTTGGCTGAGTTTAAGATTTTAGCTTTCCAAAAACCTCAATAAAAGATTATGGCCCATTTCAAGCTTTTAGCTTTCCAAAATCCTGAATTCAAGATTTTGGCTGATTTCAAGATTTTAGCTTTCCAAAATACTGAATTCAAGATTTTGGCCGATTTCAAGATTTGGGCATTCCAAAATCCTGAATTCCAGATTATAGCCGATTTCAAGATTTTGGCTTTCCAAAATCCTGAATTGAAGATTTTTGGCGATTTTAAGATTTAAGCTTTCTAAAATCCTGAATTCAAGATTTTGGCCGATTTTGAGACTTTAGCTTTCCAAAGTCCTAAATTCAAGATTTTGGCCGATTTGAAGATTTTAGCTTTCAAAATCCTGAATTCAAGATTTTAGCTGCGTTTAAGATTTTAGCTTTCGAAAACCCTGAATTTAGGATTCTAGCCGATTTCAAGATTTCAGCTTTCCAAAATCCTGAATTCGAGATTTTTGTTGATTTCGAGCATTCAGGTTTCCAAAATCCTGAATTCAAGATTTTTGCCGATTTCAAGATTTTAGCTTTCCAAAATCCTGAATTCAAGATTTTAGCTTTCCAAAAACGTGAATTGAAGATTTTGGCCGATTTCAAGATTTTAGCTTAAAAAAATCGTGAATTCAAAATTTTGGCCGATTTCAAGATTTTAGGTTTTTAAAATCCTAAATTCAAGATTTTGGCCGATTTCAAGATTTTAGCGTTCGAAAATCCTGAATTCAAAATTTTGGCCGATTTCAAGATTTTAGCTTAAAAAAATCGTGAATTCACGATGTTGGCTGATTTCAAGATTTGGGCATTCCAAAATCCTGAATTCCAGATTATAGCCGATTTCAAGATTTTGGCTTTCCAAAATCCTGAATTGAAGATTTTGGGCGATTTTAAGATTTAAGCTTTCTAAAATCCTGAATTCAAGATTTTGGCCGATTTCAAGATTTTAGCTTTCCAAAATCCTAAAAACAAAAAAAAATTACAGTCAGCTAATTTGGGGCAATAATTTGAGTGAAATGTGGTTTTGAAAAGGGGGGAAAATTTTAGCCTCGTTTCCATGTCCAGAAATAAGCTCATTTTTTTCGAGTTCAGATTTTGTGGTTAAAAACTCAAAATCAAACTTGGTAAACAAATTTTTCGTTTTCAGCACATAATTATCATCTAGAAAAAGGTATTTACTAACTTTTCCTCGAGTTTGCCGACAGAAGTTTTATTAGCGGCTTTTTGCCAAAAATTATCCCAGTCTAATTGTGGAAGTCAGGATTTTGGAAAGCTAAAATCTTGAAATCGGCCAAAATCTTCAATTCAGGATATTGGACAGCAAAAATCTTGAAGTTCGCCAAAATCTTGAATTCCGGATTTTGGAAAGATAAAATCTTGAAATCGGCCAAATTTTTCAAATCAGCATTTTGAATAGGTAAAATCTTGAAATCGGCCAAAATCTTCAATTCAGGATTGTAGAAAGCTAAAATCTTGAAATCCACCAACATCTTGAATTCTGGAATTTGGAAAGCTAAAATCTTGAAATCGGTCAAATTGTGGAATTCAGGATTTTGGAAATCTAAAATGTTAAAATCGGCCAAAATCTTGAATTCAGGATGTCGGAAAGCTAAAACCTTGAAATCGGCCAAAATCTTCAATTCAGGATTTTGCAAAGCTAATATCTTCCAATCGGCCAAAATCTTGAATTCAGGATTTTGGAAGGCTAAAATGTAGAAATGGGCCACAATCTTGAATTCAGGAAATTGGAAACCTAAAATCTTGAAATCGGCCAAAATCTTAAATTCAGCATATTGGAAAGCTAAAATCTTGAAATCGGCCAAAATCTTAAGTTGAGGATTTTGGAATGCTAAAATCTTGAAATCGGCGAAAATCTTGAATTGAGGATTTTAGGAAGCTAAAATGTAGAAATCGGACAAAATCTTGCATTCAGGGTTTTAAAAACCTAAAATCTTGAAATCGGACAAAATCTTAAAAGCAGGATTTTGGAAACCCAAAATCTTTAAATCGGCCAAAGTCTTGAATTCAGGATTTTGGAAAGCTATATTCTTAAAATCGGCCAAAATTCTTGAATTGAGGATTTTAGAAAGCTAAAATGTTGAAATTGGCCAAAATCTTGCGTTCAGGATCTTGGAAAGCTAAAATCTGTAAATCGGCCAAAATTTTGAATTCAGGATTTTGGAAACCTAAAATCTCGAAATCGGCCAAAATCTTGAATTCAGGATTTTAAAAACCTAAAATCTTGAAATCGGCCAAAATCTAAAAATCAGGATTTTGGAAACCTAAAATCTTTAAATCGTCCAAAATCTTGAATTCAGGATTTTGGAAACCTAAAATCTTGAAATCGGTTAAAATCGTAAATTCAGGATTTTGGAAAGCTAAAATCTTGAAATCGATAAAAATCTAGCAATCAGGATATTGGAAAGCTAAAATCTAGAATTCGGCCAAAATCGTGAATTCCAGATTATGAAAACCCAAAATCTTTACAGCGGCAAAAATTTTTATAGGAGGATTTTGGAAAGCTAAAATCTTGAAATGGGTCAAAATCTTGAAATCAGTTTTTGCAAAGGTAAAATCTTGAAATCGGCCAAAATCTTGAATTCAGGAATTTGGAAACCTTAAATCTTGAAATGGGCCAATATCCTGAATTTAGGATTGTGAAAAGCTAAAACCTTGAAATCGTTCAAAATCTTGAATTCAGGATTTTGGAAAGCTAAAATCTTGAAATCAGGATATTGGAAAGCGAAAATCTAGAAATCGGTAAAAATCTAGAAAACAGGAGATTGGAAAGCGAAAATCTAGATATCGGTAAAAATCTAGAAACCAGGATATTGCAAAGCTCAAATCTAGAAATCGGCCAAAATCTTAAATTCAGGATTTTGGAAAGCTAAAACCTTGAAATCGGCCAAAATCTTGAATTCAGGATTTTGGAATGCTAAAATCTTGGAATCGGCCAAAATCTTCCATTCAAGATTTTGGAAAGCTAAAATCTTGAAATCGGCAAAAATCTAGAAATCAGGATATTGGAAAGCGAAAATCTAGAAATCGGTAAAAATCTAGAAATCAAGATTTTGGAAAGCTCAAATCTAGAAATCGGCCAAAATCTTAAATGCAGGATTTTGGAAAGCTAAAACCGTGAAATCGGCAAAAATCTTGAATTCAGGATCTTGGAAAGGTAAAATCTTCAAATGCGCCAAAATCTCAAATTCATGATTTAAGACACCTAAAATCTTGAAATCGGCCGAAATCTTGAATTTCAGATTTTGGAAATCTAAAATCTTAACAAAGGCCAAAATCTTGAATTGAGGATTTTGGAAAGCTAAAATCTTGAAATCGGCCAAAATCTTGAATTCCGGATTTTGGAAAGCTGAAATCTTAAAATCGGCAATAATCTTGAATTCAGGATTTTGGAAAGCTAAAATCTTGAAGTTGGTCAAAATCTTGCTTTCAGGATTTTGGAAAGCTAAAATCTTGAGATCAACCAAATTCTTGAATTCAGGATTTTGGAAAGCTAAAATCTTGAATTCGGGCAAAATCTTGCCTTCAGGATTTTGGATAGCTAAAATCTTGAAATCGGCCATAATCTTGAATTCAGGATTTAAGAAAGCAAAAATCTGAAAATCGGCCAAAATCTTGCATTCAGGATTTTGGAAAGCTAAAATCTTGAAAGCGGCCAAAATCTTAAATTCAGGATATTTTAAAGCTTAAATCTTAAGATCGTCCAAAATCTTAAGTTCAGGATTTTGGAAAGCTAAAATCTTGAAATCGGCCAAAATTCTTGAATTGAGGATTTTGGGAAGCTAAAATGTTAAAATAGGGCCAAAATCTTGAATTCACCATCTTGGAAAGCTAAAATCTGTAAATCGGCCAAAATTTTGAATTCAGGATTTTGGAAAGCTAAAATCTTGAAATCGGCCAAAATCTTGAGTTCAGGATTTTAAAAACCTAAAATCTTGAAATCGGCCAAAATCTTAAAATCAGGATTTTGGAAACCTTAAATCTTTAAATCGGCCAAAATCTTGAATGAAGGATTTTGAAAACCTCAACTCTTTAAATCGGTAAAAATCGTAAATTCAGGATTTTGGAAAGCTAAAATCTTGGAATCGGTAAAAATCTAGAAATCAGGATATTGGAAACCTAAAATCTAGAATTTGGCCAAAATCGTGCATTCAGGACTTTGGAAACCTAAAATCTTGAAAGCGGCCAAAATCTTAAATTCAGGATATTTTAAAGCTAAAATCTTAAAATCGTCCAAAATCTTAAGTTCAGGATTTTGGAAAGCTTAAATCTTGAAATCGGCCAAAATTCTTGAATTGAGGATTTTAGGAAGCTAAAATGTTAAAATAGGGTCAAAATCTTGAATTCACCATCTTGGAAAGCTAAAATCTGTAAATCGGCCAAAATTTTGAATTCAGGATTTTGGAAAGCTAAAATATTGAAATCGGCCAAAATCTTGACTTCAGGATTTTAAAAACCTAAAATCTTGAAATCGGCCAAAATCTTAAAATCCGGATTTTGGAAACCTTAAATCTTTAAATCGGCCAAAATCTTGAATGAAGGATTTTGAAAACCTCAACTCTTTAAATCGGTAAAAATTGTAAATTCAGGATTTTGGAAAGGTAAAATCTTGGAATCGGTAAAAATCTAGAAATCAGGATATTGGAAAGCTAAAATCTAGAATTTGGCCAAAATCTTGAATTCAGGATTTTGGGAAGCTAAAATCTTGAAATCGGCCGAAATCTTGAATTCAGTATTTTGGAAAGCTAAAATCTTGAAATCGGCAAAAATCTTAAATTCAGGATTTTCGAAACTTAGAATCTTCAAATCGGTTAAAAGATTGAATTCCGGATTTTAGAAAGTTAAAATCTTGAATTCAGGATTTTGGAAAGCTAAAATCTTGAAATCAGGATATTGGAAAGCGAAAATCTAGAAATCGGTAAAAATCTAGAAATCAGGAGATTGGAAAGCGAAAATCTAGAAATCGGTAAAAATCTAGAAATCAGGATATTGCAAAGCTCAAATCTAGAAATCGGCCAAAATCTCAAATTCAGGATTTTGGAAAGCTAAAACCTTGAAATCGGCCAAAATCTTGAATTCAGGATTTTGGAATGCTAAAATCTTGGAATCAGCCAAAATCTTCCATTCAAGATTTTGGAAAGCTAAAATCTTGAAATCAGCAAAAATCTAGAAATCAGGATATTGGAAAGCGAAAATCTAGAAATCGGTAAAAATCTAGAAATCAAGATTTTGGAAAGCTCAAATCTAGAAATCGGCCAAAATCTTAAATGCAGGATTTTGGAAAGCTAAAACCGTGAAATCGGCAAAGATCTTGAATTCAGGATCTTGGAAAGGTAAAATCTTCAAATCCGCCAAAATCTTAAATTCATGATTTAAGACACCTAAAATCTTGAAATCGGCCAAAATCTTTCGGTCAGGATTTTCGAAACCTAAAATCTTGAAATCGGTCAAAATCTTTAATTAAGGATTTTGGACACCTAAAATCTTCAAATCGGACAAAATCTTAAATTCAGATTTTGGAAACCTCAAATCATGAAATCGGCCAAAATCTTAAATTTAGATTTTTTGAAAGCTTAAATCTTGAAATCGGCCAAAATCTTGAATTCAGGATTTTGGAAAGCTAAAATCTTGAATTCGGGCAAAATCTTGCCTTCAGGATTTTGGATAGCTAAAATCTTGAAATCGGCCATAATCTTGAATTCAGGATTTAAGAAAGCAAAAATCTGAAAATCGGCCCAAATCTCTCATTCAGGATTTTGGAAAGCTAAAATCTTGAAAGCGGCCAAAATCTTAAATTCAGGATATTTTAAAGCTTAAATCTTAAGATCGTCCAAAATCTTAAGTTCAGGATTTTGGAAAGCTAAAATCTTGAAATCGGCCAAAATTCTTGAATTGAGGATTTTAGGAAGCTAAAATGTTAAAATAGGGCCAAAATCTTGAATTCACCATCTTGGAAAGCTAAAATCTGTAAATCGGCCAAAATTTTGAATTCAGGATTTTGGAAAGCTAAAATCTTGAAATCGGCCAAAATCTTGAATTCAGGATTTTAAAAACCTAAAATCTTGAAATCGGCCAAAATCTTAAAATCAGGATTTTGGAAACCTTAAATCTTTAAATCGGCCAAAATCTTGAATGAAGGATTTTGAAAACCTCAACTCTTTAAATCGGTAAAAATCGTAAATTCAGGATTTTGGAATGCTAAAATCTTGGAATCAGCCAAAATCTTCCATTTAAGATTTTGGAAAGCTAAAATCTTGAAATCGGCAAAAATCTAGAAATCAGGATATTGGAAAGCGAAAATCTAGAAATCGGTAAAAATCTAGAAATCAAGATTTTGGAAAGCTCAAATCTAGAAATCGGCCAAAATCTTAAATGCAGGATTTTGGAAAGCTAAAACCGTGAAATCGGCAAAGATCTTGAATTCAGGATCTTGGAAAGGTAAAATCTTCAAATCCGCCAAAATCTTAAATTCATGATTTAAGACACCTAAAATCCTTAAATCGGCCAAAATCTTTCGGTCAGGATTTTCGAAACCTAAAATCTTGAAATCGGTCAAAATCTTTAATTAAGGATTTTGGACACCTAAAATCTTCAAATCGGACAAAATCTTAAATTCAGGATTTTGGAAACCTCAAATCATGAAATCGGCCAAAATCTTAAATTTAGATTTTTTGAAAGCTTAAATCTTGAAATCGGCCAAAATCTTGAATTCAGGATTTTGGAAAGCTAAAATCTTGAATTCGGGCAAAATCTTGCCTTCAGGATTTTGGATAGCTAAAATCTTGAAATCGGCCATAACCTTGAATTCAGGATTTAAGAAAGCAAAAATCTGAAAATCGGCCCAAATCTTGCATTCAGGATTTTGGAAAGCTAAAATCTTGAAAGCGGCCAAAATCTTAAATTCAGGATATTTTAAAGCTTAAATCTTAAGATCGTCCAAAATCTTAAGTTCAGGATTTTGGAAAGCTAAAATCTTGAAATCGGCCAAAATTCTTGAATTGAGGATTTTAGGAAGCTAAAATGTTAAAATAGGGCCAAAATCTTGAATTCACTATCTTGGAAAGCTAAAATCTGTAAATCGGCCAAAATTTTGAATTCAGGATTTTGGAAAGCTAAAATCTTGAAATCGGCCAAAATCTTGAATTCAGGATTTTAAAAACCTAAAATCTTGAAATCGGCCAAAATCTTAAAATCAGGATTTTGGAAACCTTAAATCTTTAAATCGGCCAAAATCTTGAATGAAGGATTTTGAAAACCTCAACTCTTTAAATCGGTAAAAATCGTAAATTCAGGATTTTGGAATGCTAAAATCTTGGAATCAGCCAAAATCTTCCATTCAAGATTTTGGAAAGCTAAAATCTTGAAATCGGCAAAAATCTAGAAATCAGGATATTGGAAAGCGAAAATCTAGAAATCGGTAAAAATCTAGAAATCAAGATTTTGGAAAGCTCAAATCTAGAAATCGGCCAAAATCTTAAATGCAGGATTTTGGAAAGCTAAAACCGTGAAATCGGCAAAGATCTTGAATTCAGGATCTTGGAAAGGTAAAATCTTCAAATCCGCCAAAATCTTAAATTCATGATTTAAGACACCTAAAATCTTGAAATCGGCCAAAATCTTTCGGTCAGGATTTTCGAAACCTAAAATCTTGAAATCGGTCAAAATCTTTAATTAAGGATTTTGGACACCTAAAATCTTCAAATCGGACAAAATCTTAAATTCAGGATTTTGGAAACCTCAAATCATGAAATCGGCCAAAATCTTAAATTTAGATTTTTTGAAAGCTTAAATCTTGAAATCGGCCAAAATCTTGAATTCAGGATTTTGGAAAGCTAAAATCTTGAATTCGGGCAAAATCTTGAAATCAGGATTTTGGAAAGCTAAAATCTTGAAAGCGGCCAAAATCCTAAATTCAGGATATTTTAAAGCTTAAATCTTAAAATCGTCCAAAATCTTAAGTTCAGGATTTTGGAAAGCTAAAATCTTGAAATCGGCCAAAATTCTTGAATTGAGGATTTTAGGAAGCTAAAATGTTAAAATAGGGCCAAAATCTTGAATTCACCATCTTGGAAAGCTAAAATCTGTAAATCGGCCAAAATTTTGAATTCAGGATTTTGGAAAGCTAAAATCTTGAAATCGGCCAAAATCTTGAATTCAGGATTTTAAAAACCTTAAATCTTTAAATCGGCCAAAATCTTGAATGAAGGATTTTGAAAACCTCAACTCTTTAAATCGGTAAAAATCGTAAATTCAGGATTTTGGAAAGCTAAAATCTTGGAATCGGTAAAAATCTAGAAATCAGGATATTGGAAAGCTAAAATCTAGAATTTGGCCAAAATCTTGCATTCAGGATTTTGGAAAGCTAAAATCTTGAAAGCGGCCAAAATCTTAAATTCAGGATATTTTAAAGCTAAAATCTTAAAATCGTCCAAAATCTTAAGTTCAGGATTTTGGAAAGCTAAAATCTTGAAATCCTCCAAAATTCTTGAATTGAGGATTTTAGGAAGCTAAAATGTTAAAATAGGGCCAAAATCTTGAATTCACCATCGTGGAAAGCTAAAATCTGTAAATCGGCCAAAATTTTGAATTCAGGATTTTGGAAAGCTAAAATCTTGAAATCGGCCCAAATCTTGAATTCAGGATTTTGGAAACCTTAAATCTTTAAATCGGCCAAAATCTTGAATGCAGGATTTTGAAAACCTCAACTCTTTAAATCGGTAAATATCGTAAATTCAGGATTTTGGAAAGGTAAAATCTTGGAATCGGTAAAAATCTAGAAATCAGGATATTGGAAAGCTAAAATCTAGAATTTGGCCAAAATCTTGAATTCAGGATTTTGGAAAGCTAAAATCTTGAAATCGGCCGAAATCTTGAATTCAGTATTTTGGAAAGCTAAAATCTTGAAATCGGCAAAAATCTTGAATTCAGGATTTTCGAAACGTAAAATCTTCAAATCGGCCAAAAGATTGAATTCTGGATTTTAGAAAGTTAAAAAATTGAACTCAGGATTTTGGAAAGTTAAAATCTTGAAATCCTCCAAAATCTTGAATTCAGGATTTTGGAAAGCTAACATCTTGAACTCGGCCATAATTTTGAATTCAGGATTTTGGAAAGCTAAAATCTTGAAATCGGCCAGGATCTTGAATTCGGGATTTTGGAAAGCTAAAATCTTGAAATCGGACAAAATTTTGCCTTTAGGATTTTAAAAAGCTAAAATCTTGAAATCGGCCAAAATCTAGAATTCAGCATTTTGCAAAGCTAAAATCTTTAAATCGGTGAAAATCTTTAATTAAGGATTTTGGACACCTAAAATCTTCAAATCGGACAAAATCTTGAATTCAGGATTTTAGAAAGCAAAAACCTTGAGATCGGCCATGATGTTGAATTCAGGATTTTGGAAACCTTAAATCTTGAAATGGGCCAATATCTTGAATTCAGGATTTTGGAAAGCTAAAATCTTGAAATCGGCCAGAAACATTAATTAAGGATTTTGGACACCTAAAATCTTCAAATCGGACAAAATCTTAAATTCAGGATTTTGGAAACCTTAAGAGCGACTTCCTGTAAATACCACGGATAGGTGTGCAAGATGGAAAGATCGAAATCCCCCAAACTTTGTCCCAACAAAGCCCTTTGGAAACTGTTTTAGAAAATACAAGACTCAGTTCGTTTGACTCAATATTTTTCAAAATAATATATTTTTTTTAATTTTCACCTTTGAGAGGCCTTCAAACCACCGAAAAATGTGCTTGATATCCTCGCTTCGTGAATGGAAACGGAAACTAATACCATAACTTTTCTTACATTAAACAATGTTATGATCCTTCCTTTCTACCTAAACGTTGTTACAATTTCAAAAGATTTCAATCTGATTTTTTAATATTTTTTCAAAATTACCCTCTAAATCAGCATTATCGCGACCATCAATTTTGCCATTTTTCAACGGCGAAAATCCCTTCCTGGTACATGGCTTTCATTAGAAAAATGGTATTCCAGAGAAAGAGCAATGTTTCCCCTATCAATCTGTGAAATAAAATTCTGGGGCAATTGAAACTGCGATTTTTTACAACGGAAAACATTTACGGTACTCGCGTGATTTACGACCTTTGAACTTGCAGTTGTATTGATGAATACAAGGGAGAACTTAGACAGCACTTGAAACTCTGGTGCAAATTAGCCCCTTTTCCGCCCGTTTAAACACCAAAAACGATTTTAGATTTCACAGTGGTAAATTTTCAAAAGGAAAAGCAATTTTATTGTGCGAAAGTGTGCTATGAACTTCTCGACTACAACACATCCCTTACGTGCGTATTTGTATACTTTTGCCGTATCTGTAACAGTTATCATATATCTACAAAACGGCTTTAGTGTCGGTAGCTATTCTTTCAAATGCTCTCATTTCTCATGAACCAAATCGTTATAGCTAAAAAAAAGGAAAACGTTTTGACCTACCTCGCATTATTTGACAACAGAACCGAATCCTTTACTGCCTTTAACGAAATGAGATTGCGTGACAAAGGACTTTGAGACCCAGGTTGAAGACAGATACCATTCCGAAAAAGACACTCACGCGGTGCCTTCTGTAACTATAAAAGCAAAACATGTAAATAATCAAAATCCTTAGTTTCACTGACTTATCCGCTAGAGCGATTATGAAAACGTAAGAGTGAAAAAACATATTTTCCACAACAGACTATGAAGTGGTTGGCCCTTACATTCTCTTACTTTCCATAAACGCCTGCTTACACATTTTGAAATACGATTATGAATTCCTTACTTGTATCCTTAGAAAAATGACATTTAGGGGGAAAAAAGTGCTAATTCCTAGTCTTAAATGTCATCCGTCCCTTCCCTCCACCCCCCTAAGGGGCGGCAGCCCGTTTCGGGTGGGGCGAAGAAACGCAGAACATTTCAAACTGGACATAGCGGGGCTAGAAAACCTGCATAATTTTAGAGCACCTCTGGTGTTAAAAGCAAAGCTTTCAGTAGTTCTGGCAACCTCGAGCAAGTTTTGCATTTCTGAGCAACGTTTGGGAAAAATATAGGCTTATGTCAAGCCAGAAAAAAGTGACCAGTTTGATAGAAAATGTCAAGTACGACTGAACCGCGCCCGTATAAACGCCCCTAATGATTCTGGCAGGGAGAGGGGGGGAATTTTGAAATGGAGCGAAGGGGACCTAGGTCTAACCATACCGTCTGCGCTTTAGCTGTGAGTCTGCCTTGGAGATAAATTTCGCTCATATTTTTGAGCAACTCTTTAAAGAAGATTGCAAGCCGTATAGTTGCGTCCGTCTGGAACGCTGGAGCGGTGAAACCAATGATCGCGCCCCTCGCACCTTGAAAAAAAAACTGCGTTTTTTGAGAAAAAAAAGGAAACGATAATAATAGAGAAGGAAAGGCCGTTCGCACTAACTAAAAGCTATTGTTTTTTGCATTGCTATTGAAAATCTGAAAAGGAACAGTCTTACACACGGAGCCCTCGGGGCGGTACCAGGTGAATATATCACATACCCCATCGTTCCAGGTATACAACCTTTACGTAAGCGTAGGATGTAAGACACACTTGCGGATACGCGTAAGCATAACGTGAGATACCCAGGCGCAAAAAAATAACGGTGGCGCGGCTAATGTTGGCTCCCCTCAAAAATGAAGCGAATTAACGTGGGCTTGAAAAGTGAGATATTCGGATATCTTCGGGATGATTGATAGCGAGTTATTTCCAGTCCACGGAATTTTCTCCTAAATTTTTGGAAAGTATTTGTTCTCTTAGAAAACCCAGAATTTCGAGATTTCTTGATAGTTTTATACATACGCTAATTATGAGATTCCTTTTCTTCTTTCCTAACGATAAGTTAAATAGGTCAAGAAAAAACAGCTTTCAGTAAGATAAAATAAGTTTTTTGAGGGCGCGATCTTTGGTTTCACCGCTGAGCGTTCCTGACGGGCCCAAATATAAGGGCTTGCAATCTCCTTCAAAGAGTTGCTCGACACTGCGGGTAAAATTTATTGCCAAGGGAAACGGAAAACTAAAAAGCAGGCGGTGTGCTTAGAGCTAGGTCCTCTTTGCTCAATTTCAGAGTTTCCCCTCCCCACCCAGCCTCCCCCTCCCGCCCGAGTCATTAGGGGCGCTTTTACGGGCGTTGTTCAGTCGTACTTGACATTTTCTATCAAACTGCTCACTTTTTCTGGCATGACATGTGCCATAACCTATATTTTGGCAAAACGTTCCTCAGAAATGCAAAACTTGTTCGAGTTTGCCAGAACTACAGAAAATTTAAACACAAGATGTGCTATAAAGTTATGCAGGTTTTTTAGCCATGTCTAGTCTGAAATGTTATGCGTGCCTTCGCCCCACCCCGAAACCTGCTGTGGCCCCTTAGGGGGTGGAGGGAAGGGACCGATGACATTTTAGACTACGACTTAGCGCTTTTTCCTAAGAATACAAGGAAGGAATTCATAATCGTATTTTCAAACGAGCGTGATGAAAACAAAAGACTACGGTGGAACCTCGATTTAACGAAGGGCCAAGGGCCTAAAAAAATTTCTGAGCCACCCAACGACGGCTTCCTTCTAAATTCATTGAAAACGTTTTTCAATGGTGCACCCAGAGTACTTTTAGATCTCTAGAAATGCATTCTAAGCGGCTTGTAAAATTTGTTCCTGTTCGGTCATCCTAGGGAAACTTGCATTGAGCATTTTTGAGATTACAAGGGCTTCAGTATTATTTTCCCAAAAATTTTAGATGCAATTTAACGTATCACGAAAGTGAGAATTTTTCTGATTCCTCTCTCAATCACATGTTTGAATCCGACCATTTTAGGCTTCCTCTTTTCTATGAAAAATTAGCCTAACCTGGGATGTAAAATTTGAAAAATTAAACTTCAGAAAATCGTAGGGAATTTATAAGATAACCTTCGAAAATTGAACTGGAACGGAACGGTCGTCTAGAAATTTTTAGGCGTCCTCAAGCTATAGAAAATTCTAGGCAATATCTGCTTCTCCCATGATATATTTTACAGAAAAGAGTCGTTGAGTGCCCCTGAAATTTGCTCGCTATAACGAGGTTTCGTTATATCGAGGTTTTTTTTTCATACCGTAAATCCTCTATTAAGCTCCCCCGGGGGGCTTATTATTTCAAGCTCATTTGAGGGGGAGGGGCTTAATAGAGACGGGGGGCTTAATATGTTTAATTTAGAAACTAAGATGGTATCGCTTCTCCATAAAGCCTACAAAGCGGAAAAGCTCAAGTACAGGAAGTGTTAGGTCATGCAGTCGAAAATCATTATCAAATCCGAACTTCCCGTTGGTAAATAAACCATCCCGGATCAGTCCACACGAAGCCTTTACGGTCGTGATTGATTAATACAGTCTTTCATTTATTAGTAAAGAATAATTACGGGTGGGAAGCGGGTGCTTGATAGAAGGGGGGGGGCTAATCAGAAGGAGGGGGGTTATTTAACAGGGGGCTTTAATATAGGTTTTACGGTATATTTTACTATTATCGAGTTAAAGAAAATCATTCGTTAGGTTCTTTATATCGCGGTTCCACTGTATAAGGGCCCACCCCTATATAGTCTTTTGACGAAAAAATATTTGTTTAGTGTTACGTTTGCAGGGTCGCTCTGGCAGATAAGTCAACGAAACTAAGGATTTTGATTTTTTACATGTTTCGCTTTCATAGCTACAGCAGGTGCCACGTGAGTTTCTTTTTCGGAATGGTATCTGTCTGCGCGGTATAACCTGGGTCTCAAAGTTCTTTGTCACGCGATCTCGTTTCGCTAAAGGCAGTAAAGGATTCGGGTCTGTTGTCAAATAATGTGAGGTAGGTCAAAATGTTTTCCTTTTTTTATAGCTATAACGATTTGGTTCATGAGAAATGAGAGCATTTGAAAGAATAGCTACCGACACTATTAGCCATTTTGTACATATGTGTACGGCAAAAGTAAACAAATACGCACGTAAGGGAAGTGTTTGTAGTCAAGAAGTTCATAGCACACTTTCGCACAATAAAATTGCTTTTCCTTTTGAAAATTTACCACTGTGAAATCTAAAATCGTTTTTGGTGTTTAAACTGGCGGAAAAGGGGCTAATTTGCGTCAGGGTTTCAAGTGCTGTCTAGGTTCTCGCTTGTATTCATCACGACAACTGCAAGTTCAGAGGTCGTAAATCACGCGAGTACCGTAAATGTTTTCAGTTGTAAAAACTCGCAGTTTCAATTGCCCCAGAATTTTATTTCACAGATTGATAGGGGAAACATTGCTCTTTCTCTGGAATACCATTTTTCTAATGAAAGCCATGTACCAGGAAGGGATTTTCGCCGTTGAAAAATGGCAAAATTGATGGTCGCGATAATGCTGATTTAGAGGGTAATTTTGAAAAAATATTAAAAAATCAGATTGAAATCTTTTGAAATTGTAACAACGTTTAGGTAGAAAGGAAGGATCATAACATTGTTTAATGTAAGAAAAGTTATGGTATTAGTTTCCGTTTCCATTCACGAAGCGAGGGTATCAAGCACATTTTTCCATGGTTTGAAGGCCTCTCGAAGGTGAAAATTAAAAAAAATTATTATTTTGGAAATTATTAAGTCAAACGAACTGAGTCTTGTATTTTCTAAAATAGTTTCCAAAGGGCTTTGTTGTGACAAAGTTTGGGGGATTTCGATCTTTCCATCTTGCACACCTATCCGTGGTATTTACAGAAAGTCGCTCTTAAATCATGAAATCGGCCAAAATCTTAAATTTAGATCTTTTGAAAGCGTAAATCTTGGAATGGGCCAAAATCTTGAATTCAGGATTTTGGAAAGCTAAAATTTTGAAATCGGCCAAAACCTTGCCTTCAGGATTTTGGAAAGGTAAAATCTTGAAATCGGCCAAAATCTTCAATTCAGGATTTTAGAAAGCAAAAATGTTAAAATCAGCCAAAATCTTGCATTCAGGATTTTGGAAAGCTAAAATCTTGAAATCGGCCAAAATTTTGAATTCAGGATTTTGGAAAGCTAAAATCTTGAAATCGGCCAAAATCTTGAATTCAGGATCTTGGAAAGCTAAAATCTTCACATCGGCAAAAATCTTAAATTCAGGATATTGGAAAGCTAAAATCTTAAAATCGGCCAAAATCTTAAGTTCAGGATTTTGGAAAGCTAAAATCTTGAAGTCGGCCAAAATTCTTGAATTAAGGACTTTAGGAAGCTAAAATGCTGAAATCGGCTAAAATCATAAATTCAGCTTTTTGGAAAGCTAAAATCTTCAAATCGGCCAAAGTCTTGAATTCAGGATTTTGGAAAGCTAAAATCTTGAAATCCGCCAAAATCTTGAATTCAAGATTTTCAAAACCTAAAATCTTGAAAGCGGCAAAAATCTTGAAATGAGGATTATGGAAAGCTAAAATCTTGAATTCAGGATTATGAAAAGCTAAAATCTTGAAATCAGGAATTTGCAAAGCTAAAATTTTGAAATCGGCCAAAATCTTGAACTCAGGATTTTGGAAACCTTAAATCTTGAAATGGGCCAATATCTTGAATTCAGGATTTTTGAAAGCTAAAATCTTGAAATCGGCCACAATCCTGAATTGAGGATTTTGGAAACCGAAAATCGTGAAATCCTCCAAAATCTTGAATTCAGGATTTTGGAAACCTTAAATCTTGAAATGGGCCAATATCTTGAATTCAGTATTTTCGAAAGCTAAAATCTTGAAATCGGCAAAAATCTTGAATTCAGGATTTTCGAAACGTAAAATCTTGAACTTAGGATTTTGGAAAGCTAAAATCTTCAAATCGGCTAAAATCCTAAATTCAGGTTTTTGGAAAGCTAAAATCTTGAAATCGGCCAGGGTCTTGAATTCAGGATTTTGGAAAGCTAAAATCTTGAAATCGGCCAAAATCTTGAATTCAAGATTTTCAAAACCAAAAATCTTGACAGCGGCAAAAATTTTGAAATGAGGATTTTTGAAAGCTAAAATCTTGAAATCGCCCACAATCTTGAATTGAGGATTTTGGAAACCGAAAATCGTGAAATCCTCCAAAATCTTGAATTCAGGATTTTGGAAACCTTAAATCTTGAAATGGGCCAATATCTTGAATTCAGGATTTTTGAAAGCTAAAATCTTGAAATCGGCCACAATCTTGAATTGAGGATTTTGGAAACCGAAAATCGTGAAATCCTCCAAAATCTTGAATTCAGGATTTTGGAAACCTTAAATCTTGAAATGGGCCAATATCTTGAATTCACTATTTTCGAAAGCTAAAATCTTGAAATCGGCAAAAATCTTGAATTCAGGATTTTCGAAACGTAAAATCTTGAACTTAGGATTTTGGAAAGCTAAACTCTTCAAATCGGCTAAAATCCTCAAATCAGCATTTTGCAAAGCTAAAATCTTGAAATCGGCCAAGATCTTGAATTTAGGATTTTGAAAACCTTAAATGTTGAAATGGGCCAATATCTTGAATTCAGGATTTTTGAAAGCTAAAATCCTGAAATCCTACAAAATCTTGAATTCAGGATTTTGGAAACCTAAAATCTTGAAATCGGCCAAAATCTAGAATTTAGGATTTTGGAAAGCTAAAATCTTGAAATAGGCCATGATCTTGAATTCAGGATTTTGGAAATCTTGAATCTTGAAATGGGCCAATATCTTGAATTCAGGGTTTTTCAAAGCTAAAATCTTGAAATCGGCCAAAATCTTGAATTGAGGATTTTGGAAACCTAAAATCTTGAAATCCTCCAAAATCTTGAATTCAGGATTTTGGAAAGCTAAAATCTTGAAATCGGCCAAAATTTTGAATTCAGGATTTTGGAAACCTTAAATCTTCAAATGGGCCAATATCTTGAATTCAGTATTTTGGAAAGCTAAAATCTTGATATCGGCAAAAATCTTGAATTCAGGATTTTCCAAACGTAAAATCTTGAAATCGGCCAAAATCTTGAATTCAGGAGTTTAGAAAGTTAAAATCTTGAACTCAGGATTTTGGAAAGTTAAAATCTTGAAATCGGCTAAAATCGTAAATTCAGGTTTTTGGAAAGCTAAAATCTTGAAATCGGCCAGAGTCTTGAATTCAGGATTTTGGAAAGCTAAAATCTTGAAATCGGCCAAAATCTTGAATTCAAGATTTTCAAAACCTAAAATTTTGACAGCGACAAAAATTTTGGGATAAGGATTGTGGAAAGCTAAAATCTTTTATTCAGGATTTTTAAAAGGTAAAATCTTCAAATCAGGATTTTGCAAAGCTAAAATCTTGAAATCGGCCAAGATCTTCAATTTAGGATTTTGAAAACCTTAAATCTTCAAATGCGCCAATATCTTGAATTCAGGATTTTTGAAAGCTAAAATCCTGAAATCGGCCAAAATCTTGAATTGAGGATTTTGGAAATCTAAAATCTTGAAATCCTACAAAATCTTGACTTCAGGATTTTGGAAACCTAAAATCTTGAAATCGGCCAAAATCTAGAATTCAGGATTTTGGAAAGCTAAAATCTTGAAATAGGCCATGATCTTGAATTCAGGATTTTGGAAATCTTGAATCTTGAAATGGGCCAATATCTTGAATTCAGGGTTTTTCAAAGCTAAAATTTTGAAATCGGCCAAAATCTTGAATTGAGGATTTTGGAAACCTAAAATCTTGAAATCCTCCAAAATCTTGAATTCAGGATTTTGGAAAGCTAAAATCTTGAAATCGACCAAAATTTTGAATTCAGGATTTTGGAAACCTTAAATCTTCAAATGGGCCAATATCTTGAATTCAGTATTTTGGAAAGCTAAAATCTTGAAATCGGCAAAAATCTTGAATTCAGGATTTTCCAAACGTAAAATCTTGAAATCGGCCAAAATCTTGAATTCAGGAGTTTATAAAGTTAAAATCTTGAACTCAGGATTTTGGAAAGTTAAAATCTTGAAATCGGCTAAAATTATAAATTCAGGTTTTTGGAAAGCTAAAATCTTGAAATCGGCCAGAGTCTTGAATTCAGGATTTTGGAAAGCTAAAATCTTGAAATCGGCCAAAATCCTTAATTCAAGATTTTCAAAACCTAAAATCTTGACAGCGGCAAAAATTTTGAAATGAGGATTGTGGAAAGCTAAAATCTTGAAATCAGGATTTTGCAAAGCTAAAATCTTGAAATCGGCCAAAATCTTGAATTCAGGATTTTGGAAACCGTAAATATTGAAATGGGCCAATATCTTGAATTCAGGATTTTGGAAAGCTAAAACCTTGAAATCGTCCAAAATCTTGAATTGAGGATTTTGGAAACCTAAAATCTTGAAATCCTCCAAAATCTTGAGTTCAGGATTTTGGAAAGCTAAAATCTTGAAATCGGCCAAAATCTTGAATTCAGGATTTTGGAAAGCTAAAATCTTAAAATCGGCCAGGATCTTGAATTCGGGATTTTGGAAAGCTAAAATCTTGAAATCGGCCAAAATCTAGAATTCAGCATTTTGCAAAGCTAAAATCTTTAAATCGGTGAAAATCTTTAATTAAGGGTTTTGGACACCTAAAATCTTCAAATCGGACAAAATCTTAAATTCAGGATTTTGGAAACCTTAAATCATGAAATCGGCCAAAATCTTAAATTTAGATTTTTTGAAAGCGTAAATCTTGAAATCGGCCAAAATCTTGAGTTTAGGATTTTGGAAAGCTAAAATCTTGAAATCGGTCAAAATCTTGCCTTCAGGATTTTGGAAAGCTAAAATCTTGAAATCGGCCAAAATCTTGTATTCAGGATTTTGGAAAGCAAAAAACTTGAAATCGGCCAAAATCTTGTATTCAGGATTTTGGAAAGCAAAAATCTTGAAATCGGCCAAAATCTTGCATTCAGGATTTTGGAAAGCTAAAATCTTGAAATCGGCCAAAATCTTGAATTCAGGATTTTGGAAAGGTAAAATCTTCACATGGGCCATAATCTTAAATTCATGATATTGAAAAGCTAAAATCTTAAAATCGGCCAAAATGTTAACTTCAGGATTTTGGAAAGCTAAAATCTTGAAGTCGGCCAAACTTCTTGAATTTAGGATTTTAGGAAGCTAAAATGTTGAAATCGGTTAAAATCATAAATTCAGGTTTTTCGAAAGCTAAAATCTTCAAATCGGCCAAAGTCTTGAATTCAGGATTTTGGAACGCTAAAATCTTGAAATCGGCCAAAATCTTGAATTCAGGATTTTGGAAACCTTAAATCTTGAAATGGGCCAATATCTTGAATACAGGTTTTTGAAAGCTAAAATCTTGAAATCGGCCAAAATCTTGTATTCAGGATTTTGGAAAGCAAAAATCTTGAAATCGGCCAAAATCTTGCATTCAGGATTTTGGAAAGCTAAAATCTTGAAATCGGCAAAAATCTTGAATTCAGGATTTTGGAAAGGTAAAATCTTCACATGGGCCATAATCTTAAATTCAGGATATTGGAAAGCTAAAATCTTAAAATCGGCCAAAATGTTAACTTTAGGATTTTGGAAAGCTAAAATCTTGCAGTCGGCCAAACTTCTTGAATTTAGGATTTTAGGAAGCTAAAATGTTGAAATCGGTTAAAATCAAAAATTCAGGTTTTTGGAAAGCAAAAATCTTGCAATCGGCCAAAGTCTTGAATTTAGGATTTTGGAAAGCTAAAATCTTGAAATCCGCCAAAATCTTGAATTCAAGATTTTCAAAACCTAAAATCTTGACAGCGGCAAAAATTTTGAAATAAGGATTGTGGAAAGCTAAAATCTTGAATTCAGGATTTTGAAAAGCTAAAATCTTGAAATCAGGATTTTGCAAAGCTAAAATCTTGAAATCGGCCAAAATCTAGAATTTAGGATTTTGAAAAGCTAAAATCTTGAAATAGGCCATGATCTTGAATTCAGGATTTTGGAAATCTTGAATCTTGAAATGGGCCAATATCTTGAATTCAGGGTTTTTCAAAGGTAAAATCTTGAAATCGGCCAAAATCTTGAATTGAGGATTTTGGAAACCTAAAATCTTCAAATCCTCCAAAATCTTGAATTCAGGATTTTGGAAAGCTAAAATCTTGAAATCGGCCAAAATTTTGAATTCAGGATTTTGGAAACCTTAAATCTTCAAATGGGCCAATATCTTGAATTCAGTATTTTGGAAAGCTAAAATCTTGAAATCGGCAAAAATCTTGAATTCAGGATTTTCCAAACGTAAAATCTTGAAATCGGCCAAAATCTTGAATTCAGGAGTTTAGAAAGTTAAAATCTTGAACTCAGGATTTTGGAAAGTTAAAATCTTGAAATCGGCTAAAATTATAAATTCAGGTTTTTGGAAAGCTAAAATCTTGAAATCGGCCAGAGTCTTGAATTCAGGATTTTGGAAAGCTAAAATCTTGAAATCGGCCAAAATCCTTAATTCAAGATTTTCAAAACCTAAAATCTTGACAGCGGCAAAAATTTTGAAATGAGGATTGTGGAAAGCTAAAATCTTGAAATCAGGATTTTGCAAAGCTAAAATCTTGAAATCGGCCAAAATCTTGAATTCAGGATTTTGGAAACCGTAAATATTGAAATGGGCCAATATCTTGAATTCAGGATTTTGGAAACCTAAAATCTTGAAATCCTTCAAAATCTTGAGTTCAGGATTTTGGAAAGCTAAAATCTTGAAATCGGCCAAAATCTTGAATTCAGGATTTTGGAAAGCTAAAATCTTAAAATCGGCCAGGATCTTGAATTCGGGATTTTGGAAAGCTAAAATCTTGAAATCGGCCAAAATCTAGAATTCAGCATTTTGCAAAGCTAAAATCTTTAAATCGGTGAAAATCTTTAATTAAGGATTTTGGACACCTAAAATCTTCAAATCGGACAAAATCTTAAATTCAGGATTTTGGAAACCTTAAATCATGAAATCGGCCAAAATCTTAAATTTAGATTTTTTGAAAGTGTAAATCTTGAAATCGGCCAAAATCTTGAGTTTAGGATTTTGGAAAGCTAAAATCTTGAAATCGGTCAAAATCTTGCCTTCAGGATTTTGGAAAGCTAAAATCTTGAAATCGGCCAAAATCTTGTATTCAGGATTTTGGAAAGCAAAAAACTTGAAATCGGCCAAAATCTTGTATTCAGGATTTTGGAAAGCAAAAATCTTGAAATCGGCCAAAATCTTGCATTCAGGATTTTGGAAAGCTAAAATCTTGAAATCGGCCAAAATCTTGAATTCAGGATTTTGGAAAGGTAAAATCTTCACATGGGCCATAATCTTAAATTCAGGATATTGAAAAGCTAAAATGTTAAAATCGGCCAAAATGTTAACTTCAGGATTTTGGAAAGCTAAAATCTTGAAGTCGGCCAAACTTCTTGAATTTAGGATTTTAGGAAGCTAAAATGTTGAAATCGGTTAAAATCATAAATTCAGGTTTTTCGAAAGCTAAAATCTTCAAATCGGCCAAAGTCTTGAATTCAGGATTTTGGAAAGCTAAAATCTTGAAATCGGCCAAAATCTTGAATTCAGGATTTTGGAAACCTTAAATCTTGAAATGGGCCAATATCTTGAATACAGGTTTTTGAAAGCTAAAATCTTGAAATCGGCCAAAATCTTGTATTCAGGATTTTGGAAAGCAAAAATCTTGAAATCGGCCAAAATCTTGCATTCAGGATTTTGGAAAGCTAAAATCTTGAAATCGGCAAAAATCTTGAATTCAGGATTTTGGAAAGGTAAAATCTTCACATGGGCCATAATCTTAAATTCAGGATATTGGAAAGCTAAAATCTTAAAATCGGCCAAAATGTTAACTTTAGGATTTTGGAAAGCTAAAATCTTGCAGTCGGCCAAACTTCTTGAATTTAGGATTTTAGGAAGCTAAAATGTTGAAATCGGTTAAAATCAAAAATTCAGGTTTTTGGAAAGCAAAAATCTTGCAATCGGCCAAAGTCTTGAATTTAGGATTTTGGAAAGCTAAAATCTTGAAATCCGCCAAAATCTTGAATTCAGGATTTTGAAAAGCTAAAATCTTGAAATCAGGATTTTGCAAAACTAAAATCTTGAAATCGGCCAAAATCTTGAATTCAGGATTTTGGAAACCTTAAATCTTGAAATGGGCCAATATCTTGAATTCAGGATTTTTGAAAGCTAAAATATTGAAATCGGCCAAAATCTTGTATTGAGGAATTTGGAAACCTAAGACCTTAAAATCCTCCAAAATCTTGAATTCAGGATTTTGGAAAGCTAAAATCTTGAAATCGGCCATGATCTTGAATTCAGGATTTTGGAAACCTTAGATCTTGTAATGGGCCAATATCTTGAATTCAGTATTTTGGAAAGCTAAAATCTTGAAATCGGCCAAAATCTTGAATTCAAGATTTTCAAAACCTAAAATCTTGACAGCGGCAAAAATTTTGAGATGAGGATTGTGGAAAGCTAAAATCTTTTATTCAGGATTTTGAAAAGCTAAAATCTTGAAATCAGGATTTTTCAAAGCTAAAATCTTGAAATCGGCCAAAATCTTGAATTTAGGATTTTGGAAACCTTAAATGTTGAAATGGGCCAATATCTTGAATTCAGGATTTTTGAAAGCTAAAATGTTGAAATCGGCCAAAATCTTGAATTGACGATTTTGGAAACCTAAAATCTTGAAATCCTCCAAAATTTTGAATTCAGGATTTTGGAAAGCTAAAATCTTGAAATCGGCCAAAATCTTGAATTCAGGATTTTGGAAAGCTAAAATCTTGAAATCGGCCATGATCTTGAATTCAGGATTTTGGAAACCTTAAATCTTGAAATGGGCCTATATCTTGAATTCAGGATTTTGGAAAGCTAAAATCTTGAAATCGGCCAAAATCTTGAATTCAGGATTTTAGAAAGCAAAAATGTTAAAATCGGCCAAAATCTTGAATTCAGGATTTTGGAAAGCTAAAATCTTGAAATCGGCCAAAATTTTGAATTCAGGATTTTGGAAAGCTAAAATCTTGAAATCGGCCAAAATCTTGAATTCAGGATTTTGGTAAGCTAAAATCTTCAAATCGGCCAAAATCTTGAATTTAGGATATTGGAAAGCTAAGATCTTAAAATTGGCCGAAATCTTAAGTTCAGGATTTTGGAAAGCTAAAATCTTGAAATCGGCCAAAATTTTGAATTCAGGATTTTGGAAAGCTAAAATCTTGAAGTCGGCCAAAAATCTTGAATTTAGGATTTTAGGAAGCTAAAATGTTGAAATCGGCCAAAATCTTGCATTCAGGATCTTGGAAAGCTAAAATCTGTAAATCGGCCAAAATTTTGAATTCAGGATTTTGGAAAGCTAAAATCTTGAAGTCGGCCAAAATCTTGAATTTAGGATTTTAAAAACCTAAAATCTTGAAATCGGCCAAAATCTTAAAATCAGGATTTTGGAAACCTAAAATCTTGGAATCGGCCAAAATCTTTAATTAAGGATTTTGGACGCCTAAATTCTTCAGATCGCTTTATTCCATTATTTTCCTGTATTAACATTAACAAATACCAGCGAATCCTTTTCGCAGGCTAAAATAATCGTAGTTTTGCGGTTCGTCTTTGCAAGTTATACGGCGATATATTCGATAACAAACGCAACACTAAGAAATGTGACATAAGATACCAAGCGATCAGCATGTATTAAAAGCAAGCACGGTTGCAGCGAATTAAAAGGGAGGAGTACTCGACATTAAAGGCGTGTAACTTACTCTTTTTGTGTGTGGGTTCTACTTCGTACTGCTATATTCATCTCTCAAATCTTGCTTTTCTGCTAGGTGCGGAAACATACAATCGTCTGTTCTTTTCAATTGCTGACTTCGGGAGTATTGTATTGTATTGTCTTTTAATAGTGGTTGGTAGCTTTTGAAAACGTGCAGCCTCCCCTCGATCGGTGTCTAAATGCTCTGTACACAAGCCATACCTTTAATATTCCTAAGATCCAAAATAAGATGAAGTTGAACAGGAATCTGATTCGAGGGAAACCAAATACGGTAAAGCATCACAGGAGTGAGGTCTGTGTTGAGCCAAATGATGCTAAGCGACACAAATTACACGAGTCTGACGCTGAAATTTCTAAACTAGAATCTGAAATTTTAGTACTAAAGGTAGAAGGTAAAAAACTGCTAATATTAAGTGAAATGTAACCAGTCTTTTTTTAAGAATATTGAAGACAGCACCAATTTAATCCTGCCCAACCCAAATAACCCTAAAAAGGTGGTCCCTTTTGAGCTCAGGCTTACCATTAACTATGTGACAATAAAACCTTGGATCAGAACACGTCTTCTCAGGTGTCAAGTTTCATAATATAAAAGGGCATTTTATTTCTAATAAACCATAACTTAATATTCATTATCTATCATCCTTCTGTTTCGTAAAGCAGCCAATCATAGCATTGTGCTTGATATCACAACACCACGCTCTAAGACCTGAATATGGATGTATATGTACATATAAATATACATGCTAAACCAATATTTTTCATGTACTCAGCATAATTAGTTGCTGCTTAAGACCAACAATTTGCCATTCAATATTATAGGAAAATTCATTACCTGACGAGGGAATTCCACGTTAAATTGCACGCGAAAACCGATATCGCACGAATCGCGAAGCGATGAGTGCGATATCGGTTTTCCTTGAATCGCATAATTGAATAACAATCAGAAGAAAAAAAAAGAAAACAGCAACAATATTGTTTGTTTTATCCTGAGCGCGCGCTCCAGAAAGCCATTTCAAAGTCAACTGTCAGAACTGTCATTGCGTTAGCGAATAGGAAGCAAGGTCAGTCGTACACGTTTGAACCTTCGACAACTTTTTTTGTACCTTGTGCTTGTTTTCACATTTGCTTTCAAACTTTTTTACATGTAAACAAGCTTCTCACTAATAGTAAGGATAAATAGAGGTATTTTACTGAATTTAGAAGCCGTTTATGTAGAACGTCTTTTTTCATTTGCTCGAGAAGAAAAATAATTTACACCTTTTACCTCTTCGGCGGCAAAACTGAAAGAAATCAAGTGTCCAAGCGAAAGCACTGAAAGTTTAACATGTTCAACGTCGCGATTGACATAAGGTAAGTACCTTGAAATGTTTTAGAAATGCTGTTCAAGTTCAGCTCTGTTTTGTACTTTTCTAAGTACCACGATTCAGGACGATTGCAAGCGGCGTACTCTTTTTCGTGTTTTCAGGGGCCATGTCCTCTTTGAAGGTATTTATTTCTTCTTCTGTATATGGGACAATCGACCCCGGCACTTCCTCCGTTGTCGCTTCTCCGTTTTGTTTGGTTGAACTTTGGATTGTCATTTTCTGGGCCGTGTTCACAGGATTTTCTTGTTTTCTGGTTGTCGCGAGTGAAAGAGGTTTTATGTCTCTTCGAGAATCTGTAGTTCAGTTGAAAACAAGGAAGAACCTCCGGCTCACTTTAAAAAACGCTTTTGTTTGTTTTTAACTCTTCAAAAAGTGACAATGAATGGTTTTGAAAACATTTTAAAATGACATTGTAGAAAACCTTTTTTGCATGTTGTTGTGTTAGAATTTGACGATAGTTGTTACGTAGATGCGAAACAATATCGCTTAGCCTCGTTTTCAACTCGCAATTCCACACTAAATACCTCGCTTCGTTAACCAATCAGAATGCGAGATTTTACTTAATCATGCGATTCTATTAGAAACATCATTCTGTGACACGAGCGTTTTTTGACCAAACATTGTTTGCAGTGAGATATTTTGAGTTTTCATTCTCAAACAAGTGCACTTTGATTTACAGCTAGTTAACTTGAACCTTTTACTTTGAAACCACAGCGTATTTTTGCTCAGACCTTTTGATTCTCAGTTAAGAATGGATTAGGAATTTTTAAACAACTTTTAAATTGGTCCTCCTGAAAAAAGGGGCATTTGCCATCCCACTCAAGCTGGTGTGTCAATGTCAATTGGGAGTTCAGGAAAGGAGCCATCAACAGCCCTAGGTCTTGGCAAATTGGAATAGTGGTCATAACACTGAAGTTTACCTCCGTTAGAGAGAGATGTTTAACTCACTACCCGTGGAACTTTGTGTCCAGTTTATTAGTTGAAACTATTGCAGGACTGTCAATTGTCTTAAGTGAATGAAAGAACTAATTTGCCCTCTCTTTATTTTGGACAGTATGTCGCCTGGCTGGATACAAGGTGTCTACAAGGGACACCTTAAAGCCCTCATTTCTCCATGAGCATTTCTCCCCGTAATACGGATTGATAACATTATATGCCTTATATACATTGTATGAATTAGAGTTCGTACCCAAGGTCCTTGGTTTGTGCTACTGTTGGGAGTTGTACACATTCCAGCTCTTGGGAATTCAGTGAATTCAAACACATAATAAAAACATGTGATTACAGTAACCATTTTCTCCTGCTGTACAAGAGCATTCATTACAACTGTTAACATTGCGAGGCCTTTCATTCTTCCTCAGTGATTTAAAGCACTCCCCTCTTCATAAATTTATTGTCCATATCAGCCTATAATAATCATCGCGACAGGCATTTTCAAATAAAAATTGTAGGTAAAAACAATAAAACGGTCAAAGAGTACTGGAAACAAGTTTGAAAAATAAAAAAGATGGCGGCCGAAACGCGGAGAATTTTTTTCTGGCTTTCAAAGACGTTTCTGGAAATTTTCTTCGCGCTGGCTACCCCTCACGGGTTCAGGTCAAATTCAAAGGAAAACAAAAAACCCAGTTTTTATCACAATCCTTGGTTTAAAAGACTGTGGTGGTTTTAAAGGCAGACAAGAGATGTCACGATATCAGGTGGTACCGTTCGCGATTTCTGCAAACTTTGGTTGTAATCTTTCCGCGAAAGTCTACGCAGGCGAAAATCCATACAAAAATGGCGATTTTTTGGTTGGTTTTTAGCGCGAAAAACCCAGTGAAATCCGATAAGCTGGCATTAATCGAAGGTAAGATCTTGAATTCGATGTTTCTTGATATAAATATTCCGGTGGTACCCACTGAGATTTGGTTTCGAGTAACTCACAATCAGAGACAAAAAACTCCGAAAGTCGCTTCAGTCTTATTATCCCGCCATATTTTAAAGAGCAAATCGTGGCTCGTATGCGGTTCTAGCCTGTTCAATTACCGGATGTGACCCGGCATTCGCGGCGCCCAGACTTATTAAAAGCGTGTATACTTTTATCGTTTTTTTATTAGCCGAAGCTCAATTCGCATTACAATGATTATTTCATCTTTAACTTTACAGGATATTAAACAGAATGTCTCAGAAACCTTGGCTGATCAAGGCATTTAAAGTAGCCCCTATCCAGCTTTTTGCCGCTATTCAAACATGTAAGTTGTCAAAACAGCGAACAACTAGGTATAGCTCCATTCTTCAGCTTCTGAATCGTTCTCAGACATTTAGCGGTCATCCAGTTTCGACAGTTTCGTCTGAAACCGAGTGTTGAAAGTTGCGATACTTAGCACGTCATAGCTGACGCTCTACCATTCCTTACAAATCGCTGTGTATTTGACACTTTTTGTTTTTAATAAAGTTTTTAAAACGGTATCTCTCTTGTGGTTTTATTGCTAGCAATTATTAGTCGCGTGTTTTAATTGATCCTTGTTAAGTTATTTCAAATTGTTTATATAATAATACGTCAAGCTGCTCCCTTGGGTCTTTCCTGTGGAGCTAATTTGTATTCAACTCTGGGCTTGCGAACTCGCATAATTACCTGACTAACGTTGCGTGAAACGCTGAGACTGTAATAGTTTTTCATTTCCTCGAGATAGATAGGAGAAAACGTTAGACAAAATTGAAATAAAGAGTTTTCAGCTCCACTCTGTGTATATGTATTTTGATTATATATATCCGAGTTTTAGAGCTAAATAAGAAGACATAAACTAAATTGAAATAAAGACTTTTCAACTCCACTTTCTGTATGTGTTTTGTTTATATATCTGAGTTTTAGCGCTAAATAAGATATAGGAAGCCGTTTCTCGCGTTGCTAGGTGATCGCTTTTCTTATTCCTATTTTCCTTTTAATAGACGGTCTGAAAACCGGGCTCAAGTTACTTCACGGGCAAGCCGAGGCAACTCTATTGTTTCTATTGTACTACAGTAACGCTCATTAGTAAACCTATTCATACCTTATTAATATTCATTAGACTTCGTGCATACTATATAAGCATGTTTTGATTATTCATAGTTGTCAGTTTGTCTAACTTTGGTTGGATTCGCACCGACTTTGACCAGTACGCGTCCGTCCCAACCAAACGCTGTGGCTGAAGTGCAGGAACTGTTGCGGCCACTGGAAACTTCTACTCGTCGAGAAACGCCGCCGTCAACGACACCTGTATTGCCAGCAGAGACACAAGCGTCCGGGAGTGGTGCAGCTTCGCAGGATATCAGTAATGCCGCGACCTCGGAGGAACAGCAGTCGTCGGAGAACCTTGAAATAGTGTTTTAAGTTTCCGTATAATTCCGCTTTCCTGTAGGTTTCTAGTTGTCGTTCGTTTCGAATGGCGCGTTTTTTGGTCTCTTTTCTTTTTGTGTTTTTTTTTCCCAATTGTTGGTTTTCATCGAATTTTCTAAGCGGTCTGACTTTTCGTTATTTGGAAACACGTGTTTGGTAATTCATTCATTTGACACCTTAGTGCCAGTCAAAGGATTAATTATGTTATTCATTTAATGCACCGTCGTAGTTGTCATCTTTGCCATTTAAATCTGAGGCTGTTTTCTCCGTGCATCGAAGGACCGGTCGAAATAGATTCTAGTTACACAATGATTGGGAAACTGTGAGTCGTGGACTCCTGTTATGCCACGGGGTGGCATCGGAATAGAGGAACCCGGTCGAGGACCGTGGTGCGAAAAAATGAAAAAAGGAAAAGGAAAAATGTAGGAGAAAGGAAGTCGCGGACTCCTGTTATGCCTCGGGCTGGCATGAGAATAGAGGAACCCGGTCAATGAACGTGGTGAGAAAGAATGAAAAAAGAAAAAAGAAAAAAAAAAGGAAAGGAAGAATGTAGGAGAAAGGAAGTCGCGGACTCCTGTTATGCCTCGGGCTGGCATGAGAATAGAGGAACCCGGTCAATGACCGTGGTGAGAAAGAATGAAAAAAGAAAAAAGAAAAAAAAAAGGAAAGGAAGTCGCGGACTCCTGTTATGCCTCGGGATGGCATGAGAATAGAGGAACCCTGTCGAGGACAGTCGTGCGAAAATGAAAAAAAAAAGGAAGAATGGAGGGGAAACGAAGTCCCGGACTTCTGTTATGCCTCACGGTGGCACGGGGGACGTGGCACCTGGTCGTGGACCGTGGAGCTAAGAAAAAAAAATAAAGAAAAGAAAAGAAAAAGGGCAAATGAAGGGAGCGTGAGTCGCGGACTCCTGTTACTCTTTTATCCTGTTAAATAGACAGAGGGAGAGGGATAAAGGGACAAGGAAAGCGGGTCGTGAATTTATGTCATGCCATGGGGCCGTGGTGTGTTCCCGGTCGAGGACCGTGGGAGGAGCGTGTCGCGAACTCTTGCGCGTTTGGCCTCACGGGTTTCTTGAGTAACGCGAAAGAAAGCGCGTGCGAGGGCGTTGAAGTCGCGTGGTGCCTCGTGGTGGCGCTTGGCCGCTTGTAGGGGTTCCCATGTGCTGGGGACAGGTTCGATCGGGGAATAGTTTCTAATTAGCGGACATCGAAGAAGGAGTTGGACGAGTGGAAAAGAAAGGTTGATTCTTCGGTGGTGGACTCGGCTTTGTCTTCGCTACAAATGGTCATCGCCCGGCCAGCGGCCTTGTTCGACCCTTACGCCGCCATTGCCGCTCTCGAGGAGGTAGTGAACGTTACGAGAGACAAGATAGTCCTGAGACAGTGCCGCCCATTGGTTAACAGTTTAAACCTACAGCAGATTCTTATTAAGCTAGTGGCAACGAAGGAGGAAGCCGAGGTGGCTAAGGTTATAGCCAAAGCGACAAAGGAGCCCGCCTCAGCCTACCACGGGTCGTTCGGGGGACGGACGCGGGGAACCCCGTATTCAAGGCGTGGGACTTTCCACATAAGGCCTCCAACCGCTCCACGTTGTTGGCTGTGTGGAAAGATGGGCCACATCTCCCGTTATTGCCGAGAGAGGCGCTGATCCTGATTTTCACGTTTGTTCTGATTATTCTTTTCCTGGAAGTTATTTGATATTGTTTCATTGATAATAAAGCGTACGAGTTTGTACTTACACCTTTTCTATGTTTCTGTTGGTATTTTCCTACGAATCTGTTGTCTCGAGGTTAGAGAGGTGACCCCACAAGCGTTTTGCCTATAGGCATGCCCTTGGGCCCGATTACTCGGGCTACGGTGGTCATTGTCTCTGAACTCGGGTGCAATTATCTGGGCGCGGGTTACTTCCCCCTTCTGATCGTTCGTTTCGATGATTTCTTTTAGCCTACGGTGAAGCGTGTAAGGGGAGAGGTATTGGCGTTTGCGCCCTTGGAAGCGGAGAAGAGGGCTGAACATAGAGAAATACGCTGGATATCCTTGGATGGAGACCCGAGTTCAGAGAGAATGACTAACAGTAAAAAGTGCCTGTCGGATATTTGTAGCATTGTTCGCGGTGAAACACCCGTTTCGATGTCTGATTTGTCTTTTCGTGATCCTGATTCTTTTAAGTCTGGTAAACTCCGTACATGCATTGACCTCTGGAAGGATATTTTGGAGGGTTATGACCAGGCGGAAAATGTGGATAGGAAAGGGTGTAAATATCAGGGAATTTATGAGGCCGTTTCGGGGGTCCTATATGGGCGTTAACTATGATAGCACCGATCCCCCATCGAGGGCCTTTAAAAACCACCACTCCCGTAAACAGTTTTCGCAGTTTGTTACGGAGACACTTTTACAGCGCATCGAGACTGGGGCAATCCGTGTCTGGAGTCGAGTTGGGGACGTAAGTCCCCCCCACTTGGTCCTCCCAATGACAATCGAACCGCAGAAGCCCAGATTATGCATTGACGCCCGGTTCTTAAATCTGTGGATGAGGGATACCCCTTTCTCTCTTGACACGCTCGTTGGAGTTCCTCGCTTCGTGTATCCTAACTCTTACATGAGCAAGATCGACTACAAGTCTGGCTATGATCATATTCTGCTTTCTCCTGAGTCTCAGCAATATTTCGGCATCGCGTGGCAGGGGTGGTGGCTAGTTGGTGTTACGCTCCCGTTTGGTTGGAAGAATTCCCCCTTTGTTTACCAAACTGTTGGCTTGGGTCCAACGAATTTTTTCAGGAACTTAGGGGTGGCATGTTCTCTTTACATTGACGATCGTTTAAATGGGGAGTTGTTTTCTTCGGAGGGTTTTTGGTCGCGCCCCATTTCTCGGAGAACTCCGGATTACAGTTATCGGTCTGCGATGGTGGCCTTGTATATAGTTTGCAAAGTTCTTGTTGGTTTGGGTTATTTCTTGGGTATTGCTAAATGCGTTCTGGTCCCTGCGACTCGGATCCAGTATTTGGGAATGATTGTCGACTCTGCAGCGCAAGCTTTTTGTATACCCGAAGACAAGAAGCTGAAGTTTGCTCAATTGCGGGAACAGATACTTCTCCGTGAAGCCACTGTTTCCTTGAAGTCCCTTCAAAGATTAATGGGGAAATGCATTTCCTTCTCACTGGCTTTTCCCGGGGCTAAATTTTATATCCGGGAGATGGCAGCGTCCATAGCGAGGGCGTCTAATGGTAGCGAGGTAAAGATATCCCCAGTTTTGCGAGAGGAGATTTTGTTCTGGAGGTTCCTGGACAGTTGGGACAAAGTGGTTCGATGAAGAAGTGAAAGTCATGTGGCAATTTCCTTTACCTCGGATGCATCCTCCTTCAGGTGGGCAGCGGTCATTCATCTTCCCTCCGGAACGCTTTCGGTTGGTGATTACTGGGATGAAGACATCCGGGGCGAGCACATAAACGTGAAGGAAATGTGGGCCGTCCTCAAAGGTCTACAGTCACTCCCTGAAGTTATCCGCGATTGCCGGATCGATGCACAAGTCGACAATATGGTGGCCATCCATTCGTGGTCGGGGCGGGGGCCGCGCTCGAGGGCTTTAACGCAAATTTCACAACTCATTTTCCAGTTCCTGGTGGCCAGAAATCTTTCCCTTGACATGTCTTTTGTTCCCTCCAACTCGAATCAGGCGGATTGGTTTTCTAGGAGGTTGTCTCCCTCAGATGCTATGCTTTCGCCAACATCTTGGGATCTTGTCCAGCGCCATTTTGGGGGCGCTAACGGCCATGATCTTGATCTCATGTCGCTAGACTCTAATGCTCAATGTGATGGGAAAGGGAACCCGTTGAGGCA
>OZ037784.1:13587960-13637960 GCA_964035525.1 Porites cylindrica
ATCGCCGCTTCCTTCTCGAATCGACGTCTTGCTTCAGCCGATTCACCTTTCATTTTTTTCACAATAACATTTCGACGGTGTTCTTTCTCGTATTTGACAAGGTAAACTGAACCAAACGTACCGCTTCCGAGCTCCTTCTCTACAGTTACCTCACTCCATTCGAACTCAGGAAACTGTGTTTTTGGTTTTGGCCTTTTAGCGAGCGATGGAAGCTTAAAACAAGCCGCCATCTTCGCGCCGCCACGTGAAAATATATTCCGAATTTTGGCGCGATTTTACTGCTCAAAGGTCAACAAAGGTCAACAGCCTCGTTTCCGTTGTCGATGTCACTTAATCCAGTGTCACGTAATGACAATAAAAATTCAAAATCTTATGCTTCAGGTGTGGAGGCTGGGAAAAAGGCTAAAATAAAATATAATATGAAGGAGTGAATGCTGCATGCGTCAGGAGCCCATAAATAATAGGCTCTTGGTGCGTGTAATAATGCGTGACAAATTTTGGCCTTCCCTTAACTGGGGCTCCTTCGGTACCTTTTCGGGCCTGTAAAACTGTTTTGGGCTTGCTCAATTGCATTTAAGATATCGATGGTGTGTTAGTTTTGAAAGTAACACAACAAACTATAACCTAGTCCCGAAACAAAATAGACTGGTTTGCAAGCTACGACCCCCCGAGCTACAACCCAGCGGGGGGATGTGTACTCGAAACGTTCATGACGGGGGTCTGACTTTATTTCTTTTATTTTATTTTTTTTAGGGGGGGGGGATTAGAAATGTGGGGTTAGAAATGTGGACTCCCGGAATTTTTTTACAAATTTTGAGTCCGCGTTTTACAAATTTTTGAGTCCGCGTTTTACAAATTTTTGAGTCCGCGTTTTACAAATTTTGAGTCCGCGTTTTACAAATTTTGAGTCCGCGTTTTACAAATTTTGAGTCCGCGTTTTACAAGTCCGCGTTTTACTAGTCCAGTCCAGTCCAGTCCAGTCCAGTCCTCGAAATACAGTATGCCAGGTTTTTTGCCACAAAAAATTGTACAGCCTCGCGTTTAAAGGTAAGAACTAGCTTTTTATATCCGTTTTCGATGTGTTTGTTGGATTTTTGATCTCGAATCAATGAATTATTGCTGAGTTTTGGGCGATTAAAGTGATGCACTTCGACTTGATGAAAACAACATGGCGGGCCTAAACAATGAACGCGTAGTTGAAATCAATTTTATATTCCTTTCTGCCGTACTAACACAGGAAAGTATTCTTTTCCTTTCCAGTGTTAATTTTTTTTTTTCTATCTCGTCACTGAATTCGTAACTTAACTCAGTCTCTGTTTAGTTCCTATTTCTAACGTATGACTCCGCGAATTTCATTTTGTTTTGCTTAATTCTTTGAGACTGGGGAGCCCATGTTTCATAAAGCCTTCTGGTTTCTTCTGGGCTCCCTTGCAACCTTACAATTCCTATATGTATTCTTGTATTGTATTATATTTTGCCTAAATAAAAATGAACTGAACTGAACTGAACGCCTTGCTAAAGTTTGAAATCTCGGCAACGCGAAACTGCAAACGCGTAACTGCGGTTTGTGGTTTGCGGTTTACCTGATGCTAAAGGTCTCTATTAATGGGTCTTAAGTCACCGGGGGAGTTTTTTTTGCGGGGAGGGGGGGGGGGGGGAGGGGGGGGGGAGGGGGTTGGGGTGGTTCTGTGGCTAATATTATTGAACATGGGTTATTACACACTTTATGAGAAATCTTGGATTCTGGAAATAGAGAACTAAAAAAGTAATAACTACGAGACAATTTGAACCTCTAAGATTTTAATGACTTAAAGTAACTTAAGACGACTGAAGGGGACCCAAGGCGACTTTAGGTGACTTAAGGTGCCAGAGTAGGTCTCAGGGGCACCCAACGACCGAATGTTTCAAATACGCCAGAAATGTCTCAGATCTCAGATGGTTTTCTCTATGCTTTGGTAGGGGAACTTAGTCTGAGGGGAACTTTGGTCGTCACGAAAGTTTTAGGTCCCTTATGGGTCCAGTCGAAAGTTTGAGGACATAAAGTAGCCTTGCTTTCATAAGAAAATTTTAGGGGACGTAATGTCTTTATACCGGAAGTTTTAGGAGACCTTTTTTAACAATAATCGCAATATCTTAGTCTTAAAATGTGAATAACACAACCTCCCAAAATCGTAGTTAAGCTATTAGAAAACCTCCGAATATTTTAGACGAATGGAACGCTTATCCAGAAATTTTTAGCTTCTGTCAAGATTTAGAAATTTCTAGGCAATATGTTCTCCTTCGAACAGTTATTTTACAGAGAAAAAGTCGCTAGGTGCCCCTGTATGGTGTTCGCGTCCTGGGCGTCCTCCTGAACAGAAGAATTTTATAATAGGCAGTTTCCCGTCGCGGTCGTACAACGACCGGCAAGAAAAACTGCGTAATGCACGTGCAAAGTCGTTGTTTTCGCCGATCTTGTTGTTCTAACATGTATGTTTAGATCTTATGGCCACTACGACAAAACAAAAACCTTGAATTTGGAGCCGATCCTGCTAGTAACAATGTTGCTTTGAAAAGGAGAGAGAACCTAACTTTGCAATGGAAGAGTCCTTATAGCGGAGCACCATGGGTAAGAAACTGTGGTAAACTACCCATCCGAGAAAATTTGGTAATCACGTGACCGTACACCGACCGACCGTCCGCACCACAGGCATTTCAATGTAAAATAAGTCAATCAACAGGTATGGCAACCCAAATGCAACTCGAGGTTATTTTGACGGGAAATCGCATATTCGCCCACGTCTTGTAAAGCAGAAACAACTAGAGAGTCAATGAAGAGGAAAATGGAAAGCGGAAATTGTCTCTGTATCCGTGTTTTCTTAAGTATTAAGCTTAGATTAATTGTCACGTCCACAAATTTGGAATATAGAGCAAGAGAAACACAGAGAAAAAGAGAAAGTAGGCGGCAGGCCAGCGAAGCTCAACGAGAAAAAGGGCGACAGAGATTTAGAGCAAGAGATAAAAAACAAAGGAGACATTTTTTTTTTGTTGGAAGAACAACATGAAAATTTTGTAACGGCGGTGACAAAATGAGAAATGCTAGCGGCCACCAATGCAAGGTGAAAATAAGCGTCAGTGAAAAAAAAGTGAACGAAAAAACGTGTAACTAAGAGGTTTCTGGAAGTTTCACGTTGTAGTCGTGCAAAACAACAGCAAAGAAATGTAAAAAAAGGGGTGCTGCACGTGCAAAGTTGCGTTTTTGCTAATTAGACCTATTGTTGTTTTTCACCGTTCTCCGGCGTTGCCTTCACCGCTTAGGATTAAATGATTTAATATTTTGTTTGAACAAACTATAAATATTATCGAGAGCTTCGCTTTTAGCCCTGGCTAAATCTATGTATTAGGTATAGTGCAATAGTATTGGAAACCGAAAAATCAGAACACGATGGAATGCTACTAGTCAGTCACAAATGCATTAAAAATCGTCCGAAAAAGAACGGTTGTTACATTTTTTCTTCCCCTTGTCAATGTTTTTTGCACAATGGCCGTTTAATTCTCTTTGGTCATCAAATGAAGATAAATCATTTAAAACTAGATACGATTCAGGGTATCTAGCGACCAGAAAAACACAGTTTTATGTTTGAAAAAACATCAAAGAACTTTACTCTTACCGAACAAGTGAACAGTGCTCTCAATAACCTGCGCCCATGAAGTGTTTCGTCTCCCTTGCGGGGGCGTAGTTACACGCACCAATTATAAAAACGCAGCAACAAAAATACTAGACAAAACTAAAAACAGAAACAAATACGGTGAAAACGCATTTTCTGTAAAAAAAAAAAGGCATTTTTTGGTAACTCAAACTTAACTCAAACTCAACTCAAGCTCGTAACTCGATAAATAGACGATCCCGTTGAGAGAGATGAGAAACTTATGCATCATTTTTGAGAGATGGCTTTTCAACCAAGTCACTCTTTGTACTTTCATAGGTGGTTAAGCAATGTTCTATGAAATAATTAACTACATCAAGGTATTCAGCGGTATGCTCTCTGTAATGATTCACATGTTTAGATCTCTCCCAGCATTTGGATACAACGAAGATCCCCCTTTCTTTCCGTGCTTGTGAGTAATTCTCAATATCTTGGTATGGAGCCAACTTATCAGCCTTGGAATAAAGAAGTAATTGAGGACACTGCAGTGGTGATTCTGTCAAACCACTCATATAACGCTTCACTGTGCTATTAAAGACAAGCACTGCTGGAATAATAATTCCCATGGAATGCCACAGGATACTTTTAAGTACTGGGCTTCTTATCATATCAACAACGCTCTCTTTGGTTGCCTTAAGGCTATTGAAATCCGGACGGATGGGGCAACTGTCAAATATTGTTCCTACAATAGGCACTCTTTGATAGGATGGCCGTGTGGAATATGAAACGGCTTCCATCATATGAAAAAACATAGCACAGCCACCATTGCTAAATGCATACAGGAATACAGGTCTCTCTTGGCCATTCAGATCACTCAATACATCCAAAATGTGCAAGCTAATTTGCTTAACCTTGGTTCCAGCTCTAAGAAAAGTGTTAAATGGCTTAGCGGGAACACAAATAGTACACAAATCCTTTTCTTCAAATATCTTGCTGTACTTTTTAAGATGTTTTACTTTAGAACCATTCCAACCAAGAATGATAACAACTGGACTGCAGTGCGATGCTGTTTCTGTGATGACTGCATCAAATTTACTATGGTAAGAGGAACCTGTGCGGCACTGCGTGTAACATGTAACACTTCCTCCGGCCTTCGACACCACGGCTTTGATGGAAGGTCTTACCATTAATACAGGACATACTGTAATTAGAAAAACGTAGCATCATAAGCAAAATAAACATCTACAAAAGATTCAAAAAGAGATAATAAATATACAACCGCATCACCTTAGCGTTAAGTTCGATGCATCAGAATTTGTTATTTCCTGCGGTTCTAAGAATAGTAGCAAATTATGGAAGGTTGTCATGGAGAGGTGACAGTAAATAAATATTTGACGAGACTCGTGCCATTGATTTTGTTGCCTATTCTTAGACATCGTGGTTAGTACGCAGGGACAGTGGTCATCCAATGAAAAAAGGAAGGATTTCCACCTAGCGAGAGCTTAGAGCTCTTGACTACATGTTATTTTGGAAACTCCCGCAAGTGAAAAAACCAGTAGTAACACACTGACAATCCAAATTAAACCCGCATAATCGATTGAGACAGTCCGAAACCTGACGGCAAAACACGGGTAGAAGAAATTGTGTAATTTTTTTTAACAGATATAGCTTTTCAGTTAAATATTCCAGCCTGGATCCCACGTAGTAAAAACCCCCCACTTCCTTATTACTACCTCAGCAAAATCACCAATATTAACGCCCAGGACACACACCCAGATATTTTCCCATAAACACTTAATGAGGTCCTTTCACTCTTGATAAGTTCGCTACATGGTAGTTAAATGCCAGTAATTCCTGTTTCTACAACGCACTGAAGGTGTCGATGCCTTTACCAAACATTGGCAGAGGTAACACGTCCAAGTCAAATAATCAGATAAGATAGTGTTAATAATACCCCTTTAGAAAGGGGCTGAGGCCTTGTCTCTCAGCTTCTCTCCGTTTGTCCGGTTGGCATTCGTCTGGCTAAAGTGTAGTAGACTGAGTTGGAGTTCTGAGGAAATTCAGCTTAACTGCCACAACTAAAGGCACAACTAACTGTTCTTTGTTGCAGGGTTGAATTTATAGCACTGTGTATAAACTGGCAGAATATACGCAAAGGCAATAGTGTTAGGGGGTTTTGTTTGTCAACCAAAGGTTTGTGCGGATAAGGTTCAAACGGCTAAACAAGTCTTGATACCTACATATAATATCGACATTGTAGAGAACGGTCAGTATAAAAGACGGACTGCCGACTGCGGACTGCGGACTGGGTATAAAATACGGACTAGGTACAAAACACGGACTGGAAAATATGGACCGAGCGTAAAACATGGACTAGGTATAACCTGTGGACTGCGGACTGGGTATAAAATACGGACTACGGACTACGGACTACGATGGTAAAAAAGGTGCCAATTGGTTCTAGGTAAGGAAAAATAAAATAAGATCAGAAGATCCCTAAATAGCAAGACACGTGAGTTTAAGTTATAAATACACCTAGAAATTCTTGGTGGGGGTGTGCCGCCCGGTTCTCTCAATCATGAGCCTAACAAAAATGCTATTTTCTACTCCCATTTTATTCAATCATGACAGCGATCAGGACCCGGGGAGGTATCCCCTTATATAAGCCATGTAGGTGTGTGCCGCCCTGAAAGGTAGGATTTTTGGGCCTTTTTGGTCTGAAAACACTTTGCCCATTTTGGTCTGGAATCGGGTACGGTTTTCGAGTAAACTACGGGAGTGTACATGTATCAAGGTACTTATGGTTTCAATTCTAAATGAATAAGAACGAAATAGAAATATGTGAATTCGAAAAGCATTTGAAGAATTCATGTTTTTGTTTACGCCCTAATCTGATACTGAATGATGACATAATTTCTGCCTTACCACGCCTAGCCTGTTCTAGGCCCCGAGATAGTTGGGTCCGCTGAATTAAGAAAGCGCGAACACGAAAACAAAGCGGGAGGAAACTGGGAGTCTCCCCTACTAATTGACAGTCTGGAACAGGCTAAATTAGGCCAGGTCTGAAAATGGGTATGGATTTTAGAGATCTGGTCTGAAAAAGAGTGTGGAAAACGACATTTTTGGGTTTGAAATGGGGTCAGATTTGGAGAACCGGATGGTCCACCCACACCAAGAATTCACAGAAGTACCCCCCTCCGGGGGTCAGGGGCAGGGTGTAAATCATGTCATCATAATCATCGCTTAGAATATAACGTTGGATGATTCATTTCAGTTATTATTCACGTATAAGTGAGTAATCCCTCCACCCTAAATACTGCTATTTTACATCGCGGAATGCCCCTATATTGACCTTCTCGTCTGACTTGTTCATTTCTTCATTTCCAAGGCTTTATTTGAAACGGAATAGTGGCATCTACAAGAATTTTACTCTGACTAACACCAATACTATTTTTTTTTTATTCAGTCCTTCTCATTGGTTTAAAACTATAAATTGAATTCTCTTCCAACTCCTTCTTTTTATAAAATTCAGAGTTTAATTTCATTTCCCTTGAGTAGCGGCATAACCTTCCTTGTCTGTGCAGTATGCTTTCCTTCTCCACATGACACTGACGTTGGGGAGATTAGACTGCGTGACCAGCAAAAGGAATGTTTGTGTGTGAGGCAAGGAGCTGGGACTACTGTTTTATGCTAGTCCGCTTTCCGTTTCTCTCGGTTTTACCTTTCTAAAGCTGTTTTTACATACATGGTCCATAGTCCGCGTTTTATACTCAGTTCGGATTGCGTGTTTTATACCGAGTGTGCAGTCCGTGGTCCGCAGTCCGTGTTTGACACCGACCGTTGTAGACAATTCTTTACCCACAGGTACTAGTAAACCAGGAAGCCCACAGGTGGCTCTCCCTTATCTACAGGAGGCAACTGACCTTTTTTCACATCTTCTCGTGAGAAAGACACGTCTTGTTAACGGGGGGATATAAAGATAAGAGCCAACAAGCGACGGAACAAGTCAATAAATAGCAGGTACCATAATTCATATTTCAAAATGGTTGTGGGAGCTCTCTCAACAATGACGTAATATCAGAAAACAGCTCTTAGCCTTACCGACACGTGTATTGCATACCACACGACGCACACTCTACCTCTTCTGTTTCTTACAAGTCAAAATAATTCCAGTCAAGGCCCAAGGAGAGAAATTCAAGATTCACATCTTTCTTATTTTAGTAATTGTTATTAATTTTTTTTTCCTTTCTATATGGTTCCGCGCCTGTATTTAAACGAGACGCAGTTGGTAATGTGATGGCCAACTAGAACATCGAATACTTTACTTAGCCATCATGTACTCGAAACTTACCAGAAAACTGACCAGAAACATAACTAGACTCGCCAAAAGGCGAATTCACTGGGCTGCTTCTGCTAACACTAGACAGAAATATTGTATTGTATAAAAACGAGAAGTTTACTAAAACAGACAACAAACTGCCCATTGCTCCCGATCCATCGGTCTCATTGATTACACTGAAACGATCTAATTTACAGTCTGCAGCGGTCTACATGAAAAGATATTCAGTTTTAGATTATTCTCTTGGGATTTTTTTAAGTTAAAAAAATAAAAGCCTTTGCATTTTGTGACTTTGGTTGCTTTCATCGGAACGCACTTAAAACAATGTACATTGTAAACAGATGAAACGATCGATAACGTATTTTTTACCGTGATACTAGTTTGAGTTAAAAGTTCGCTCGAGTTCGCCTTTTGTCTCACCGTGACTAACTTTTTTTCAATGCAGAAAATTATGCCGCTTTATAACTCCTCTGAAGTTTTTGTGCCAGCTAAACAATATCGAAACACTACTCACAGTCTTCGTATAATAAAAAGACTGAACAAAACGCACAATAGGGCCATTTACACGAGGAAAAATAAGACGCGTCTTGCATAAGACGCGTCTTAAGGTGACTCGACCCAGTTATTTTGTGAGGGTACCATCCTACTTTGAAGCTCTCTGCTATCCCCACCTTTACTTTGATCGCAAGTCTAACAAATAGCATGGATAACATACAAATCAATCTACAATATAGCATAAAATTTAGGAGGAATTCTGGTCTATGGCGTTGCTGGGCTAGAGACTTTTTTTTTTCCAAATTAGATCACTGTTTGTAAATTTTCATAAAACAAAAAAATTGTATAACCAAATAAAATAAAAATTACAAAATAAATCAAAATAAAAAGTAAGAAGAAACAATTAAAGTTAAAAAAGGGAGAATGTAAAAAAAAAAATAAGATAAAAATTATCAAAAGAAACGAAAATTTTAATAAAGATAAAACTAATTAAAAGAAAGGAAATTAAAAAAAAGATAAAAATAATCAAAAGAAAACAAATTAAAAAGAAAAAATATAGGAAAATAGAATGGAAAGTGTCAAAATTTCACCAAAAAAAAGCAAAATTGCTATGGCGTTAGCGGGCCACCATACAGATGGGTCCTTGCAAGTCAGCAAAAAACTTTAGGGCCTTGTAAATGTGCGCGATTTCGAGCAATGCGAACATACCATATTATAGGAAATTAACGCTACATGAAATTAACGCGAATCGTTAAAATTCGCGTTAATTTAAGTCGCTTTAATTTTGTTGAGCGTTAATTTCCGCGACGTTAATTAAGTGCAGCGTTAATTTCCGCGCTCTTAATTTCCAGTATTTTAACTCCAATTTTGGAACCTATCCAGACATTCTTGACACCTAAAAAACATTAACTACAAGCTTTCTTTCTTTCCATTTACCCTTTATTTTAATTTCATCTTTCACAAAAGCTAAGGCGAAGGTTTACAATATTTTGAGTTCATCTTCAGCGTTGTCGCTGTCAGAAGTGATGTCAGCTCAGGTTTGGTCAGTTTTGGATTTTTTTGCATCCAGTGTTGAAATAAATTTGTCCAACCGTGTCTCAATCGCGTTAATTTCCTTTATTATGAAATTCTACCTCATCTTTCGCGTTAATTTTCTTTATTCGAAAGTCGTTTTCCATTAAATTCGCGTTAATTTAAGTCGCGTTAATTTCCAATACCTTAATTTCATGGAGCGTTAATTTCCTATAATAAGGTATACAAATTATAGTTTTAGCTAGTTGTTGACGTTTGCCAGCGTTTAAGAGTCCTCCTTCTCACGAAAAAAGCATTTTCTTAAAAATTCGTAGTTTTTTTTCCTTCAAATTTTTTCAGGGCCACAATTGATTAACTGACTACCCGAATTCTGAATTTCATGATCATTGAAAAACTGTGACATTATCTTCTATTAGCCCAAACTTGAGTAAACATTGAAGATTTTTAGCGTATTGGCTGGGTTGGTGCTTTGGGAGTTTTCTATTGTTTCTAGTCTGTCATGATACAACATTCTTGTTCAGCACGCGTGCAATGACCGCGCTTGGCTGACTTCCGAAGTCCACCTAGGCTGTGAACAGGCTCTCCCCACCCCCCTCGACTAAAGGCCTGTTCACAGGCTAAAGTCCACCGAGATATGATAATTTTGTATGAGAAAATAGAAGGGATTCCCGTCACGTAACGTCTAAGACATGAACACCCTCAGCGCTTTGTATACTGTGGGAGGTACAAGGGCGTTGCTGACAATTTCAGCATTACCTCTAAGCAAGACGAGCAAGAAAGATTCTAGAGCGAAACCAAGAGTCACAAAAAAGTGACAGTGCTTACAAGCGTAATTAATTTTTTCACTACCAGATAAAAGGATAAGTAATGAGCTGGTTTAATTATTGGCTTGCATTAAACCTATGTAAAAATGATATTTTTTTTAACGGTAAGTAGATTTAGTGTGTAGCATTTCTTCATTTTTTTGCAAAGGCACAAGAAGCACGAGAATTGATTAAAAATCGCCTGTCTCACCGTACCAAAATTATCATATCTCGGTGAGCATTCGGAAGTCAGCCAAGCGCGGTCATTGCACGCGTGCTGAACAAGAATGTTGTATCACGACAGACTACAAACAATAGAAAAGTCCCAAAGCACAAACTCCGCCGAAACGCTAATCAGATGCCAGGAAGGCAGCACGCTTTATAACAGGCGACTGCAAGATGTTTCAGTAACAATGTTCAAATATCATATGGGGCTATAAACTACATGTTTGAGCGACATATTTGTAACTAAGTCCCTCAAGTACAAACATCAACTGCTCATTTGCTCGTCTTAGTGAGTTTGGGGCTCTCACAATCGAGGATATTAGCATCACGCTCATTTAACCATCACTACGGTTTCTCTAAACAAGACTTACCAACATCGAAAGTGATGAGTAGATCAGATGGGCATACCTGTCCTTCTTCTAGTTTAGAAAAGTGCATGAATTTAACAGACATTAATGCATCCAAAGTTTAAGAATTTTTTTTCAACCAGTAGCCAAACACCTAAAACGGGAGAATTTTTACGCGCGTTTTTAGTAATCATAGACATCATTAACTTACACTAAGACTTACACTTACACAAAGTCTATGCACTCACTCGTGAAATATTTTTCAACACTCGAAGAAAAATTTCGTATCCCCGCACGGCCATGTAATATGCTCTCTACATTTTATTTTAATTTTATTGTAGTTAGAAAGAACTAATATCAATTTGGTTTTTAAAGAACACTCTCCTATAGAGTCATTAATCTAAGAACAAAATGACTATGCTAGACCGTAAATTCACAGAAGTCTCAAGAAAATCATGACCAATAAAGCAGCTGGTCCTGATGGGATAGTAAGTAATATTGTCACATTATCTGGCCCTGCATTTTAACAGTGGCCTGGCAGAGTAGTTTTACCGCATCATTCCGGGTTCGCCGAAGTGTGCATCCCATTTTCAAGAAAGATTCCAGATGAGATCTTGCTAATTGTAGACTTTTTCCCCTATTACATAAATGTATTCCTTGTAAATTCCTAGAATACCAGATCTGCTATGCAATAGATGGATACCTAAACAAGTTCTCACTAAAAAGTCCATCCTGATGGGGTTTCACCAAAATAAAGGTCCGAATTTCAGGGCCATGCTTGCTGATTTTTAGAAAAGCATTTACAGGTGTAACAGCATTTTTCATCACATTTTATTACAATACATCCCTGCCACCTCCCTCAGTGCATGGTGTGCATAACAAAAATAGACTTTGAAGAAGCCAATGCAGGGCATAATTATTTAAGGTCATTTTAATTTTTTGTTTTGCTGTAAGTTGCCTTCTGCCTGTCATCAAACATTTGAAAATAGCCTGAAAATAGTGCAGAATGATTGTGTTAATTCATGTGTTTAATTCTCAAGCCATGAATTGGGGGAGCACTCTTTCAATAATGTATGACAATGGAGATTTTGAAGCACATTTGAACACTCCTGGCGTTAAGTTAGGTCATGAGAGGCAAGCAAATTTCATGATTTCTGGTACAAAACTTCAAAAACTACGTGGCACTTATTTTCCTGGGGCCGGATGGCACGAAAAGCATTGGAAAAGGGAATAATTGAACTAGCAACACTTTTTTTCCTCTTTTGTCAGGGGCAGCAGTGGCAATTGACTCAAAAAGGCACAAAAACAAAATGTACACTCTAAATACCACCTTAAGAGTATAAGCTTTAAGTTGACTTTAACCACCATTCTCAACAACATTTTGGATCAAAAGGTGTAAAATTTTCTATTTTACGATGTATTTTTTCTAATTACTTGAATCTTTAGCCAAGAAAAGCCATTACAAAATACATTTTCAATGTATGAGATCACATATCTTCCATGATATTAAGCTCTCTAAAGGAATTTAAATGGTCAGCCTCTGATCGAACTGTAGTAATTTTTGCTTTCATGATGATCAAAGCTCTTCTGGGTTTATCATAAATTATTTGCTGTGGTTGCTTGAATATAACATTAAAGCAGGGTGCAATGGAAGTCAGCTCTACAGCTTCATGTACTAGACAGTGACAGTCATTTTAACTGGATTGAAAATGATCTTTTTGATGCACAATAATAAACTGTTATTTAATAGTTATTTCATTAATTAATTGCACATGAAAATGATAATTACTGTGTAATAATTTCGCTTTGTTGGGTCGTCAGCTTCAATACACAGCTTTCGATCCACATGAATTTATAAGGAATTTAAGCAATTTGTCCTACAGTACATCAGTCTGTAATTTGCAGTCCACCAATTTATTAGCCCCAGGTAATTAGACATGTCTTTCTTTGTGCTTATCAGTGTGGAATTTATTTCCTGACTAATGCATTTTATGTTTTGTCTAAGTCAGGTTTCAGTCAGTTTCAAAGTAGAAATCTGGCAACTCTTGCATTAATTTTACTCTGCACAAATTTACAATGAAAAGTGTCTTAACCTTTCGTACCACTGAGTCCCAGTTAAAAAAACGAGTCCAAAATTCAAAATGCTTGAGCCTTTTTGTAACCAGACAGTTAATCTGAAGACAGACTCCAAAACTCTGTATTACAGTATACTGAAATTAAAATATATAGTCCTTCTATTTTAAAGCACAACTACAGTGTAAAGCTAAATGACATATGCACTGTTAAACAACAGCCGTAATAGCTGCCACAGTAAAATACAGGAACAGAATTTTTCTACAAAAACACATGTTCAGATTGATTAATCAATCTCTGCATCCTACAGGTTGCATATCACTAATTATTTTACGTCTTTGGGGATTCTTATGCATCAGGAACACAGGACGAAGAGGTAACAAAATCACTATTAATTGATCCATTAGAATACTTTGCAATCAAACTCAGAGAATTAACTGCTCTCATTGTTTACACTGATCAGTGAAAAAGAGCATATATTTTGTACAGTTTACAGTTCCACAGTTCCCTGGTTTGTATTAGCACTTAGAGATGTATGTATTAAGTGGCTGGGTATTCTGGAAGTCAACCTGGTTTGATCACATGTAATCAAATATTAATCAATTAATGAAGACTGTGAAGAGTGCAGTCTGCAGACGATGAGCCCGGGCGGAGTACTCCCTTCTGAGCTTTGAGAGCAATATATAGTCTCGTGCAATGCAATCCGCTTTTGAAACATCACATAATTTTCATCACGGTAGTTGCAGTCACGTGCTAGGCAACGAAAAAGTTCACGTGTATCAAGCTCCATCGCGTACAAAAACACAAGCTTAATTTTACGAGAGATTAACTCAAACTTTAAAGAACTCGCTATATTTCCTAGTAGAATAAAAGGCATCGATTCTCGAAAGTTTTCAAGGATTGCGAACGCAATTTCAGAGCCAAAGATTGGTCATGTTACGGTCAGACGACGTCGTGTTTGTTACCGCTGATGGCCGGCCAGATAAGCCCAGAATCGCATAGACATGATGTTATTTATATTCACCTCCCATGATTCAACAATAATTAGTAGCCATTCAAAGACCCGAAGCGGTGAGCGGAGTTAGCTGTGCTGTATATTTTCTACGTTTCACTCAGCTAACATAATCATAGCACCGTATAATTGACAGGTTTTGACAAACGGTTTTTGTGAGCGCTGCTTGATGCTAGAACGGCTTTTCCTGCTAAGGAGCGTTGCGTGACGACACTAAAAACGGCTGTGTAGCAGACTACTTTTTCCCAACGCTTCCAACGGTTTAGAACACATTTTTTCCAACGGCTTTTCTCAAGGCCTTCAACGGGTAGGGGAAAAAAACCCAACGGCTTTTTCTAACGCTTCCAACGCTTTGGAACAAAGTTTTCAACGGCTTTTCTCAACGCCTTCAACGGGTAAAGGAAAAATCCCAACGGTTTTCTCAACGCCTCCAACGCTTTAGTAAACGTTTTCAACGGGTACCCAACGGGTACCCAACGGCTTCAGCCGTTTAACGGGAAACCGTTAGTGTACGTTTTCGCGTGAAAGGTCACATATAAGCCATATACTGTAAGTATGTGGCATCCCAAAGGGTATAGTTTTTGCACTGATTTGGTCAGAAAACTGGTATAGACTGCCCACTCGATCTGGAATCGGGTATGGCTTTCAAGGCAACTATGGGAGTGTATGAATGTATTTCAATCAAATCAATCAATCAGTAGACTTTATTTTACGAGAGCAGCATGTGACAGTAATGAAACTGATGACCCCATGGCCCTCTATAAAATAAAACTTAAGATATAACATATTCAAATGAGTAATGACTTACACAATTACTGTACATCATTTCAATTCTAAATGAGTAAAAAAGAAAGAGAAATATGTGAATTCAAAATGAATTTTAAACAATCCCTTTTGTTGCTGTTCTAATCTAGGTAATGATACCATAATTTCTTAGAGACTGCAATGCAGGGGCCCATTTCTCGAAAGTCCCGATAATTAACGGGCCCGGTAAGCTGTCTCCGTTTACATTAAAGACCGAAGTTTTAATAGTTTTGCATCTAACACGATAAAACTGTCAGTTAATGAAACAAAATGGAGTAGTTTGCGAGCCAGGACCCGCGCTCTTATTCTTTATATTTCGATTTGAATATTTGATTTCGGGCCCATAAAGTTACCGGGACTTTCGAGAAACCGGCCCCAGGCCTGAAAAGGGGCATGGATTTTACAGGCCACGACTGAAAACCAGGTGTGACAATCAATTAATCAACAGACATTATTTTAAGCGGGTAGGACGAGACAGTAGTGAAACTGATGACCCTGTGGCTCTCTATAAAAGAAAACTTAAGATATAAAAATGAGCGATGACTTACACACTTACATTGTTTCAATTCCAAATGAGTAAGAAAGAATGAGAAATGGGCAAATTTGAAATGGATTTTAAGAAATCCCTTTTGTTGCTATTCTAATCTGAATTATGATAACATAATTTCTTAGAGGCAAGGCCTGAAAAGGAGCATGGATTTTAGAGGCCAAGTCTGAAAACAGGTGTAAGAAATGACCTTTTTAGTATAATAATAATAATAATAATAATAACATCTTTATCACTAGCTGTTTTCTAGGTGCTTTACAATATTACCAAAAAATGTATCAAGATACAAATAAATTACAACAATAGGAATAAAAATAATGGAAGTAATAACAACATCAAATAATACAAATAACTGTCCAAGCGCATAAATATATCTGTAACTCAGAAAATCTAACAACTACATATATGAAAATTAAATAAAAATCTACTTACAAATGAAGAAAAAGCTTGGTGAAATAAATATGCCTTTAAGTGTTTTTTGAAGGAATTCAAGGAATTAAAAATATGATTTTATAAATAATATGGTATTCAACAGGCAACCAATGTAAGTCTATTAACCTGGGTGTTATATGTTCATACTTCTTGGTGAATGTTACGATAGGCGCTGCTCTATTCTGAAGTAGCTGTAGTTGGTTTAAGAGAACTTTAGGTAGTCCAAATAGAATCGCATTACAGTAATCCAGCGCAGGTTGGTAGTCACGAAAGCATCAATAATTGCTTCAATAGATTCATGATCCAAATATGTTTTTATCTTACTACCGGTAATATTAGTTAAATGGAAATGACATGTCTCGCATATCTTTTTGCTGTGGTCTTCCATATCAGCACTGAAGATTAGGTCCAAGATTAGGTCTGAAATAGGTTCAGGAGTAGGAGAACTGGACGCCACACCCTCAACAAGAATTCACAGGTACATGTACATCCCCAGGACCAGGGGTAAACAGAGATTAAAATGCAGGCTAGGTGCAAAATGTACACTGACGGTTGTAAACCATTACCCTTGGCACTCATTACAAGTACATTGCTCATTCTCGTAGTTTAAAAGCTTCATCAAGTATCACAGTCATAGCTAAAATCTGAGAATCTTCAGGGGATCTATGATAAGTTCAAAGAAGGTCATCCGAATTTCCTTCAGAACATAATTATTGCTCTTAAATTAATTTATTCCCATTTTTGTTGCTGTTTCTTCTGCAAGAATTTTGGGTCAGCAGCTTTCAATTCACCTAAATATGAATGTGTTGTATAAAGTCAAGCTGGTGATCATGTTTTCAAATTGTACAATGCTCCAGAGGCAAAAAGGAGGGGATTTGTGAGGGCAGATGCCTCAGGGTTGTCAACCCTCCATGTCCTCAAATATTGAGAATTGATAGGGAAGGGACGATAGATAAAGTCATAATGCACAGCACATATGATGTCATTTGTCATTTGTTCAAATTGTATAATTTGACCTGATTGGCTTACTACCCACCAATCACATTATTGCTTATATTACAATGGCACACTGGAGTTTGTGAAGAAACGTTCAATGTTAACAGTAAAATAACTCAAACAATGCAAAATACTCGAAATTTCATTGTCAGAAAGTCAAATCTACAAGAAATGGAAGATTTCAGACTCTAATCTGGAGACCGGGAGAAAGAGTTCAAAATCTGGAGTCTCCTGGATTATATGGGACAGTGGACAGCACTGAGATGTTTGTTGCGTAGTTTTAGCCACTTTATGCTCAGTCTGTATTTCAACCCCAGTATGCAGTCCTCATCCTGCATTTTTGAGCTATTTTTTTGAAAAAATAGCTCATATGTCAGTGGTCTGAGTGTATGTATCTTTAAGGCTTTGTGGCTTTGTCTGTTCAGATGTGTGTTGCAGGGGCCAACAAGACGCTACAGAGAGCACACTTCGGCGTCGTGGTTGTGGAACTGATTAATTGTAAATGCGGAGGAATAGTAAGAAATGAAATATGGTAAGAGTAAGGTGTTAATTTGTGAAATTATGGGATTTTTCAGGGTATTCTGAAAAGAGCAACATCCAAGAGGCCTACTTGCCAAAAACTAGCATTTCGGGGCAAATTGTCTCTGAGATACTAGCCCAGTTATGCTCTGATCACTCCATACAAATCCTTCTAAATTTGACTTGGGTGTAAACGGTTAGATGTAAGTCAAATATGAGGTTACTGGCGGTGAATAACAAGTCTAACAAAACAAACAGTGAAAAAAGACTTCTCTATTTTTCTTAGTCACATCAGGCTTCAAAAACAGCATAGCAGTCTCGTGTACTGATTAAGTAGCAGTAGTTGACGTCACGACGCATTTTTGAAAAATAGCTCATATGTCAGTGGTCTGAGTGTATGTATCTTTGAGGCTTTGTGGCTTTGTCTGTTCAGATGTGTGTTGCAGGGGCCAACAAGACGCTACAGAGAGCACACTTCGGCGTCGTGGTTGTGGAACTGATTAATTGTAAATGCGGAGGAATAGTAAGAAATGAAATATGGTAAGAGTAAGGTGTTAATTTGTGAAATTATGGGATTTGTCAGGGTATTCTGAAAAGAGCAACATCCAAGAGGCCTACTTGCCAAAAACTAGCATTTCGGGGCAAATTGTCTCTGAGATACTAGCCCAGTTATGCTCTGATCACTCCATACAAATCCTTCTAAATTTGACTTGGGTGTAAACGGTTAGATGTAAGTCAAATATGAGGTTACTGGCGGTGAATAACAAGTCTAACAAAACAACCAGTGAAAAAAGACTTCTCTATTTTTCTTAGTCACATCAGGCTTCAAAAACAGCATAGCAGTCTCGTGTACTGATTAAAGATAATTATGTAAGGCATGGCTAAAGAGTCAGTTACGTTGAGCATGGAATTGGCTAAAACTCAATGTTACGAGTTTGAATGTTTTGAGGATGATTATTCACTGACTATCAGCATGCAGGGATGTCGGATTAACACAAGGAAGTTTAATACCAAAGGAACATAGCCTTTACAGAGCTTTAACACACAGCATCCGCCAACACAAACTTGACTTGAGCTTAAGTAAAACTACATAGCCTCTGCCAATAATAACAAACTCTCACTCGAACTTCAGATATCGTAAGGCTTCCGCCAACTTGTAAACACAGAACTTGAAAATCGACCTTCGTCACACTTGACTAAACACAACAGTCCAGCTCGTGGGAAAAAACTTAGTTCGTCAAAAGAACTCGCTTGGAACTTGTATACCGTTTGACATAAGGTTCTAGAAAATACTAAACAGGCGAATAGTAGTAGCTTTTCAACATATTTATGATTTCAGTAACTGATGCAAATCTGCTGACTCATGCTGAAATGTAAACATGCCCTAATTAATTAGTCATGATAATCCAAAAACGTAGAGAACGTTCGAGAAAGTCACGCAACGCATGAAAGCAATTTTACTATGTAACACTCAACAACGACAAAATGTCCTTGTGCAGCATTTTGTAACTTTAAATTCATCATAAAATAGTTCAAAAGGACGGTTCACTCATGAAATGTTTGAACTTGCATGCCCAATCTTGTCCCGAAACTAGTGTATCATTTCACGACTGTTTTTCACATCCCGAACTACCCTGGGTCGCTGTAGTGCAATAGGCTAATTCCTCAACTTAGAGTCTCCTTTGATCTGACAGGTCACACAGGTGAGTCGGTTCAAACCCCGGGAAAGCCAAAATAATAATTCTTTCTTCCTCGAAAAAGTGAAAGGAATAAATCAAAGAAATCGAAGTGATCTCGAGATATCTCGAACTAATTCGGCTCCCACTTCGTCAAATAGCCGAATAAAACCGAAAACCTACAGACTTTGCGTGCCCAATCTTGTCAAAAAAAAAGTCAACTTTGACACATTCCTGAGCGTCGCGAATCCTTTACTTCGCGCTCCGCCGAAGTAATAAGGTTGAAGGTACTATGAGATGATGCTTAGGAACCAATGGCACATGCCATTGCTAAAGGAGACCGCCATCTTGTCTTATTACATCCTTACTGTATAATTATTATCGTCTATCATTTTCATCGAACGACACGCTGAAACGACTACAGAGAGGAGAATCAAACGGCTGCGGGCACAACATTTAAACGGTTAAACTACAAAACAAATAAGTTAATAAAATGCAATCGATTCTATAACGATCGATAAATCCAATAAAATTAGAACTTCTTAGAGCGTGAGTATCTTTTACTATCGATTGATCGATGAGATCAATATTAAATGATCGATAGTTATCGACTGATTTTCGGTTCTTATCGATTAAACACGCCGAGCACCAAGGTCACCGAGGTATATGTTGAGCTTCCAATTTCTGTCCTCGTTAATAACCTTCACTGACCACTGGTTAATGTATATTTCATAACAGTTCAGACACAAATGGACTTACCTTTTCTGGTGAAATATTTAACAGCGAAATTCATCACTTTAGAAGATGAGAGCAAATGGCTAAAATGAAATGACTACACTGTACACGGGCCTTAGAGAGAGAAAGACGGTCGGTAGTTCGTGTAAGCGCTGCGTATAATGTCCTGAAACATAAAGGGCGCCTGTCGATACTTTATACGAGGTAGGTACGTGGTGTAAGCATCGTATAGCCTTACATGGAAACAGCCATGCATAGCCATTAATAGCCCTACATACCCATACATAGCCATACACGGCCCTACATAGCCCTACATAGCCATACATAGCCATACACAGCCATACACAGCCATACTCGTGGGTGCTGAATAATTCCTCGCGAAGTGAGTTTATAATCTCGTCGCGCGCGAAGCGCGGGCGCAGTGTGTGGACCGCGCGTGGGTCCTAGCGAGCTGCAAAGTCGCAGTTTTCATCTTTATTTGTATATTCAAAGTAGACAGACTGTAAATTATCTTAGTTGCTAAAAAATATATATCTACGTGTCGCAACTGTTCATCAGTAGGATGCCTAAAATGCGTGCAATTTCACAATTGGTTTCGGCTCCATTAAATCCCATACCAATTGCATTGTATATATCCGATGGTGTCCGACATGATGTCATACAGTAGTTGACGTCACGACGCATTTTTGTTTCTAGGCAACATTCGACTGAAAGCAATTAGTCAGGGGGCAACTCGCCAAAAAACGATTTTCGCTAAACATTTTGAGTAGAAGCAGACAACATAGCTTAAAATCTTCGTCTTGCCATCCTAATTAAGAATTGTGCTGTTGCCCACTCCAAATGTTATGATATCTGTGATTAAGCAGGTTTCTTGTCTAGGCCCTCGCTCCTGCAGCATGAAAACGAGGCTGAACTGTAACATTTATATAAACTAGGCTCTTGCCGATTGTGCTAGCATAATTTTTGGCATAATCTGAGGAATTGAGCATAATTTTTGCCCTTTTTCCAAAAGTAGCACTGCTAGCATAATCCGTATATTTTCTTGTCTTAATAGCACAATTTTAGAATAATTCAAGAAAACGAAGATCTCAGCTACTAAAAACGATAGATTACTATTAACAGTTGCTTCCACTCCTATTTTTCGATTTTTTTTTACTTGTGTTGAGATACCGCGGGAGTTCGATGAAACGGAACCGGAAGTCTGTGTCTCGGTCCCAGACTCCTTAGTCTTTCTCCCAGTGCTCGTTTCAAAATGGCGGCCGCCACGCCAAACCAGTCAAGTGCAGTGAACTTACATCCAGATAGTTTACAAGGTTGCGAGAACAGTGAGGATAGTTTGTGCACAGAATAATTTTTTAAAAAAGTAGCATAATTTTGAAAAGCGAGCATAATTTGAGCATAATTTGGGCAAAAAACGAGCACTGCCACTAGCATAATATGCCACTTTTACTAGCACAATCGGCAAATGCCTAATATAAACCCAATAAAAAGTGCACAATACGATGGGGAAATAGCTGAATCTTTGCTACTTGACGTTTAGAGCTCGATAGACAATAGTGTGGGAGATAAAATGCGCCACGTGATTAGTTATGGAGAGTCACATGACTTTCCAATAAAATCGATTCTAAAGCATAAAAGACGCTCTATTCACACTTTCCTTTAATATAGTTTTCAACTTACTGACGTTTCTCATTTCGATTTACAGATCCAACAATAAAAACACAAAAATGCAATAGGTGATCAGCTATGATGGGTCACGTGATGTAATGAAATCATTCTATTTTCAGTTATTCTATAGCGTTTCCAACCTATGTAACATTTCCCATGAGTTAGGATTTTTCATGTAAAAAGACTGAACTTTCTTCTACTTGGCCGCACGGTTTAAGCCAGAAATACAAGCTTATAAACCATAAGCAAAGTATCTTATATTACACAAGATCACCATGTGACTTCCACCTTATCAAGGTTATAGGTCATGCTTCATTCGCCTCTGCTGCACTGTTCCTGTCGTTTCTGCACCTGTCGCCACATTTACATGCCTTGGAACAGCAAAGAGATAGTTTAACGCAAGTGCAGCGTCGGTTTACACTGCATCCGCCCCCTCGGGAGCACCCACAGTATGCTAACTGTAAACACGCCGCTGACACTTCTTCTCGTGTCATTAACTTTGGATTCAGAAGGCCTTTACTGTAGTACCATCCGCTGTCTTCAGGCTTTGGGAGAGAAGGACATGGTTCCAGCGCTTTATTCCATACCATGGTCTGATAGTTTGCCCGCTTTATGTGGAGAATCAGTGCATCTTGAGTCGGAGGTAGGGCGTCGAGATCTTTCTTGGATTTGCGAAACGCTGCTGCTCTTTCTTTTTTGGTTTCCACCTCTTGTGTTTCCGGATTGTAGAGTTTGCATACAAAGGCTTTAGCTTTGGCAAGAACGTCAGCACTGATTTGGCTTTCTTCTCCAAGGTGTTCCAAGAGGTCAGGTGCATCTTCGAAGACTTTCCATGCCGAAGACTTGCCCACACCATAGAACTGGCTTGTTGTACCACAGCCAGTAATGTCATGAAATGCCAGAGGCGACTTCCTCTTCTCCTCGGAGAGCGGGATTCTGTGAACTGGTATGTAACGCCTTCATCTTGATGTACCCGCAAACATCCATATCTCTTGACAAAGCTGCTCTCGGTATGCCAAAAGGAGGACAAGGACGTCCGTATCACGACACAAAATGTTGACTTGCTTGTACCCTCTTGCTGCTACGTCTCGGGCATGCAGTACTATTCTAGTATCTGCCTCCTCATGATCTGAAGCGAGCTCTCTTATATCTTGTCGTGATGTGTCAGATGACCACGCCTTCAGTGTATCCTTGAAGCCTCCATTGATCACCAGCTCTCGCCCAGGAGGCGCGCGGTAACTCTCCGAGATGTCAGTCGAGAGGAAATGAGGTAGGCTAGCCTTGTTATCTTCTAGAATGATGAACCTCTCCCAGTTTCCAATTCTCTAATCTCTGTTATCCACATTGCGCCTAATCCCTGCACTCTTTTTCTCCTTGCGCTTGTCTCTGGTTCCTCCTTTTATCGAGTTCTTGACATATCTGTCAAATAGCAGGTCAACCCTTGTATAGCCTCCCCCGCAGACATTCTTAGGCGTGCGTCACGCGTTCCTTCCGTGACGCACGCCTAAGAATGTCTGCAGGGGAGGCTAGACCTCAGGGGCAGTCTGCAAAGCATCTTCATGTCTGCAAGAAATATGACGCTCTATCTGGTGTAATTCGAGTGGTCGAAAGCTGCAAAATAGGGTAGCATTTCGGACAACAAAGAGAGATCAACTACTTGATTGAGCCAGATAAACACCCTAAAGGCTCGGACACAGCAAAACACTGCGCGCAGTAAAGACAGATCCCACTTCCCTTCCCGGATCGCGCGCGTAAACCTCAGTAAGATGGACACCAGTTTCATGTATTGCCTCCAGTAACAGAACGAGGGTTGTCATGATGTGCGGCATCAAAAGCTTTGATGATATGTGCAGCTTGTCCAACTTCATTAACAAGCTCATTGCTAGTCAGGGCATCTACTAATGCATCATCGTCGTTCCCAGTCGTAAACTTAGTGACCAATGTTTCCGACAGATTGAAGCACATATTTACCCCCATCAAACATAGTTTTTTTTTATTTCTAACAGAAAATAATTCCTGAAGAGCTTACTGAAACAATCACAATCAACAATCACGCTATTCACACAGCTAAGGCTAATTCAGTATCTATTCAATGGTTGCTATCTAGTCACGTGACCCATCATAGCTGATCACCTATTGCATTTTTGTGTTTTTATTGTTGGATCTGTAAATCGAAATGAGAAACGTCAGTAAGTTGAAAACTATATTAAAGGAAAGTGTGAATAGAGCGTCTTTTATGCTTTGGAATCGATTTTATTGGGAAGTCACGTGACTCTTCATAACTGATCACGTGACACATTTTATCTCCCATACTACTGTCTATCGAGCTCTAAACAGCAAGTAACAAAGATTCAGCTATTTCCCCATCGTATTGTGCACTTTTTATTGGGTTTATATAAATGTTACAGTTCAGCCTCGTTTTCATGCTGCAGGAGCGAGGGCCTAGACAAAAAACCCGCTTAATGACAGATATCATAACATTTGGAGTGGGCAACAGCGCAATTCTTAATCAGGATGGCAAGATGAAGATTTTAAGGCATGTTGCCTGCTTCTACTCAAAATGTTTAGCGAAAATGAAAAATGAGCGCCCTGCGTGACAGTGCTTCCTGACTAAATTTCAAATTCCCATCAATGACCAAAGCATGCACTCATGAGGAGCTGTGTTTTCATCGTCTGCAAAACAATGTTTACTATCGGTGAATCTCAAGCCATTTGCCATGCAAACAGAACAGCAAACACAAGAACGCCGAATTGTCAATCCTCGCAGGGGAAGATATGACACCGAAAAATCCTCTGGAGCGGAGAACGCCGACTTGAAATTCAACGGCGCAAGCAACAAAGGTGGATGGAGATGGTAGCAACAAACAGCGGAGCAGAGAGAACATCACTCAATAAATTTCAAATGCTAAAGTTCTTTCAGAGCAAATGGAAGCGATTTTGGATAATTAGCCTTATAAACATCGGAGCGAACATCGCGGTAACAAAACACGTTTTGCTCGCAGACGAGTTTGTACCGTATCGTCCTAGACTGTTGGGCTTCCATTCTCTTCATGCAAATGCGATGAAATGCATTTACGTTGGGTTTTCACTGTCCAAACTGCAGTCATTCTTCTGATAAATTATCTTTGAACTCATGTTTAATAAGGCTCAAAGGTTTTAATAATAAAAATTGCACAACGTCGCCTGTGTGTTCCACGTGGCCTAGTGGTAAGGCTGTCGCCCGGTACACCGAACGGCCTGAGTTCGCATCTGGGTGGTACCTTTTTCTCTTCGCTTCTTTTCTGTTCTTTTCTTCGTTTTTTTCTTTTTCTTTTCATTTAGTTTTCATTTTGGTATAACAGTTTTGTGATGTTTCTATATATAGCTCACAATTTTTGATTGACAAATTTTCTTCTCCGCTTTACTTGCCGTTCCCCCCCCCCCCCCCCCCCCGCCAAGTCCCCGAGGTCCTGCGATTTACGTATTTCTAGTGAATAATGAGTAATAATGGGTTTAAAAGAAAATGAATAATGAATTTTTGGAGTTAGAAAATCGGGAATAATGAATAACACCATCTAGCCTCGGAATAACTCATAGCTGCTAAAAGATCCCATAAAAACGGATGACGAAAGAAACAATTTCAACTTTTCTGCCCATCGTAAACATTGGAATCCGCCCGAAATCAGTGAAATCCAAAGCGGCAAATCCCGAAATCAAACTCCTGAAACTCAGCGTTCTTTTCCTACAGCCAATCCGTTAGCACGTAATTGACAGCCTGCAAAGTTGCATGTTAATCACTAGAGATGTTTGACCTTTGCAGGTTACCCTTTTTACAGTTCGATGTGTTGTGTGTCTACAGTTTACGCCCACCGTATTCTCGTATGATTGGATCGCTTCCCTAAAATCCGCTACTTCATTTGATTTTGAACAATGGAAAAAAAAGAAGTCAGAGAATGAGGAGAAATCGTCATCGACGGTAGGTCTATTTGTCATTTTTGACAATGTGTCCTGCTCGCGTTCCTGGTCGCCTGAAAATTGACGGTTAGTGCACAATCAGAGCAGGTCAGTACAAACGTACCGTTCTTTTAATCAGCTTTTTAGTAGCGGGGCTCCCAGGCGCGCGAAGCGCGCGTGGGACAGAGCCCCATACCCATAGATTATGGTCAACCTCTTTTCCTTTGGTTGTCACGTGGTTGACCGAGCGTACGTACGTACGCGTCTACGGATTGTACGGGTGGGGTAGGGGAGACTATCAAAAGGAAGGGAGGGGTGTCTCAGGCGTGTCTTGCCAAGTCCACTGGACTTTCACAATATGGTCAATTGACAGCTGTCAAAACAGGATAGCCACTGACCAGTATCCCATGACTATATCGCGGGCTCATGTGTCAACTCATTGAGGTGACGTGATTTATTTGGAAGCTGTCCGCTGACCAGTTAATTATTTTACTAGATCGGGATCAATGTTCAGTCTCATACTTTCTAGCTAGTTTGGGATCGGAGCACAGAAAAACTGATACACGTCAATGTTGTAATCCATTGACAGCTGTCAAAACAAGGTACATAACAGGCCAGAGCCCCGATCTTAGTGCGCGCAGGAGGAGGCCTAATCTCCACAGCAACCACCGCAAATCGGTTTCCAATAACAGACAAGGTAATTAGTTTTAAGCATTCCTCCAGACACCTTTGGAGAGCGCCGGACACATTGCCTGTCAAGGAACTTTGTACTTCTGATTAAAAGAACCAGACATCTCAAGGAAACGCGAAATTTGATCAGACTATTTGGGTATTATAAATTCATTTCACGGTCGATTGAAAATTTGGAAGTCGATCTTCTCGCCTCTGGCTTCGCGATTGATAACTACAGTTTTCTCGCCGCATTTGGATTCAAATAGGCTTGATACGCTTTCAATGGTTTTTCAAGTGCTTTCTTTTGAGAAAATAGTGCTCCGATGGCTTATTTAACTTCTGTCAAGAGTAGTATGCCGTGTCAACATTGGTGACTTTCGAAGCGAAAACAGCGAGTCGGCGTATCAAGTTTTTACTGTGGAGCCACAAGTAGGAATACACTCTCTGCTGACACATCTTTCTCCGGTTTGGAAGGAAATCGGCGTGGAAAAGACCCTGACCAAGGGAATTTTTAAATCTTCTCTATTTGAACGTTTGAGAAAAGCCGTCAACAGTGCACATTTTATAGTCGCCGGAGAAAACGAATGCGAGAGCTCGAGCTCTACTTCACATCTCCTTGAGGAACAGCAAGACCGATTATCTGATTCAATGGACGACCTTTTTGATCAAACGGCGAAGGATTCAAGTCTTTTTTTCTCTGGCTTAAGACGATGTAAGCGTCGATGTGCTTCCAGTGACAAATCACTCTCCAAAAAGCCCGCCAAGCATTGTCGAAATCCCGCCAAAATCTTATTCGCTTTAAGGAGCCCACGACGCTTGATTACTTCAGATATTCTAGCTTCCACTTCAACATCTTCGTGTTCGCTTGGGCGATCTGTATAATCAAGGTCACAGATACAGTATGGTTTCTATATCAGTGATTTTAGCCTCCTTGAAATGTCAATCATAATCCAAAAATTATTATTTCAGGTTACCTTTGTATTGTTACTTGCTTTTTACTTAATAGGCCAAATTATAGGGCTGCCCTCTCCTTCAGAGCTTACAGGCGGCGCGCCCAAGATTCTGAGGTGAAGGTAGTCTCTCTTTTGAAATGTCGGTCAAAATCCAAACAATTTTTGTAGGTGATTGTTTTAGTGTCATAGGCCAAATTATAGGGCTACCCTCTCCCTCAGAGCTTACAGGCGGCGCGCCCAAGATTCAGAGGTGAAGGTAGTCTTTCTTTCAAAATGTTGGTCATAATACAAATTATTTTTGTAGGTAATTTTTGTAGTGTCATTTATTATTGAAATAGGCCAAATTAATTATGGAGCTACCCTCTCCCTCAGAACTTACAGGCGGCGCGCCCAAGTTTCTGAGGTGATGGTAGTCTCTCTTTTGAAATGTCGGTCATTATCCAAATTATTATTGTAGGTCATCTTTGTTTTGTCATTTGTTTTGAAATAGGCCAAATTATGGGGCTACCCTCTCCCTCAGAGCTTACAGGCGGCGCGCCCAAGTTTCCGAGGTGATGGTAGTCTCTCTTTTGAAATGTCGGTCATTTATCCAAATTATTATTGTAGGTTATTTTTGTAGTTTCATTTGCTTTTGAAATAGGCCAAATTAATTATGGAGCTACCCTCTCCCTCAGAGCTTACAGGCGGCGCGCCCAAGATTCTGAGGTGATGGTAGTCTCTCTTTTAAAATGTTGGTCATTTATCCAAATTATTATTGTAGGTAATTTTTGTAGTGTCATTTATTTTTTAAATAGGCCAAATTAATTATGGGGCTACCCTCTCCCTCAGAGCTTACAGGCGGCGCGCCCAAGATTCTGAGGTGATGGTAGTCTCTCTTTTGAAATGTCGGTCATTTATCCAAATTATTATTGTAGGTTATTTTGTATTGTCATTTGTTTCTGAAATAAGCCAAATTAATTATGGAGCTACCCTCTCCCTCAGAGCTTACAGGCGACGCGCCCAAGATTCTGAGGTGATGGTAGTCTCTCTTTTGAAATGTCGGTCATTTATCCAAATTATTATTGTAGGTTATTTTTGTATTGTCATTTGTTTCTGAAATAAGCCAAATTAATTATGGGGCTACCCTCTCCCTCAGAGCTTACAGGCAGGCGCGCCCAAGTTTCTGAGGTGAAGGTAGTTTCGCTTTTAAAATGTCGATCATTTATCCAAATTATTATTGTAGGTAATTTTTGTATTGTCATTTGTTTCTGAAATAGGCCAAATTATCGGGCTTCCCTCTCCCTCAGAGCTTACAGGCGGCGCGCCCAAGATTCTGAGGTGATGGTAGTCTCTCTTCTGAAATGTCGGTCATTATCCAAATTATTATTTTAGGTCATCTTTATACTGTCATCTGTTTTGAAATAGGCCAAAATATGGGGCTACCCTCTCCCTCAGAGCTTACAGGCGGCGCGCCCAAGTTTCTGAGGTGATGGTGGTCTCTCTTTTAAAATGTCGGTCATTTATCCAAATTATTATTGTAGGTTATTTTTGTATTGTCATTTGTTTCTGAAATAGGCCAAATTAGGCGGCGCGCCCAAGATTCTGAGGTGATGGTAGTCTCTCTTTTGAAATTATAATTGCAGGTTATTTTTGTAGTGTCATTTGTTTTTGAAATAGGCCAAATTATGGGACTTGCCTCTCCCTCAGAGCTTACAGGCGGCGCGCCCAAGATTCTGAGGTGAAGGTTGTCTCTCTTTTAAACTGTCAGTCGTCAACCATAGTATTATTGAATTTTCATTTTCCAGAGTTCATAGTGGTACCTTCTTTATAGTTTTACGTGATTTGTGGCAAAGACAAGACCAGGCTAACAAATTTATTCTACTTTATACGTGGTGCGACAATCACCGTGGCTGACTGGCCTCCAAAGTTCCTTTATAATTTGGACGCTTCTCAGGAGTTCCTTCACTGCTTGTAATCCAGAATTGGCGATTCTCAGCAGCTTGAAGCTCTTGCATTGCATCAGTTGTTCCTTGGACGGTGACCTTTTCTTGTCCCGAGTACAAAATCGATTCTCGATTCTCGACTCTCAATTACCGTATCTTGCTCGTGCAAGGTTTCGGCAACGGGACCAGTACTAAAACCATTGCAGGAAAACTGTTTGGTAGAAGAAGAGTAAAATGGTGGCTTCGGTGCGTTACCTGTCTGATGCTCGGTATATCACTGCCAAACTGCGCAACAGAATGCACGATAAACCCCTCCGGTACTTGAAAAAAAAGAAAAAGAACCCGAGTGATGTAATTTAGTCACTTATTCATGGTGTTCAGCTTCCGGTTTATTCAGCTTATTGCCAGTTGTAGGCAAAGTTCACGCGCACATTATCGCATTCTAACTGGGTCGATTGTTAGGAAATTGTTATGTCAGTCATTGTCTAAAAACTCCCGCGCGTTAAGCCTTTGTGCGACGGACGTCCCTTAGAAATATAAATTGCCCACACTGATCACCAATTCTACTTGCAAAGTGTTGCTGATTGAGTTGTGTAATGTTTCTAGAGTGTAAATTTAGTACTAACCTCGCAGACAAGGATGCAATGAGACATTAATTTTGCGTAGTGAGGCCTGCTATCCATTGGGCAACCATCCCTTTTATTTTCTTTCGATAGCCTGTCCATGCACTAATCTTTGGGTACAGAAACTAGCTGCCTCTAGCTGTACCAAAACTTGATAGTTTTGGCGTTCAATATTTTTAACGGGTGCTAACAAAACACCAGGACTGCGGTATCCTGCGAGCTTTGGTTCATCGCGTTTTGAAAGATGGAAATTTTGATATTCCCGCGAAAAAGAAGACCGATAAAACGCGTCTTTCATTGACTACAGTGAAACGCCCGGAAATGAAGGATGTTTTGAAAGAAAAGGGAAAACTGATAAAAGTATGTATTTGTTTTGATAAGTGAAATTAATGAGAAATAACCATAAACTAGTTTTGTGTTTTTGTTTTTTAAAAGCGGTTTGTCTGGTACCAGATTTGTACAATTATTTTCAATCAAACATGGATCGGGTTTGTTAATAATGACAGAATGTAATTAAAAAGCATTATGTTGACAGCTACAAGGCACATGCGTGCCTTAAGGTGGCTGAACACAGTTTTGGCAGTTTGTGAGTATATGTCATTTGGCAAATCATGGCAAGAGAAAGGTTGCAGCTCACAAGCTGAAACTTGGCAAGTGAAAAATATACTGATGAAAGATTTTGATTGACAGTTAAAATTTGTCATTTTCGTAGTTTCCATGGCAACATGAACGATTGAATACAACCTTAAAATTTCACTTTTTCTCAGTTTACATAAAATTCACTCATTAGATTTTCCTATAAACTTGCACACAGCTTACTATAATTAATCATTACCATTTGAAATTTATTTGCCCAAATTTTAACAGACGGATTTTTAGATAATCAAAAATATAATTGTACTGTAATTATCAAATGTGTCACAAAAGTCGTCTGTTCAACTTCCATTTTAACGTTCTCATTATTTAAAATACAATAAAAGTAAAAATTCTGCCAAATATCACAAAATTTTAATGAGCAGATTTTGAGAAATTGACTTCTCTGTACCTTTGCTCTTTTCGCCGCCATGTTTGTTTGTCTAATTTAACACACGCGCCGTCACGCGAGTTACCGCTGACCGCCCGCAAAACTGTGTTCAGCCACCTTAAGCTGCGAGTATCCCGCCATGTTTTAAACAAAGGGCCTCTGACCAAGCCAGCATTCTAATCCGCCACAAATATGTGAAGCACGCGTCTTTCAAAGTCGCCTTCCTGTACTAGTACCAGGGGGGGGGGGGGGGGGTGGTGAACTTGGTAGTTTGTTTGTCCGGACGATCTTGGCCATCGTGACGTCACGAAGAGAGAAGCGCGCAACTTCGAGGAGTTTTCGAAAATGGCGCCGTTGTCATTTCCAAATGCTACTTTTAAAGTTGGTTTTCCTGGATATTGACGCTCCAAAATGGTTTTTGTCACGGTAGGATAGTGCAGTTCCAACATCTCTTTCCGAAAAGGTGAGTGAAATGTGTATTAATCCGAAAAGTAACGCGTATGAGAGCTGTAAACAGTTTCGGTCAATTTCCTCGAGTGGAATAATGTGCCGCAAAAGTTTGCATGTTCGCACAGTAATATCGCATTTTCTCGAAATCGGTGCGGTGTTGAACATCGAAACTTGGCATAAGGGTGGGTTACTTCTATTGGATAACATTGTCTCTGAAGTTAATTGAGATAAACGTGCAGAAAAAATGATCAGTCCATTCGAGTGTGCCAGCGTAGCCTCTAAGCTGATGCAATGGTATCCATTACTTTGCTGTTACCTCCAATAATGCCAATAGTATCACCTATTCAAGCTGTTGTTTCGGGATAAGTAAATTTTAAAGTAGTTTCTGATAGAGGGAAAGTATAGTTGCAACAGCTCTTTCCGAGAAGGAGAGTTAATTGTATTATATTCTGATGATAATTACCTCGTGAACAGTCTAAACAGTTTAAGCCAATTTTTTCAAGGGGAATATTTGTCGCAGAAATTTGCATGATCGCATATTAACATCGCATGTCTTAGAAAATCGGTTTGGTTTGGAAATTCGAAACTTGGCAGAAGGGTAGATCAGCAATAGTGGAAAACATTGTACTTGATGTTTAATGGGAGAAATTAGCAGTAAAAATGATCAGTCCATTCGAGTGCGCTTAATAGCAGAGCTCCGCGCGCGCGTGGGCGGAGCCCCATTGCTAAGTAAATCTACCCATCCCAGAAAATTTGGTAATCACGTGACCGTACAGGGACCGACCGCCCGCCGTCCGTCCGCACCACAGGAAAACCAATGTTTACTCTCACACTTTTAGCTAGTTTGGGAGCCCAAGAGAAAACTAATTGCACAGGCTACACATCAATGTTGTGATCAATTGACAGCTATCAAAACAGGGCATCTGCTGACCAGTATCACCTGACCGTACCGCGGGCTCAAGTGTCGACCCATCAAGGTCGAGTATTTTTTAAAGTTATCCGCTTAAGTTTATTTTTTCCAAGGATTCATATCAAATATGTTGTGCTTATGTCACTATGGCCCCGCACGATTAGGATTTTGATTTCAAACTGACCTCGGAAGCGAAAATTCATCCAGTTTTTTTAAAAGTACAGGCGGGGAAGACCTTATCTTACCATGGTCACGCGTTGGTCACGCTCTAAGTCCAATTTTTATACTCTGATTGGTCAAAATTTGACAGGTGAGTTTATGCGGAAAAATTATTCAGCATCTTGAAAGTAGTTTACTTTGACAGCTGAAGCTGACAGAGTTTTGTGTCAACTTGTGATGTTTTTAACTGTCTTTTTCCTCTGGAGGTACAAAATGAAATACAGCTGCTATCAAGAGTCTTCTGTTATTCATGGCTGGTTTGTTTACTGGGTTTTGGAAGAGAAATGAGTCGCTTGTCAAAATTCGGTAATTCTATTTCGGAGGGCATCGTTTTCGTTTTTCACCTTGCATTTATGCGTAAGAGGGTTTAAAAGTCTCAAGCAACTGTGGCCTCCCTTGCTAGCTTCCAGGAACTGAATCTCGAATGGTAAGCCTAAGTAATTATTGTATTTGATGTTTGTGTTTCATGAAGTCTTGCACAGTTCACGCTGACAGTTTATGCGGCAAGTTTATGCACGTTTGCAGGATTTGAGTCAATGATCTGACCTAGTATCAGGTTTGATATAAGCTTACAGAACTTTAAAGAGCCTTCAGATATATTTGCTCACCACAAATAGAAAGAAAACGTTCCGAAGAATATTTAGTTATAAATTTGGCTATAGAAAGAAAACTTTGAGCGATTTTCTTGCTTCGAGGAGTTCACCTTCAAAAACAGTAAACACCGCGCTGGGAAACCAGCTAAAACATAAACTTAAGCTTTACGCTTAAAGACTCAGGATTTTTAGAGACACTTTAATACTTGTCTTCGTGAATGAAAATTGTTGTCTCTGTAAATGTTTCACGGAATTATATCTCTTTTTTTGATTGTTAGTAGTCTCTCTTGCAATTTTAATCGCTTGTCCGTGCCGTTTGTTTTCATCGTTCATGACCATCGCTTGCAGGAGTACTCAAAAATGTCGCGCGTATCAAACGCTTTATAAGATTACACATCGTTATATAACTGAAACCATTAAATAACAAAACAAATAATAATAAATTCGCTATTATGTTGAAGCGTAACTCTGTTAAAGTTCATTCAAACACTCGACCACACTGACAGCTCGCACTATAGAAACGAGAACCAGCTGGCCGTATGGGTGATTTTGGAAATTTTCTGAAATTTTTGAACGGTTTGGCTCGTCCTGAATATTGACTGAGTGCAATTTGTCTTGAAAAATTGTGAAATACCGCATTCTGTCCGAGCTCTGTATGATAAATAGTACTGTTTCACCTCAAATGTGGTGTATAAAAATTATAAAAGGTTGGTTTAAACACTCCCAGATTTGTTGGCAAGAATTTGTAAAGTAAACCTGGCGAACGCAAAAAAATTTGGCGTGATTTGTTTTCCAAGAATTTGTTTTCGAGGCCTAATCTACTGTGATCTTGAATGTGATCGAAGATGTTTGCTATTTTTTGGGTGTACATATAAGGTTATCAATTGGATGTAAGATGTTTCACTCTAAAATAACTTAGCCTTTCCCTCAAAAGTGACATGAATGTACATGGCCTTAAGTTAAATGATTTGTGGATTGAAAGGTTATTGTTTGATTTAAATTATAAATTTATTAAAATTGGAGCTTCGCTTTTAGCCCTGGCTAAATCTATATATTATTGATACAAACAGATGACCTCGACTCGGTTACCCCGGCACAATGTAAGTCAATTATTTTTCGGTTTTAAGAAAAAGTAAACCAAAGACTTCCCTCAACACTATGTATCTATAATAATTACAACAGGAATATATATATTTTTAACACTTGAAGGTTGTACCATATTGTTGAAGCAAAGGATATTTCTCTGTAATACCTATATTTAATAAGCTTACACTAAGTTTTCTTAAATAGCAAAAAAAATTAATAAGATTTACATACAGCTCCAAACATGTACATCTGTTATGCATGAAGCAATTTCATATCGTTCCATATCAATAGTTAGTGCGAATGGAGTCAAACATGTACAGTGAAACTTGTATAATTTAAGCGGACACTGCAGAAAATGCTGTAGTGCCCACTTAATACAAAGTTTCTTCCTACTACATACAGGTTTCGATAGAAAATGTCATATGAGGCAGACCTGCCAACTCTCACAGTTCTGCCGTGAGTCTCACGATCTTTTAACTTTTCTCACGGTCTCACGACAAGACTCCCAATCTCATGGTTTTCTAGGAAAGCAAAAGGCATCTTAAAATAACAAAAGGCACATAGGGCTCAGCCGAATGGCACCATAATGACGTCAACACGTATGGAAACAGGCCTTTTCTCCGAAACCTGTCCCATTCCCCTATGGCTATTTTTATTTGCGTTTACCCTACCTCACCTCCCCTCCCCATACCTGATGAAACAAGGCTTTCAACAGTTTGTTGAGATAGGATGCTTTTTGTTTTAAAGGATGAGCTCGTCATAATTATTTTATTATCGTAGAGATGGGGGTTAGATAAGTTAACAATAATAGACAGATTATTATAGGTGGGTTACTCATTTTTGCAGCTATCCCTGGAAGAAGAAATGGAAGTAAGGAGCTGACTGGCAGCCACTGAGATTGAGCTGAGGAGAAAGGAAATTGAAAGAGAAGAGAAAGAGTTGAAAGGAAAAGAAGAAAGGTTAAAACAAAAAGTAAAAGAAATTAAAAACACAGTAATAGAGGCGAAGCGGGTAGCTGCCCAACTGCAACGAATGGCAGGGCAGCTAGACTGCTTGGCTAACCAAATTCTAGAAGAGACCAAAAATTAAAGAAGAAGTAAAAGAAAAACACCAGTGTAAGAAAATGTTATTGATAACAAACCATTTCTTTTAATCAAAGTCAATGTGCAAAGTTTTTAAATGTAAACAAGTCTAAGTCAGACCTGTTATGCAAGAAAGAAAACACATTTGTTCAGTATATAAAAAATAAAAGGAAACTGGTTCTTCTAATTTCTTGTATCCTGTATGGTCTCTTCTTGCTCCATGGAATCCACTCCATCTAACGTCCTCCACTTCCCACACCGCACGACTCTCTTCGTGGAATCTATTATACTAGATCTTTACAGACATCCAGTAAGCAGTACCTCCTCCATCATTCACTGCTTGTTTTTTCTCATCATCTACAGAGTATTCCCACCTAAGGAAGCACCTAATTATAAAATCAGTCAGATAAAAAGAGATAATTATATATACAAAAATCAAAACAAAATAAATAAATAAATAAATAAATAAAGGCAATATTATCACTTAAAATCCCTAATTATTTGTTAAGCATCTCTTAAATCAGATGTTATAATGGTTTTCCTCACCTACTTCCTAAACTTGACATTAATATAGGTGAGTTAAACCACAAACACCACCCCCGCCCCCCCAAGCAATGGTAAAAAAATATGTCTCCCTTGAATTATAAATTTTTGTAACTTCAATCAACCTATCAGGATAATCCAAAGACTGATTTCTAGTCTTAAACCAATAGCTAAAAGGCAAGGCTATGTGAAATATATCAGCAGAGGCAGTACAACAGCAAATTTTAAAGAGGGGCTTTAGAGCTATTATAATGGACCACCTATAGTCATGGAACGATTGGGTCTTTACTAATATACGCCTACTGAGAAATTACCACGAAGCTACAGCAGCTGGGTGATAAAACTGTACAAGCTGGGTGATAAAACTGTACGAGCAGGCCCCGAAGATTGTTGGAACTGGACAGTGTCACTTGATGTAACTGACAATAGCATGGAGTCCAAGTAAGTTAAAAAGCATCAATGATTGAAAATTAAACTGATGCCCCTGCACTCCCACTCCCAGTAGATCCCCTGCCTTGACATTAACTAATAAAAATACATTGATACTCGTGTCATTTTCTGAACTCGAGTAGTTATTGAACTATATGGTCGTTCTTGAACTTTGGTGTCTTTATTGAACTACACAAAAAGGAAAACCGAAAAAATGTATCATTAAAAAAGTCTCTTTTTATATTGTAAAAGTGTGAGAAGGATGATGATATTCATCGCATGAAAATCCTGCAATTTTTTATATCCTTAGAAGTTTTTTCCCCAACCTCATTTTTAAGATGCGGACGCCCGAGGAAACACATTTTCAATATTACACCATTGAAACGCTTACTAGTGTCCGTTTTCTTGGCTTTTTCTAGTTTTTTTTCTATTAACTCTGTAAAGCGATTAAGGCAAAGCTACATACCCATCCTTTCTACGGATCCTCCTCCTGGATTCTCTGCATAAAGGCATAAAAATGTTGATGTTGATCAAAAAGTTTAGCTCACGGCACTTTACCCCGGTGATAGATTCTGTTTGACTATTTACAGGATAAAAACCATGTTTTCCTTTGTCTGTGGGGCGAAGAAGCAAAGAGAAAGGCAATGTGAACTTATCTCCATCATGAACAATGAATGTTTCGACAAAATGATCGTAATTTATAGGGAAAAGTTGCAATACAATAAGCTATAATAATATCCTTGGTTATCGCCCGACGATTTGATTCAATAATCTTTATTAACATTTTGATACGTTTGACTCAAACAGGAAATCCTTTCAAAACCCTTGAAGATTATAGCCCATATTCTATAAAAAAAAACACTTGCTTCTTACATTTGTTTAGTTTTAATGAATTGTTTACACAATTTGATAGTCTATTATGAACATCATGACGCTATGTTTCGTGACCTGTCCACGCCACTTTCGCAATTTTTGTAAACATCCCTGAGGTTTGCGACTTTTATCCCACTGATCATTTTTGCTAACTTATTAGATGACTCACTTCTATCACTAATTGAGAGACCCATACCATATTAGCGTCATTTGTTTTTCTCGAGACTAAATTCTGCTGGGCTCTTTAGTTATGCGTCTCTAAAGACGCGCCGGTATGAGTTGTACAATCTTGTCGATCTCGGGAAGTTCTTGATTTTTTACGATGGAAATGCTCTTTCCTAGAATATATTGCAATTTTACTAAAAAGCATTAATAGATAAACACATACCTTCGGTCGTTTCATCGCAACGTCTCGACTTTTACCCCTTGAAACCACGAAACAATTTCGCTCGCTGAATCCATTTAAAGTTCCCGGGATAAATTTCTCGTGACGTCACGATGGCCAAGATCGTCCGCCGCGCGATCCCTATAGGAGCGATTGACGAGTTCATCACCCCACCCCCCCTGACTAGTACTTAAAATCGGGGCTCTGGCCTGTTATGCCGCTGACCAGTATCACTTGACTGTATCGCGGGCTCAGGTGTCGACCCATCGAGGTCAAGTGTTTTTTTTTTTAAGTTATCCGCTGACAAGGTACTGGTTTTCAAATAATCGCAGGCTCAAGTTTAATCTTTTTAAAAATCCATATGAAATATGTTGTGTTTATCCGCCGCACCATTAAAATTTTGATTTCAAACTGACCTCGGACGCGAAAATTCAGCCAGCTGCTAAAGGCAGGGAGGACAGTTGCTTTTGACTTTTCTCGCCATGTTCACGCGTTGGTCACGCTCTTCATCCAATTTTTATGCTCTGATTGGTCAAAATTTGACAGGTGAGTTCATGCGGAAAATTTATGCAGCATCTTGAATCTTGTTTACTTTGACAGCTGAAGCTGACAGAGTTTTGTGTCAACTTGTGATGTTTTTAACTTTCTTTTTCCACTGGATGTAGAAAATGAAATTCAGCTGCTATCAGGAGTCTTCTGTTATTCATGGCTAGTTTGTTTATTGGGTTTTTGTTTGAGCCAAAGTCGGAAATCCGATTTCGGATGGCATCGTTTTCGTTTTCATCTTGCTTAAGGTGATTCCCTAGTAAAAGAACCTAACATAGATTGTAGATGAAACTTGGTACATTGATGTAACAAGTCAAGAAGATGATAAAACAGTAATAAAAAGTGGGGGTCACTGTTCTCGTTTGGACGTCATAATGCTGAGAAATACGGCTATTTTGGACCCTTTGTCAAAAACCGCGTCCAGCCCAAAACTAGACAAAAACGAGAGATTTTTTCGATGATGCATGTGGTATCGCACAGAATTTGACTTTATTGTATTGTTTATCCACTTACATACCAGAAAAATACCTTTTAATGCTCCTGTTTTTATTTTACGCTCCAAAGTAGAATTGAATTGGACACGCGCTATTCGACCCGTGATAGCTCAATCCGTACAATTTAGTAAGATTGCCAAAAAACTGAACATAGATTTGTGCCAATTTTTTTCTCATCGAAAGGAAGCACTGTCCTTATTAAAATCATGAAATAAAAAATGGGGGTCACCGTACTCGTTTTTGCGGTAGAGCTGCAGAAAGTGCGCACCAAATGCATTTTCTCCGAGTTTTGAGAGAGGACTGGGGCGAGTTTCAAAATAGAATGTATGTGAAAGGGGGAAGAAAGTTTCAAAAATCTGTTTTTACAGAATTTACATCGAGATATCACATTTAGGATACAATGTGATAAAGAAAGCGTTTAAATAAAAATCAAAGCGAGTAAGCACAAGTTAAACATCCACTATCGAGGCTCTCCGTGAGGAAGTCGAACTCAGCAACACGCGTACTGCCTACGTTATGCACATTCCAAACACATTGAGTCTCACCTCGGCAAGAAACAACCGCAAGCAAAAATTCCAATAGCGCTTCTCTTCAGTCAACTTCATTTTAATAATGTTACTTCACATGCTCTTTTTTACGGCGGCCATCTTGTTATGCGCAGTAAGAGATGCGCAGTGCAAAACCAGGGAATCACCTTAATGCGTAAGAGGGTTGCAAAGTCTGAAGCGATACTGGCCTTACTTGATACCTTTCAGGAGCTGCATCTCGAGTGGTAAGCCTAAGTAATTATTGTATTTGATGTTTGTTTTTTATTCCTAATTTAATGAAGTCGAGCGTAGTTTATGCGGCTATTTTGTTTACGCACGTTTGTAAGATTTGAGACAATGATCTGACCGAGTATCAGGTTTGTTATAAGCTTACAGATCTTTAAAAAGCCTTTAGACATTTTCTCACTGTAAATAGAAAGAAAACGTTTCAAAGAATATTTAGTTATAATTCTGGCTGTAAAAGAAAGGTTTGAGCGATTTTCTTGCCTCGAGTTCGTCTTTGAAAAAAGCAAACACCGGGAAGCCGGCTTAAAAGATAAACTTCAGCTTTAAGCTCGAAGACTCAGGATTTTTATAGACACTTTAATACTTGTCTTCCTGAATGAAAATTGTCGTCTCTGTATATGTTTCACCGAATTATATTTCTTTTATTGATTGTTAGTACTCTCTCTTGTAATTTTAATCGTTGTGCCGATTGTTTTCAGTCGTTCAGTAAACAACGCTTCCCGGAGTACTCAAAATGCCGCGCGTTAAACCGTTTTAAAATAAAAAATAAACATAATAAATTCTTTATTATGTTGGAGCGTACCTCTGTTAATGTTCATTCAAACACTCGCCACTGCTAGCACTGTAAAAGTCAGAACCGGCTGGCCGTATAGATGATTTTGAAAATTTTTTCAACGGTTTACGGCTAAAGCCCACGCGTGCTTCGATCGTCCTGAATAGCAATTTGTATCGCAATATTGTGAAATACTGCATTCTGTTGTCCGAGGTCTGTATGATAAAAACAGTGCCTCATAGTACTGTTTCACCTCAGATGTGATGTATAAATGATATAAAAGGTTGGTTTACACGCACCCAGATTTGTTGGCAATTTTGTAAAATAAACTTGTCGAACGCAAAAAAATTCGACCGGAATTTTTTTCCAGGCCTAATTAATCTACGGTGATCAAGAGCCATTATGTCTCTTAATAAATGTGATCGAAGATGATTGCCAGTTTTTGGGTGTACTTATGAGGCTATCAACTCCATGTGAGATTTGGTTCACTCTTGGGCTGTTTGCAAATTATTCTGTGTAAAATCACTTAGCCTTTCCCTGAAAAGTTACACGAATGTGCTCTTAAGTTAACTGAATTGTGGAATACAAGTTTATTGTTTGATTTAAATTATAAATTTATTAATAGAAGCCTCGCTTTTAGCCCTGGCTAAATCTATATATTAATCATTTAAAAGATTTTATACTCGACGATATTCAAACAATAAATTTCTTACCGTCTTGTCTTTATTATATGATTCTGTCCAGATCGAGATCACCGAAAAGGCGTCTTTAAGGTTTTTACTGCGAGTACTCTCTTAATTTTCTTTTGGACCGCGGTAGAATGCGAGCACGCGCGAGCGGCAGAGCCGCGAGATACGAGGGATGACTGATATATTTTTGGCCATACTATTGGTGTTCTTGTGTTAGTATTTCTTTTATCTTCAGTATTATTCCATAATCATCAGATTCTGATGGTGTCACTGGCCCGGTTTTTTTCCCTTAAACACTGTACTTTATTACCGCAGGGGTGGATCTAGGGGGAGGGTGCAGGGGGTGCGCACCCCCCCTGAGATGACCTGCGGTTTTCTAATACAACCGGTATTCTGCCAAAAAAAAAAATGGGTGGTTTATTGGTGTTGAAGTAGAGCAAGAGACGAGTGCACCCCCTCCTAAAAAAAATCCTGGATCCGCCCCTGTACCGACAACACTGGAGACGGGTAAAAAAAACAACTGAACATATTTTTGCAGAAAATGTCCTGCGGAAAACGCTGGAAATGGCATTTTCGAGACGCTATATTAAAAATTATTAAAAAATTTTCTGGGCGAAATTAATTAATGACCCAGCTTCAAGATTGCAATGAAACCTGGACCTGCCGATAGACAGGTCCTAAAATCCGACCGAATGAGTAACCTGGTAGGTGGTGCTATCCTGCCCGACTTGTGAACCAAGTCGATTACGTATGATTTCGATTATGAAAAGTGTTCGTTTCAGCTATAGTTTGTTTGTTTTTTTTTTAGTACTTAAGGTTATTAGGCTGCTGTTGTTTGGTCCTTCACGGACACGTTCTAGTAATTGCATGGACGGCCTCTTGATCGAAAAGGATAACGTTATTTTGACCACATTTATAGAAAAAATAGGATGGTACTTGCTAAAGATAAGGTTGAATGTATACTTAAATGTAAACTTTTGATAAACAATGTATAGAATTACATTGTAGAAAATTTGGCAAAGGAAAACTGATACAAAAACTAAAAAAATGAATAATGAATATCACGAAAAAAATTGAAATGAATAATGAATAATTTGGAGAAAAAAGCAAAGATTAACTAACAATCGTGATCCAATTATTCAGCTTCCACCCCCGAGCCATACGTAGCCATACATAGCCATACACAGCCATACATAGCCATACATAGCCATACATAGCCCTACATAGCCATACATAGCCATACATAGCCATACATAGCCGTACACAGCCATACATAGTCCTACATAGCCCTACATAGCCATACATAGCCCTACATAGCCATACATAGCCCTACATAGCCATACATAGCCATACATAGCCATACATAGCCCTACACAGCCATACATAGCCATACATGGCCCTACATAGCCATACACAGCCGTACATAGCCCTACATAGCAATAAATAGCCCTACATAGCCATACATAGCCATACATAGCCATACATAGCCGTACACAGCCATACATAGTCCTACATAGCCCTACATAGCCATACATAGCCCTACATAGCCATACATAGCCCTACATAGCCATACATAGCCATACATAGCCATACATAGCCCTACACAGCCATACATAGCCATACATGGCCCTACATAGCCATACACAGCCGTACATAGCCCTACATAGCAATAAATAGCCCTACATAGCCATACATAGCCATAAACAGCCCTACATAGCCATACATAGCCCTACGTAGCCATACATAGCCACACAGCCCTACATAGCCCTACATAGCCATACATAGCCATACACAGCCATACATAGCCCTACATAGTCATACATAGCCATACTCAGCCCTACATAGCCTTACATAGCCATACATAACCCTACATAACATAACCATACATAGCCCTACACAGCCCTACATAGTCATACATGGCCCTACATAGCCATACACAGCCATACATAGCCCTACATAGCCATACACAGCCATACATAGCCCTAGTACATAGTCATACATATCCCTATATAGCCATACATAGCCCTACATAGCCCTACATAGTCATACACAGACATACATAGCCCTACATAGCCATACATAGTCATACATAGCCCTACACAGCCATACATAGCCCTACATAGCCATACATAGCCATACATGGCCCACATAGCCCTACATAGCCATAAAAGCGGTATGGGAGTAAATAGTGCGTGGAATGCATGGAAAGATATATATTTTTGAATATAGTTGATAAGAATGCTCCGACAAGAGTCATGCGAGTCAGAAATAAACCCGCTCCTTGGTTAAATTCTCAGTTAAAAGAGGAAATATATGAACGTGACTGGCTAAAGAAAAAACCCTCAGAAATGCAGCGGCCAGATGTTTGGAAGGCATATAAAACTAAAAATTTAACGGTTAACAAAAACGTAAAAAAGACAAAGAAGGATTATTACAAAGATCAAATAGAAGGAGCCTCTGGTCACCTGAAAGCAACTTGGAAAATTCTTACCGACCTAATGGGTAAGAAATCGGACAGCACACAGATTAATGGTTTAAAGACAGAAAATTCTGGGCCTTTATCTCATTCCGAGAAAATCGCTGAATACTTGAATATTCACTTTACAAACGTTGGGCCGAAACGTGCATCTGAAATCCTTACGGTGGATTGTGATGTAAATCCAGCGGATTCCCAACAGCGCGTTAATTCTTCTTTTGAACTGAAGGAAGTCACGATCTCTGACGTGTTTAAAAAAACTGCAGGAAGTAAATGTTGCAAAGGCGACTGGTCATGATAACATCCCAAACAAGATTTTAAAAATAGCGGCTCCAGTTATTTCTTTATCGTTAGCTGACCTTTTCAATCTCTCGATTACTATAAATGCTTCTCCAGATGATTGGAAAGTTGCAAAGGTCTTTCCGCTATTTAAATCAGGTGAACGAAATGATCCAAATAACTTTAGACCGATTTCTGTCTTACCAACTATAGCCAGAGTTTTTGAACGATTAGTTTGTGAGCAGATGTATGCCTATTTTGCGGAAAATAACCTTATTCAGCCTCGTCAATATGGGTTTAGATCTCTTCATTCAACTGTAACTGCGCTTCTGGATGTGACAAATCGGTGGTGTCTTAATATTGACAAAGGTATGGTCAGTGGTGTTATTTTCCTTGATGTTAAGAAGGCATTTGACACTGTCGACCATGCTATCTTGTTGAAACAACTGTCTGACTATGGGGTGCAGGGTCAAACCGCTTCTTGGTTCAAGTCTTACCTAAAAGGCAGACAGCAATTTTGCGTGGCAAACGGATTGTCGTCTGTAAAAAATCGTATCGTATGTGGCGTTCCACAGGGTTCTTTATTAGGCCCATTCTTGTTTCTTATTTACATTAATGACTTACCAAATTGCTTAGATCATAGTATAGGAAGGTCATTTGCTGATGATACAAATTTAGCGTTAAATAATAATAATAATAATAATGTTTATTTCTTATATTGCGCAGTCTAGCATGCGATAAAGATATGATCGAATGCGCATTACAACAGTAAAATCTTAAAGTAATAAATGGCTAATCCAAATAATGATATTAATAATAATAATTTACAATTTTCGGAAAACAATAAAAGTAAAATATGAGTTAATAAAAGAACTAATAAAAAGCTAATTTAAAAAGATGCGTCTTTAGTAAAACTTTAAAAATTTTCAATGATTGACATTGTCTAATTTCTAGAGGGAGTCGGTTCCATACTTTGGGCGTAGCATTCTCAAACGCCCTATCCCCGAGTGTCTTTTTTGTTCTATAGGTATTGTCCATTAGGAGTATGCCCCGGTATGATCTCAACTGATACCGCGAGCTCTCTTTGATTTTTATCAAGTCTAAAAGATATTGTGGTGCGACGCCGTAGATACATTTGTGAACTAGCATTGCTATCTTGAATTCTATTCTGTGGGTAACCGGAATCCAGGGAAGGTTGATCAGGGATGGTGTGATAGGATCATACCTAGATACAGTACATACCAGCCGGGCGTTCTCTGCCGTTGATTTATCAATCCTTCAGACTGAAATGAGCAACGACCTTCACAGAATTTTTAATTGGCTCAGCTCAAATAAACTCACATTGAATATTCTAAAAACAAATTTTATGGTGATAGGTTCGCGGCAGAGAATTGCAACATTAGCTGGAAACATTTCATTAAGTGTGAATGGTTTAACGTTACAACAGGTCGAAAGTACAAAGTGTCTTGGTCTCACTATCGACCAATTTCTTACTTGGAGAAATCATTTACAAAGTGTCAGACAAAAGGTGGGGTGTGGCATTAGAATTCTTAAGATGATTAGGCCTTTTGTTGGTTTGGACCACCTCATAAACGTATACAGGTCAATAGTTGAGCCTTATTTTACCTATTGTTGTACTGTTTGGGATAGTATTGGCGAAACGTTGGTAGACAGTCTTCAAAAGTTGCAAAATAGGGCCGCTCGTGTTATTCCAGGTGCTTCATACTCGAAACATTCAGCTGATATTCGGCATGAACTTGGGTGGCTTTCACTTAGTGAAATGAGACAACATCATATGGCATTAATGATGTTTAAAGTAAATCATGGCCTCTGTCTCTCTTATTTGTCTGACATGTTTGACGTTAATACAAGCCGGCTCAGTTATGACCTTCGCTCTTCTGGAATGAATTTAATAGTGCCAAAAGCAAGAACAAACTATTTTAGGAATAGTTTTGCTTCGCAGGCGCTAAGCTCTGGAATTCTCTTCCTTCCAGTTTAAAGGAAGAGACTTCTTTAAAACAATTTAAGGCTAAGATCAGGTCGTATTTGCTATCTACACAAGCCTCATAATTTAAGTTTTAGGTTTAACATTGTGTACGATCCTTCTTAGAATAGTTTTTAGATATATATGTATATCTTTATGTAAGTTAATTAACGCACGGCTTTTAGGTAGAACAGATGCTTTATGTAAAGTTATTTGATAAAATTACCGTGCGTAAATAAAGTTTCACTCACTCACATAGCCCTGCATAGCCATACACAGCCAAACATAGCCCTACATAGCCATACATAGCCCTACATAGCCATACATAGCCATACACAGCCCTACATAGCTATACACAGCCCTACACAGCCATACACAACCCTACGTAGCCCACATAGCCATTTATAAAATAACTAAGATAGTATCCGCGCTCTGATTGGGCGAGAGGAGTGTTTGCATCAGAGTAAGTAAACATCGCTGTGGCGTCAAGATGTTTCGCTTTTCGCGCGGTTATCATGCAGCACGAATTTAAAAAAGCTTTGGAGTTCAAAACTCGACAAGTTTACTTTATTTACCCATTTCTTAGTAGGCTGAAACTTGGAAAATCCTTACAAAGAAGGTGTGTCAATTTCTCTTCGCTTACGCTGACATTTTAAGCGACAAAAATCCGTATTTTAGAAAGCATCTTTCTGCAAAACAAGAACTGATTACAGTCGTGCAAGACCTCGTGGACAAGACTTTGCGACTGGTAAGAATTAATCTTTTAATTAGTGCCATACAAAGAGTGTTGCGTTTTTTCTCGGGAAAGTTATTTTATAAAAGCAATGGAAAACTCATTTCCTGTGTTTGCATAGCCTGATATAAACACTCGAGGCGTTGGGAGAATTCTCGACAGTTATACAAACCCTCGAATTCGTCTCGGGTTTGAATAACTGTCTCGAATTCTCCCAATCCCTCTCGTATTTAAATGGGGCTATGCAAACAGAAAACGTTTTCTGTTTCTTGAATATAGCTATACATAGACATACATAGCCATACATACGCCATTGTCTTGATTTTCAAAGCTGGCGCTTTTCGCTAATAGTGGGCTGTAACATATAGCCTAGTAGTAGCGCAACCAATCAGAACGTAGCATTGATAATGTAGCATCAGGTCAGAGGTTATATTTAGCGCATGCCTACTATAATAAAGTGTGTTCATTTGCATCCGCCATCTTGAGTGTATGTTGTGTCTTCTCGGAGAACACTTCATGGTGTCAGAAGTGGGATGGAGCACCTGAAACCGCCTGAAGCTCTAATATTCTACAGCGACGAATAAAGCCGAAGCATGGCGGCGTTGTAAAATGTCATGGGACCTGTACAAAGTTGCGAGCGGACTCCATCAAAAGGATGAGAAGATTCAAGTCGCTACGTTGCTCCACGTGCCTGGCAAGGAATGTGTGGAAATTGTTTCAAATTTTGTGTGGGATTCCCAGGATGATCGGGATAAAATTGAGGCCGTCGAGAGAAAGTTCAAAGCTCACTGTGCACCACTGACCTCGAGGCACTTCAATCGTTATTTGTTTATCGAACGGAAACAGCAAGACGGAGAGACAGTCGATGAATTCTGTAGCTCATAGAAAACACAGGCTAAGAACAGCGACCTCGGTGATAAAGAAGAATCTTGGATTACATCCATGTTAGTCCTGGGGCTTAAGGATCCTTCTTCCAAAGAAAGGTTTATGGAGAGAGAACAGAGTTTAGAGAAAACATTGCAAGCAGCTCGCATCGCCGAAACAAGCAAGCAGCACACGAAGAGCATAAAAGAAGAGGGTAGCAAAGTTGAGAAAGTGGATGTAGTAGACGGCAAAGGACAGAATCCTCAATGGGGAATGCCCTGTAGGAGTTGTGGTATTCGACATGCCCGAGATTCATGTCCTGCTGCTGGGCGACGCTGCCACAAGTGCCAGAAAATGAACCATTTTTCAAGGATGTGTCGTACCCCAGATGGACAAAAGAAACAGGTAAACACTCTTGATGATTGTGACTCTGACTCTGAAGTTATGTTCATTGGAGCAGTCAATGTAGGAGACAAAGACTGGGTTGAAACTGTCAATTTTGGAACTGTTTAAGAAGTATTTAAACTAGATACTAGGGCCCAGTGCAATGTCTTGCCCAAAACCGCATATGACAAAATTACAACAAACCCTTTGCAACCTTCCTCGGCAAGATTAGAAAGTTACTCCAAAACTTGTATTAGACCTGTTGGAAAGTGTCTAAGACAACAAAGAATGGAGCAAGTCTTTGAAGGACTGCCGGGTGTGAAAGTCATCATGGATGACATAATCATACATGGTCGAACTGGGCCGGAACATGATACACGGTTGAGGGCTGTTCTGCAGCGTGCCAAAGATAACAATCTTCGATTGAAGAAGTCAAAGTGCCATATACAATAGGAAGAGGTGAAGTTCCATGGCCACTTGTTCTCCCATGACGTTTTGAAGACAGACCCAGAGAAGGTCAGAGCCATAGTTGAAATGCCAAGGCCAACAGACAAATCTGGTGTACAAAGATTGTTGGGGATGATCAACTATGTCAATAAATTCATCCCCAACATGTCTGACCTTACTGCACAATTAAGACAGTTACTACACCAAGATGTTGAGTGGCACTGGCAAGAGCAGCAGGAAGCTAGTTTTAAAGCAATCAAGGAATCGCTTGTCCGCGCCCCTATTTTAGGATATTATGATGCAAAGAAATCCCTGACGCTACAAGTTGATGCCAGTTCAACTGGGCTGGGTGCAGCATTGATTCTGGAAGACCGACCAATAGCTTATGCCTCAAAGGCACTTACGCCCACTCAAGAAAGGTATGCCCAAATTGAAAAGGAACTTTTGGCAGTAGTATTTGGTTGTGCCAAATTTGCGGAGTACATCGTGGGTCGTGATGTCACCGTTGAATCAGATCATAAACCTTTAGAGGCAATTATGAAGAAGCCCTTACACGTAGCACCCTTACGGCTGCAACGGATGTTGGTCCAACTCCAGCGCTTTCCAGGAATCAATGTGGTGTACAAGCGTGGAGACAGCCTACATTAAGCGGATGCTTTGTCTCGAGCCCATTTGGAAGAACAGCTGACGAATGCTAAGCAATTGGACATAAACTTAGTAGAGGATGTTATCTCTGACCACCAATTGGCCCGTTTCGCTGAGGGAACTAAGGAAGATGCGATTTTGTCTGACCTGCAACAAGTTATTTTGTCGGGTTGGCCAGATTCCAAAGGTCAAGTCCCACCCAATGCACAGGAGTTTTGGAATTACCGTGATGAATTAACAGTAGCCCAGGGACTGATCGTTAAGGGACAAAAGATTGTTGTACCAAGTAGCTTGAGAGGAGAGATGCTTGAGAAACTGCATGAGGGACTCCTGGGTATCAAAAAGACAATAGCGAGAGGGCGGGACGTATTGTTCTGGCCCAGGATGAGTGTGGAGATAACCGAGAAGATTAAAAACTGTCCTGTATGTGCCTATGTATGGCTATGTAGGGCTATGTAGGGTTATGTAGGGCTATGTAGTGCCATGTAGGGCTATGTACGGCTATGTATGGCTATGTAGGGCTATGTATGGCTGTGTATGAGTATGTAGGGCTATGTATGGCTATGAAGGGCTATGTAAGGCTATGTATGGGTATGTAGGGCTATGTACGGCTGTATATGGCTATGTAGGGCTACTTGTATTCTGGGTAGAACGTATTTCATAGAGCGCTCAATTCATTTAATTGAAGAGCATGTAGGGCTATGTATGGCTATGTAGGGCTTTGTATGGCTATGTATGGGTATGTATGGCTATGTAGGGCTATGTAGGGCTGTGTATGGCTATGTATGGCTATGTATGGCTGTGTATGGCTATGTATGGCTATGTAGGGCTGCGTGTGGCTATGTAGGGCTAGGTATGGCTATGTAGGGCTATGTAGGGCTATGTATGGCTGTGTATGGCTATGTATGGCTGTGTATGGCTATGTATGGCTATGTAGGGCTATGTATGGCTGTGTATGCCTATGTAGGGCTACTTGTATTCTGGGTAGAACGTATTTCGTAGAGCGCTCAATTCATTTAATTGAAGAGCATGTAGGGCTTTGTATGGCTATGTATGGCTATGTAAGGTCATCACTGAGCCGGCTTGTATTAACGTCAAACATGTCAGACAAATAAGAGGGACAGAGGCCATAATTTACTTTAAACATCATTAATGCCATATGATGTTGTCTCATTTCACTAAGTGAGAGCCACCCAAGTTCATGCCGAATATCAGCTGAATGTTTCAAGTATGAAGCACCTGGAATAACACCAGCAGCCCTATTTTGCAACTTTTGAAGACTGTCTACCAACGTTTCGCCAATACTATCCCAAACAATATAACAATAGGTAAAATAAGGCTCAACTATTGACCTGTATACGTTTATGAGGTGGTCCAAACCAACAAAAGGCCTAATCATCTTAAGAATTCTAATGCCACACCCCACCTTTTGTCTGACACTGTAAATGATTGACCTGTATACCTTTATGAGGTGCTCCAAACCAACAAAAGGCCTAATCCTCTTAAGGATTCTAATGCTACACCCCACCTTTTGTCTGACACTTTGTAAATGATTTCTCCAAGTAAGAAATTGGTCGATAGTGAGACCAAGACACTTTGTACTTTCGACCTGTTGTAACGTTAAACCATTCACACTTAATGAAATATTTCCATGCAGCTAATGTTGCAATTCTCTGCCGAAAACCTATCACCATAAAATCTGTTTTTAGAATATTCAATGTGAGTTTATTTGAGCTGAGCCAATTAAAAATTCTGTTAAGGGTCGTTGCTCATTTCAGTCTGAAGGGTTGATAAATCCACGGTAGAGAACGTTAAATTTGTATCATCAGCAAATGACCTTCCTATACTATGATCTAAGCAATTTGGTAAGTCATTAATGTAAATAAGAAACAAGAGGGGGCCTAATAAAGAACCCTGTGGAACGCCACATACGATACGATTTTTTACAGACGACAATCCGTTTACCACGCAAAATTGCTGTCTGTCTTTTAGGTAAGACTTGAACCAAGAAGCGGTTTGACCCTACACCCCATAGTTGTATGGCTATGTAGGGCTATGTATTGCTGTGTATGCCTATGTAGGGCTATGTATTGCTATGTAGGGCTGT
>OZ037784.1:13642960-13657960 GCA_964035525.1 Porites cylindrica
TCCAAAGTCATGGAAGGGCATATCCGACTCCTCGGGGTGCTTTGCGGAATATCTGTCTGGGGGAAAGATAAGAGGAAACGACAAGAGAGAAGACTTCGCCAAGCACGAAAATTGAAAATCTAACCTAAATTTTTAGTGGAGAACGAGCCGTTTGGAAGGCACGCACGACTCCTACCTTATGCTGAAATGCTGCTTGTTCCAATCATTTTCTCTAGGGGGTAGAATATGCTCTCGAAGGTTCATGATTTTGATTTGATTTTTGCCGCTTGTCTTTATACATTAAGAAGTCATGAAGTTGCTCTGTTTCACGCATACATTTTTATTGATTTTCTGTGGCTTTTGTTCCTGGCCGGCAGGATTTGACCTCTGATGCGACTGAACATTTTCTTTGACCTCCTTTTAAACGTAAAGCGCGCTACTTTTTTTTATTGCGGCTAAACATTCCTTTAGTAGGGGTTCTTGGTTCCCTATTGTTCTCCAAAATGCCCTCTATGAATAGGTGAGACTTTCTTTTGGCCTTGAATTTGATGATTTCTGCAACGTGTGTAATCTTTTGTCACGCTGGGCTCAGTTGCAGGATGTTACAATTCTCACGGATAGTGATTTACAGGTCTAAGTTTAGAAGAATGAATTGCAGCTTTTCTGAAGCTACATCAACAAGTATTTCACTGTTGACTCGGTCAAGATTGTTCTTTAAGCAGTGATAAACTCCAGTTTGTTTCTGTTGATCATATGATGTGTATTTAAACTGGAGCGCGCGATGTTATATAATTCCTCCTCTGATGTCACACGACTGTTCAGAATAAATCTTTTAGGTCAAGAAGTTGTGGAGTTTTTTTAAATTTTTTTAATTTCAGTTTATCTGAACAAAGAATCATCGTTAGTGCTCCTGATTTGTATAAGGATTTATTACATACGTTTCGACATAAACATACAGTAAAATTTACGAGTAAAATTTAGAATTCAGTAGAACTCGACTATTCTTTGTGCCTTTTTTCACTCAGCGCTCACAAGTATGGGTAGCAGATGTATAAGTAAGTGAAAAAAAAAAAAAGAAGCAAGGCAGTCGGGCAATCATTTTCCTATTAGGACAATGAGATGCTTCCTAGAATGTCTCAACCCGTGTACAATTAAAAATTTATTCCCTCTCGGTTGCACCCTCTAAACACACTGATCCAAAGTGCTTTCACGTCGTTGTGCGAAACAAAATTCATCGCTGTCTTCACAACATTTGTACTTCGCGAAATAAGTCTCTCCTGGTTGAATCTTGAACTTTGTATTCAGCAGTTGTTATCGGGATCAGGCTTAAAAACATCACAAAAATCTTCCAGTGATCAAAAACGCCTACGCTTAATCAAGATGGACGGTAATTGATTCCACCAACTAAATGCCAGAATGCGTTAAAGCAGATTAACATTAGTTCTATCGTACATCGCCCAGTTAACACTTATGTCCGATGAGATGATGAGATCGAGCTAATTTGTAGCTCTTTAACTGTTTCAAAGAATCCCTGATTATACTGAATATACTTTTAAAAAGACAATATGAATATACTTTTAAAAAGATAATTTTTACACGCCTCCTCCCCCCGCTCCCTAATGGTAGAAAGTGTTTTGTCCACTAAATATTAAACTTAGTGGCTTTAAAAACTAATGAGATTCGAATGTACATGTAATATAGATTTAGCCAGGGCTAAAAGCGAAGCTCTCGATAATATTTATAGTTTGCTCAAACAAAATATAAAATCTTGTAATGCTAAGCGGTGAAGGCAACGCCGGAGAACGGTGAAAAACAACAATAGGTCTAATTAGCAAAAAAGCAACTTTGCACGTGCAGCACACTTTTTTTGCACATTTCTTTGCCGTTGTTTTTCACGACTACGACGTGAAACTTCCAGAAACTTCTTAGTTACACTTTTTATGGAGGAAATGTCCCACGTTTTCCTGTTCACTTTTTTTTTCACTGCCGCTCATTTTCACCTTCCATTGGTGGCCGCTAGCATTTCTCATTTTGTTACCGTCGTTACAGAATTTTCATGCTGTTCTTCCAAGAAAAAAATGTCTCCTTTGTTTTTTATCTCTCGCTTTAGATCTCTGTCGCCCTTTTTCTCGTTGAGCTTCGCTGCCCTGCCGCCTACTTTCTCTTTTTCTCGGTCTTTTTCTTGCTCTATATTCCAAATTTGTGGACTTGACAATTAATCTAAGCTTAATACTTTAGAAAACACGGATACAGAGACAATTTTCGCTTTCCGTTTTCGTCTTCACTGACTCCTTAGTTGTCTCTGCTTCACAAGACGCGGGTAGCTATGCGACTTCCCTTCAAAATAACCTCGAGTTGAATTTGGGTTGCCATACCTGTTCAATGAGCTATTTTACATTGGTATGCCTGTGGTGCGGACGGACGGTCGATCGGTGTAAGGTCACGTGATTACCAAATTTTCTTACCCATGGTGCTCCGCTGCGCGCGCTTCGCACGCGAGAGCTCCGCTATAACGTCCACACGTAGATTGAATAAAGAGTCTGGGGAGCCTCAAATTTGGGAAATCGGGGAGCCGGCCACCGAAAGGCCCGGCTTAGAACTCATTAAGACTCTTAACCCCCTCAGGGATAAACTCGTGGATTAGGGTTACAAAATACAGTGATTTGTATGAAATGGTCCACCCTCGACCTCCTCTCACTGTGTGTGCTCACTAGGGCGGAAGGTGGGAAACGTACAGAAAAACATTTTATAACACTTAACAAGGAAGTGATCTTCTACAAGTATGAGTTGTTCTGCATCAGAGAAGGAATTTTAAAATCGGTGACCGATAAAAAAGATAGCCTGCGAATAAAGCCGACTCTAATCGCTACTTGTCTCTGAGGACGTTCGCAAGGAGAGACGACGCGAAACGATTCAGCAACGGGGAGCAATGAAAAGCGGTTGTAGTCGCAGACTAAAAGATAAGGATATATGACGAAGTAACTCGAATGTTTCAGTGCTTTTTTGCTCCAAGTTTCTTTCCATCATTACACCTGTGGACTGCACTTGTGATACGTGTCCGCTTCCTGTACTGCCCTCTCTAACTCCTTTTTCTTCTCGTCAAACGGATGTCCGTTCCCTCCCATCACTACAATAGGCTGGGTGCGGTACGGCTGAATCTTTTCTACATTGAGCACGTGAAAGATAACACGATCCACTTCCCTGGGTAGCTTGTGACTCCAACGGTATGACAAGAAATCAGGAATGTCTTTCTTGCTGCCATTGTAGGTAAAGAAAGCTGGGATGAATTTCTGAGTGTCAGGATTCTTGGCGATATTTCCTCGCACAAAATTCAACTGGCATTTGATTTGCAAGGCTATAAATATATTAAATAAAATTATTGTTAAGAATTGATAGTGACGTTTAGTCCTACAGGTACGAAAGTTGAAAGAGTAAATTAATTTCGTATTTTACAAGCATTGTTACTGGAAAATGAGAGTGGACGGACCTAAGAACTAAGGAGCCATGTCACACAGATTAGATGGATTCAGGTATGAACTGGCTGACCAATTGATTGAAATATGAAATTAACCAATTTTGAGCGGAAAACAGCGAGAGAATGTTCAAACACGCAGCTGACAGAAAAGAAGGCATGAGTGGACGAAAGCGCTAGCGTGGGAGTGAGCGGACTAAAATGAATTGCTAATGTTTTTTTCTTTTCGGAAAACTGTTAAAAAAAACTGCTGTGAGTTAAAATACTCGGGAGTATTTGTTTGTTATGCAGCTGTCATTTTCTCACATACATGTAATTTATTTTTGGGTATTTAAAGAATACCCATAAAAATCCCAAATTTGGCAAAGTGAGACAAGTCCCAACCAGGGAATTCCCAACCAAGTTCCCAGATTGGGACTTGTCTCACTCTTCCAAATTTGGGATTTTTGTGGGTATTCTTTAAATACCCAAAAATATCCAAAAATGGGAATCCGTTATTTTTTCCTGTGACTGTTGTCCTGCAGAAACACGCATAACAACATAACTGTACAGAAAGGAGGGTAGAATTTGCGATCATCGTGCGCCAAGCAATTTGTCCTAACTGCACAAAGAATTAGAAACAGTGCAACGCGTAAAATCCAACAGATTAACTTAGGGCCTGGTTGCGTGAGATTGATGTGATTTTCGAAAAAAAAAAGCACTTTATTTGTCAATGTATTTGGCGCGAAAGTATTTATTGGGACACTATTTTTAACGTCTCCTACTGGAGAGGGCGGGGGAGCGCCTTACGTTATCATCCGAGCCACGCGAAGCTCTAGGCGTTTGCAGGGCAAAGGCAGTACCTTCATTTCTCAGTTATTTTAAGACCCTGAGTATTGGTCCGGTACGGGCAATCGAACCTGCGACCTCCCTCTCTGCAATCAAGCGCTCTACCGACTGAGCTGAACCTGCCGCGAAAGGGACGACTCAGACTGGTAGGAGTATGTAAACGAAACAGGTAAGATTCAGAACCACTCAAAAGCTTTCCATACTAATTCTTGCTTCTTTCAAGTAAAACCGGTCTGCAAAATCACCGCAGACGGGTTTGATTCAACTATTTACAACAGCCCCCAATCTGAACCAGTCATGTCGGTTTTCCTCGCGGAATAACTCCGAATAAGTCAGAGATGTCGGAGATTCGATTTCCGATCTAAGTCAGCTCCTAAAACACTTCTCGATAAGTTTGCTAAAATCAGTACAAAACATTATCATAATACGCTATAATCTACAAGGGTATGTTGTAGAAGGCACAAGTGTAATAACTGGACCTAAGTGTAAGTAAGCTCCCATCTGTTAATACCATTTGTACCAAAGCGTAATAAAGGTCTCATCTGTAATGACCTTTGGTCCCAGCAGAGACAATAAGAGACATGTCCCCAATAGTCTTTTTCGAAACCTTAACTTATTACTGACGTCACGGTTCAAGTAACCAGGCTACTTGAAAGGGGAAAAAAGTACCAACGAATCTTGTCAAGGCTCTCGGTTTTAGATTTGGTAATTACTGGCTATGATACGTGCTTTTGAAGAAATCATACCCCCAGAACAAATAAATGTCATTCGCTTTCGTTTCGATTAAACCGGGGGGGGGGGGGAGGTAACTCTATTGTTTTCCACCTAGGTGTCTTAACCTACTCCGCGTGCCAGTATGACGTCACATAGTAAAGGGCAAGACCCTCGGGTCGCTTGTGCAAATTAGCAACGGCTACGACAGATATTTGGACAAGCGAGGTCGAGCAAAAGCTAAGAATCTAGCAAATATCGCTATATATCGCTTATTTGATCGAATGTGTGTGAGCTTTGGTGTTGCTATAATCTGCTTGTGTAAACCGTTTTGATATTTTGTGTCCGTGGTTGTTTAATTAATTTTGTTTTGCGGGCCGTGTTGCGGGATCGCCATCTATTTCACTGGACCGGCACCTTTTTTCCCTAAAATAGGCAAGGTCTAGTCTCCAGAATAGGAGGTTCCATTCACAGATCACACATAATTATATTTCATCTATTCTTTTGCTAATTAAACGGGCCTAACTTCATATCATTCCTTTCGAGTGCCTCTGTTGATAATCTAATTCTCCACCAAATTCAGTAAAGCTACAATTGTACAGTAGTTCCATCGATTATCTACATCGAGTCGGCCCGTTGAACTTGAAATAGTACGAAATAGCTTTGAAATACGCAATTAAGCTAATTTTCCGCAAATGTATATTTGAATTAATGATAAATACAGCTCCACCAGCTTCAAACAGCGTCTATGGCAGAGAAAAATTGACGTTTCGTAGGCTCAACCGTTCTCAGTGTCCAAAGTTCTATATAAAGCTAGTTGTTGGGACTGTCAGGATATCTACTTTGGCAAAACCAAACGGAGATTTCATGACCGAAAAACTGAACACTTCAAGGCAATCACCTGTAACGGTCATTCATCAGCTCTAGCAGAACACGTCACTTCAACTGGTCACAATTTGAAATGGGACCATTTTTACATTTCAGCAAGAGGAAAATCAGATACTCATTGTAAAATCAAGGAGACTCTCGTTATTAGGGATTTAAAACCAGCGAAAAGCTTTACTTATACTAGTTTGCATAATTTCATGCAAATTTTCTCATCTGTCACATTTATTTGCTTCTTCCTTCACGTTAATTAGTTACTTATCTTACCTTTGTTTTTTAAATTTAAATTTAGTTACTACTCATGTTAACGGTCACTTCTGAAGATGTATGTTGAAGCATACGAAACGTTAAGTTGGATATTATAAAAGTCAGTTATACAATGCGTTTGTTATTTCTGACGTTTGTAACCGCAGTTTGTGTGTTATTCCTTTTAGCAACGGCCTTATTTGTCAATGGCCTTTGGTGTTTACCTAATACTTTTCTAGCCACACTGTTATGTGTGTATGTGTACCTTGACAGTGACGTAGAGCCCATGACAACAAAATTAAATGGCGGGTGATGATTCCCGCATGCCACGTGACTTTCCAGTATTTATCTTTTGTTCATCATAATTTGTTGTTGGCAAATTACCAGTTTGAGTATAAAATTAATTATTATTCATTCAAAATATTTCTCCGTTTCTGACTGGCTAAAATCCCACGCATAATTCATTGTAACTAGCTATTTTCGACCAAATTTGGAAGAATTTTGCGATATGTGAACTGATGACGTCAATGGTGCAGCAAAATTGCCAGGTTATTGAACCGTTAACCGAGAAGACCTGGGAAGAGGTTGAGTTGTTTTGGTCGTGAGTACAGAAATGGCGGAACATTTCACTCGTTTTATGGGAAGAAATAGGCGAACTAATTGCTACAAACACAGCAAGAACAGCAAGAAGACAAATCGACGGACGACGGCACATCTGCTTTTTGGAGAATATTTGCGGAGCTGAACAACCTTTTATCTCCTACTTGCCGATTAACATGCAACATCGAAGACGAACTTAACATCGATGGAGGTGAGCATTTTTTAGCTTGTTTTTAAACTAGGAATTATTTTGAATGAACAGTAAAACACTTATTGAATTCGGCTTTCGTATCATCTGAAGAATTAGGAAGATCTCGGTGGGTGTTATCACCCTCCTCGATCTCCATAATTCTCCAGATGATACGAAAGCCGAATCCAATATTGTTAATTATAACAATACGGTCTTACACTTATTACAGATAACACCCTTATTACGCTTGGATTCAAAATGTTATTGCGGATGGGACCTTTATAACGCTTGGCCCAAAATGTTGTTACATATGGGACCTTTATTACCCTTGGGTCCAGTTGTAAAAATTGTAAATTGTAATTTGTTTACCCACGGATCACTAAGGAGTTCATAAGAACTCGCTGAAACGTGTCCGTGCGTTCCAGATCGAATTGGAATTTGAAAGTGTTGGTTATTACACTTGTGCCTTCTACAACTGTTTTTCTGTCAAATTCTCCACTGAGAATTCTCCAAATTCTGAACTGAAAAAATGAAAAACGCCTTCACTTGAATTGGTGTGTCTATTTGGAATTCTAGTTCACTTTCTTTTAAAACTCTCAAAAAATCTAATTTTCGTGAAAAAATAAAATCAGTACTCCTCAACGTTCTAGATCATGAAGGTAGTTATATTAATGTTACTTATTTGTTAGGATGTTTTATGACAGAAGTAAACCCGATAATTTGTTGTATATACCTCTGCTTGTAATTCCAGTCTAGTTCAAATAACAAATCAGTGTACTTGATATTTAACTGTAGCGAACAGAAGTAGACCTGATAATTTGTTGTATATACCTGTGGTTGCAATTTTAGTCTAGTTCAAATAACGAATCACTTTTCTTGATATTTAACTGTTTCTTTCTGCTTGTTATTGTGCTTCTTTTCTCCTTGTAATATGTGTTTGATATCGCCTTTGTCTAATGTTTTGGTCCCGCCGACATTAGCATAATAGCTACTTGCGGGGCATACAATACAAAAACGTATAACAACTTGTAAGCGATTTACTTTAGACACAAAGTAAAATGATGCTATATGATACAAAGGACAGGGGACTGACCATAACTTTAACAAACTTCTCCAATCTGATTGGCTGCTAGCAACCTTAATTTCATCCTTAATAGGACTGTGTAATTGGACAATGCACGTCATGATGCGCGCTGTCATTGGACACTTGTAGTAGGCAAGGTCATTTAGTTCCCTACTTCTTACGTTAATGCTATCATTTTTTTTCTAATCTCAGATTTTACTTTAGTTATTATTACTTAGCCGAAGACTACGTGTACTGTGTTCCTTTGAGTGTAACCATAGCAGTGATGAAACAAATCGGACAACAGCGTAAGTTGTTTAACTGAGCGTGTGGTCACAGACCTAATTAGACACAACTCAATTTTTATAACCATCAATAATTCTCACGCGATATGTTCTGAAACACATATTTATAGTAGGGGGCTGATAAGCTTGGATTATCTGTTAGTTTACTTACGGTCATCCCCTTCCTCCAGCAAGTTCTGACATCTGAGAGACATTTTGCGAGATCCAAGGACTATAACACAATCAGATGTCTTGACCTGCTCTTCGTACCAACGAGGTACGTTAGGTGAGATATCTAGCGTGTTCCACATGTCGATACTTGGCTCAATTAACTCTGTCGAACTTAGAACGGTGCCTAAGCAATGTAATACATGGTTACACTTCTCACAACATCTGGTGTGTAAAATTAAGACACGCTTCTTACCTGCAACATATAAAATTAAAAAGAAGTTACGCCACACTTACTGTAAAATTTTTATTCATCTTGATTATTACACAAGGCTGAGTGGAGACAGACAACCTTTTACAAGTAAAATAAGAACATTGAAGGAGGCACGAGTGCATAATACTGTGTATAATGAACAAAAGCACTATTACAGCTTTAGCAAAGCATAAAGTTGCCTACCGGAATCATTACCAAGTAAAGGTTGATCAGAACTGGGTCTTGATGTTGACGGTTTTGGAGGATATGGCAGTGTTATACGCACTACAACAGAACCAAAGTAAAACAAACAACTGATTCCTGACTAAAAGGTTGGTTTCAAAAGAAACGGTAGTGCTGTGTCAGGTGGAGGTGTAAAAGAAGAATTTGATTTTAGCAACTGAATTGATAAAGTCAGGAGTGTGCCACAGCGAATAGATTCAAATACGGAATCTGTTTACAGAGCAAATTGACCATTAATTATCAACTCAGTTGATTAACCCAATTTCACGTGATTTCTGACCTTCAGCAGAGCGGGATTGACAATAAAAGAAATTCTAAAAACGTACACTACGAGTAGTCTGTTATAATTGTCAGAGAAAGTGAAGCTAGTGAGACACACAGACGAGAGGAATATCTTCTCTCTAGGGAGAAGTGACGGAGAATTTGTATGCGTAGCACAGTGCATAAAAACCAAATATGGTTTAACTTGAGGCCAACCATTTTTCTTTACTCTACAATTCTTTGAAAGATGAAATCATTATGTATACACCTTTCCCGCATTCCACTCTAGTCAGCAAACACAGTGAAATGAGGCCGATGCTATAAGGGACAATTTCATACAAACCACTGTATTTAATCACCTCAAGCCTCGACTTGGTGCTTTGTTTAAAGGAATGTGGGAAAGAATCAAACTTCTGGGGTGAACATGGGGTAGAACATGGCAAAGGACGTGGTGTAGGCCATGGCGTAGGGGAGGTCTAATTATTCAAAACACTAATAATAAAGCAAAAAAACAATAACAATTGCTACACTAGCAATTATATTCACATTGTCATAGTAATTGTCCAGCTACAAGGGTATATTCCTTTTCAAGTTAAGTTATTCTGTGTCTCTCGAGAAGCCTGTAATATGGTAGCCATGCCATTCCCCTAGGCCTAAATTGCAGTTGTGTCATGTGCTGTTATGGCTGTTATGTGCTGACATCCTCTGATACACCGAATGCAAATATGGCGGACTTTTCGGCCGGCCCGGGTCTAGTTGCGCGAAAGCGAGGCTAGTGAGGCCTCAAGAGTTTTGTTTTGACTGCGTGTCTTAGCGATTGAGTCAATCGATATGGTTTGCTTCGAGTAGTTACGTGCTCAAGAGTCATCAAAGAGGAGACTTAACTACACCAGAAAATAAAGTTGATTATCTTCCCTTTGCAAAGGTTCTTTTCGAAGAAAGAAATGGATTCAAGTGATTCGGCGCGGCGAATGGAAGCACTTTACTATCAAGGCGTCTAAAGAACGAAAGTGTGGTCGCTTCACTTCAGAAGAGAAGACTCACGAAAACATTTAAGTGGGATAATACCTGCTAGATGGTTCTGTTTCAAGTTCGCTTTGTCCTTTCCCATACCAAGGAAAGGTAAACATTCTCAAGAACGAGTGAATCCGCCGTAGCGACTTTACAATTCTTAGGAGCTCTCAGGGACACTTCTATGCATGAAATATTTACAACGAAACGTATAGACCGAATATTTTTCCAGTCTTCACGATCCTGTGTAAAAAAATTTGAGCAGTGCCATAAAAGTAGCACTGATTTTGGAAAACCGTTGTTAGTTTATATCGAACCCCTTGGACAAATAGATAACGCGCAAGGGCAAATACAATGCTCTAATACTGGCACGCTCTTTCCCCGCCAGAACCTTTCTCCCTCCTGGTACTTTCTTAGTTTCCGGAAGTTTCTCTGTCAGTTTTTCCAGTGCACTTCGATCAAAGGACTGTTCTTCAAACATGTCGCTTTCTTCTGGCTCTTACATGGTCTCACAGGCTACGCTTGTAGGATTAACAGGCGATTGTTATTGTTGTGTTTTATTCACACTCGTCACTATTGTTATATTTTAATGCAGCTGTTTCCAGCGTGAAATCTAAAAGATCTTAAAGTCGACAACGGATGACCCTGTTTACGAGAATGTTAACCTTTTGTTGGATAAATAACAGACCATGCAAACATTATGGAACAGTACCATCTATTACGAAAATTATTTCATTCACATACTTCCGTGAGTCCTCTTTTCAAAAGCAAGTGAAGAAAGGACACTTGCGTTTTCGCCGTTAAGTGCTTTCCATCTCCGCGCCGAAACGCACCAACCCACAACGTTCTTTACGAAAAGAGCTCGGGAAAGTAAAGGTAGTTCCAGCTAGAGTAAAATCTCCTTTTTGGTGGCACTCAGGCACGCAACAACTCGAAGTAAACCATATCGATCGACTCAATCGCTAAGACGCGCAGTCAAAACAAAACTCTTGAGGCCTCACTATCCTCGCTTTCTCACAACTAGACCCGGGCCGGCCGAGAGGTCTGCCATATTTGTATGTCTCTCTTCTCCCTATTCCTAAGACGCTCCTGGGTGTACACAACTCGAATTTTATGAGGGAGCATCCCCCGGGTTGATAAAATTTACAACACACATAAAGCACAAAATAGCAAAACGTTCTTACCTTGCTGGAAAAATATTCTGTAAACCACCAGAAGAGTACAAATAACAACACCAAAAAAACTACCAAGGACAGAAATTAATATTTTTGTAGTATTGTCTGCTGGGGGCGATTGCACATCACCTGATGAGAAAGTAACAATACAGGAAGCGACGTAATTGGTATGATAACTGACGAGCCCAAGCCATTCGAAGAGACGCAAGACATGTAAGCTACAATGGGATAATCCTATTCAAACTATGAGCTGCACATCTATTTGACAATCGAGAAAGTCGATAAGAACAAGAAAAATCCAAAAATAGCAAGAAATAAAAGGGAAGTTGTAACGTCTGTCGAACTGCAGAAAAGTCTTTGTATTGTAACCATCACCACTGGCGTTTAAAGGACAGTCAGTTGTAAGCTTCTCAAAATCAATGTAGGAGGATAATTCTACAATCTTTATTAGCTGCGTATCGAAAAGTGCCCAAAAACTGAACCTAAAAAAAATAGCCGATATCTTCGCAGAAGTGATGCGTGTAACGTGAGAAGCATTTAAAAATAACTTGGGATGTAGTCTCAGGCTCGTCTTTTGAGCTGATGTTATCAATGAAAGAACACACAACAACAGACAGAGAAATTATTTATCGGAATATTTTAATTCACCTTCTGAGCGTCAGATTTCACGTGTAGTTTCACGTGAGTTTTCATGACCTTTAAATTTGTTGTAAACAAACCCTGAAAGTTCGGACATCGTTCTCTCCCATATACTGTACTGGTACGAACTACGAGTCGCTATTTCAAGTTCCCGTTAACGTATTTATTTTCCTTCCCTTTCGCGGTTTGAAAATCGAATAGTTAGGGTTCAAAATGTCAAAGCAGAAGACCAGGAGTGACTTTAACCGCCTCGAGTAAGGTAAAACAGAAAAAATATTCCTCGCAACATGGAGTTTCAATAAGTGCGTGGCATGGAAACCCCCTGTGCAGTTGAAAGAATGGTTTTGCCTGGTGGATCCAAACACACTTATAATTCATGACACTGCAGTGTGCTTACATTTTCGTCCCGACCGGCTATTATACGGTTAAATGTAAGTAAGTTTATGCTTATCTTGCCTGAAGTAATAATATTAATAATAATAATAATAATAATAATAATAATAATAATAATAATAATAATAATAATAATAATAATGATTTATTAACAGATCCACTCTGATCCACTGGGCGGCTCTTCCCTGTAGACTGCCTCCGTTTGTCTCTACGCGATTAAATACAAACCAAGCACATGTTCACATAAGCCTGCACTTTTTTGCAACAGATATGTGAACAGCCTCTTGATTCAACTTAGCAGTTAGTAAATATTCAACATAACCGTCATCAAAAGTGTCCAGTCCCTGTTTGCCGTAATGTACAATTGAAAATATAATGTCAAACAACCAATAGCGGTCTTTATAAAGAAAATTAGAAAATTTACAGCCCGTATGAAGTTTGATGATGAATAAATGGAAAAAAAAATACTACCGGCTGGCAAATCAGACTGGAAAGACTCGAACGTTCCAAAGGGGTGTACTCGACCATGACTGCATAACAATATATAGTTTTGTAGCTAGTTTTCTTTTCCTTTATATTAGGCATGAGCTTCAGCCAAAATCTCAGGTTACGTAGTAACCTAATATTTTGAGGGCAAAAACTTTGAAATAAACCCTATATGAAGAGGAAGAGAACAGTTTGGTTGAATAATAATATTATCATACCAGGATATTTTGGTTGCTGAAGTGATCATTGTACATGATAATCTCTATAAAGGATCGAGTAAGGGCCTGTTTACATGAAGGTGGGGGACCCAAGGTAGGTGAGGTAACCCGCCTGTCCGTATAATCTCTCATTTTAATGTGATCACGTTTACACGTTAGGCGGGGTGACCCACCACATGTTACCCCACCTACCTGGGGTCCCCCACCTCCATGTAAACAGGCCCGAAAAAACCCAGATCTTCCCATGGGTAAGATCATCTTTGTTTCGATTTTACTGTCACTCTGATGCAAGTTCATCTTCTCTGAAAAAAAAAAAAGAAGAGTAAATAGATAAAGCATATGTCAATATTTCATTGCTTTTGTCATTGATTCAACAACAAGCAAAGAAGTAACGATAGAAAACCCAAATCTATTCTGTGTACCGAAACCAATTTAAATACAGAATATTATATCCGATTTGTCGATCCTTTTAATTGCAAGTATAAGTGAACAGTAGCTAAACACAGCAAAGAGAAAAATTTCTAACATAGATAATTTTGAAATTTCTAATAATGATGGATCGATCAAAACGGAGTTTTGCAAGATCGAAATTCGATAGTAACCATTAAGTGTTCATTTTTTTAAGAACTATAAGTTTACATGTAATCTTTGATTTAATTTAACAATGAAATGTTGTTTGATCGATCACAATCGTCGAATTTAAACAATAAACTGCCGCTTCTGTGCAAGCTCGATACAAGTTTCGATAGTAAGTTTCTGTTTTTATACCGAGACAGCTGGGAAGCACGAGACTGGGACCAAGCACAGACGTCTGCGATGAACAGTTAGATTTGTTTGTTTTAATAAATGAAAAGGCGCCGAAACGGTAATTAACTGCCACATTCCTGCAACTAGGTGCAAACTTTGCTATATTGCTAAATCAAAGCATTTGTCTTACTGTTTTGCGATAAAAACTATAAAGCATAAAATTTCTAAGGTATTTACAGTGACGTGACGTATATGGACGTGTTCATTCAGATCGAACAGTCAAGTTGTACAATTCATCGAAATTCAGCACAAAAAGGGTCCATACGTTTTACAAAACTGCTGCTTTCGTGCAACTCGGTGCACGCGTAACCACCAAAACAAAGCCCAATATATAAATATTATATAAATTCTCGTGACTTGCACTAAACATAAAAAGCGAAAATTACCCACCTTTTTACTGTTTTTTAGCATGTCTTCCTCTCGCGACCAGCGATCGCAACGCCGGTCTCCATTAAACGGATCGAGCCACTGTGTTTGTCTGACAGTTCCAGGATGCAATATCCTCTAAACAACTCATATCACTAAATATTTCGACCAAAATAATTGTTGATCTGTCATAGAGACCACAAACCAACACCGTTAACCCTACCGACTGACAAAAAACTGCCTTTTCTTGTTTTATCTCGACAACATATCAAGCGGATTTTGGCTCTAAGCCAATGAATTTGTCAAAAATTGACCACGTGATATTTCGCCAGTTCACGCATTCGCTTCAAAGAGCAAACGGCGGAACGTCAACGAGTAAAAAACCCAGGCCGGAACTATACCCGTCTCTTCCTAAAGGGAAGGCCGGGTAATTAACGCAAACTTGAAATAGCGACTCGTAGTTCGTACAAGTACAGTATGTGACAGAGAACGGATGTCCGAATTTTTGAGGTTTGTTTACGACAAAGTTAATCAAAAGTCACGTGAAACTACACGTGAAATGTGACGCTCAGAAGGTGAATTAATCCTTAAAAGTAATTCGCGTAACACTACCTGACTCGTAGATCCGTTCACGTAAACAAAAATAGGTTGAGCACATGGCAAAATTCAACACAAATCTCAAAATGTATAAAAAATGTCCATCAGATATTCACAAATACATA
>OZ037784.1:13662960-13695460 GCA_964035525.1 Porites cylindrica
TAGGCCGACGTACGTTTCTTTTGACTGTGGAGTCGTGACCTCTGCTTGGTATACAATGTTCTGGATTTTGCAATTTCCCTCAAGCGGGCAAGAATCTTTTTTACGGCAATTGCAGCCAGCGACTTCTTCTGATTGGGCTACTGGTTTGCTGATCTGGGCTTTGTTGTGGCTGGAGATGATAGTTTTCACGTTGCTCATGCAGCTGTAGCTCAACTTAAGGCTGTTCCGGTTAAATATCTTATGCAGTGGGTTTGATTTGGGGAAATGCAGATCAACTAATTTGAGGAAGCATTTTCCGATTTTCGTTTCAACATTTTGGCTGTAAGGTGGGTTGAACCAAGTAATGTTTCTATGCCGTTGGTTTTGTCGTGATGTTTTAGGGATTGGCACTTGTATGAAAGATTATAATTGTGGCCACATTTATTAAGAGCATCTTGGTACGCATCTTTGGCTTTGTCAAAGCATTCCTTGTCAGATGAGATTTCACTTAGGCGCTTATTGATGGATTCGGGAATGTTCTTTATGATGGAAGGTGGGTGATTCGATTGCTTGTGTACGTAGATGGGTGTATTTCCTTCTTTCATGTATGGGGAGTGCTTTTCGCTTTTTAGGTCGAGTGTGACATCTAAAAAATTTACTTTGGTGAGGTTGGCTTCCACGGTGATTTTAAGATCATTGTCGCGGAAGATCTGGCAGATATCTTTCTTAACTCTTTCGATCTCACGTGGTGTTTTGTTGAATGCCGACAGCCCGTCGTCACGATAGAGACCGATGTTCCTTCCGAACTTTTCTGTATATATATATATATATATATATATATATATATATATATATATATATATATATATATATATATATATATATATATATAACTATAAGTAGATTTAATGAAGACTTCATCTGCTATAAGAGTGCTCAATGGTAACACCAGAGCTGTAAATAGATAAAAGATGAACTTCTGGAGTCGGACTAGTTCAAAAACATTTAATCGCTACTCGGAGTTTCATGCCTCTAAAGAAACTCCGAGTAGCGATTAAATGTTTTTGAACTAGTCCGACTCCAGAAGTTCATCTTTTATCTATATATATATATATATATATATATATATATATGTAATGATTTTAAGAATTTTATTTTTTATTCAGACCTTTTTGAACTATTGTAAAGGGCTTAGCACTGAAAAGTATAAGCGCTATATAAATATTTTATTATTATTATTATTATTATAAGTATAAGAGATGCCTTTCTACGCGTTAATTCATGGGCACGTTGGTGTTAATACGCCTCCTTTACTGATAAGGAATCGAATTATGCATTGTTTCATGTAGCCTATATATTGAAGTTAATGTATTCTTTGAGTCACTCTCTCTCCAGTACGTGTACCAGGCAGACAATTTTTCGTTTGTTTACTTTTATTTTGGATCTTTTGATTTCCTCCTCTCCTTCCTTTATCTTTTAGCGATGGGAATACGATCACTTGTCGACCAATTGTACCAACAGCAAAAGGGACGATCGCCGGAAATGACTAGACTCGGTCCACGAGCATGATATCGATTGACGCGATGAAGATGTCTATAAGTTTTGGATTAACTGCCACAGTTTAGGATCGGCGTTTCCTTTGTCTGAACCGGGCGTTAAAGGTCACTCCGCGCAGTCTTTTGGTTTTTGAAAGGGGAAATTGGAAGCTGCTCCTTTTGTTCTTTCTTGATATCATTAAGCACGGTTATACCTTACCATTTCAAGTATTTCCGCCTCGTTGTTTCTTGTCTAATCATCGTTCTGTGTTCAGAGAAACCCGCTATTTGTTCAGTTCGCGATTCCTGAACTATTAGAGAGGAAACTGACTCAGGAGCAAAGCTCGCCACCTCATTGCCTGCCAATCCAATAACAGAAAATTGCAGAAGGCAAAAATCTTTGCCTTGTCATAGACTTGCGTGAGGTTAACCAGTATTTGATGAAACCCAAATTTCATTACGAGGATTTGTGATCTTAGGGGTTTTGGTTCTTCACGTTGGACCTTAAGTCGGGTTATCATCATATAGCCATTTTCCAGCCTCATCAGCAGTATTTAGGTTTAGCGTGGGATATTGACGGGTAACGAGATATTTCACTTTTACTGTTCTCCCATTTGGTTTAAGTACCGCATGCTTTTGCTTCACTAAGTTACTGCGCCCTTTAGTTAAGAGATAGCGGCTGATTTCCCACAATGTTTTTGTGCATTTGGACGACGTTATTTCGGGTCAGCACGACTACGCCTCCGCACTAGCTGCTAGTCTTGCTCATCGCTCGGATTTAACCTCGTCTGGTTTCGTCGCCAACGAAAGTAAATAATCGGGGGAGCCTGTTCAGTTTGTGGAGTGGGTGGGGTTTTTGATCAACACTGTTCTATTCACGTTTCAGGTTCCGGAATTCAAGCTTGCGAAGCTGAAGAGTGCCCTACAGTCGTTGATCCTAGACGGCAACCTAAAGGGAGGTACTTTTACTTGTAACTGGACCGTTTGAAGCAGATGTACCCATGTCAATTCATCATAAAAAAATTATAACACTCAAAGGGCACGTTAACATCACGGGACATTTTTGCTGCATCACGGAAAACGTGGTTTATTGTCGTGCTCCAAATGTCCATCGACAGTGTACATTGAGGAGACTGGACGCAGGTTGGCGGACCGCTTTAGAGAGCACCGCAGAGATGTCATCAACGGGAAGAATGAGCTTCCTGTACCTGCCCACTTCAACCAAACAAATCATATACTGGAGGACATGAAGGTTGCTGTATTGAAGGCAGGCCTAGCCAACCAAGAAAACAGGAGGAGCTGTGGTTGATTTTCAAATATGGGACTGTGTGTCCTAGTGGCCTTAATCAAGACTCAAGTTTCACGTGAATCACATTTTTTTGCTTACTCGCCCGCGGGCTCGCGCTTTTTATTATGACACGCGCGCGAGAATGCAATCAGGCACGTGAGTTAATTTTAACGATCTTTTCAACGGTACTTATTCTTATACCCTGAAGAAGGCAGCATCGGCGAAACGTCGGTTAAGGCTCTTAAGTTCGCCTCGTTAGTTCGCCTCGCTGGTTTCATTATTTCGCTATCCCTAACAGATGGTCCTACTGGTCGTCTTTTCGCGTGCTAGATGTACTTTTTTATCAAGTCTAGGCCAGCTTGGGATGTCTCGTTTACCGAAGCAGTTTGAATCCTCAGGTTTTCAAGTCACTTAATGCGAGATGGGGGCCCCATAAAATCTTATTTCAGTTTGCGTCTTTTGTCCAAGAGATCCTAGCACTTCCCAAGGTTGTTAGCAACCTCCCAATTAGGTTGAGGTTTCACAGTTTCAGTGTATGCTCTCCGATTTGGCTGTCATATTCCTCCCGTTTTGGTTGAGGGATCAATCTGCCTTACTCGCAGTTTGCTTTTAGTTGGCATCGACACTTAAGGATCAGTTTTGTTTCTGACCTCCCAATTAGGTTGAGGTGCAAGTTTAGTAGTTTTGTATACCCTTCAATTAGACTGAGGGGTTGTGCTTCGTCCTGCGAAGCTTTCTTCATGTTCCACGGATATGTAATCGGGTTTTCGTATTTTTGTTTCATTTTTCAATTCAGACGTAAATCGTTATAATTGCAGGCAACCGCTCTTCATTTGTTCGTACTGTGTTCAATGATAACAATGACGATAATAATATGATAATGTTATCAGTGTTTATTGATACACATGGGTGGTTGGTCAGGCTACGACTGATGCGTTGTTTGCTGACTTCTTTTTGTATTGTAACGTAATCCAGGTTGGCTTTTCGAAGGGGGCGCATAAGCTGTACGATCCTGAGTTTTCTGCACGAGTTCCTCAGCTGTTGGATTTAGTCCTACAATCCTGGACAAAAGTCCTTGGCACAGTACTGCAATATTCAGATTTTTCTGTCATTTCTCTGTTCCCTCTTAAAACAGTGCATCCTTTTCGAAATTTTCTTGCAGTTCTCCCTCCCCCCACCCTATACAATGTTGAAACTCGGAAAAAATTCTGGATACAGGCGTCAAACATTGTTTGTGGGGTGACGGGAAGGGTTGGACCTGTGTGAATTACAAAACGCCCCAGAAACGCAAAAGTGTCCCAAGACTTTTGTCCATGATTGTAGCTTCAAATGCAGGTGGAGTGGTTGGGCTCAGTCGAAGCAAGGAGTACCTATTATGCCCGCATGTCCCTTCCACGTTGCATTGCACCTGTTCGAGTTAATTGAAGGTACTTTGCAGAAGAAAATCGGTTGTTCTGTCATCGATCCGGCTCTTTATGGAATTCGCTCACAAGGTAGCAGGGTTGGAGTCTGCCACACAGCATCCCACGGTTGTTGCAGCTGCCGAAGGAGCTAAGAAAATGTTATCCAGGCCAGTTCAGCCAAAAACAGCCTTTGACGCAGGAGACTGTCGTAAAGATCCTTCATTTTTATAACACAGCTTCCGCTTCTCTTGGGGACATTTGATTTTTGTTTGTGTATTATTAGTCGGGTATAATGGACTCTTCCGTATTTCCGAGTTATTTAATGTAAAGGTCAAGGACATATCGATTGGTAGTGCTGCGTGACAATTTTTAGTTTCTCATGGAAGGAATGACGAATTTCGAGAAGGTCATACATCTGTGATAGCCAGGTCTATAGAAAGGCTTCATGTCCTGTAGCAATCACGGTAAAAGTTCTTGCGCTGCTTAGAGATTCTGGAGGAATCTTGTCTCTTACTTCCCTAATTTTCAACCTGAAATTCGCGAACCTCAACTTTCCTCGGGTTCGCAAACAAAGCCGCATGGAGAAATTTGGACACATACCATGAACAGAAAAAATATTTTTCTTTGACTAGAAGATACTTTCAGGGTAATGGCGAGACTATTCGTACTGAAATGATTCAAAAATGAGGGATAGGTTTTTCAGGATAACAAAAACTTGAGTTCGTTACTCATTTCGACGGCAATTCTTAACATGTGCTTTAACTCCAAATTACATTACACACTTAGATATTTATTTAAAACATACCTCGGAATTAGCTTGGGTTATTGAAGGAAAACTCTGTAAGACGCCATCGAAGTTCAGAAATGTTCACGGTAGGCCGGCGGTAATTGTGTAAACACTTCCAATTTCGAAACTCTCAAAAGTAGATATTTTAACCCTAAACGCTCGTTTTTCGTACTTTTTGCAGGTTTCCCTATTGCAAAGTTGCTTTCTTAAAACAAAGAGTGGGGTAAAAAGGTCAAACTGGGTAAATTTTAGCCATTTGAAACACTTAGGCCCCGTCCACACGAAGACGATTGTAAACACAAACGCTAGTAAACGCAAACTTTTTTATGCGTTTAGGCCTTCCGTCCACACGAAGACGATGAAAACGCTCACCGTAAACGCATAAATTCGAAAACGCTCTCCAAAGTGGACAAATTTGAAAACGCCGTTTATGCGTCTTCGTGTGGACGGCCGTAACCGTATATTTTCGTAAACGCTGTGAAAACGCTGACGTCAGATGTCAGCGCCAGTCTCTTTTATCGAGTGCGTTTCCAAGATGGCGTACACACGAGTGTTGAGCTGTGTCATGCTTGCGCTTATTTCAAACATAATACACCGTATTCACAAATGGCGGACACGCGGGAAAAAACTGGTGCCTAGTCATGAAAGCGAGGCGTTGGAGGGTAAACAAAAATTGCAAATGAAGACTTTCAGTGAACTTGAAGAGTGTTTAGCACGGATTCCACCTAAAACTTCTTTTTAAATACAATTACGTGGGATGTCTTCTGCTTTTAATGTTCGAAAGCCAGCTCACTGCAATTCGGTAAAACAGAAATATAAACAATGCAAATCTTGGTGGCAAGAAAAAGAGAAATAAGCGATGGATATAACGCAAGAGACGTGTGCCATTGAACAAAACAGTTCAAATCGAGATGGAAAAAAGGAGGACAGGAAAGAAGCGGCGACTGAGGTTTCGATGAAGTTATGTTTGGTGTTTACTTGCCAGGACGTTATCCTCTGGTCTTTATCGATGAAGAACATCAATTAGAACTATCTTTTTGGTATAAATGCAGGAGTGATCGAGTGGAGTACGTTCAAAATTTCAACTTGTTACTCGGCAGACTCAGTAAGCCGGCCACATTTCATTTCAGCGAGTAATTTTCCTATTTCTTATCTTTGGCTGTTAAGAGTTTTAACTTCACGTTCCATAATATTTTAAAAGTGAAGAATACATAAATAAATAAAATGATGGTCTTCTTAAACGGATCCAGACTCGCATTTAATGATTCGAAACAGAAGCTTGCCGTGTTCAGTCCTGACACAAACATTGCCTTAAAAGTTTAGCCTAGTAAAATGTGAGCTTTATACCACTTTTTTACCAAGAGCTCTCCGAGATAATGCCGTAAAGGAGACCAGGCAAATAGCAAGCCATAAGATTCACATACTAGAGCTTCTAGTTTTGATAAAATTATTTTATTTCGCAATGACCAAGAAATCAAAAGATTTTAAATTTGCACTGAATTTGCTAAGCTCTGCCAACGTACCTCTAACAATTCACTCCAAAGCGACGGAATTAATATCATCCAAAGGAAGTTGTAAATACAAACATACATAGATATGTGTAAAATGACACTGACATGAATGAATGAGTCTCGTGAATGAATCTTCACCCGCTCTCGACTTGACCTGTTTTGAGTAGTGGCGGAGGTCTCTCCCGTTGACAAGTAGGCCATATATCCGTCACTTATTTCTTTTTTTCTTGCCACCAATATCTGTTTTTACTTCTGTTTTACAGAATTGAAGTGAGCTGGCTTTCGTATTCGGTTTCAGCGTGAAGTTTGGGCCAACATGTTTGCCGCTTTTCTCCAGCCATCACCCACTTGTCGAGCTTCTGAGGCTTCGGCAACCTACAAAATCATCCTGTTTCCTTGAAGATATACGCGTCCCTTTTGATTGCAAACAGCAAATCAGTACTAAACATTAAACTGCAGAAGACGTCCCACGTCATTGTATTTAAAAAGACGTCCATACAAAGTTATTTTAGGTGGAATCCGTGCTAAACACTCTGCAAGTTCACTGAAAGTCTTCATTTGCAATTTTTGTTTATCCTCCAACGCCTCGCTTTCATGACTAGGCACCAGTTTTTTTCCGCGTGTCCGCCATTTGTGAATACGGTGTATTGCGAGCATTCAATTGAATCATGCAATAATCGATATACAGGAAAACTACAAAAGAAGAAGACTAAACCTCTCAAGATTGTTATCCACAACTACAACCACTTTTACTCGAGTAAAACGACTTAGATGCAGACGTGAGAGCAAAGAGAGAAGATTCTGGACCAGACCAGGTCGTACAAGCGCCTGGTGGAACAACTTTGCCGATCAAGTGGTGATACCAGAAGAGTCTTCGTCTTCGTTTTATGCGTTTACGAGCGTTTTCGTGTGGACGGGTTAAAACGCTACGTAAACGATGATCGTTTTCGTGTGGACGGAGATAAAAATATGCGTTTACTAGCGTTTGCGTTTACAATCGTCTTCGTGTGGACGGGGCCTTAACTCTACCAGGCGGCGACTCCGCGTAACAATCTGTTCCGTGACAGCACGTGACATAGCTTACGTTTGAAGAGATGGAGCCTTCAAAATGACAGTCACGTTAGTAACGCAACGTAATTCTTGGAATAACGTTCTGATGTTGACAGTATTTTGAAGAGCATAAAAATCAAAGGCGCTAGAGTTCTGGGACTCACTTTTTATAGTAATTCACTAAGGATGACGGAAAAGGAAGATGTTTCGCCTTGCTACTTTAAGAAACAAGGAAACTTGGAGCCGTTAAATACGTTAGTTTGGTCACGTTTCACTATTTTTCCCACACTTCGATACTTTCGTTTGGAGGTTGCCTTCAAGAACCAAAGCCAATTCTCAGGTATGTTTTATATGAATTTCTAAATGTGTGATTGAACGATGACTGAGAAAATTTGGACCCGTACCACATGAAGAATTATTCCGCAAAAAAAAACCTACTAAATTCAAGTTTTTGTCACCGTAAAAACCTGTTCTTCGTTTTTGAAATATGTCAGTTCAACGAGTCTCGATAGCAGCTTTTGGAAACAATACTGCAACGTTGCGTTGCGCTAAAAATCGTCGTAGCGAATCGTCCCGTGTAACATCACCTTTAAGAACAAAAAGTAGACGATTTTTGTTCGCATAGACTTAAATCAGGTGGTGCCTCTAACGAAGGCTATAAGCTTAGCGATCCTGAACTGAAGGACAGGCATGCGGGACGGAAAAATCTTTGCACCAAGAAGCGTTACATTAGCGTTCTCAGACCGAAATGCTTGAGCTGCTTTTTGCACATGAAAAGAACAAGTTCTAAAGACTACTCAGTTGCCGTCTCAGTCGTAAAAAGAAAGCTTAAAGCGAAAGTCTTGCTTCGAGATGCGTCCAAAAAAAACAAAATTATATAAAACAGTTTTAAAGGCTTTTTAGAAACAGTTCGGACACACTAATCGTGTACTCTAATGTGTAATCTATATGAAAAGTCTACCGCACATTTCTCGTTGAATGCACTGCACCACCCTTGAAGGCGAACCGCACATTTAAATAAATTATTTGCTGTCCTAGGTCCACGCTCGGAGACCCAGGGGTCGCGATAAGCGGCGGCGAAAGTTTTCAAGAACGGGTGAGAGAGCTCCTGGGATGCTGCTCTTACCGAACCAGTTTCACAACTCAATCGAATACTTGTCTCTGATTGGGCAAACGGAGGCCAGCGTCTATCGCGCTGCTTTCATGATCTTCTTATACGAAGGAGTTTACCTGCAAACTCGACTAAAGACCTATTCAGCTAACTCAATTGGGTCTCCGAGGATGTCCCAGATCTGTCCTCAAAGAAAACAAATGGTACCTTAGAGAGCATTTTATATCAAATCCTGCGATAATTAAATGTAGAGGCAGCTAATTTACACATAGTTCTTTAGGCAGGAAACGCGGGGTACAGGGGTAAGAGCGGTCTAGTGCGACCTGGGTTGTTTTTGTCCCTCAAGAGTGATGCCAAAAGCTAGTTGAATTTGTTATTCCTTCTCGCCCTTGTTCCCAACAGTTTTCCTTCGGGTACTCTCACTGTACGTCACACAATGTGCTACCGCAAATTCATTATTCATTATCTATTTACTCATTTATTAAGATTGATAACTGTATACCTTAGCCCACTTTAAAGGTCAACAACTGTAAAAAAGTTTAAAGAAGACGGTACCTCCAATAAACGGTGATGGTGTTTGCTTCATTGGTGGAATTATCACTGTCACCTTTGATAGTTTGCCCTCAGTATCGTTTGTCTTTCCACTTAGCTAAAAATGAATTTCAAAATATAGATGATCACATTCTTGCTCAGCAGGTAATCGGAAAAATATACCCGATCTCTTCTGCATTACACTCTAGTGAGCATAAACAACAACCTTAAAACAATGGAGTGGAGTCGAAGCTTGTGTGCGTGGACATAAACTAAATAAATGAACCTAGCTTCGTGCCGCAAAGGTATAATATGAAGTAGGAAAATATGAAATACAGACAGCTTTTTGCCGTACTGTAACAAGGCAAATTAAACCACCCCTCAAAATGTGTACCGAAGCGTCCACGCGTGGGAAGCGCGCGCGCAGCAGAGTCCCATAGCTAAAGGAAATTGGCAACCTATGAATCCGAGAAAATTTGGTTATGAGGTTAGCGTACGCCCAAAAGACTGTCCGTACAGACGCTGAGGGGTGCAAAACTCAGTAGGGTAGGGAAGGGAATCCCAGACGGGTACCTTGCGATTGTTTTCGGAGCAAAATCAAACATTTTAGGGGCAACCAACCGGAGTTGCTTGAGTGAAAAATCTAGATTAATGTTTCTTGTACTTGGCTGACCATAAAATTTTGCTTTGCTTTTTGCTTGATCACGCTTCTGGTCACGCTCCAGAAGCAATTTAGTCTCCCCTTCCACCGCTTGGTCAAAATTTTGACAGGTGAATTTGTGAATGAAAACTTATGCAACATTAAATATATAGAAAAGCGGAGCTCTCGTCGTTTATATTTATAGTTTACCCGAACAAAATTTAAAATCGTGTAATGCTAACGGCGACGGCAACGAAAACGGCTAAAAAAAAATCAGCCTTGAGTGGTCGTGATGGCGTGTTGACGTGGAAAAGATTGCTCCGGTCCCGCAACCTGTTTAAAGTCGCCTACACTTTTCCAAAACGATTGCCTATCGGAACTGGATCAGGTACTCGAATACAATGCGAGTAAATATAGGTTCCTGTGAAAAGGAACAGTCAACGATATTCAGAATTTTATTGAAAACAGGATAAGCGCTGTCAACGAACAGCAAGTGATAATCTGTTGACGGGATTTCGTGATGGCGGAAAGCTGACCTGAAACACTTTCAAGGGAGATTGTTTTCCATATCCACTCAACGGCAGACATGTATCATATTCCGAATTCTCATGTATGGTAGAAGGACCATTTAGCCGGTTAATTTTCCTCAGTTTGGCCACTGAAGAAGCGGACAAAGCGTTCACGAAGTCGTTTGTTTTGAGATGTTTCTGTTTTAACATTCAAGCGGTCGCGGATTTCTGGGTTATCGTCCATGATCCGCAGAGCTGCCTAGCATATAGGGTAAGATATACTCCTTGATTTACTTTGTGAAACGTGGAGCAGTATCACCGAAGGTTATGTAACATAATTATAGTGGCCAGAATTTAGCGTAATTTATATAGCAACCATATAACATTTCTTTGTCATTTGCGTTTCTGTGATGGTGGTTGCTACGGTGGTGGCTTGAATTGTAGTTTAAATGCATAGCCACTCTTACAAGAAAGCCGAGCTGACTCGCTGACCGACCTCTCCTTCTCTACAGTAACAATTCGAAACAAAATGACCAGTGCATCGCCAACATATTGTGACTGCATAAGATCAAAGTAAACAATTTGTTTTTCAAAGTTGATTTCTGTTGTGTTTAACTAAGGCGCCGAGATCTCCGCAAAGCGAACCAGCCCGGCTTATGCAATCCGACCCTTAATTCCATAGCCGGATTTTACGCGCTCCCCAATGACCTCACCGATTTTTGGAAGCCCCCCGAACACACACACAAAATTTTCTTCATACCTCCTTCTCTGTATTAAATGAACTTTCCCCTTATCTACATTCTCTCCATACAAATATTGTCCAGAACAGAAAGCCTCACAACGTTTAAAGTAAGTTCAAGTATGTTTTCCACTATTGATAAGATCTTTCACAATCACCACTTCATTTCAACAGACTGTAATTACCCTATCCCTTCATAGCCAAATTAGCACTCCCACAACTACCCCACCGCAACACCTAAAATAGCTTTTACCTTCCAAAAAATTAATTCTTATTACTTCATGTTAAATTTTACGAGAAACCAGACTGATTAACAAACTACAGGCATGATCTTACCAATCCACGTCCAATATAACTCCACGCCTTCCACTTCACACGTCTCAACCAACCCCTAAACATACAACGCTACTGCACTACTCACACAGCCCTGAAACCCATAAAACACTTCCCACACCCCTTGCAAATTGACACCCAAATATACGCTCCCACGGCGTCTTGTTTTTTAACTTTCCCGTAGGCCGTGCCCTTGGCCAGAAAAATTGTGCGATTTTATTGGCTGCAACTTGGAATCATCTGCAAGTCAGGTTGTGTAGGATGCAAAGTCAAAGTAGCAAGAGAAGAGCTGGAAAGCTGTCGCGTTGATGCGTGAAAATTCAGTGGGAGTTTGTTCGGCACAATGATTTTACCTTTTTCCTTTCCTCGAAAAGGTTTTAATCCCAGCAATGTCACGAACGGATCGCTACGATGTTACACTTTGAGGCCGTCAAGGAATTTTAAAGGTAAGGTGGTGCTGAGTACATTTTTTCTTTGTGTTATAACCACCCTTCGGACGAAGCTTGTTCGTTGAACTCATCTGAATGTTCAACTGCTCCTTGATTTATATACTTGTCTTTTTTTATCATCTTGAAGATTCAGCAGTTCAGCTGTTTTTGATTTTTTTGTGTTATGTGGAACAATAACAATGGTTAATTGCATAAAAGGTCATAGCACTTGGTGTCACTTAATGTTAGCTTCAGTTTGAAAAAAAAACGTTAAGAGGATTCAGCGATACGTCGATTCGTTTTTGTTTTCTTGAAACCAGTTTTTGTTTTTTGGGGGAGGGTATTTTACCACATTTGATTTCTTGCTGTGTATCTACAGTAAATATCTACAGTGTTTCTCAGTATTGGAATTAATTGTTTGGCATGTTGGAGGAGGTCTCTAAACAACTGTTTCTTGTGATTTCTTTTCCTTCTAGATTTATAAGCACAGGGTGACCCAAACAGGTTTTTTCCTGAAATAAGGATGCAACAAAAACCAACAGAATCATTACACTTGATAGTGGAAGTGACAGAATTAACGCTCGAAAAATTTGCTAGCGTGACACAAGCTAGTCGCTTATGATCTCACAAGGATCGATCCGATATCACTACCGAAACCACAAAGAGGCTTTAACTAAAAACCTACTGACTTTCCGCATAGACGCTTCATTCGTAGTTCACATAAACAAGTCACAGTTTCGAAGACAAGAACTGAAAAAGTTTATTTTGCTGTTTACGATAAAGATTGTCGAAATTTTCAACTCCACAATGACTTCGATCTACGCAAGCATGCGACGTGATAAATAGTCCCGCATATTAACAGACAATTAAGCGAATGTTTTGACAATCAGCCAATCAGTCACTACCGAGTTTTCAGATAGTGACGTGACTGGACAGTATTAGCGGCTCGTTGATTCAGACGTCTCTTTCAGGAATTTTGTGACTGGAGGAGATGGCTTAAATTCAGGCTAATAAAACAAAATAAAATTACCTTCTTCAATGGACCAGGACCTAAACTTAACGTATAATTATTACTTGTCATGAAGAAGTAACCCTAACAATGAAAGAGTGCCATACAAGAAAGTTTATGTTGTGGTACTCTTACCCTTATGGAGTAGTTAAATCTGGAACATTCTTTGCTTAAAGAAATGGTACAGTTGTATTCACCCTGCAATTATCAAAATACAATAAACACATTTTTGGAGTCTGTCTATAGTGCGTAACGTGTGAATATGGGACTACCCGTCCAACAAACATTTTTCCTTAAACGTCAACTCAAACTGGAATGAAATGAGGACTGTCAACACTTTACCCCAGCTAGCCAAAGAACACCTTATATGGCTAAAACGTGACCCCAAAAAGAGTTGTTTCAACTTGTGGTCGATATCAATTCACCTAAAAAACCCAGCAAATAGATTTTATAACAATCTACAAAATACTTTCTGTAGCTTTGCTCCGTTTCCTCCCTAGCAGTGATTTTGTTACCTCTGCGTCCGCGTCCCTGACGCATAAAAATCCCCAAAGACGCAAAATAATTCATGGCATGCGTCCTGTCGAACGCAAAGATCGATCGATATTTTTGTAGAATATCCTGTTCATGTGATTTCTGTGGCTGTTGTTGTAGCCGTTGTTTAACGACGCATACTTCTTCAAGTCTTTTTTGTGCTTCAAAGAGAAGGACTATATTATAATTTCAGTAAACTGTACTAAAGAGTTTTGAAGTCTGTCTTCACATTAACTGTCTGGTTACATAAAGGCCCAGGCAAGTTCAATTTAGGACTCGTTTTTTTAACTGGGATTCATTGGTTCTGCACTGGGACTCGTGACTTTTCACAAGATGAGTCCCGAGACTCACCATAACTATTTGTAGCAAAATCACTGCCTAGCCAAACCTCAATGTTCTTACAGTTTTTTAGAAAAATTAGTCGACAGTAACAGCCACAATTTCATTGGGTGTACACGAAAAAATAGCACATAGCGTATTCTACCAGCCTATAAAGTAGGAAGTCACGTTTGTTCTGTTTTAATTTAATATCCATATCATTCAGATAAATGTAAATTATGGCCATAGAGTGTTTTCACATGACGTCACGGCGGCCATATTGGTGTCCCAAAACAATGAAACGGCGGCCATGGTGGTGTCCCAAACCAGTCCTGTGGGAGTTGAACTCCTTTCTTATGCAAACGCTTTCTTTTGTTCCAATAAATTTGCATAGATGCTGGCCACGTGAGTGAAAACACTCTATACATAGAATTCAGCCCTTTTGAATCAATTTTCCCTCAAATCGTGAAATTAAGGTCTAGAAAACGTTCTCTTACGTTTTCGCGAAAACGAAAACAAAATAGTATCACCAGAATCAGCTTAGCTATCTTATTTACCTCTATTAACGTTTGTCCATGACAATCTCCTGGTTTTTGAATATTAAGCCATTTAATGTTAAACATATTGATCTTCCTGCAGTGTTTTTCCGAAGACATCCTCCAGGTTAGATGAATTTCCTTGTCAAAGTACTCAGCTGTGATGTTAACCAATGAACCTGTACAAAATTAAAATATTACTAGCATAAAACTATACAGTCAAAGCACTATTAAGCGACCCTCTGTTCAGTGAAGTAGGCTTAATAGTCAATATCTGCTTTTCGAAGTCAATTATCAAATTCTCGAAGCTTGCTTCACATATTTAGTGTCATTTTGACCACTACCTAGCAGACAATCTATTAATGCGGTCACCCGGTAGACTTTCTAATTGGCTAACTTTATTGTTTTTCAACTCTATTTAATGATCACCTAGTTGGTTAAAAGTGCGTTGTTTTGACAAGACGGCAAACGAACTGTCCATGAAATGTCCACCTTTTTCAAACAGCTACAAAAGCATACGTAAAGTCAATTTATTCAAATGAATGGTCGAAGCGCGAGTTTTGAATGCTAAGTTTACCACTTTGAACTTAATAACCCACTGAGTGCGTCCATTAGTTATTCAAATGAATCAATGAAGCGCGAGATTTGAAAGCTGAATTTAAAAACTTGTAAAAAATATCTTTGAATGCAGTCTGAACAATATTCGCAAAGGTCAAACAACCTTTGCAACTGTGTAACCGAACCGATAGAGTGACGACAGTATTTTTGTCCCTCTCCCTCTAAGTGAGTTTCGCTTTGAGGCAAATGTAACCCTCACCCTCCCCCCGAGTAATATTGTTCACTCCTTGACACTCGCCAAAGTTTCAAATTTGCCGCCTCGGTAGTCATCGGAAGTTTGCATGTGTGAAGACGCCATTGTTTAAGTCCTTTCAAAACTGACAAAATATGGCCAATTTTACAACAGAAAACAATACCTATTCTTTTCGAATTGGACCCGCTTTTCTTGATACGGAATGAGTACTATTTTGGGCAGATATTCCTGTGGTCACACCCAGTGGGCAACCACAACAAACCTCAAGACTAGGACTTTTCCGCAGTGGTAATGTTTATAAAAAGTTCATAGCTAATGAATCAATCAAGTTGTTCGAACAAACCTCAACAGTTTATAGCGGAAGTCTTTTTCATTTCTTTAGGTTGCTGCTAACATAGCTAGTAATAAAATCGTGTTTGACATCATATTCATGTTTTTTTGGCATACTAGTTCGATGTCCCCGTATCACATGCTAAACTGAAGAAAACCTCTCCTAAACTGTTCGCCTGGCTATTTCCCAAGGGTGACCACTAAATAGAGGTTACGAACCGGATAGGGCAAGGTGAAACAAGTTTTGGATGAGCCTACAGCATAATTAAACATTATCATGGGGGAATATCAGACCATTCCAAAAGCAAGCATAATAAAATAGCTAAAGTATAAAAATTAAACATACAATTACTACGGTCAAACCAAAAAACACAAAACAGCTAGCCTGCATAGACACCGTAATCGTTTTTTATTTTCACAGGCCGCGTGAGGGGAACGCGCAATTTTTCTCCTTTCTCCCTAAAAAAAATCGGTGCCTGCTACGCAGGCTACAAAACAACATGCAGTTCTCCCTAGTCATACATACACCCCTATGCACTGACATTTTTATAATCACCATGGGCTTAAAGTTACTTCAAAGTTAGCAAATACTGGCGAATTTTCATGACAAAGATAAAAGCATAAGCAAACTTACAACACTCAGCTGAATTTCTATGCTCAGGAAACTGGCATCTGACTACAAACAAAAAGCAAAAAATTGTTTTGGTGGATTAATTGATGGTGGGGAACAAGATCAGTGAATACATAGAATTGGAATGGATTGGATTAAGCATGCCGTGCAAACTACACTCCTAAACAATATGTTGAGAATTTACTATATAACAATTATTGAACGAAGCTGAGAATGATTCATCATCATCTTAATAAGGTCGGTAAACCCCGGTTAGGCTACTAACGGCTTGGAAACTAAAATTTCGAGGACTTTTTTTGGACTTCTAACTTTTAGGGCATTAACTTTGCGTCATTTCAGGCCATGGAGCCTAAAAATAAGCAAGGCTTGCCGTAAAACGGGGCAATACGTCCTAGCCGGCATGATCACATGCTGTTTAAGAAAATTCCCTCATGCATGTCAGGAAATTCTGTCTTTTAAAACCTCCCCTATAAATAATGAAAGAATATTTCAATACGTCTTACTTGACGATAAGCTTGGAATCCAAGATGGCGGAAAGTGTAGGAACCTAGAACTGTAAGTATATCGCTCTATTTTAAGGAGGCCCGAACCTATTTAAAAGCGTGTTGGTTATGTTTTTGAATCGCGTTTTTCAGCAGGAATGATTTAACCAATTCCCATGATTTTTGGCATCCTTAGTAAAGAATATGCTATTTATTTTCTTACAGGTGTAAAAACGTTTGAGATATCGGCAGATGTTTAAAACCGCATTTTTACAAAAAAGGTCAATAATTTCAAAACCCTAAGACAGATTTTTCTCTCACTTCGGCAAATAAGCCTCAGAGCTCTCTAGTTTTATGTCTGCAAGTTTGAAGGCAATCGTGACCGTAGAACTCGCTGCGCAAATGGCTGGTCAAAGTAAACCGTAAAATGTAAGGATAACACATTTGTGAAAGTTGACGCACAAATAGAGGACAACTGCCGACGGACTATCTCCTATCTGCAAGGGTAGCCTTGCCCAAAACTTCAGTTGCACGAAATTGAGTAATCAGAAACCTATAGCGAATACAGTTTGCAAAACAAGAACAACAACTTTCTGCTGAATGTGGGGCAAGATTAAATAACTTCTATTTATCAAACTTACTTTGTATTTGTCCCTCTCTTTTCGAAACCTATCTTAACAAGGCAAATTATATTATCTACGAAAGATTCTCAACAGTTTTTAGTGTCGCTGGTTTCCGTTTTCAGGAGAAATAAAGCCACCAGGTCCAGTACTTCTAACCGTCCATTTTTCAACTGCACTGAAAGCCCTTGTAATTGATAATTTATTCAAGGTTTTTAGACTTGACGTCACATTCGCACGGGAAGTTTTCCACTTGGGGATAAAGATGAAGAAATTATCCCCAATGGCAAAATGCTCGTGCAAATGTCATGGCAAATCTTTCAAAGTTGAATAAATTACCTAATACCGGCGTCACTGAAAGTCAAGAATGATATTCTTATGATTATGGCTATGGGTCATGTGACACTCCTAGTTCTTTTGGACCTCAGCGCGGTGTTTGATACTGTCGACCATCACATTCTCATTCATAGACTTCAGTCACTGCTCGGCCTACGTGGGCCAGCTCTTCAATGGTTTCGATCCTATCTGAGAGGTCGATCGCACCAAGTTACAATTAACGGTGCTATTTCCAAAAAGTTTGGCCTAGAATGTGGGGTCCATGCCTTGGTCCACTGCTTTTTACTATTTATGCTAGCAAACTTTTCAGTGTCATTAAATCTCACCTGCCGTCTGCGCACTCGTGCGCAAATGATACTCAATTATACTTGTCGTTTCGCCCATTGGAGAGTACGTGTGAAGCTGAGGCGCTAGATGCTATGGAGAAATGTATCGCTGATGTTCGTTCATGGATGATTAATGATAAGTTGATGTTGAACGATGATAAGACTGAGTCTCTGGTGATCGGCACGAACAAGCAGCTATCTAACGTGTCTGTTAGCAGTATTAGGGTTGGCGACGTTGATGTAATTCCCGTATACTCGGCAAAACATCTGGGCTCCTGGTTCGACACGCACATAGATATGGCAACGCATATAACAAAGACGTGGCGGTAACCTGAGATCAGGCTCTATTTTCGTTTCGCTTTGAAAATTACATTCCGGCGGGCAAGGGGAAACGAAAAGAGAGCCTGATACAAACCTTCTACGAAACGTCTGCCGCCCACTTTTTTGATTGATTGACATTTGCCTAATCAGCCAACCAAAACTACTTCCGTTGCTTGTTTTTCTAGTATGCAAATTTTTCACGCGTGGAAAAAATGCATACTGGCTGACTTCAAAAAAAGCTTTTATCTGTTAATTTTTTCGGCTAAAAATAAAACAGTCAGCACAATCACATTTAACTTCTTGCGAGGTTAAGGGAGATCTCGAAGGTTGTTTCTGTTGGCGTAGAAGGTAAAAAGTTTTCGAAAAGACGGCGACACGATGTTCTACTAGTTTTATTATTTTAGCTAGGCGCGCTCGAATTTAAAATACTGAAATTTCTATTTCTCTGTTGCCATAAATCTTTAAAAACAAAAGCAAACAGCCAACGAGCGAGGACACCAGTTTTCCTGGTTTATTTTTTTACAAAAGGCGAAGGCAAACAACCAGTCTGTTACCTTAAGCCACCAGCTTTTATAATAATGCCTACAAAAATTCCTTGAGCAGCGATGCGATATTTTTCGTCCAATACTTTACAGTTGGCGATTGAGGTTTCTTTCGCAGTGAGCCTTCGCTTGCGTACCCCGTTCAGAGAAGTCATTCCCAGCTAAACTTTCAAATGAAACCAGTTTTAAGATGGCCAGTATTTTGATTTGCACTTGTTTGTTGGTAAATCAACAAATCGTTTGTGAGCGGTCAACAACTTGCAGAGGGATTAAACTCCGCGATACACTCACATTAGTTCCGTAAATAAAGCAAATCCTGAGAAGATATGAACAACCATATGAATTTTCTGAATTTCCATGGCACATATTAAGGCATATTTTCCTACCATAAGACCATAAAACAATAAAAAAGACAGCAAAATCGACCCTTCTGTCCGCCGATGGCCGATCATTCACGAAAACAACCACGCGAGGAATGAGCGCTTTCAACTTCCGGCGTTTCCGACAGCCAATCAGATCTTGTGGCATTGTTCTAACAGCCAATCAGCGTTACGGCCAAAATCTGGCAGTAACGAGCACAAACGTGAGAGAGTTTGTATCAGGCCCAATTTTAGCGGTAGCCGTTAGAGAGAATGTATGAGAACCGCTAAAATTGGGCCTGATCTCAGGTTTTGTGGTAGTGAATTCTTTTATCTGTATAATATCCGACACATACGGAAATACCTTACTAGTGAATGTACAGAGAAACTGATTCATGCATTTATAACCAGTAGCTTAGACTATTGCAACAGTGTCCTCTATGGAGTTCCATCACATGCAAAACTCCAACGTGTCATGAATGCCAGTGCGCGATTGATCTTCTGTGCACCTAAACACTCATATTACGTCGCTCCTTCAACAACTTCACTGGTTGCCTATCCGCCTACGTATCGAGATTTTAATCCTTTTGATCACCTTTAAAGTACTGTTTTACCGCCACCCCGTTATGATTTACAGCGAAATAACAAGGGAATTCTTCTGAGCACCCCAAAGCATTTCACAAAAGTTACTATGGGGGATCGATCCTTTATGGCGGCAGTGCCATGGCTTTGTAACAGTCTTCCCGAAAGCATTAGATCTGCTTGCACCAAAAGTGATGTTAAACAGAAACTTAACACATTTTTATTCAGCAAGACATTTTGCTGGTACAATTAGTTTATATTTAGATTTTTACATAGTTTTTCTGCAAATCACTTTACTCATAACCAGTTGTAAATAGTGTAGTTTTCGTCTTTGATTTAATGGAGCCGAAACCAATTGTGGAATTGCACGCATTTTAGGCATCCTACTGATGAACAGTTGCGACACGTAGATATATATTTTTTAGCAACTAAGATAATTTGCAGTCTGTCTGAATTCCACAGTGATTGTAAATAGGTTCTTATTTTTGTATTTATTGTAATGTTCGTAATGCACGTTTGATTATTTTTATTGAAAATGCGCAATATAAATATTAAATATTTATTATTATTATTATTATTCATCTGTACGCCATTCGTGCTGTTCTTCCTTGCTGTTTCGCGTACAACAGGATCAACTACAGTTGTCACCTCTCCGTTTACTACGCCGAAAATGACCAGACTCTCCACTGATCATCCGGTTGTCCATGTTCAGCTTGAAAACGGATGATTTTCTGTTAAATTGGGCAGACAGAATCCCTTTGGTAGGATTCTAGTAGACCAAATCATCGAAAAAACCATTAACAAGGACACGAAAACACCCGAGGGAAGCAAAGGATTCAGCCTCAAACCGACTGCTTTGAGCCGCTATTATCTCACAGTAGAGTACAGAAGTACTTGCCTGAAGCAACCACGGGAATTGACCGATATCAAGCCGCCTGGCTTCAGCCACCACGACTTAAAATCATCTCGTATCACAAAGAATGAACAGGCTGTACAGTCGCTGGTTTATTTGATGGAAACTGAATGGATTAATCCATTCAGTGGTGACCCGAGTGAGCTGATCGGCCCTTCAACAGGTACTGTGGCCCCCTCTGACGTTGCAATTGATGTTCTAACTGCCAAGGCTGTGGAGAGACAGCATACAAGAACTTCCAAGATGAACGAATCGAACTCAGAAAGAAGCCTATCCATCACCCACTTCCCAAGCAGAATGTTGAAGACCTTCTCAGAAATAAATAAACTAAGAGTAGCTAAATGTACCAACAAGGAGACTGTCCTGAAAGCAGACCACAAGTTGTTTGGCCATATGGTACTCATTGCAACAAGCAGGAAGGTGGACATGAAATCAGTGCTGACCCATCTACTTGGACCATTGCCATGGTCGCTTGGTAATTGTGATGGCACGCTGAAAAAGACAAGCAAGTCCACACTGGCCGGACAGCTGGGAAAAATGTATCGTTAGCAGAAGCGATACTGCAACCGTCAACTTGCATCATCGATGGAATGAGCCTTGTTCACAACGTTCACGGCAATAACAAGACCTTCGCTGAACTTTCAGAAGCCATTTTCATGTCGGCACCATGTACTGGAGCAGAGAGTTTCCTTATCGACGTGGTATTAGATGTATACCTTGATGAATCCATCAAAAATGACGAAAGAGTCAACCGCGGGTCAAATAGCGGTATTCTTTTCAGCAACATCGTCGCTGGCCACAAAGTAAAGCAGTGGAGGTTTCTTTTGTCCTCACCCAAAAGCAAAAGCAATGTCATCAAGTTCTTGGGCCAAGACTGGTAGAAGCAATCACTCAGAACAAAGATTCATAACAAAGTCATGTACTATTAAATCAAGGATGATCATGAAAGTCATGTACGTCACCTATGAGAGAAAATGCTTTAGGGTAACAAAGGACACCTGGAGTTGAAAGTTTACAGCACACAAGAGGAAGCAGACACTGGCATGTTTCTACATGCAAAACATGCAGAAGAGGAGTCCACTGCCATCATCATCGCATCTCAAGACACAGATGTGTTCATCATGTCACTTTCATTTGTCCGTGAGTTTGCTTGTCAGGTGTACATTACGGGTGGCACCCAAACCAGAGAAAAATTTGTTGATGTGCAGAAGATTGCTGCTGCCTTTAGTCAAAATACGTGCAGCGTTCTTCCTGGATTGCATTCGTTCACAGGCTGTGACACTGTAAGCGCTTTTGAAGGAAAAAAGAAGATCAGTGCTTTCAAGCTTATGCAGAAGAACACGAAGTACCAAGATGCATTTACTCAGCTAGGTAAAGAATTGTCAGTGCTAAGAGACCTCTTCAACGTGTTCCAGGAGTTTACCTGTAAGTTATATGCTGCTAGATGTCCAAACGCTACCTAAATAAGCTTAAGGTATCAATTATTCTGCACAAAGAAAGTAGAGGTCGAGTCAGGACAGCTTCCCTCTTGAGAAGATTGCCTCTTCATGTCCAGTCTTTGTGCAAACTACCAGGCTGGAGTGTGGCGCCGTGCTCGTGAGGAGTGTCCCAGTATCCCCAACCCAAGTGGCCATGGGTGGTGCTATGAAGATGGGAAGCTAACAATTTGCTGCATGACAGTATCGCCAGCCCCAGATGTCATCACGGAGTTCTTACCTTAAACACTCTTTAGTTCCAAATTAATAATTGGTCTCGTGCGTATGCTTTCAAAGTTTTCCTTCCTTATTAATCTCTTAAAGTGAGAAAAAAATTAGGACTTTTTTCTTAGGAAAATATACATTATCGTACTTTATAAGTGAAGTGGGATTCGGGAAGCAAAATGAGACAACAAGCCTCAAGCCTCGTCTGGAAGGTTATTAAAAGCACATTCACTTTCGCCTTAAGCTACAACGCATGGACGTCCATCAGTGTTTTTGAGTATCTATAGACATGCTTCCTCGCGACAATGTGTAAGAAATATAGTCCCTCAAAGTGGTACCAAAATCTTAAATTTTGGGTCCTAGCTCATGGACTATAGGGCATGACTCAGTCCCTGAGGACATTTCTGCTACGTTTCCAATTTTGGTTAGCATGCAAGGATTTCTCCCATGCCTATCGTCAATGATTTGCTCACCGGTGATAGAGGGGATGGTCTTAGAGTGTTTTGCATGCGCTGTAAGCATATTTTGAGGTTCCGAGACCGTCTCATCCGCGCCACGAGAAGCCTAGGTTCTAGTAAGAAATTAATACCCAGCATGCCCCCGCGGACCAAAATCTCTGGCATGCCAGGCATGCCAAATTCTCTGGCATACCAAAATCAGTCTCTGGCATGTTCTAAAGCTCTTAAGCCCGGCTAAAATAAACTAAACAGATCGTCGTGCTTATCTTTTGATGTACAGGTTATAGGTCATTTACACGATGACGTCGTTGCTATTCCTTTCATTTTCATAAATTTGGTAATCCCAGCGAGGTTTAAAAAACAGAAGCTCTAATTGCACAAGAAAGCAAAACCCTGAAGGATTCTGGTCGTAGTAATAACAGATCGTCATCGTGTAAATGACCTGTTGGGGGATTGTAGAAATCTAAATCTTTTTTGGTATTTGATTTAAGGATATTTAATTTTGTCTCCAAAGTGATTGTAATATCCGTATGATTGTCTTTCAAACAACAGTCAAACGATGCAGCAAAATTGAGATCACCCCCAGTTCACAAAGTCACAGGCGGCCCAGACTCTGTGGGAGTTCAGAGAGAAATATAGGAAGCCTTTCCATATTTCTTATTGTCAGTACAACTCAAAATCTTAAACGTCGATAAAACGGCTTCCAAATGGCTCCAGAAGCAAAGAAACAGTAAATAACAAAACAAAAACGCAAGGTGAGTCATTTTTATTTCTATTTTTGTCAAAAATAAATAAATTCAAAGTCTAACGAACTTCCACAGAGTCTGGGCCGCCTGTGGCAAAGTAAGCTTATCAGTACCCAGAACAGAAAAATATGACCGAAGGTGCCAAAAATAATTATGCTCAAGCTACAAAATTAGATCTGACTATTTTATTGTTGGTTTCTATATTTTTTAAGTTTTCTGTACTCTTCTTAACAGCAGAAGAAGACTAGAAGATGGACAAAGAGAAACAATCCGAAGTGAACAAGCTGCCAACCACTTATGCCTGAGAGTTCAAAGCATGCTCAACAGTAAGATAAAGTGAATGCCAAAAGGATAATTCACGGGATTTGTTCCACATTCAGGCTTTCTCATTACCAAATTAATACCAAATTTGTACTTACGGTCTCTCGCAGAATCCATTTCTTGTCCAGCATTCACCAACATCTCAATACCGCAGGAAAAAAGAAAAAACAAACAAGTGCGAAGAGACATCACGACGTCGTGACACCACAACTGCCACGCTACAACAAAAATGGATAGATTCATCGTAATCCGAGAACCCGTCGCTGGAAATTAGGCCGATTTCGCCCGGTACCTGTGCGTACTAGGGTTATCTTCGGATCAAGCAGATGACGTTGCTGAAAGGACTACCGTCAGCAAGGAGTAAAACAGATTTGCGAGATTCGCAGAGCCGACAAGAAGCGTACTGAAAATCTAAGCAAAATCTATCTGAGAAGGCAGTCCAAATTCACCAAACTCGAACGTACTCTCGTACCGACTTGAACGACCTGGTTAGCTGGACCCAGAAATGTTATCGGTTTGAAACATAAGGATTAATTGATCTTTGAATACAAGTGAAGTATTCTGTTTTTTTGGCATGAATAATGTTGTTTTGTTGTGCTTTTTCAATAAATAAACCTTGTTCAAGAACTTCTGTCTTCAGTTTTGCCAGTCGATCCCGTGACATAGATTATGACAAACATAACTTTTTTTGGTTAAAATCTACATTTATTGCTAGGCATGAAACTCGTAATTTAAGCTCCCCTAAGATATATTTGGCGATTGTGTGAATCTCATGATATGGTGCTGGAGCGAACATCAAAATCAGTCATGTTGGGCATGCCAAACCCAACTGGCTTCACGATCGGCATGCCCGACATGCCCAACTGGACGAGCAAAAACTGGGAATGAATCATCAGCCGGGCGAGAGATCTGGGACCTAAGTTTAGCTAGGTCAAGTTTGTGCTGCGAGGAAATGAATCCATTTTTTTCCATGCCTATGAGATGCTATTTCTAAGTACCAATGGTCCCTTGAATTTTGTCATGCCTAAATATATAAAATTTCGCCTCTTTCATTAATCCTCAGACTGGATGCGATTTTTACGCTCGCTAGGCACGTTCAATTGAAAGTCATGCCCATACCCTCATTCAAAACAAAATGCTATCAAATTTTAGTTTCCAAGCCGTTCAATACACCAACCAATTAGATGTGAAAAATTACTTCATAAAGGTTGATTGTTACCGCAAACGTCGTACAGCGCTCTTTTGCGGCACTTAATTCAACAGTTAGGTTCGGCACATGAGTGGGGCGGCGTCTGAACCGGGCCTTAGACAAGTCAAACCCACTTTTCCAATCTGCAATAACTAATTATAATTCCCACTGACCTTTTTGCAATATGAAGATCATGTCTTTTACCATTACAATGAGCCAGAAAGACTAATTGATGTCTTCATGTCCTTGAGAGTTGTCTGTATATATACATTTTTCCCATAGGCGTACGGACCGGGGGAGCGAGGGGGGCTGCATCCCCCCCAAATTTTGGGCAACTCAGATTTTTTGGGCAGCAAGAGAAAATTTGGGCAAAGCCAGTTTTCAAAGACGTTTCCATGTTTTTTTTATTAGTCTAAAGAGAGAAGTATTTTCTATTTTAATCTGAAAAAATCCTGAAGTCAGCGTAATAATCCAGTTACTTTCTCTCGAGACACTCACAGTGGTTTCCTAGCACGTGATGAGTTTCTGGTTATAGGGAAGGGTATCATTTGTTGATTTAAATATTTGTAGTTTTTTTTTGTTGAGCACTGTACTGCACTGCACTGACTGGAATGGGCTCTTTCCAGTCGTGAATTGATTGGAATAAACTTCCGCTATCTTTCTAGAATCATCTCCGCTCGTAAAACAGTGTATGGCAGATAGCATCAGCGACAGTGGGTGTGAAAATGAAGAAGTGGCTGACTAGTACTCAGCTCGAATTACGAGAAGACTATTAAATTTGTTTAAAAATCTATCAAGCAATAATTTATTAAAGTAGAACGAAATGTTTACAAAAACGCTAACAAGAGCGCCTCGATACATACTAATGAAATCCTTGTCTCTACCAATCGGCCGGAGCTATCTCGATGATCATATCTTTTACACACATTTTACACACGAAATGTTTACAAAAACGCTAACAAGAGCGCCTCGATACATACTAATGAAATCCTTGTCTCTACCAATCGGCCGGAGCTATCTCGATGATCATATCTTTTACACACATTTTTAAAAAGATTGAAGCTACCATGAGGTGAAATTGCATGTCAAAAGAGCTTCGTTTTCTACAAATAACGGCCAAACATCAAGATTTTTTTTAACCACATTTATAACGATAAAAACTACATCCCAAAAACACTCCTATAGATTCCTTTTTAACTTCACGAACATCGAGGCGACTATTGGAGAAACAAGCTCCCGTGAACAATTTTGTAGGGACAGTTCCCAGTGCCGAAAAATATTGCTGCAAGTAAAATAGACAATGGCGTCATTTCGTTGCTATGACAATTCCAAAGTCATTAAAACCCTGCTCATGATAAATTTTCATCTTTATCTAATAAAACTATGGTAGCAATTTTTCCAAATATTTGTCTATGGCGACGTAGTTATTCTCAAAATTGGGAGGTATTGACCCTGAAAAACTGTCGTAGCATCGAGCCACCTTCATATGCCAGTACGGTCTACATTATTGCATCGTATGGCCCTCGTTTCTTTTCTACTGTTTCGTAAAAATTTGGGCAACTTGCGAGAATTTTTTGGGCAAATGGTTTACTGCCCCCACCCCCCCCCCCCCCCCCTGGCAAAAAATTGCCCGTACGCCTATGATTTTTCCAGACAATTTCTTTATATAAGTAAAGAAGTCGCTGATCCACATACAGCGGAAGCCAAAAAATTCTATTTTTTTCTACATCACCTGGAACTGTTATATCCTTAGAAACAGCATTTCCATCATTTCTATGATATGCTGGCATACTCTGTACATTAACCTGATAAGCTGCTCCATACAGAATGTGTTCAAGAAATATCCAGTGAAGATGATCAGTCTAAAATCAAATGTTGCCACATATTAAAAATACTGGGAGTCACATAATTGATCACAGGACATCTTAAACACTGGTTTCAAACAATTTATCAAACAAGACATACAGTGTTTCATCCAATAACCAGATACAAAGAAGTTGGTTGAAGAAATTTGACGCAATTGAAGAAATTAGAAGCTGTAGTTCGCAAAATTGTATGTTTATTAAGATCCGATATTCAAGTGACCCCGGTTACGGTAGTGATTTCCTTGTTTTCCTTCATAAATTATTATGAGTTTGAGAAATCATTGTCTAAAGAGGTCAAACAAAGACATGCAGTTTTTACCGATTAATTACCTAGTACTTTTAAATTCTGGTAGTATTTCTTTTGGGTTGCGCTTCTTTGCAAAACATGTGCATTACTGTCGTTTAGATGAGGTATTTCGTTACCCCGCGAGCAGAGGCTACATTTCCGCTGTGTGAGCTGTCGTGCAAAAGTAACCTCTGCCGACAACCATTCAAATCCGTCCAGAAATATGGACGAATAGGTTTAAAAAAGGGTTTTTTCCTGTTCTTGACCGGTTTAGAGCATTGCGTGAGTCTTGCATGAGTCTTGTGTAGCAGATCATACTTGTTGCGAAACTCGCGCCATTTGACGACAGACCTGACGATTAATTTTGCTTGCAAGTGGCGAGACGAATTTCCCGCATGCACGATAGAAAATTGAACGGTTGTCGGCAGAGGCTACTTTTCGCACGCCATCTCACACTTCGAAAATGTAGCCTCTGCTCGCAGGGAAGTATTTGGTTAGATAGTTTTAAGACCTAATCGTCTAAAACTTGCAGTCTTGATGGCAATATCATATGTAGCCGATTAAACAGGCCTATTTAGTCGCTTGTGCAAGGTGTTGTTAATTACAAGCTCCGATAAATTAGAAAAGAAGAAATCTATTAATAAAAAAAACATGACCACATACAAACAAAGTTAATTCCTGAGTGTATTAGATACTGTGCACTCTGGTACAAAATGACAAACTTGAATAAAGTCTGGCTGACATAATTCTTATGGCTTATCCAATTCTTAAAGCTTTTACAGTGGATACTTACTTATTTTACTCAATTACATGACACCATTTGGTCTGTAACTGTTAAGCTGCCTCGAATGGTTTGAATCACCTCTCTCAAATTTTGTTGAAAAACTCAACGGGAGCTGTGACTCTTTCCCTTTCTCCTCCCTCATTGTTGAATCTGACTACTTTGTGGATAGGAGGAGAATGATTTTTTGCAGGAACTCCGACACGCAAACGATCACTCGGTGTAGAAAAGGTTTGTTATTAGTAGGCTCCAAATTCGAGAGTCCGTGACCCCAGAATGACAATAATTATGGACGTTTTTATACTAATGACGCATTATCCGTCTGGACGAACTTGGGCAGACATTTTGTAGTTCGTCTGGTTATGCGTCTCCACTATAAAGACGGGTACAAGACGCATTATGCGTCCAGAAAAACTACCTTTCGTAGTGCGTCGTTCAAGACGTATTTCGAAGGACAGTTCGTCCAGACGCATAATGCGTCTTGTGCCGGTCTTTATACTTGAGACGCATAACCAGACGAACTAAAGTTCGTCCAGGCGGATAATGCGTCCCTAGTATAAAAACGACCATAGACGCATTATCCATCTTGACGGATAATACGTCCTCTAGTATAAAAACAGCCAATTGCCAGCCGTCGTCGGACGATACGAAAAACCGACGAGGTGCCATATAGACGGACGATGGATGCTGATTGCATTCCAAGTTGACTAACATCTCCCGTCTCTAAAGGTGCGTTCCTTGGGGATGATCTGTATCAGGATTTACGATGCAAGATCGCTCGGATCATGGTGCAAATGGAGCATCAAAGGAACTGCTAAATCCCATCTAAACAAAGATCCATCGGTATCTTTAATGCAAATGATCCAAAGATATTGGGTATAAATCCTGATCCAGATCATAGCGAAGGAACGAACGCTAAGATATACTATCCCACGGTTAGCCGTATGGGCGGGCACACTAAGGTACGGAAAGGGGTAATGTGTAAATCACAACTTAGAGAGGATCAACGTCACGTCAACACTGCAAAAGAGTAATGTGAAAATGAGCGTTTCAACAGAGTCTTGTTGCTCACCGAAAAATTTTCATCTAGAAGCAAGCGTCTTAGAATTTCAAAGGTTCAACTACGACCGTCTGAGTTCACAGTTCTGATAGTATACAATCAGACTGATGTCAAAAACTTTTCAACATGTGTTTTTAAGCCTGCAAATGCCAATTGTATCATATGCTTTAGTTTGGCAGTTGGTTTAAAACTTATTTTTTATACACCTCAAAAGAAAACAGGTCATAAAAAATGAAGACACAAACATAAAGCAGGCAACTCATGGGCGACGACGTTTATTCTTGAAAGAGAAGAAACGTCGGGGTTAGCCAGACAGTTACCGAAAAGGCTAAGAGGTATTCGTATTTAAACATGCCTAGAAGACTGTCCACGATTAAACTCAAGAGTCACTTGACCTTTCTCTGTAAGAAGATTGATAATAAATGTTTTATTTACCTTAGAGTTTATTTGGACACATTGGTAATGACCAGGATGCCCGTTTTTGCCAACAAGATACACGTCATATCCCCACAAATCATGACGGCCTTTAAATTATTAAAAAAAGACAAACAGTCAGCTGGTACTAATGTAAAATGATAATGAATAGTGCATGAAAATTAACAGTTTATTTATCCTATTTATAAGAATTAGGCAATGTTCTAAAGATATGAATTTCTTTTTAATATGAAAAATTAATCGACATACTGTTGCTAGAAAAAATTGTCAAAATTAAAGAAGCCGCTTAAACTAAAATAAATGCAAAACATTCTTTGGGGGTCACCACTATTTTTCAAGTATATATAACTGCCTATAGTAAGAATAAATGATACAACCAGTATTAGCTCACAAGCCATTGCTTGCTAAGTCATCTTTAATACCAACGGGCAAGTATCTACCGAAAAACTACGAGTACTTCTACCTAATCTGTTTTTTTAGTATAAAAACGCCCTCGGCCATTTAAGATGACGGAATGTTGAAATTCCCCCGATAGTGGCGCACATAAACCATGGGCTACGACAGCGTGGTCATCACGTCTACTCGCAATCCAGCGGTCCCGGGTTCAAGTCCGGCTCAGCGGCACTGGCCCCTTGCTGGATTTGTTCTGGTTGTCACGAGTTCAAAACCTCGACTACACTTGTAGATAACCAACTGGTTGCCTCCTACCAGTTGGGGTTTATTAATAACCCTGTTATGTTCTATTTGGATTATTTGTCTCTAATTATTTGAGTAGAGTGCCGGTAAACTAGCTGGATAAACTATGTGCACTTTCCACTATAAAAAAAACCTTGATAAAAATAATCAATGATTAATAATGATTTTACTTATAGACAGATAAATTTCCTTACCGTGTAGTTTAAACTGAATTATTTTGTTTTCAGTGTTATTGTTAAGTTCTTTCTCCTACAATAGGAGCTCTATCTTTTGGTACGACTAAGAGCCCCCCGGGGGGGGGGGGTACTCCCTAATATGGGCTATATAGGTATGTGCGGCCCCAAAGGGTAGGGTTTTTCAGCCGTTTTGGTCATAAATTGGGTATCGATTTTAGCTATTTTGCCGCCATTTTGGTTATAAATAGGGAAACGATTTTTGCACTGTAGTCTTGAATGCACTTTTTTAGAAGAAGCTATTTCCTTATCATGTCCCCCTAACCTAATAAAAGCAGATAAACATTGCCTTTAACATTGGTCTGAACTAGGGAAATAATTATAAGGCAGGTCTGAAAAAGGGTATTGATTTAAGGGTCAGGTCATAAATAGGGTATCAAATTTTTGGTTAGGTCATAAATAGGGTAGGGAAAATCGCAGATTTTGGTCATAAATAAACCTCGTCTTGTTTTTAGCTAGTTAAAAATGCAAGCTGTTTTCACAACCAAAAACAACGGATTTTCTCGTCTTGACGAACGGAAATTCACCCAGAGTTATACTACCTCGCGAGATAGTATAACTTGTCCTGATAAATACCGCAGCCACTCGGGTCGCGCGTAGTGACAGACGCCTGCCAAATAATCTGGTAATATTATTCGCCAGACAATCGCCGCGTGGTCGAGCTTGAGAACTTCAACAAGGCAAACGATTCCAACGATCATTTGTTTCCTTTCACAATCCCATCGACCCCATTGGATTTATCCGGTTCTTCGGCCAGGTCCTTAAACCAGAACTGTAGTCTTGGATAAACCCACATAGTCTTGCGCTTACAGCGCTGAATGTTGTTTCGTTGTTGGATTGCATAACAGAATAAAAACATTTCGTCGGATCCCCCTCATTTGTAAGGGCATAAGCCCCATTCGCTGAGTATAACTCCTTTTCCTTCGCAAAAATGCGGCGAGAATAATCACAAGAGAAATCATCACAAGCGCTTCCTCCCCAGCCATTTTTTATTATGATGCGCTTTCGCAATTTGAATCCTCTAAGTTAGCGGCTTAGATTGCGGGTTAAATTTCAAAGTGAAAACAGTTTTCAAGTTTAACTTGTAAAAGTCGGTTTGTAAACAACCCCTGTTAGCTAGTTACCCGGCCTAGTGAAAACACAACCAACAAATATAATGATGACTGCTAATGTAAAATAACTAGTGAATAATTCATTCTTTGCACAAACCTGTATTTGGTGCTTCCCATGTTACTTGAACAACAGGTTTTCCCTTATGAAGATAATTCATAACTTGCATTTCTAACGGTGGACCAGGAAATGAAGTGCAGTTTGGATAGTTTGTTTCACTGAAGGCACTACAGTGGCTGACTGTTGAATTAATGTTTTAAAATATTAATAATGACACCACCACTGATATATTTGGGATACCGAGTTAACGTTACAGTACTGCGGTAATGAACTTGGTTTAGCAGCCAAGGCTATGCTCTTATTAACACAGTAGGAAGCTTTTTATCTGTATATGTTATCACCTGGGCTCTTAGGCTAATAATGATTAGCTTTATGTGTATTGAGAGTGGCCACTTGCGAGTCTCAATTCTTGATTCATATCTTCATTCACAATTACTGCAAGAATTGAGTACTGTTACCGAGAATCGAGCGAGTTATCCATAGCGGGTGAGCAAATTATCCCTGGCAGAGCTTTGGTAAGGTTACCCTAGTGCCAGGTTAGCCCTACTTGCCTTGTAAAGAAATAAGCGAGTGCTAGGGTAACCCTATGAGCACCCAGGTTACCTAGTTCGTGGTTTAGTGGCTTATTGGGGTGTCCTGATCTTTTATCTTAATGCATCACGTAAACATTCTTGAAGTAAGTCAGGTGTTATTTCATGGTTTTCTGTTTCTGACAGAAATTCTGAAAACTTACTGCTTCAAGTTTATTATTTCGGCGGAGCGCGAATTAAAGGATTCGCACCGCTCAGGAAGGTTTCAGAGTTGCATCCGGAGGTCCGGAAGTTGCTTCGGAATTAGTTCGAGATATCTCCGAGTTCTTTGATTTATTCTTACAGGGGAAAGAAAAAATTATCAGGAAGAAACATTTATTACTTTGGGAAAAAATAAAGAAGAAATAATTATTATTTCTGGCTTGCCCAGGGCTTAAACCGGCTAACGTGTGACCCGTAGGATCAGATGAGACTCTAAATTGAGGGATTAGCCGATTGCGCCTCCGCGACGGAACGTAATTTGAGATGTGAAAAAG
>OZ037784.1:13700460-13820460 GCA_964035525.1 Porites cylindrica
TTATAGAGAGCGCTATTTTTGAATGGTCTGACTTAATTGACGTTTTAATGTCAACTGAATCTATGTCATCTTGTAAACTAATATCGCTTACGAGCCAATAATCTAAGCGCCTTTGTATGATTGGTTTCTTTTGACGCCAAATAAAACGTGTATTCGTGGGGTTTCTTATGCGCCAGATATCCACTAAATCAAGCTCAGCGTACATGTCTTCAACAATTTTTCCGGAGTCTTTCCTTTTACTATTACCGCCCTGCCCATCTAAAACGTGGTCAAGAATGATATTGAAGTCCCACCGACTATAAATAGGTGATCTTGTTCCACTCTTGAACCTTTTAGAATATCCGATACGTCTTTGAAGAAGAGAAATTGTTTTACTACACTTCTTTGGCGAGTAAATGTTTAAAAGAAAGTAAGGCGAATCTTGAATGTAAGCCTCCAGAAAAGAGTAACGACCCGTGAGAATCTACCTTGGTAGAATTTATTTTGAAATCTAAATTATCCCTTATAAGTACTAGAACACCTCTGCTATGATTACTGCCATGCAAGGAGAACATTTCGCCTTTCCATTGTTTTCTCCAGATATTTTCAATATCTCCAGTGCTGTATGTTTCTTGCAGGAAAAATATGTCCGCACCCGAATTTACAAGCCAAATAAAAACAGCTTTCCGCTTTTCAAAAGTGCGAATCCCACGAACATTTAATGACAGAAGATTGAACTCGTCATTATGCCCCATATAACCAGAATGAGTAGGACCTCATTTGGGGGAAAAATTTATCAACACATTTACAGCAATCTGACATTCAAAGAAATACTTCATTGACATGCTGCGATAGCTTTGAATAACCGAAAATGAAAGGAAAATAACCGCGAAAACAAAAACAATAGAGTACAACCACTTAATAATGATACAAACAATTAAAAGAGCAGCACGATAACTATCGCGAACGATACGCTCTGGAATGGAACTAAGTAAAGTTGTTTGAGATTGCATGTTTGTGTACGAAAGCAAGAGACTAGTTCAGATTTATAGACAGTGATTCGGAAACAAAGTTTTAAAGTGAATATACTTAACGCCTACAACAGATTGCGAGGATATTATATGCAAATACATGACTATTTGAGAGCAGAGTGAAAGAAAAGCTCCAATGAGAGTATTATATTTGCATGTACATTTTTATCTCTGGAAATATGTAGAGACCGGTGCTCGTACCTAAACAAAACCTGTCAACGGAGCATTTACAGGAATAAATTTACCATTAACAAATAACTTATCTGGTTTCGCTTTGCTGAAGTATACTGTGTAGCCTTTGCCTCTGGCTTCCTTGAACTTTTTCATCTGACTTTTCCTTATTTCATAAAGTTTTTTTGGTATATCGTTAAACACAGAAAATTGTTTGTCCTCTTGCCTCTTTAACTCCTTGCGGGCTTGATCCATCACCATTTCCTTGTCCGAATATCGTAAGAAACGTGCGATAATTGGGCGAAGTTTGTTACTGCTGTTGTTTTGCTTTCCCAAACGAGGGACTCTTTGGAACTCGATTCTACCCCGAGGGTTTTCAATACGAAGCTTGCTTTCTAGGAATTTGAACAATAAATCTCTTGTATCCTCGGGTGGGGAGTCAACTTCAGATACAGGCACTACTTCGTCAATCCCAAAGACTTTAACATTTTCTCTTCCTGAATAGGTTTCTACATTACAATAACTGCTTTCGAAGATCATTTATTTCAAACTTTGACTCCTTTGACTCCTTCTTCAGGTCTAAAATGTCGTCTTCGTTGAACTGGATACTTTCCTCAACGCTAGCAAAACTGGCAGAGACCTCGTTAAGATGCCGTTCTATCTTAACGAGTTTTTCTAATTTATCCAGCGCTTCTAACACTTCGTCCGTTTCACTATTTTTGCTTCTTTTCTCTTCAGGTGACTGATTAGAAGATTAAGATGCTGTACTAGATCTGCCTTTCCTTTTTGAAGACATTAGAGGCGTATAAAGATGAAAAATTGCAATCACTGCCTCCTGCTCAACATTACGCGTCCAATGGACTACATGGGTGATCGATTCCTTTGTTATGTAATATTTAGTATCGGAATGCTCTCTTTTCTTTACATTACTCAGTTATCAACCTATCGCCGTAATAGTAAAAACTATGCCCTTCACACGTGATGAGCGTCCAGAATACCGATGCAAACAGAGACACAGCCACGTATACTCTCACCGACAATGTCGGCACCAGCGAAAACCCTGAAGACTTTAACCTCAGCGGGATAGGTCCACCCTTAAATGAGAGAGTCACGCTTGAAGCTGTTTGGATGAGTAGTCGCCCAAGCTACCAACAGGGAAGATGAAAGAATACCGTCGCCAGATATTACGAAGAGACTTTGAAATCTCACGTGAGGGATGTAAGAAGCAAGTTAACAAAATTCACCACCTTCTGACCATAGATGCAATGGAATTATCTCCTTTGTAGAGGGAACCAGGAAAGTTAAGAGTGCGTATGGATGATTTTGCAAGCACTTACGAAGTGTTGTATGATACCTTGGAAATCGAAGAAGCTGAACAGAGATTAGCACTTAACAGTCATTATGATGCTTTGAGTCACAAAAATCACGAAGGGCCGTAGCTGTAAAATGAAAGGATTTCCGCACCTTCAAACTCAGAAGGATGGCCGAAGCTCAATTTATACAGCAAGAAGCAAACAATTGCGTACTTCCAGACGCCCAAGGTCATCTGTGGAATTTAGCTCGTCACTTCAAAGGAGGGCTGAGATGGCCGCTAAGGCACCTTGACTTCAGGCTGAACAAAACTATCACGACGTGGAGAGCAAGGAGACTGCAGCTCTGAAAAGGCAAGAAGACGAAGTAAAAAAATACAAATGATGAAATAAGTAGCTGCCACGAAAGCAGAACTGGATGGCATAAGCAAGATAGCAGAACACTATGAAGATGACAGTCACTTGAACGGTGATTGTCGTGAAGAGCAGTTGAAAAAATATCTTCAGTCTCAGCTTAACTGTGTTCTTCAAAATACAGCGTCCAGTTCCCTATTACCAGCAACCAACACAACTTCTGCTAGTTATGTAGATGTGAAGGTTAACACGACGAGAGCCACCCCCCCCCCCCCCCCTGCAAGTCTAAATCTTATCCTGTGCCTTGCACTACTGGATCCCCGTCGCCACAGGAGATACCAAGGAAACCTCGCCCTGACGATAAACTGGACTGCATTACGAGGTCTCCGCCACTGTCAGTACGCCGGGAGAAGTTTTGATTAAAAGACTCGCAGAAGTGCTGGCACAGAGGCAAGATCGTCTTCCTCGTCCAGAGCCGGAGGTGTTTTCCGGAGACACTCTAATTTACCCTATGTGGAAAAAGTCGTTTGAAACCTTCATCGAAAGGAAGACTAAAGATTCATCTGAGCTACTATGTTATCTGGGCAAATATACGTCGGGAGAATCCGTAAGTGGTATTCTTTCCCTAAACAGCGTCAGTACCGTAAGAGAATCAATAACTGGCCCAAGGTCCTACCAAACGATGGTCATAGTTTAAGGAAATTAACAAACTTCCTTCAGCATTGTCTCATGGCAATGAACACTGTTGAGTATCTTAATATGCTCAACGACCAGAAAAAAAAAACAAAAGATGATCAGAAAGCTGCCAAGCTATTTGGTGACGAGATGAAGCAGGATTGTCGACCAATAGGTTTATTGCAGATCAATTAGAGGAGGACGACGAAATTCCATTATCGAAGGAAGGAGTGGTGAAGAATGGCTACTCTCCCTTCGCAGAATTCTGCAAATTTCTGAAGAGAGAAGCAAGGATATCGCGCAACCCAGTAACTTCCTTACAAGCGCTAAAGGCAGTTGAAACCAACAAGAGTAACCCTAGAAGAACTAATTTTAATCCACGCGACGAGGGACACTTTAATGCTGGAACCCTCGAAACTGGCTTGTCTGAGGAAAAGAAAACTGCTGCTGCGACAACCAGCACAAGCAACACGAAATGCGTCATCTGTCTCTTCTGTAAGGAGAATCACGAACTGGATCTTTGTGTTAAGTTTCCAAAAAAACCCCTTACCGAAAGAAAAAAGCTTGCTCAAGCCAATGCACTTTGCTGGGGATGCCTCAAGTAGCGCAATTTGTGTAAAGAACGTAGAGGAGGGAGGACATGTAATATATGTAACCGCCGACATCCCACCTCACTACATGACGATGCAGCAGCTCAACGGGACAAGGAAAATAAGCCCGTAGATCAGGAAAATCGTGAAACAAGTTGCGAGAATCACAGATCAGCTCACGCCCTATAAGGAAGATCTTGATGTCAGCTCAGTTCTTGGCATTAAGTGCGCTCGCGCCATTAAACCAAGAGAAGTCATTCCAGGAAACGAAGATGATCCCTACGCCCAACGCACTGCACTCATCTGGGGGATCTTCAGGATGGTAGAGCTCAGTAGATGGAATTGCAAAAGGTGGCTGTTCATCGCATAGTCTCGTGTGAAGTCTCGTGAAGTCACTTCGCCCTTAGGACGCACACGTTGGAGCCAGTTCTGAACCTGGTTCACGTGAACCGAACGTTTGAGTTTGATTTTACGGTGACAAGGACTGAGGAACATTTTCTCTGTCATGAGGACAGAAGGTTCTATCAAAGGTTAATGAAGGGATTCATCAAAGACGTGATGGTCAATATGAGATACCACTACAGTTCAAGCAAGAATCAATTATGTTGCATAACAACAAGGAAGTCGTTCTGAAACGTCTCAAGAAACTGAAAGGAAGGCTCAAGTCTGACAGCAAATATAAGACAGATTACCTGGCCTTTATGAGTGATATTATCAGCCGACGTCACACGGAGAAAATTCCAGCCGAAGAAGTTTAAACAAATAATTGACACGTGTGGTACATTCCGCACCATGGAGAGTATCACCCAAGAAAGCAGGGAAAGATACGAGTTGTTTTCGACTGTAGCGTGGAAATTGCAGGCAAATGCTCAATAGACACCTCCTCCAAGGCCTGGACCTAACAAACAACATGGTGGACGTGTTGTGAAGATTTCCACAGGAGCCAGTAGCTGTCACGTGTGATATCGAAGGCATTTTCCACCTTTCTCTGCTTCTTCTGGTGGGATAGTAGCAATATCGACAGCGACCCAGAGGAGTATAGAATGACTGTACATCACTTCTGTGCTACTTCCTCTCCAGGCTGTGCTAACTTCGCCTTAAAGAAGGTCGCAAGTGACTTTGGACATCTAATTATGGAGAAGAAGCAGCTAACTTCCTAAAGAACGATTTCTATGTGGATGACGGCCTGAAATCCGTTTCAACTTCTGAAGCAGCTATAGCCTTAGTTAAGAACGCAAAGCGGTAATAGATGCCATCCCTCTACAAGATCTGTCGAAGAATATTCAGAATCTAGACTTCACCAAAGAGAGCCTTCCAGTTGAGCCCGGTCTTGGCGTACAGTGGTGCGTGGAGTCGTACTAAAGGATCAACCGTTTACGAGAACAGGAATCCTGTCAACAGTCAGTTCTGTGTTTGATCCTCTTGGTCTGCTTACCCTTCTGATTCTGACAGGAAAAATCATTCTGCAAGAGTTCTGTCGCGACGGGGGCAGACTGGGATGACAAGGTTCCAGAACCATTAAGAATGAAACGGGAACAATGGAGAAGTGACCTTCACCTACTTTCAGAGTTCAAGGTTTCCAGATGCTTCAAAGCAGAAGGGTTCGGAGAACTCAAACCGGCACCATTTCCTCCTTGCCAGAAAGGACTCCTATGGGCAGTGTTCCTACCTCAGGCTCATAAACCAATGCAATCAGATTCACTGTTCTCTCGCAATGGCTAAGTCATGTGTGGTCCCCCTGAAACCTGTAACAATTACAAGATTTGCACTAACAGCTGTATTGGTCTCAGTTAAGATTAGTGCTGTACTCCGAAAGGAACTTGAATACGGACAAATTACCGAAGTCTTTTGGACAGATAGCAAAGTTGTAATCGGTTACATTTCTAATGATGCACTGCGCTTCCACACCTTCGTTGCCAATGGCGTCCAACAGAGTAGAGACTGTATGCCACCTGACCAGTGGAAGTACGTGGAATAGGAACTTAACCCAGCAGACGATGCTTCCTGTGGTCTAACTGTGCAGAACCTAGTGGATAGTTCATGTTGGTGGAACGGCCCAGATTTCCTTTGAAACAACTAGAAGATCACCCTTGCCCTGATGGTTCTGAAGCCATTTACCTTTCTCCAGGAGATCCCGAAGTAATGAAGATCACCGCGATGGCTACTCAAACCTTAGGGCACTTCTCCCTTCCCAAACGTATAGACTACTTCTCCTGCTGGAAGAGCTAAAAGAGCCGTTGCAATTTGTTTGCAATTACAGAAGAAATTCCAAACAAGAATGAAGAATTAGAATTTAGCCAAATATGAAAGCGTGCGCACTAATGCTCCCAAGAAACCTGAAGCGGAGACAATGAAGCTCAAGCAATCGAGAACAAATGCATACATCCCTCTAAACACTCAAGTGCTCCAAGATGCAGAACGGGAAATTGTTAAGAGTGTTCAAGAGAATCCCTTTCAAGGGGAATTAGCTTGCTTCGTTCTCCTGGTGAAAGGACTTCCCAGGATCGCACCTCAATGAAGATCGCGAAGAAGGCCAGTACACTTTATAACATGGATCCCTTCTTTGACTGTGACAGTCTGCTACGAGTTGGTGGTCGCCTCAGAAAAGCTGAAATTGCAAAGGCAGTCAAGTACCCCGTTGTCCTCCCGAAAAAAGGAGACGTAACAAGACTCTTAATTCAAACTACCATACATCAACAAGGACTTGGGATGACGCACAACGAAATCACATCCTCTGGTTTCTGGGTCGTTGGAGGAGACACCGCTGTAGCTGATTTCATTTCCAAGTGCGTCTATTGTCGAAAACTGAGAGGAGCCCTGAAAGAGCAAAAAATGGCAGATCTCCCCGAAGATCGATTTCAGCCTGTTCCACCCTTCTCATATTGCACAGTTGATTATTTTAGCCCTTGGTATATAAAGGAGGGGCGGTGTTAGCTCAAGAGATACGGTATCCTCTTTACGTGCCTTGCTTCTACAGAATTCCACCTAGAGGTGGAAAACTCACTCACAACAGATTCCTTCTTGAACGCCTACAGTCGCTTTGTTGGTCATCGTGGTCCAGTCCGTCAAATCCATTCAGATCAGGGAAACAATTTTGTTGGTGCACGAAGCGAAATTCAGCAGGTCCTCTTCAAGATGGATTACAAGAAATTTAGGAAAGAGCTGCTAAAACGAAATTGCGATTGGGTAGAGTATAGGATAAATGTTGCCCACTCAAGTCATATGGGAGGAACGTGGGAACGTCAAATTCGAACTGTTCGCGACGTTCTAACAGCCCTTGTGAGCAGCTACGGCTTACAGTTAGACGATCAATCTCTTATCACTTTCATGACCGAAGCCAAAGTAATTTTGTAAATTACCGCCTACTGACAGTTGATGACCTTACCTCGCCAGAATGTCTCCAGCCACTTTCCCCAAGTCATTTGTCTTGCCCCCTCTTAGATCCTTTCAGCGGGAAGATCTATATTCTAAGAGACAGCGCCGTGTGCAATACCTGGCATGGATGAAATGGAAGACAGGATACCTACAGTCTCTACAAGCCAGACAAAAATGGGCCAACCCGAAGCGAAACATACGCAAGGACGATGTAGTCTTGCTGAAAGATGAATAAATTTCCACGAATCAATGGCAGCTTGCTCGCGATGCGCAGACATATCCAAGTGATGATGGTCTCGTTAGGATGGTTAAGATCCTCCTTGCAGATTCTTCGATTGAATATTCTGGCCAGAGAATCAAAACTTCAGTGATGCTTGAGAGGCCCATTCGGAAGCTGGTCCTTTTAGTCGTTTCCTCTGAAGATGAGCCATGGTGAAGACTTGAGGGTCCCCACCGAGAAGCCTGTTATCGCTAGCTATCCTTAAAGGAACATTGTCCTACAACAGGAGCCCATCAAATGGAGCCTCCATCTCCCATACAAGCCCTTGGGGCCAACTCTTTCCCGAGTAGATTTATAATTAGAACGGTTCCCAGGGGAGACTTCGCGCGCCGACGGTGGGAACAGCCAATCACAACGACGAAACGACACTGCTATTGTACTTCATCAAGCAACAGGAAATTCGGTGTTGACAGGCCAAACACAATCATAAGCTAGTGAAACGTGACTTTAGCGTTTTCTTCCCTCAGAGATTTTCTTTCTTTTCTTTCTAGCCGGTAGATTATACTGTGGAGAGTTTTAAACTTTGACTATGTTAATCTTAATTTTGGCTGCTTGTCTCACATTAAGAGACCATGAAGCTAGTCTGTTAGACGCATAATGATTAACTACCACCTGAAGTCTGTAGTTCTGACAGGATTCGTTTTCTTTAGCCAATTTTTTTAAGCGTTAAGGTTATTATTTCGGCTAAATGACTCAATATTAATCAAATTTCTAGTTTTTCAAGGTTTTTTTTTCCCGAAATCCGTTAATTTGAAAAAATACTTGTCGTCCTTGTGGTTGTTTTGTCCGTCAGCTAGTGTGATGATTCCCTGCTATGTTTTGTAACACCGGGCCCAGCCATTGTTTTCTCACAAAAAAGTGATCTACAGATGCGAATTCGAAGGAAAGAATTGAGCCTAAACTTCTACATTAACTGCTGAGAATTGTCCTCTCAGTCAATCATAATTCTTTTGTCGTAGATACAATCCATTTTGTTTTTCTTGAGACAAGTGGGTCTTTGGACTAGAGCGCGATGTCACAAATTCCTCCTTAGCAAAACTACTTTTGAGTTAGCTTCACGGTCGAGCAACTGTTCTCTTCTGTTCAACTTTTCAAGCGCCAGTTTTATCAGGCAACTCTCATGGTGATGTGAGTTAGTTGTAGAGGAAGACTGCAATTTCTAAAATTTCGGAAATAAAGCATTCCTCGTTAGTTGCTACTTAGGTCATCGCTTTTGCACGCGGTGCTTAACTGGCGAAATCCACTGCACGGTGATGACAAAAATCAAATCATGATCCTGGCACTTTTTCGGCGCTGATCATCGAAAAGTCCCAAATCGTCCACAGAACGCTTAATCGTCAATTCTTTTTGAAGTGCATGCTTACACGTTGAATGTATGACGACAAATAAAAACACTCGCAAAGATAACCTTTCAGTGATCCTCGCTTCATGCTCAGTCTCAGTCGGGTAATTCATTAACTTTTATTTCATGATACCCAGATCCCAGCGGCTGTAAAATCATAAAAATGGATGTATAGTAAAAAGGAAAACGGTCGAAGGATGGGCTTCTAGTTCGACTTCATCCAACTTCATTTTTTTCACGGTGACATGATTGGTAACTTGACATTAGTGATGACAATTTAGGGAAGCCAGGTAAGCATTACCACAATCGATCATTACTGTTGCGTCACCTTATAGTGACGTCACCAATGCGCAAGTGACCTTTGTAATAGAAAGCCTTTGATCATTGGTCTATGGTCGACACGAAACTTCTTTGTTTGCTGTTTCACAATGTTCGCTTCGTCTATGGGATAGAGGTACGCTGTGACTTCTTGTTTAAACTAAGTTTTTTCTTTATCGGTTTCGTTGCCCCCTTTATCGCTATCATTTCTGTCTTTTGAGCCTAAGTTGTATCTTCATTTACTTGGGTGATTGATTTCTTTGTTGTGTAATATTTAGTACGAAATGCTTGAACCCAGGGATCATTTCATAAGTAGGTTGAGTATGATCGTCCGGTTGAACGTAGTCCTGAATAGGACCCTTGTTGGCTATGAAGACTCGTAATGTCATTGGCACGTTTCATTTAGTCTGCTGTCACAGTTAAACAGTCTTTTATTGTTATTCAAATTCTCAGTTGTGCAGTCGTTCTCTCGAGGGTAGTTTTGCTTGATTCCGTAAATAAGTTGTTGGTGCCTGTAACTGTTGACTACAATTCAGTGACGTTTGTTCTAAGTAAGTAATTAAAACCAGCTAATCGAAAGTGAGTCGTTGATAGTAGTCTGTAGAATACGAAATAAACGTCGCAGAGAAACAGTCGATTTGATGATTCGTCTGTAAATGGTGCTCAGCAATGTGATTGTTGACGTCACCATTTCTCGTGGCTCGTTTGTGTTTGGTCAGTCGCGGGCTAAGGGGTCTGCCGGTTTCACCGATGTAAGTAGCCTGGCAGTTGCAGCATTTGATCTTGTATACTGCTCCCTGTCTGTCGTCCGGTTTGTCTTTGTCCTTGACATTAGTAAGTAGTCCTCGTAAAGTGGTTATCAGTTGGTGTGCAACACGTATATTGTAAGGGTGTAGTATACGTGCAATAGTTTCAGAGGTGCCTCTGATGTACGATATAGTCCCTGTCGTAACAGGGCCAGAGTTGACGCTGGTCTGAGTGTTGGAATCAGTGTTACTGTGAGTGTTCCGTCCAACAAAGTTCTTTTTGTAGTTGCTTTTACTAAACACGTTGTTTAGGTAGTAAGTCTCGTCTTGTAGGCTTTCAGGCGAGTCGCAAACTAGTTGCGCTTGTCTTGTCAAAGTCCGTATTGTTGTAGCCTTGTGAGAGGTAGGGTTGTACGATGACTGGTCTAGTAATCGTTCGGTGTGTCTCGGTTTTCTGTAAATTGTCGTTCACAGTCTGTTGTTGTCTCAAGTGACCAAGCAGTCTAGAAAAGGTATTTTACCATTTTCCTCGATCTCCTTGGTAAACTGTATGTCCGCGTTCTGTCTGTTAAAGTGATCGTGAAAATCATTGATTTCGTCTTTGTGCACAGCGGTGACTGTAACCTCAACATAGCGCAACCAAAAAGGTATTGTTGGCGTATAAGTAACTAGGGCTTGTTCCTCGATGCTTTTGCACAACACTTTCTGCAACAACAAAAGAAACTGGAGAGCCCATAGCTATGACACGCCAAAGCGGACAAAAATACTTCCTTTAAGTATATAAATTTTCTCCAAAATAAATGACACTTGTTCCTTACTTCTAAAACTTATTTCTAAATGAAGACAGTACATTACATCGGTTAAAAAATATATATACTTATATCATAGTGCAATGCTCTTCATATATACTACTTAATTAAACATTCAAAACTTTCTTTCAATATTTCGTTCGACCCGCCCAGATAGCAAAATCATCTACTGAATAATCAAGACTTGCATCGGCATGTTAGTTTTGGACATTCGAACGCCACCAGATAGATATACAGGGTGTCCCAAAAGTTCATTCCTCTAATTTCATACACTATAACTTTTGATCAAAACTTTATTTTTACATGAAATTTCTACAAGATGTTTATTCCTCTATCGAGTACATGTGTTCAGAATTTCAGTAACTGGCATGCCCTTTTTGTTCTTTTTTATCACATTCTGTGGCCGTTGCGGCTTGAGGTGGGATACAGCGTGTAGACCCACAAATGATCCATGTATTTTGAGCCTTTTCATCACCTGGTGCGCAGAAGCCAATTCAACCCCCAAACAATATTTGTTTAGTTTAGACAGCTGAAAAAAAATTATTTTGGACATTCATCCAAAAAAGATAATCATCCCCGCCGCCTTCCACAGCAAGGCTTTTGTACTTCTTTACAAATTTGAGACGAGCTGAGCTTTACTTGGCAGACTATAAAGCAGAGGGCTTTTTTTTGCCATCTCAGGGGCCGTTAAATTTAAACATTTTAAACACCTTTTCATGACCCTTTCTGGACTTGGCTTGCTAACTATGTGAGAGCTTCCTCGTCGAGTCTCCTATTTTGTATCTAGCCTTCTTTAAAACTATTTTAGCTGCTTTATTTAGGACTTTTGGTCTTAACCTTCGTTTCTTCCCTTCAAAACCTTCATTTCTCCATGATCGTTTTACCACCCAGCATTCGAAATTTTCCAATTGTTTAAGCAGTTTCTACAGCAGATAAGCCAGTAAATCGAAGTGTACATGCTTATGCTCTCAAGTAGCTGAACGTTTTTGCGTTAAGGGGGTTTATCTTTCTTGATTTTCACAAAAAACAAGGAAGGAGTTCCAGCAATTCGGGCTTTGAAATACAAAAAATATGTGGCTGGAAATTTCATTCACGCACAGGCACCTCTGGCGCGGAAGTTCACAAATCGAATATTCGAGTCAAAAGGTGGCACAAAAAGTATGAAAATAGTGAATTACATTGAAAGACACAACTTTTCTTTAAATGATTTGCTTACCAAGTTAATCGTACTGAAATACAGACTTATAAAGTAGAGGAACGAACTTTTAGGACACCCTGTATAAAACTTCTTAACGATTTGTTATCGATTGTTCGGAGTCCCAGCCCTTAGGAAATAGCGCTTCAAAATGGCAATATCATCGTCAGGAGGAAATGTTCTTGATAGGGATCTTGATGAGATTTTTTCTCGCTTGTTCTCTCACCTGTTTGAAATGGAAAGACACTTCATCCGAATAACTGAAGATTACGCAAGACTTAAAAATGTTTTTGTTGCAAGTGTAGCTCAGGCTGGAATTTCAGATACGCTAATGCATGAGGTTCAGGAACTTTTCACTGTGTTAGAGAATAACACACAACATTTTGAAATTCAGTAGTTGAGTCTTCTCTAACAGTCGTTTATCCGCGCTCGGATCAATCGTCTACAGGTGGCCTTGGCGATTTGAATGGCCTCTTGTGTGTTCAACGGGGACTTAATTAAAACTCCTTTCGGAACAAGGCCGAGTTCTTTGCAGCCATCGTTGGTATCGGAGTGCTTTCTTTTCTTTACATTTTTCGGGCGTTATTTAGCATAATCTACCATTATGTATCTCACTTGCAGTTTTTACGTGTTGGATCATCAATAAATCCTTTATCATGTTCATCTGTCGTTAATCTAACTCAGTTAACAACCTATCGCAGTAATACTCCGACTGATAGCGAAGACAGCAGTGACAGCAACAGCAAAATGAGCACCGATGAAGAAGAAGAAGAACTTCGGTCTACTTACGACTCGCCTGTTACAGTTCGAGAATTTACGGAGCGAACTGGAGCAATTTCAAGAATTCCCGAGGACGGTACAGCCCCTTAATTTTTCCTTTTGATGTTTCCAGATGTTTTTTTAGTCTGAGAAACTAACCAGAATGCCCAACAGTCGATCAAAAGAAAAGCCTGATCCAAGCAGGTATGCAACAACTTGCGAACAGATGAATGCCTTTGCTGCCAGTATTATGATTGTTCTCTGATACGCACTTGTGGGAGTGAAAGAGTTAAAGTTTGTAGGTGTATGTTGCAGCTAGTCCTTAAAAAGTAGATGGCATCCATCGAGCAATATTTTTTGTGCATTGCTGTATTACTTGCATTCACTTTTAGTCCGAAATTCAGTTTCTTCGTCTTCAGAAAGCTGTGAACCTATTTTTCTTTAATTCACTCAGGCATAAACGGCTTAAGGGTGGATATCCACTGTCAGGTAATTTTCACCTATGTACACACGTATATTCTACAGGCGTAACTAAAATACAGATGAAAGGTCACCAATAAACGTTAATGGTGAGCGAGGTTCAATTTTTACACATGACCATCCATACATGCCTCTACTCCATTTACGTGCGTTAAATTTGCGTGCATACGCACGTAAAAATTAAGCGACAGAGGGAATCTCCCCTAAGGCTACTGCCCTCTAAAGCTCTATACAACTGAATCGGTTGTTGTTTGGAAACGAGGCTGCTAGCAATGATCAAATAAATGGGATACTGCCCACATCTTCCAAATAAGGCGAGCGCCAGCTGGTTCTGAGAATTAGCTGGGGGAGTGGTGTTACTTTTGAATGCTGTTTTGTTCATTTATCTTATAATGTTTTTAGTTGTTTTAAGACAGTTCTATTTTTAGTTATAGAACGTGATTATATCATTCTTTTTAGAAACATTTTGTAGGTTTTCACGCTTATGTCATGGTACGGTACTTTCCGCTAGGAAACGCGAAAAGCGTAGGAACAGATTTACTTTGTTAACGCCCTAAGCATAATACACGTATACTAGTACTCTATCATAAAAGAGGCAAGGCAATAGTAGAAATTATAAGTTATCCCGCTATCATTGGAGGTGCTATCACAAGATATTTTGCTGCTGCTAGATTGCTATTTTTTTGCTACTTTTGGTGCGAGTCGTCGACAAAAGTAAGTCTTTTATTTTCTCATAGTTATTTAGTAATGTAATTCTTGGAACTATAGGGTCTTAGAATATTTCATGACGAGGACATTGATTTGAGGACAAATCTGCTGGAATCAAACAGGATTGATCATTGCTACCATTACCAAAGTATTGTATATAATCTAGTTTAGTGTTTTTCAGATAAAATCTGATCAAGCGGAATCGCTACGATAGCTTTTTATTGTTTTATTCATACTGAGAGTTACATGTTCAGGGGCACCCAACGAGAATATAGTTCAAAACCACTTAAACATAGCATTGTTAAACGTATTTTAGTATTTAAACGGTAGATATAGGCATATTTTTATCCCCTAAAAATTTTTCATCCGTTCGGATTTCCTAGCAGAAAGTCTAGTGATCCGAAAATAATAGGAATCAAAAGTTACATTTTCGAAAATTTCAGCCAAATAAAAGGCTCCCGAAAATTCTAGGTGATCTTTTTAGGGCAAAAAACCGATAAAAATGGGCAATATACCATTTTTTAGATGTTCGAAAATCCTAGGAGAGGCAGGCAAGCAAGAAATTTTACAACAAATGTTCCGAAAATTCTAGATCTCAAATCGTCTTCCGAAAAGATATTTTCCGAAAATTGACGTTGGGTGCCCCTGAATGTTGTTGTCTCGGCTCAAGTATCAATTATCCCATTTTTCAGTTGTCTGTTTCTTTCATCATAGGTCTATGTCGTTTAGATTATTCCACCTTTTAGTCTTAATTTTACAGTTAATCGAAGTAGTTCGTATTCTTTAATTATCGCTTTCAGTTCGAACCTACGTCTACGTTTGCTACAATCCCGGACAAAACTACTTGAGAAAGTTTTCCCCATCATGTCCACTTTCCTACGCAACAAAACTATTTCCAAAACGACGCCTTTGCGGAAAGAAAACCCCTTCCTCCAATTCAAGATTGTAGGTCAACTACGTCTGCTATTGTACTTCGTCTACTGCGTGTATTACTACTCGCTACTACTGCTATCTGTTACGTTGTAACTAGGCTACGAACGTTGCTGTTACATTGAATTGTTATACACGCGACTGCTATTGTTATGAACTCCAAGGATCAGTCTTAAATCTGCTTTAATATTCTGTCACGTGGAGTTGGAATCATCTCTTGCCTTGCACCGTGCTACCCCTGTTTTTGTTGAGATTTGGATTATTCGCGATCTCCAGAATTTCAGCAATTACAAGTGGAGCAAATCAAAAACAGTAAAATATTTTAATTTTATGAATAATAATACAATTATTCATCTACCAATCAAAAATCAGCCATTTATGTGGTCACAAATTTGGAGGTTTAATGGTTTTTCAATAAGCCACATTCTACAATAACATTAGACTTTAGTTACACAAATGACCCAAAAATCTTTAAATGTTAGTAAACACTATTAGCCACATGAAATAAAAAAACCATTATGCAAGTTTACAAGTATGATGCTTACCTAAGTCGTCTAGAGCTTCCCCACAAGGAGATAAACCTGGTATGAAATAGAATGGCCCATTAATACAATATTAGCAATTTGGAGGAGCTCTGTTGCATAGTTGGCTATCGACAATCATCAATTAAAGTTATTATTATCAAAATGACCACATTGGCATATAATTGTGAATAATGTTAAGATCCTGAAAACAAGAGTTGCCAGAGCAGCAGCATTTGGATAGATGCAATCACAGGTGGCCCAAGCTCCGTGAATAAATTACCGCGAGTTTCGATACTGTTTTGCATATTACGAACGATTTAAAGACGTTGTATGAGAAATTCAATGCAGTTGTCAAAACATGGAAAGATAGGCATAAATATTTATAGAATAAATTTTACTTACGTAAACTTGGGTCTGATGTTGCTTTTTTGGTGTAACCTGAGCTCAATTCATGGCTATTTTATACGGTTTTGCGGCGCGTTGTTTGTTCGGTGTTGTTTTTCTACATAAAGTGAAGCAAGGCAGGTTACTGTTTGCAGTCTCAACTCACAAATCTCTCCCGTATTAAAGAACCACGCACCAATTCACCATGAAAGCGTCAAATCCTTAAGGCCAGGTGAGCCTCTTACATCTTCCTCTCAAGGGTATTGTGATGTGTTTTTTATGGGAAAATGTTTTGAAAGGTTTCGGTTCTGGGCAATCTGACGTGCACTCAGGAACCTCGATGACTACATGATGCATGGTAAAGGCCAACATGGACTCTGGGGATCCGGGTAACCAATATTACACGACGAAACATGGATCTTCCTACCCTTAGATAGTCTACTGATCGCGCCTGATCATGAGCGGTGTTTGGAACTATCCAATTGGATGAGCGTATACAAAATGTTCGCGTTCACCACGCACCATGTAGTCATCGAGGTTCCTGAGCGAATGTCCGATTGCCCAGTATCAAAACCTTTCAAAAACTTTTCCCACCAAAAAAAAACCTCGCAATACCCATGACGAGGGGATGAGATAAGAGACTCAACTGGCCTTAAGGATTTGGTGCTTTCATGGTGAATCGGTGCACGGTTCTTTTGGGGGGCGTAATGGGGGTACGAACACCGCAAAACCGAACAGAATTACATATAAACACCGCACAGAATAACATAAGAAAACCGCCTTGAAATTACCCGAAAATTTCTAAATAGCGCAAACCGCTCGATTTTGTGAAACAGCAATACTACAACTTCCGCAAAACCGCATCACCGCAAACCCTACTACGCCCCTCTCGTTCTTTGATGCAGAAGAGGTTTGTGAGTTGAGACTACACACAGTAACCTGTCTTGCTTTGCTTTATGTAGGAAAACTAAACTGAACAAACAACGAGCCGCAAAACCGTATAAAATGGCCATGAAATGAGCCCTTTAAATCGTTCGGAATATGCAAAACAGTATCAAAACTCATGGTAATTTATGCACTGAGCTTCTGGACCGCCTGCGATCTTGTTGCTTTCAAACAACTGATATCTGTCCATTTGTCCACGCTTTATGCTTAACCAGTTCGTATTCAGTTTAGAAACTGTTAATAGAATGATTACTTTCACATAAAAGCGTAATTCATAAACTTCCAGTAGATATTAAAGGAAACCTGTATACAGTGGTCATCCTGTATACAACAGGCCATGTCCCGAGGGTTACAGGTAATAGAGGGTTAACTGTAAAACACTCATTCATGCAACCCATCACATTATCCTCCTATATCCATCACCTTCCCCTCATTGCCTTACACAATATATTTAAATCAAAAAAAGCCATCCATTCCTAGCTGTGATGCATGCAGGTGTATGTACAAACAATAAATTACTGTTAACTCAATGGAAATCAAAAAACAGATAACCTCTGATGACAAAAAATAGGGTGATTAAAACACCTCAGTCAGGACAGAAAAACGGCATAAAATGTTGTTTCATGCCTTATAATAATTATTGCATTGTAAATGTACAACAGCAGCTCACATGTAGTTAAAATTTAGACAGAAGATGACGACTGAACTGCAGAAATACAAATTTACATTAATTATGATACCGTATTTATTCGAATAAGCGCCCAACCTCGAATTAGCGCCCACCTCGAATAAGCGCCCATCCTAATGGCAGAAAAAGTTAATAAGCGCCCAGCCTCGAATAAGCGCCCACCCCCTCCTCCTCCCAATCAAACTGAAATAAGCGCTCACCCCCACCCCACCCACTTGAGTGAATAAATTCTAATAAGTGACTTTCCCGAGGAGGGAGTTTTCTTGAGAGTATTTTACAGGAACCTTGCTTTGTTACTTCTTCGCGTTTTGTTATTAGCATTTATTGTTTTGTTGCAAAATAAACATACTTCACTTGCTGAAAATGGTGAAAACTTAATAAGCGCCCAGCCTCGAATAAGCGCCCACCTCGAATAAGCGCCCACTCTCAAGGTCCAAAAATTTAATAAGCGCCCAGGGCGGTTAATCGAATAAATACGGTATGACCTTTGCAGTTGCATTAGCAATTTAATATAAGCAATTCCAAATTAAGCCTGAGAAAAATTATTCAGAGCTTCAAAGAGATTCAAACCCACCATGGCCTAAGTGCTAGTACTATAGTTATCTACCATCTAATTTAGCTATATACATTGTATGAAGGGAAAAGGTTCATCTTAACCTGTGAAAGGAATGTTATGACGATGTGATCATGGTTATACCAATAAAAGTAAATGTGGAAAAATAATGCCAAAAAAATTGTCATGAGTTCAAATCCCACTAACGAAGTCTACCATCACAACTGTGCACAATGATCATATCCTCATTTACATTTGTCTTAATCCACAGTTCAGGTCATCTTCATTCTATGCATTGTTCCTTTAAGGGGGAATGATGAACTCAACAAATTAGTGTGTTATCAATGTATGGGTCTTCATACAGCTCACTGAGTTAGTAAAGCACTACAGTGCTTTTTAAAGCAAGCAAGCTCTGCACTTAAAAGTGCAGAGCTTGCCTTATTGGTTCAAATCCTCTCGAAGTCCATCAATTTGTTGTTTTTCACCTGGAATTTGCAATTGCTTAAATATTGCTGTTACTGCATGCGATGATTACATCCTCATTTAAATTTGTTGTTAAATTGACATATGGGTAAAGAACTATCCTCAGTGATGATATGGCTGAAAAAAAAAGCAGTTGACGAAAAACCGCTGAATTTTTGCAAATGATCATTTTCTCTATCAAACAGTAGGTTCTTGCTTTTTTTTGACACACTACTGGATTCCACTAAGGTTTGTGAAGGGAAGCAAAAATATATATATATAGACCAGAAGGCGAACTACTCAAATCCTGAGTGCATGGGTGTTTAATACAAACTTGTTTCGTAGGCCACCTGCAACCTGTGCTTGTGGGACAAATATTTTATAATTTGTAAACCAGAAATGTCTACCCTGAAAAATAGAAATAAACTTACCTCTGAGGTTGCAGACACTCAAAGAAATTTCTACTAAATACTGTCCTAACTTGATTAGTTTTTGTCGCAAATTTGACATGTAAGGAACACTTAGTTAGCAGTAAGATGCGCCACGCACAATACGCCGCGCCTAGTATTTATTGTTCTGTTTTCCCTATATCTTTGATTGTAACCGTTACTTTTGGCAGTTGTCTGATGACTGCCTGGCAAGAGGCATGAACCTCTGAGTAGCAATTAATGTTCGAGATTTAATCCAGTTCCATCAGTCTACTTGTATCAAGAGCCGTCCTATTATGGCTCTTGCTTGTATCTATTTGTTGCGTAAAAAACGGTCCTTATAAAAAAGCGTCATTTTTATGTAAAAAAGCTGGTTTTTTTTACAAATTGAACGGTTGTAAAAATACTGCTTTTTTACAGAAATGTATTTCGGTAAAAAAACTGCTTTTTGAGTAGTTCACCTACTGGTCTCTCTCTCTATATATATATGATTCTCCTGGCTGATTCTCCGTTCAGTGGGCAGTCTCCTTTTTTCCTACAGCTACACGTTTTCCCTCCGTCTTTCTGTCGTTGAGCTGTTCCTGCTATCTTCAGGATGGCTTTGTTGTAGCCATCTATTATTTGCTTGACATCGGGCATGCAGCTGTAGCTGAGCTTTATGGTGTTCCTGTTGAAAATTTTTCTCAGTTTGTGGCCCGCTGGAAAAGATCTTTCAATTAGACTGATGAACGACTTTACCATCAATTTTTTTTGTGTCCTTTTGGAACTGATTGGTTTTGTTGTCACAGATGTATGTTAATTTTTACTTGGTCAAGTAAAAAAGCATCTTTGTTATTTTTAGTATCGGGCTTAGACAACAGCTGTAAGAGAAAAAATTCCTTTGAATTTCATGGACGTTACGTAACATCCATGTCAATAGGTTTGGCAGTTACTGATCAATTTCTCCGAAAAAATGTAAGTTGAAAATACTGTGGTTTTTAATGGAGAGCTATGGTTAAATTAAACATTTTAATGTTACTTTTTGATCTTGATTGAACTCAGTTGTTTGAATTATGGTTAAAAAATTATTGCATTCATTATAAGTTACCGGAATAGTAGTAGAGTAGTAGTCGCTTACTTTGGGTATAAACCCCCATCAGTACCGAATGGTGGATCTGCACTTACTTCCCGATGATTTTTGAAACTTCAGTCCTTATGCATTTTGGCTATGAAATTAAAATCCCAGAGTAGTTTATTTCAAAAATGGTCATTTCTTCTTTTCTCATGTGGAATGGACCATATAATATATATATACCCTTTTGGAACGGGCAGTTTAGTCTTGTTCATGTTCATTGAAATAACGGAGACCATTTGTGAAAAGGCGTTCAAGACAGCTTTCAAGTCAAATGCTGCTAAAATTCTTAAGCATGAGCGAGCTGAAAAATTTCATTTTTAAAATCTCATAGTAAAAAACTAGAAGCCTTTTCTTTTAACAACATTCAATGAATGGGGTTTCACCACCTGATTAAGCAGCGTTTTTGCATAGGCCCGAATGCTGGTTATTTCAATAAAGCAAATCAACGCTATTCTTTTTTTTTATTCAGTTTTAAAAAAATTGCCTCAAAAATAGATAAATACGGAATGTTAAGTTATTTTCAACTCCATCCAAAATTCCCATGTGCACGAGCCAAGCAAACTCGTTGAAAATTAGCAGCATTTGCATATTACCATAGAGAAAAACCTAACCTGAAGTAACTGTCTTAAATTAAAAAGCCTTGGATTCGGTGTTTTGAAATACATTGTCTTAAGTTTTCTAGGCTCGTTGCGGCCACATAATTTACCAGACTTGCTACAAGAATGCACCGCGGGCTATGAAACATGGATCATGCATCATTCTTCTCTGAAGCAACCTTAATTAAAATAGGTGTATACAGCCGCACGAATGTCAGTGCCCATTTTAATAGCTTTATTAAAACTCAATCTTCCCTTTAATTCAAAGCAGAATTGTTCACTCATCTTTGGCTTACTGTGCACGTTTAAATCGATCATTTACCACCCTACCATCTAATACTGATCGTTTCGCAAATTTTATAACTGTAGAATATGTCACCATTTAGTGTCCTAATTATCATGTATTGTTTATGTGACCTGTACCTGCAATTCAGCTCTAAGCCGCAAAAAATGTCAATAAACAGTCATACATTCATTCATTCATTCATAATTGTCTGTCTGAACTGTACAGTCAACAGTAGTCACTTTCTCCCAGGTGCCAATTACTTTATAGGCAATTGGCAAGCCAATGCCATGCCCAGTGGCTTGTTTTCTCGCTCAAATCATGTGTGCCACGTCAGAAAAAAAAACTGTGATGTGTTTAGTTCACAGTCTCACTTAGTTGCTTGTTTGCGAACTCATTTCAATGTTTCAACGAGGTAATTGTAGCTTTTGGCTCCTTTACATCTGTTCCACCTTGTAGTTGGAAGACATCATGGAGTCGAAAGACATCTAAGTCACTAGTGCTTCCGAAAGAGACTAGAGGTGTTTTCTGCTGCTCCCTTGTAAGAGTTCTGCTGAGAACTGGCGAAGGCAAATCACTTAGAGTACACTTAATACATTCAAAGGATCGATGCCGGTAGTTTTAGTCTAGAAAAAAGCCGACGGCTAAAAAATGAATGTGACTTGTGGCCCATTTGCCAAGTGCTTTCCAGGTCAAAATTTGGAATTTCAGTCCTGGCTCAAGACCAATAAAACACGTATAAAAACTGAAGCAAGATGGCCACCATACCAGTCATCACAAATTTATGTTAAAATGGCATCCTTGCGCACAGTTAAGTGCTGTTTTCAGGGCCCGTTACCTGCAGTAGACAGTACTTAATTCGCACAAATAAAAATGGCTTGTCCTCCATTTTACCAACTCGGTTTTATTCAATGAAACAAATATGTTATCCTCGCTTTTTCAGTGAATCCAGCATTTTCAGGAATATATTGCAGGGCTTTTCTCTCAGAAAAGGATATTTTTTCACTTTATTCTCTTAACACAGTAAAAATCACGGATAAAAAGCAACGTTTCAACCAATTTTCGGTAGTTTTTAAGTAAGTAAAGAAAAAAGTTAAAAGAATAAGCATATATGTGTGTAAGGTGTAAAAATATGTTAAGAACTATAAAAATGTTTGAAAAATGATAAAAGAATGAAATAAAGTATGCAGAAAACAACAACAACAATAGAATCTAATTAAAAGAGCTCAAAAACTTTTGCACAAAGTGAGTCTGATTGTACATCAAGACTAGGTCTCAGTTCATTAATAAGAAACGTTTCAAACACCAGGCAGTCAAATTTGGTTTTACACTTCTTTAAATTGCTAAATCTATTGTTGTTGTTTTTTTTCTGCATGCTTTATTTCATTCTTTTATCATTTTCAAACATTTTTCATAGTTCTTAACATATTGTTACACCTTACACATATAAAGTATATGCTAATTCTTTTAATTTTTTTATGCTTTTGAATAAATTATGACCAAAGATCAGTCGAAAGATCGTTTCTTATCCGTGATTTTTACTGCGTTAAGTTTTAGGAAACTCTTACTTATAAGTATTCTCTTGCATCGTGCCAATTAATTGCCATTAGAAAAGAGCCTGCAGGCCAAAATTAAGCGATTGTTGAGCTTTTTTTTTTTCAGCAAAATCATCACTTGGCATTGTTTTATGCTATAGCCCCTCTTAATTATTTTATTATTTATTGTTAGATATGTTATAAAATATAATTAAAGCCTTGTCAAAATGCAAAAAAAAAAATATGTATACAATCCTAAACATCCCCTAAATGTTGCAAGTTTGAACTGGGCAATTCCAGAAAATATCCATGTCATACAAGATATCTGAATGGGAGGGGGAAGGATGACAATGGAATTCCAAGGGCATGGGAGAATAACACATTTAAAATGTGGAAACTGTCCAATTGGTGTGGTGTTGATATTTTGTGGAATCGCCCAAGGATTTTACAAATGTTAACATCTTTTTAAGTTATAAATCTTCTTAATTATTAACAAATAATAATTACATGAAAAAAATATAGGGAGAGAAAAACTAAAACATCTGGATGTAACATAAAAAAGCATGGGCCTTACCCTGTAAACACTACAAGTCTCTTTTTTGTGAAAATCCCATGCAAATGAGTTGAAAAACCCATGAACCCTTTTTTCATGGTCATGAACAGCAATTTCAGATTTCACGGTGCTAACTTAAGTCATGAAAGTTCCATGAAATTCTTTACTGGTTATTTTCATGAACCATGAAAAGTTTACAAAGCCATGAATATGGATTTTCATGGGTCATGAAATTCACATATATTTTAGACTGATACATTTCATGACCCCTGAAAAGGTAGTTACAGCCTAGCATGTATTTCATGACTGATGAAAGGTCTAATGGCCCATGAAATTCCAATGAAGGCACAATTAAAAACCCATAAAATGTGTCCAACTCACACTAGCACAAAAGTAGACGTTAATGGCCCAGAGAAATGTTGCACACATTTATTAATTCGTAACATTAAGATCTTGCCAAATCTGTTTAAACTTAGGTCAATAAAGTTTATGACGACACATACCAAATATGCAAAAAAAAATTGTGTGATTAAAAACAGTCACTTTTTAGTCCAAAGAAATAGCTTCATAGACTCCTGTTGGTAAAAATTTATTATACTGTTTGTCTCAATCGTTTGTCACTTAAAGTTGCACTTTAAGCCATTATTTCAACCCAATTGAAAATGCCAGAGGACCAGACACAAAATATGTTTCATGGGCCATAAAAATACTGTGAAAAGGTCAGAAAAGTACTCTCAGAATCTTCATGACCCATTAAAAATTCCCCATTAAGGGGATAATCCTGACCCATGAATTTTCCATCCCCTTAAATTGCCATAAATTTGCACACCATGAAAAATCTGGATATATTTCATGGCATTTTCCTCAACACCATGAAAATCCCATAACAAGTCAAATTCATGAGTCATTAAAAAGTCATGGCTTTTTCATGTGTTTTTCATTGCATTTCTCATAATCTAGACTGTTTCATAGGCCATTAATTGCGAATTTTTCAAAGTATTTTCATGGCTTTTTTAATGGTATTTTCATAGGTTGAACCCATGAAAATACCCCTTAAGTTTTGGCCATGAAAATCTGGTGAATAAGACATGAAAATCTTGTGAATTTCCCCTGAATAAATTCACAAGATTTTTATGGGTTTTTGATAATCAAAGGTAAGATGTGAGAAAAAAAAGATTTCCCCAAACTTAGAAGTACCAGTAGGGAAGCTCCACTAGCATTATTACAACTAAAATTTCTACTCTGCATGTAGCTAGGTTTGTTTGGTAAAAGTTAAACAACCTTTTTAAAACTTCAAAATTCTCAGAGACATCTCTGTGATATTAAGTACATGAAAAGAGTGGTGATCTTACATTGTACGTATTATGATTCTCAATACCTGATTTGACCTGGAGCTCCCATCGTTGTACAGCAGTGCCATTGACCACAAACGAATAAATCCCTGATTTACTGACATCTGCCTCCCTTATTTTCAACCAGAACCTTCTTGTTGTTGTGTTATTTCCAATAAGAAAGTAACTGTTTGACACAATAACTACTTCATTGTATGTCCACTGACCAAATTCCAGGGCAGTCAGAGTAAGTTCTTTAGTTCTTGCCTTGTAAACCATCTTTGTTTTTTCTCCAGCTGTAATAGTGACATGATTGGTGCTTGCCTGCGAAACAAACAAATCCGATCTCAATGTTTTAAGTTTAATTAACAGCTGAAACATGTGAAACAGATGTACTTGCTATCCTGCTAAAAATATTTTTATAAACAAACTTTTTTTAAGTGGAAAATTGTGTGGATAGAATTGAGACACTGTAAAACAACGAGTGATCTTGTGATTTGTTGAGCTAAAATTAGCTTAATTGACATATAAAAGCATGCACAGTTCGAATTTTAATTGAGCAATGATTAATGCATTGGATTTCAAGGAAACAGATTTAAGCAAATGTTGCTCACACATAGTCTTTCTGTCAATAACCACACACTGATCAGTGAGATGCTGAACTGAAAATGTGCAGTGCACTTTTACAATATTATTATAGTCTGAAAAGTATTGGTTTCGGCTCAATTTGTCATCACTTTGCACAACACTTTTGTTAAAGGGGATTTCAGCAACAACATGGGCACAGTTAGTTATAGAACACATCACTAATGGCATCGTCACAAAATAAACGTGATCTCCTACATTAAACAATACAGGGTGATTGTGTCAATAAACAAACAAAACAAATCTGTAAAAGATATATACAATGATACCATTCAACCCGGCTTGACCTGCTGCATGCGTCATGGCATCAAGAAAAGAAACTTATTGAAAGCTTTAAAAAGCAACATGGATTTGATCAAGTCTTGTGATTTTTAGGTAGAAAAGAATCGACCACCAAAAAAGAGACAGTATAAACTCAGCACCACCTGTTTTTCTTGCTTGTTGGTCTAAGTTACCTCAATGAATAAATAGCTTGGTATTCAGGGTACAAATTTTAAATTATAAAAATTTGAGACTTTGAGACAAGGCAATTTGTAGCATTATTAATAAGCCCGAGATTCCCGACTCTTATTTTAAGAGACTGCAGCTGATATTTTCTGAGACGCATCATTTTATACCCCTTAAAAAAATTAATTGACTTGACTTGCGTAGACTTAAGAAAAAATTTTCTTTTCTATCAGGAGAGTGTTATGATCTATATTCTGTATTCAACATTGACTCATTTTGGTAACATGAGCAACAGATTATTATACTAAAAAGCACATAGAAAGTAAAATAAACATAGAAGGATTTTTCTTTATATTTGGCTATTTTGCTCAAACTTGACTCACTGTACTGGCAACATTCCCCACATAACTGGGGTGGATCTATGAATGGTTCAGGCTTTTTGTCAATAGTTTATTAGCTTAAGCTGGTTTGTAAAGTCTAAAGCCTGCAGCCGTTATAACAAAAGACAAGTAAATTAAAGTGCAAAGAAAGTAAAATATGAACCCTTAGTCATTTAATAAAACCAAAATAAGTCAAAATCATGGTCCTAAAAATATGCCAAAAATGGTCCTTAAAATAATGGTAATGCCATTCCGCTTCATTCTGCTTGACCCATTACCATGTAAGAAACTTAGCATTTCATGGTTGTATTCTTCCTTCTGCATGTTCAGCATTCTGCATGTGCACAAAACAATAGATTTTTCCTTAAACACACATTATTTCACAATCAGCTGTGGATTGTTCATCCACAGTGGCAAGTGCAACAAAACGTATAACTTTAACAGATCTTACAACTCTGCAAGACTTGTCTTGGTCATCAAAAATAAAGTAGTTGATAGCTGAAAAAGATTCTCACTCAAATTGACAACAATGTTATTAAGACTTCAAAGAAGAAAAATGACTTTAATTTTTCCTAGACAGCTATATCAACATTTTCAAAACTGCTAAATGCATTAAAGCAGGTGATGAACAAACCATGAATGCTGGAGTATAATAAAATTTTATTTTACTCTGAAAGAAATTTATGTCAATAAAAAGTACACCCTCTAGGGGAATTAAAGAACTTTTTGAGGGCATTCAAAAAAAAAAATGAAAAATACATTATGGACAATTACATTTCCTCTGAAATGAACAATAAAAGAAAATATATTTCCTGTCGTGCATCAAGAGTAATGTTCGATAATTTATATTTATGTTCAACAGCCAGCTGATATTGACTGTTTTGTTTCCGTAGCCCATAGTAATTAAAGACACGAAATATAGTCAATTATCTCTGGACTGAAGTAAACAAAATGACAAAAAATAGGTGCATGTATTCCTAAAACACATTTTACATATCATATCCTATCATAAAAGAAAGTAAAATTCAATAACCTGTACCTTAGTGAAAGGGAGGGTGTGCAATCTGAGTAAATGCAGACTTGCCATATTAAAAAATTGAGATTTCAATTAATGAAAACTGATGACTCACTGGCAAACACGGTGAAATATATTGGCTTCAAGGGGGCATTATCACAATGACTTTAAAAAGGATGTAAAACTTATTTCTCAGAGGTGAAAAGTATAATCTTCACACAAGTTGTAACCACAGGCGACAATTTCCCTCACATTTGACAGGTTCTTGGAAGAAACCAGTTGACCTTAAGTTAGCCAGAAAATGCTCTCACTTTCGTTACCCGTTTCGGTTTAAGCATTGCAACTGCAGTTAAATCGTGCACAGTTACAGCATGCATATTTAACTTAAACTTAAGCTTACTCTAAAATTGTGTTATTAGCTTAAAACTTACTTACTAGTAAGTATAATGTACTAGTTTTCAAAGTAGTAATAATTAAATTCTAGACTTACGCTTACAAACTACGTGAACTAAGCGAAAATCAGTGAAATTTAATGTAAAGATATCTCATCAGTGGCGTTCATGCAATTTAACATTCACGAGTATGATCGTTTCGCTCGAGGGACTAAAAAAGACTGCTAGTAGTCTATTAAACGTACGTAAGGCTTATGTACATGTATGTAAAATGACAAATCAACAACTTAACAGACGTAACCATTCGACAAACCAGCTCCTAAGATATCTAAAATCAGCAAATTCACAAAAATATTCATTGAACAGGGCTAACTTATGTGTACGTTCGTGAAAGCGCTAAGCTTAATCCTGAAAAAGGAAAAAAAAACTACTTACCCCTTCAACGGGCGACAAACCAACTCCCAGACTTTTGATTTTCCATGTCACAAAGGCAAAAAGTACAAATCTTAGACTAGAGACACAAATATCATAGGCGGCCATTGCTTCGACAGTTACGGTGAATGTAGATATCTGCTACAGGAAGCAGCATGTCCATTCAACCGAAGCAGAGTACTTTACTTTCCCTTTCTGTTCGTGACGGCATCAAATCTCTGGTCTGACTAACAATCTACCAGGCTAATATTTTAAAACAATCACAATAACTGTGGGCGGTACAGGAACAAGTTAACCCACGTCATCGTACGCTATTTGAATAAAAATAATCTATGTTTACATTCAAGTTTCCTCAATTTCGCTTTCCGAGAAGGTTAAGGATAATAACTTAAAATAAACTTCACGATGATCTGCTGTCTCCTAGCCTTTCCAGTCAGCGTGAAATTTTACTTTAAATTCGCTTCGAGATTTAACCTCTCCTTGCAGTGCTAAGTAAGCAAAATTGAGCATGTCAAAGGAGAAATAAATATCTTCTACTACAGTTTTGCCATTCATTTTTAACATGCGGACTCCTCAAATGCCGTGTAGGTGCAAAGCTTTTGGCGTTGACTTAGTTAGCCAGGCATAGCCACTTGCACTAAGAGGTCACGTGACCAATGCTTCCTTACAATAAGTAATAGAATCCAAAAATAGACAGAGCACATAAAAATTATCTTACACCCGAAATTTGAGAGGAAACGCATTTAAGGGAGATATTTTATGGCAATTTGATTTTTCAACAAAGTAGTATGATTTGTATTGGCCGCCATGTTGGAGGGCATACTCTTGTATAGAAGGCCAGTCCTGTGTTTCGACCTCCCTCACATTCTGCGCATTTTCAAAGGTATCCGCTTTCACAAAGAAAATTCCCGGGGAAGATTCGCCAACTCTAAAAGACATGAGAACACTAGTCACAAAGGGGGGAAGTGTGTACAAAAGCTATTAACTCACTGGGAACTCGGACCTAAGAGCAGGCTTTTTAACTAACACCGATCGGCTGAATTCCTCATTATATAGCTTCGGTTTCATCGGTCGAACTTCATCGAACTTCAGTTCTTTCTCTTGGGCTTACATGATCCATCAGATTTCATAACTTAACTAAAACACTGGAACACTCCCATATGAAAGGGGCGGGGATGCTCGTCGTCTCGCTTAGGGGTGTAAATTTCAGATTTTGGTCTCACTTTATAGGGTGTTCTGGGCAAATCACCATTATATTTAGCCGTAAAGGTCTATTTAGGGTTGCACTCAAAAAATTTTAAAAATCATATATTTTCAATTCGTTTTATTTACTCGATTGATGTGACCAAAGTTTAAAATGATCGCTTTAGGGGTCAAAAAAAGGTTGGGCCGCGCCGAGATTGGTCTCCTTTAGGGTTTTAATTCAAAATTACCGACAAGCATCCCTGCCCCTTTCATATGGGAGTTCTCCCCCTCGGGACTGAAAGCCACTCGAACTGGCCACGGAAGAATGACCTCGTGACCAAGCATTTTGAAAGGACCATCAAGACGGCGGACGTAGCTACAATTCTTTGCGTGCCTTGGCGTACAAGTACTCGATTTTATGTTACGTTCTTGCAGCTTGTCATAGTTTTTGGAACATCAGTTTCACTGTTTATTACACTCTATATGGTGTTCTGGTTTTCGTTATAAGAATCAGATGAAAATATCCTCACAGTTGTAAAAATCGGGATTTTCCTATCCCGATCGCGAACGATCGGATCGAACTTCTGGTTGAACACATTTCTATTAGCGTGTAAACATATATTGATATATCAAAAAATCTTCAAACCCTCGTGCCTGTACGTGTAAAATTCAGTTCATGGTTCCTGGCGAAATCTACTGGTAAAGTTGATACTGTTATTGCGGAATCTCAGGAGTTTTATGTCAAAGTGGTATGGATGCTTAAAAGTTTAGGACTAGAGAATCATGCTCTAAAGTGGGATTTTATTGTTATGATCCAATTAGACATTTCTTATCTTGAGTAACATTTCTAAAGCTTTGCACACGGTTGCAAAACTTAATTTTAAAAAAGTCAACTCATAAACAATGAAAACACAACGCAGAATGAGAGGGTGTATCACTGACATCACCTATTGTTAATGCATGTGGAGCACAGTTGATAAAATCTTTATAAAGAAGCTTGCCTTCAACTCCTAAACAAGTATACCATTGTTTTGTGTACTGTTGTTCTTCCGTTCCTAACGAATTCATGGTCACCTCAACATAATTCTGTGGCATAGAACGGGGAAAAAACATATTTTGTGTGTAATCCTCAGTTCAGATTTTATCCTATGATCAGCTCTGGATTATCCCCCTCCCTCCCATTTCCCAGTCTGTAGTTCTTGACTTTTGTTTACCAATCTAAATAACAAATTGACAAACTGATTGGTAATATATTCTTCCTTCCTTCCCTTGATGGAGGGCGGACTCCCGCGAACTCACTAAAATCCTTCCCATTAATAGCAGCGCGAATACAGAGAAGCGACTGGGTAGTACAAGTCTGCAGAAGCCTCGCGGGTCCAAGTTTGCCCAATTTGCCCAAGCTGGAATCTTTTGGCTGAGTCACTCCCCAGATCTCCCTTCGGCTTCGTCGACAAGAGATCTAGGTGCGACACTCGTCTCTGCCCTTCCTGATTTAAACGGTTGCCCCAATAAAGATACATCCGTATACAGAGATACATCATATAATTCCTCGCGAATGCGAGGTTTATAATTTTGTCACAATTGGCATCGCGCATGACTCCCACAAGGATCGCTAAGCGATGCATGATCATCCTTTGGCTTTATATATTTCCCTCTTTCCATAGGCGGCCCAAAGCCAAAAAGTGCAAATTAGGCTAACAGTGTTTTCTTCCGGAAAACAGATGAAAATTATGGCAGTAATGACGAATTATGCAAATGCTAAAAATCATGTTAGAGCAATCTATCAAAGCTTACCTCAAACTCAAGTTATGAAGAAAGGGTGTGAAACAATTTTTAGCGGCGGGGGGGCGGGGGGGGGTGCCTCCCTTATGTAAGCCATATAGGTATGTGCTTCCCCAAAGGGTAGGGTTTTTGCGCCGTTTTTGTTTGAAAACGGGTATAGACTTTGCCGATTTTGGTCTGGAATCGGGTCAACCGCGTCCCCAGGGCGCTTCAGTTCTGGGCTCCAAAGCCCGGAAAAAGCGCCCTGGGGACAAGGTTGATGACTAGGCTGACGAGCCAAAAGAACGTCTTGCATTGCATGGGCTGGGAGGCTGGCAAGACTACCTATGACTTGTAAATTACTTTATAACCCTTTCCTCGTAACGTGAGTTTAGGCCACCTGTGGTTTCTGTGTCTCAGCGGCACCTCTCTTCCCAAACTTCCTTTGACTACTCCCTGGGATATTGAAGCAACGTGGTCTATGATTAAATTTGTGACTTATTGATGATTCTGATTGGCCTTTTGTTGTAAAAAAAAATCAAAAAGCTAAAAAAACAAACAAACAAAAAAGGTATACCCTGTTGAGCAAGCGACACATGGCTGTTTAGGCTAGCCTGAATTTCATCCGATTACTTCGAGTCCGCGGTTATTACCCCCTCAGTAACGACGCTGCTGAGAAGAGAAAACGACTCGAAGCAATCGGATGAAATTCAGGCTATATGTTTAGGCCATATTTGGGACTTTAAGCAAACCGCTACGGCGACCGACCTCTACTACGGCTGTCGGACGTGAAAAAGCTCGAAACTCACGCAGTGTGCATGCTTGGAAAAAACCTTTCGCCATACCCTTAAGCCGTACCCGTTCGTCAAATCCTACAACTTGAAGACCCGTCTTTGTGGCGTAGTCGCTATTACGTGAGTACCAGAAATTCTCCTATTTTTCACAATCATTGGTTTTAAACCTATCATAGATTGTTTCTGACTTATCAAGAAAGTATTTGACGCTTCTGGTTTTCCAGTAATTACGTCTTCCCTGTGTTTTATTAACAGCTAAAGCACAGTTTCGTTTAGTAAAAGTCAAAGGTGCCCAACTTTGGAATGATTTGCCAATCGATCTTAAGAAAAATATATTGTATAATTCTTTTAATAAACTAATTAAAGGTTATGTTAAGAATCAACATTCAATTATAACGGTTAGCAGTTAGTTCTCAGTTACCTATTAGTTACTAAATGTGTTAAAAACCCATCTGCTATCTGTAAATAGCGGTTAAGTACGGGGCTAAGTAAGTAAGTGAGTAAGTAATTTTATTTAACCACATATCGCATATGAGCGATAGCTCGTTTAAATGCAAATGTGCCATAAAAATTACAACGTGATAATTTACATAATCTACATGTACAAGTAATGAATAAAAATAAGAAATAGAAAAATTAAACCAACTAAAAAATAATAATAATTTAAAAAGAGAAAATATTGGTAATCAGATTGTCTATTTACAAAATTCACAGTTGCAGTCATACGATGAAGACAACTGTATGTTTTGTAAGTTTTTCCTAAAGATAGAGAGGGACTCCGACATCCTTATTTTGTCTGGTAGATTGTTCCATTGTTTGCCAGCCTGGTACGTGAAAGAATGTTGCATATAACATGAGGTCGGTCTTGGAAGAACAACCTTAAGATGGCCCCGTAGGCTGTAACCATTGCTTCGCAGTAAAAACATTTCCCGAATGTAGTTCGGTGCCTGGTTATAAATGCTATTGTATACAAGTATCAGTGCTTCTTGTTATATGCGTCGATGTTCCAAGCTTTTGATATGTACAGTTTTAAGTAGCTCTTCATAAGCAGTCGATTTGGAGAAGTTAAGAAGAGTCCTAAGAACAAATGCGTTGGTTGACTCTAGTTTTGCAGACAAACCTTTACTTAGACCTATGAACAATGGTGATGCGTATTCAAAGTGAGGCAGAATAAATGCTTTGTACAGTTTAATCATAATATCTGAGGGTATAAGTTTACGAATGCGACGAAGAATTGAAACTTTTGTGTTCACTTTCCGGCGAATTTCTTTAATATGTGCTTTAAAAGAGAGTGAATTGTCGATAATTACACCAAGGAGCTTGATCTGTGGAACGTAATCCAGTTCATTGCTGTCAATAACAAAGGGCGCTGGTAGAGTTGCTCTATTGAAGACGATGGATTGAGATTTACTATGGTTAATCGCCAGGAAGTTCTTACAAAACCAGGAAACGAGTAGACCAAGGTTGTTTTGTAGATTTATTTGCAAGGTGGATGGACATGGGCTTGAAGAGTACCCCGTACTGTCATCGGCATAGAATCTTAAGGAGCACGAAATATCTGAAAAATTCGCATCATTCATGTATATATATTGAAGAGAAGGATTGAACCTTGAGGAACTCCACACTTCATAATTTGCCAATCTGACAGGTTACCGTCTATCTTGTCATGTTGCTTTCGGTCAGTCAAGTAAGAACGTAGAAGTTGTAGGGCGTCTTCAGTTACACCGTACGCTGACAGCTTTGCAAGAAGCAAATTATGGTTTAAATAGAGTCAAATGCTTTGGAGAGGTCTATGGTAATTGCTGCAGAGTGCTCGCTAGAGTCTAAATTTGCCCTAATGTCTTCGCATGTTTTGAGGAGGCCGCTGTTGTACATGAATGTCCTTTCAGAAAACCAGATAAATTCCCGCAGAGGAAGTGAAGGGAAAACTCGTATAGCTGATCAAAGATAACTCTTTCGGCTATTTTTGAAACAGCCGATAACACAGATACAGGACCGTAATTAGACTTCATAGTCTCGCTATCTTTTTTATAGATCGGAGAAATAATGGAAGTTTTCCAATTTGTAGGCCAGGAACTACCAGTGATGCATCGATTAATAAATTTTGTGAGAGAACTGAGAATTCCTGGTTCAGCAAGTTTCAATAGGCGTGGAGAGATTCCGTCAGCACCGGTGGCTTTATTAATTTTGATACTAGAAAGTATCCTCTTGATGTAGGAATCCCGAACAGGAGTAAATGAGAAGCTCATTTGTCCTTTAAATTTCTGTTCAATGGCTATAACACTGGAATGGGTCTTAAACTCTTCTGGCTGTAAGTTAGACATGTGGGTAGGCCTGGGTACTGCATGAATGAAATAATCGTTTAGAAGATTGGCGACATCGATACTGCCAGTAATGAGGCGCCCATCTTCAATCAGTTGAATATGGCTGCTACCTTTGTCCTTGCTTGGAAGCAAACAATGAAATTTCTTCCAAAATTCCCCAGGGTGTTCGGAGTTTGTGGATACATTAATGCAGTATGACTTGAGGGAAGAGCGTTTTAAAGAAGTGACAAAGTTCCGTTGTTTCCTATAGGCCTCCCAATTTTCAGACGTTTTGTTCTTAGTAAACTTTCTGTGTAGACGATTTCTAGTGTTTATAGCCTGAATAATTTTTGGCGTCATCCATGACACAGTGTTACCGCGTACCAGTTTCCTCTTAAGCGGTGCGTGACGATCAATTACTTCAGTGAATAATTTATACCAGTGCGCCCAGATGTCGTCGATATTATCGTAAATAAACGCAGAGTCCCAGGGGACACTGTTTAGGTCCTGAAGAAAAAAATCAGCGTCAAACCGTTTTATTGAGCGATAACTGGTGAGCTTTGGTGGAGGTTTAGGTAGCTTCCACTTGCGAATTGTAACAACCAGATCGTGATCACTGATACCGAGTTGTAAAGTCTTAGTATAGCAGAATCTTTGCGGATGAGTTGTCAGAATAACGCCCGGGGGGGGGGGGGTACTCCCATACATTACCTATATGGGTATGTGCCGCCCAACGGGGTCGTGATTTTGAAGCTCCTGATTTAGAATGGGGTATCCATTTCAGAGGCGTTTTCTAGAACGGGGTATAATATTTCGAACGCACGAAAGCTCCAGTTTTGTAAGCAGCCATTTGAAATTATTCAAGGACAGATTGCTTTTAAAAACATGGTTCAATGCGTTAACAAGCAAACTGTTGTACTCTTTGCAGCTTAGGACGGAGTATAAAAAATTGGCCCATTTCTAGAACGGGGTATCAGTTTTAGGGCGAATTCTAGAACGGGGTATCAATTTTAGGGGAATTTTTTTTTAGAACGGGGTGCCAATTTGGAGTCCCGGGCGGCACATACCCACCCAAAAAATACCCAAGTGCCCCCCCTCCCCCCCGGGGAATAACGTCAAGAAGAGTGCTCGATGTATCTGTTGTTCTGGTTGGCCCAGTTACAGTGTTTGTTAATTGAAAGCGGTCACAGTATTCAGATAGTCGGGTATCAGGAGAACAGTCATCACTGTTAAGCATATTGAAATTTAAGTCACCAATGATGAGTAGTTCATTTCGGTGATTATACAGATTTTCAGTCGTAGAATAAAGAGATGACAAGAATTCCGTAGGTTTATTTTTGTTTGGTGATCTGTAGCAGGCGAGAAGAGAAAACCAAGTGTTTGCCCTGCCCTTTACATCGATGCAAACAGCTTCGATATCCACTGGCTCTAGTTGTTTACGTCTGTAAGCAGAAACGCTATGTTTAATATAAACCATTATGCCACCACCGCCCTTTTTTCCATCGCGTCTGATAATCCTGTATAAGGGATGTTGGAAGAGTGAGTTGTTGTAGCTAGAGTCAATCTTTGTTTCGGTCAGAACTAAGATGTCAAATAGCTCTTGATTCAATAAAGCCCTTATTTCATCCATTTTATTTTGAAGACTGTTGATATTTTGGTGAGCAATCGACAGGTTGAACTTGTAGTAAGCCGCGATACTGGCCTTGTAGTCAGCAACGACATCGGGCTCAGAGGTGTCAGAGACTGCAGAGGTCGAATTGTTAAGCGAGTCCCCAGCCTCGTACCCAGGCCTGTTCGCGCTATCCGAGTGACCAGAGGAGGCTTGGAGCCGAGCGCGATAGCGCGAGGCCTGGCAAAAAATGGCAAAAAAGTCCCAGATCGACGAGAAAAAGTCCCAGATAATTTCTCGACGAAAATCCTTTGTTTTCTGCGACGATCACGGAATATTTCGGACTCATGAGATTAATACATCTCTTCCGAGCATCTTTGGACCGTTTCAACTGATAGCAACGAAATGTGGCCGGCATGTTTTCCCAAAAACACTGGTAAGTTATAGGCCGATACACACGAGGGGTTTTGCATATTGTTTACAGTCTTGTTCGCTACACGAAGCTAGAAAAAAGTTTCGTAGTTGGGCATGGGACGATCACTGTACACTGTATGTACACTAGTATCAAAGGCTTCATTTTCATTGAACAAAATGGGCTTTGATTTCCTAGTTACAGGGCTATAGTGGGCTTATTATGCCTTTGTTGTTCGAATCGTTGGTAGGAAAAAATCACGAGAATCATTTAAACAGTTTCGCGCGAAAAGCCAAAAAAAAACAACACTACATTAAGTAAAATCTTTCTGAAGGAGGCTGCAATTTTAGAGATGGGAAAATTTTGGATAGTTGACACTTAATCTTAATTTACCTGCCTGACAGGCATAATTTCTGAGCAAGGTATTGTACATCAAATGTTTCGTTTTTTATTATATATTGTCTTTTTTTTTTACCTTCCTTAACATTAATTTTCAGAAAGTTTTAAAGGGGATGAAAGGAGAGCATGTAATAGACGACACTGGGGATGCGAAGGATACAGGAGCAAAAGGAAAATGTAATTCAGCTGAAGAAAACTTGAAATGAAAATAAAAATATGAAACCGTGATGTTTAATATTGAATTTCTTAGATTTCATCAAACAAAACTTTATTGATTTTATAAGGAAATTAGATTGATTTCCTAACAAGCCATAGTTCTGAACACTTGTGAAATTTGTTAAGAGAAATTTTTTAAACCTGATAACAACTACTTCTTGTCTTGTAAAGCTTGTTGTGGGAATGGGTTGGGGAAACAACTTCAAGACCAACTTAAGACCTTTTTTCACTTAATTTGATGCCATAATGGTACCATTGGCTTGGCCAGCTACATGCCATTTTCAGCTGTTTGAATATGCTTTTTGCTCTTTATAATACCCTAGTGCCTTGAACTTGTATCTTGCAGCTCCCGGTTTATGCAGAACATTCTAATATGTCTATTTTGAAAATAGCACCAAAAACTCATGTAATATTCTTTTTAAACTTATGACTCACTGGAAGACCACCGCTGTGAAAGTGGTTCAAGATAAAAAAAGAAAACAGAAAAAAAAGGATAGCACTTTATTTGAGTGTCAATGTATTCAGCACGAAAGTAATAATTGGAGACACTATTTTTACGCCTACTACCGCCATTTTACGTGGTCATACATCCAAGCCACGCAAAGGTCTAGCCATTTGCAGCAGGGCAAAGGTAATACCTTCATTTCTCAGTCATTTTAAGATCCTGAGTATTGGTCCGACTCCGGGAATTGAACTTCTGACCTCCCACTCTGCAGTCAAGCAGTCCACCAACTGAGCTAATCCTACCACGGTTGAGATTAAGTTTACATAAGATAGTAGTACAGTGGAACATAGATATGGGGTCGTGCAACATCAACAACAATAGAATCAGACATTGATAGAATCAGAAAGAAAGCTTGGCTGAAAGTTTTCAACAGTCCCCAAAGGATCATCTCATTTAAATGGTGGGTAGATACACTGGTTGAAGATAACTTGGATAGAGAATTAAATTTTATTCATGCTAAATGCTATAAAAGCATGGACACAAAGTGTTTTACATCTGATGCCGTTTCAGGATATTTGAGCGCTCCTGATGTTACTCAGTATGTTGTAAACTGCCCCTATAGCTTGTATCTGCCACATTGAGGCATATTCAAAAGGCTGACAGCACTTTATGACTTCTACTTTTTATGTTTAATGGGCAAAAGCAGCGTCTATGAGTTGATCCACTATCGTTTAGGACGACACCTAGGCTAGAAGTCTCTCTTGAATTGCAACGCGCGCAGTGCTGCGATTCGATTAACAAGTTTTTCATCCGCTAGATAATATGCTGAGTACAGAGCTAATTCGATGACACATCTTTCACGAACTTCAACATGGTTTAACTCATTCCCGACAGGCAATGAAACCCACTCCCGAGATGGGACGATTTGTTGGGCTGAATTAAATCCATATTTTTTGATACAAAACTCGAAATTACTGACCTACGATAATAACAGGTGTACACGCGGAACGATTCCTTGAAAGAAATTTCTCCAACATCTCTATGTATTTGATGGCAAACGTTGATTAAAGAATCCCAACCTATTTCCGACGCTTTTTTTCATTTCTTCAAGAATCTTGGCTGAAGTCGCATTCTTGGCTTGACGCCGCCATTTTGGATTTGCCATTACTTGCCAGGCGTCCTAGGCGAATTTTCCCGACAAGCTTGACAGGTGACGTCACATCCGAAATCGCCGAGGACGACTGGGAACGAGGCTGGCGAGTCCCCGGTTGAATCAGAAAAGAAAGAGTCTGAAATCCACTTAAAAGTACAGGCATTACAGTACCAGGTATAGTCAGTACTTGATAACCGGTTATTTATATTCATCCTGGGAAACATAAGTACATTTAGCGTGGCACCACAAGTTGCAGCCATCGCATTGTAGGGCTCACTGATTGTTTTTGCATGGTCTCTCTCAGCAAACACATGGAAACTTCGTCGGGCCTGGATTGGGATTGATATCACCGCACTTTAAGAGCCTCTGATACTGAAACGTGGAATCCGCATTTTGGTAATATCAGCATCTAGAGGTGAAGAATTTATGCCTTCGTGGGCTCCGCATTCCTGCAATATGATCGATATGGCGTCTAGCGCTGACAACTTGGCCAGAAACCTCTTCGTTATAATGCTGAATTGGGCTTGGGCAGTCCAAACCAGATGACGTTTCTCCCCAGGACTCCTCATCCACGGCCGCCGCAGAGAGTCCGTTTTCAGCATGGTCGTGGCTTCAGGGCGGAAAAACGTATTGAGCATGCGTGACCTTTTTTGCCCAGATCCCCTGGCCGGGTTTGAAAAAATGGCGGGATTTCAAATATTTTATTGCCTAAAAATAAGATGTTTCCACTCATAACCTGGAAAGAACAGGCAATTTGTCTTCAATAGTTGCAAGCTGTGGTTATAACCTTGTGGTTTCTTAATTTTCTCGAAGAATACCTCATAGTAAAACGGACTTTAACGACCTCAATTTCCTTGCGTTGTACTGGAAATGTGCATGCGTAGGTCCGATTTTTTTCAAGATGCATTCACAAAATGTGTTCATATAAGGAAGTTCCTGGATATATAAGGTCCGGAGCTCCACTGTGGACACAAAAACAACATATCTTTGGACAGTGATTTGCCCAAAAAAATTAACGCTTGCCCACAATGTGTTTGAAGGCACTGAACTTGTCGCACTCGAGCTGATATTTTAAAACCCTCGCTCGATCGGACACTCGTAGTTTCGCAGATAACTAAAATATAAACAAAATCCTCAATGTAGAAGTTATTACGTTTATATGAGGGCAGAAAAAAGGTCAATCTTTTTCTAGTAAAATCTTCCCAAAAATCGGTTTTAAAGCAACTATAGTTTATTTTTAAACTTAATCGTTTTGCGTACTAAGAGATAAATATAAATTACGCTTTGTGTTGTCAAGTTGAAAATGCATAACATCTGTCAAAAACCTACACGTAAGTAGGATTTCCTTCAAACAAAGTTAAAATTCCATTATTGCCAAAACTTCTTGCTGACAATGAAGAAATGAATTTTTCGTACGAAAACAACCTACCTAAAGATCTTAAAAGCAAAAGATCAGTTGCCGTGAACTTCGCAGCTAAACCATGATTCACCATGTAGCTTCTCCACGCTTTAATAACTCAATGAATTACTGATCCATGTGAGGGTCTTCATTCAAGCAAATTAAACTCAGCCAATCGTTACAAAATTCAGAAAACTGCACATAGGGGTATTTGTTTTGTTCGCTTCAGACAAATCCAGCTCCAGCAATTCAGTGTTACGGGCAGAGTCAATTGTTTTGAAGTCACTGCTGGCAGTTGTCCTCTACTTCACAGCGAGTGAAATGGAAAATTTGCGTACAGAAAGTTATTTCTTACAAAGAACAGAAACTTTCACAGTTCAGTGGAAAACAAAACTATGCAATTAAAAGTGACGACAACTCTGACTACTTATAGTATTTGAGCAACAGAAAAAATGATTCTTTTCTTCTAGAGCAAGTTTACTGGCCTTCTACCGGTATTTCCGAGAAAGTTTTTATACGGCGCACAAAATGGTTCTTTGACTGAAGAGAAGGATAAAGCTGGTTCTACAAAGGGAATAAATCTGGGCATGTGAAAAAGTATTTACTAATTTAAAAAAAAGTGGGTTTTAATTCAGCCCGGCGAAAGAAGGCGAAATCAACTCACAAATAAATCGAATGAACAATCAAAAAAATACTCGCCTCTTTGGAAATGTTCAAAACTCTTTATTCCACCTCAGACTGAAGGAATGATCCGTTTTTCCTTTAACATTGGTTGTTCCGAGTCCAAAGTAATTTTCAATTGACGAAAAACAAAAACCACACAAAAGTAAAAAGGCTTTTCGAGGAGCAAACGTTCACACCTTGTGCATTTCATTCAGTCTTAGTCAGAACTCTCTCAGTGACAAACAAACAAACTGTCGAACACAGTCAACACAAGCTGTCAACTCACAGAAAAGCCCGCCTTGAGCCTGCGATAAAGGATGCGCAGAAGCTTGCGCAGAACGTTTTTCCGCCCTGAAGGTCCAACACGTCGCGGCTAGATGGAATCCCTCAGAAGGAGGTGATCGAGGAGGAGTAGAAACGAGAGATGCTTCGGAGATCTTCGGCTCGTGAGACAAGATGGCGCATCAATTGGCGCATCTTGCGATCAACTAACGTCGTCGGACTAGCAGAATTTATGATAAAAAACTTCGATTGGTAAGGGAAATGTATATAAGGTTACATGTATTTTAAACTCCGCTGTTCCTTAAAAATGAGGAATATTTCAATAATAAGCGCGTAAGGGAGCAAACACCTCAGAATTGCTAACATGGAATTCCTCAGAAGGACAGAAGGAAGTTAGCATCCCTCAGAAGACTCAGAAGGACGTGTTTATTTTTGACAGTCCTTAACTTGTAAATGGAATCCCTCAGAAGGAGTTTGGTATCCCTCAGAAGGAGGTACACTGTATTTGTAAATGGCATCCCTCATGAGGAGTTTGGCATCTCTCAGAAGGAGGTACACTTTATATATGTATAACTTGTCAATTAATGGATCCCTCAAGAAGAGTTTGGCATCTCTCAGAAAGAGGTACACTGTATTTATGTATAGCTTGTAAATGGAATCCCTCAAAAGGAGTTTGGCATCCCTCAGAAAGAGGTACAATTTATCACTTGTATCACTTGTATAACTCCGCCACTGTAACTTGTAAATGCATAAATGGAATCCCTCATGAGGATTTTGGCATCTCTCTGCAGAAGGATATGCCTTTTACTCAGACTTTATTTCAAAAGTAAGTAACATGGAAGATCCACTGTTTATTATTGCAGCAGGAATGATGTTACTTACAGTTACTATATGCACTACTACATTCAAGTAGACTATTTGGTATTTAACAACTATTCCTCAAGCCCGAATGGGCTATTGACTCAGAGGCCATGAGGGCGAGTGGAATTATTGTTTTAGTAAAATCCAACTAGTTGGGCAAAAAATATCGAGAATAAAAAAAGTTTAGCTAGTTAAAGCTAGACTTTAATCCTCTTTTGCCGCCAAAAAGCCCACGCTTTTTGCCACTGGTGGGCTATAACATATAGCCTAGTAGTAGCTCAACCAATCAGAATGCAGCATTGATAATAGACCACTAGTTGAATTTTACTAAAATGTGTTTGAGTGTAGTTTGAAAGACTTGAAAGTGCAGCGCTCAAGGAAAATGTATATGAAATGATTTTCAACTCATCAGTTTCTTAAAATCAAATCTTTCAACATAATGAGTGCTTAAAGAAGCATAAACCTTAGTGGAATCCCTGAGAAGGACTTTAATAGGTATCCCTTAGAAAAAGGTGTTTTCTTTCAATCTCTATATGGAATGAGTCGAATCCCTCAGAGGGACATGGCATCCTGTAAATGGAGGTAAACTATTTATTTTTAGCTTGTAAGTGGAATCCTTCATAAGTACTTTGGCATCCCTAAAGGAAGAGTTATAAGGATTTTGGCATTCCTTAGAAGGAGTTTTTTATGTATAACTTGTTAATGCAATCCCCCATATTGCACTAGTCAGGGGATAGCCAGTGCACCCCCATACCCAGAGGATCACTGGGTATTAGACCAGGCCTGCCTTGTAAATGAAGCAAATTCATTGTTATGCAGAGCAGTAATTCATACATCAAACTACCACTTTTAAAATCAATAATGCTGTAAACTAAAGTAAATTACCATAAAATTCCGAAAATAAGCCCCTCCATGTATAAGCCCCTCCAAATATAAGCCCCCCAAATGGGTAACGCAAAAAACCCTCCGTTAAATCGCTCCTCCAAAATAAGCCCCTGGGGGCTTGTACTTGGAAAATTGCCCTCAAATACAAAGTACAACAAAGCAAAAAAGGTAAATTTACTTCCAACTATAAGGCTAGCCCAATCGATTTTGAAACACAAATTTCCCTCCGTAGATAAGCCCCTCAAAAAAGGCCTTTGAAAAATATAAGCCCCGGGTCTTATTTTCGGAATTTTACAGTACCTTAAGTTACAGATTTGGCATTCCAAACTTCTCCAATCAATTATGTTTACATGAGCCCTCCAGCTTATATGCCCATGGAGAACAATGTCCCAGTCATTTCCTGTCAGAAGTAAGACTTTGACTGTGCTTCTGATCCTGTACAAGATTGCATCAAAGGTGGATCCCTCTGTGATCCCTGCTAATGGTCCCCAATGTCATCTAATGTCTGAGACTTTCATTCATCATAGTTTGTTAGAAATGACCCCCCTTAAATTTTACATAATGTGAAAGTGACCCCTCCCACCTGACTGCTGTGGAATCTAGGAATATTCTAGTTTCAAATCAAAGTTCACCTCATACTTTATCCACAGTTGTTCTTCTAAGATCGTTTTTTACTATTCACGCTTGTTACATTCAATTATTACTTGTTACATTCAATTATTGACCTGTAACATATCTACCAAGAACTTGCCTAATAAAACTCCAATATGGCTGTTTTACTGTGCAAGTTTTTGGCCTTAAGTCTTTAATTTTACTGAAAGCTTAAATGTTCACTAACAGCCCTATACATGCACTGAGTACCATGGACTTTGAAACTACAGTACACATTTATACTGAGTTTTTCCACCGCATGCTGTACTGCATATTATTATATAAACACCAGTGAAATACCAGGTGAGCTTTCGTGCGAAAACTTGATATCTTCACATGTGAAAATAACATGTTATCTTCACATGCAAAAATATCACCTTTGCTGTGGCTACATAATAAATCGCGCCTTTCACACCAAAAAACTATTAAAGTGAAATGGTTTGGTATTTCATTGGTGTTTATATAGTATTAATATAACACTACATGGCCGCTTGGAGATACGAAATTTCTCTTCTCGTGTTGAAAAAATATTTCAACACTCGAAGAGAAATTTTGTATCTCTGCGCGGCCATGTAATATCCTCTATGTACCACTAGTCCATCTATAGATAAACCTGTACTTTTGTCTTGTAATATGTCTTCAGCTCCCTCGCCTCATAAGCTCTTTGCAGGTGGGAAAATAATGTAAGAATAATTAGTTATTTATCCAATTTTCAATAAAATTTGTTGTTGTTGTTGTTGTAAAAAGTGGAAATAGCCGATATAATACAAGCCGCTGTGCTCTAGCAGTGCCCGGTGGCCCATGGTGCCAAACATTTGTTCTGAGTGACAATAAAATCTTATTTTTTCATAGAAATTCTATACTGGGCACCCTAGATTTCACAGCATCAGCTCACTGGGCACCCTTTAACCACAGCCTCGTATATTTAGTGGTATTAATTTTCCTTGTTACTTAATTTTGAAACCATATCTCAGCAAAAGACATCTCCATCTGAGAGATTTCAATAAGGGATACAAAAATCCTGTAATGTCAAAATCCTTCTGGGGGATTCCATTTACAAGTTAAACACAAACACCTCTCTTTAAGGGATGTTAAACTCCTATTGAGGGATTCCATTTACAAGTTATACATAAATACAGTGTACCTCCTTCTGCAAGATGCCAAACGCCCTTTGAGGGATTCTATTTACATAGACTACGAGTAGTCCCCCAACCTTCTGAGGGTTGCCAACCTCCTTCTGAGGGATTCCATATTCAATAGTATTATAATTCTGAGGTTTTGATCCCTTACACTCTTAGTATCGAAATATTCCTTCTGTTGAACAGAAGAGTTTAAAATAATTTCAATAACATTTCCCTTGCCGTTCCAGGCCCGTAGCAAGCATAAAATGACTGGGAGGACTGAGCGAGTGGCCCACATTAACTCCCCCCCCCCCCCCCCCCCCCCACGCTTCAGTCCCTCGGTTAAAGCATACTTCTTGGTACATGTCAGATCACTATACATTTGTCTACAATACCTTTTGTTCTTGTATCTAATTTTCCGTTTGTGTTGCCTTTGACGAAAATTAATAGAGAACCATTTTAGTAGAAAAATTCCACTTTTGTAGCAGAATTTAATTCAAGTCTCAAGTCTGAAAATTTCTGAGGGGGGGGGGCTCGAGCCCCCCCCTGCCCCTCCCCCTGCTACGGGCTTGCGTTCGACGTTCTTTGTTCTTAAATTCTGTTAGAAATTACAAGTCCGACGACGAAAGTTGATCGCGAGATGCGCCATTTGTCTCACGAGCCGAAGATTGCCGAAGCAACTCTCGTTTCTAGTCCTCCTCGATCACCTCCTTCTGAGGGATTCCATCTAGCCACGACCGGGGACCTTTCAGTATTTGCACATCTTCCATAATACACCTCAGTTTTGTCCCCCAAAATTTCGCATAAGCATTGTCTTTTATTTATTTCTCTTAGGACCACTGTAATACCCTGGTGAAATCAAAAACAAAAGTTGTGCAAAGTTTTGGATGGCAAAAACGGTGCATTATGGGAGTATCTGGGAGTACCCCCTGGGTTGTTTTCAAGACTTTGTCGCTCACAAATGAAATCAGGTCAACATGTAGACAGGAGAATGCAGAAGCTGCAGCAATTGCCTAGTTTATTATTTTTCACTTCATTTAAGACATTTAAGAGCGGCTGCCTGTAAATGTCGAGAATTTGCCTTCAAAACGGAAATTTCGAAATTCAGTCTAAAAAAACCCTTAAGTGAAACTTTTTCGAAAATCACAATCAAAGTTTCCAAAGAATTTTCTTTTTCGAGGAAACCGCAAAAAGGGAAATGCTGCCACACGACATATAGTCGCCGGTCTAAAACCTTTGAATTATACCATTTTCAAAGCCCTCTGGAAGAAAGACGGTTCAAGGAGACAAGTTCATCTTTGGCAGATAAGTAAGGCATCCCAGTTACAATAGTATTTTGTAAAAATATTGCAAGATAATGAATTTTGTACTCGGGTAAAAAACGTCCGAAGATTCCTATCTTCAGCACTTTCATAAATTATGACATTTTACGAAACTTTGAAGGAAAAAATCACGGCTTGTTACATGGAATTTTAGAAGAATTATTAAACGTCAGTAAAGCCCTACTGTTGTTAGTACAACATATAAAAAATCCACCTTGGGCAATGAAAAAGCCACCGCCGAGCGAGGTAAATGCGAAGTTCATTTTCGATGTTTTTGCATAAAATGCACGTTAATTAATTAAAACCGTTACACAACCGAGGGTAACACAAACTCTAAAAACTTAAGTGAAGCTAAGATCAAACACTATTACATATTGGCAACATACAATCCATCATTCTAAGAAACCACAATTTTACAGCTTAAACATGGTGATAAAATTTCAGGTTATCTAGACTTAATTAGAAATTCAGCCAATAGGAAAGACTTAGTGAAAATTCGTATAAGTAACCACAAACTCATGATTGAAACTGGAAGATATAATCAAACTTCCCGCAACGATAGATTCTGCCCTATTTGTAACTCTGGTATAATTGAAGACGAATTTCGTTTTCTCTTCCATTGTCCAAAATATTCAATCCCAAGGGAGAAATTCGACAACCAAATCCAAGAAAATTTTGTCGACTTTAATCACCTGTCTTACTCAGAATTAACAATTAAATTGATGAATTCACATAATTTTTCCGTAAATTCACATTTGTTGAAATTTGTCTCATTATGTAATGATTTACATACTAATTTGTTATCAAATCATGCTGATGACACTTGATTGACTGTAGTATTCATTGCATTGCATTATCATTGTTATGACTGAATTGTAACTTTATATTAAAGCTTCTGCAATACTGTAACTACATAATTATAGTCATGCAAATAAAGCTTATGTTGTTGTTGTCTTGAGGGACTTGTCAGAAATTAGCAGGGTGGAGGGGGTGGAAACAGAGGGAGGGTCTCAACTTTTTGAGACTCAGAAAAGGGAGGGGTCATGAAAAAGGGGCCGTTAAAAGGGGGAGCGTCATGCAAATATATGCCCGTGATCATGTAGAGGTTCACCCACAGAAGAAAAAGGAAGTTCTTTATTTGGTAAAAAAAAAACAAAAAAACAAAACAAAACAAAAAACAAAACAACGGAACATCACGGATATAAACTGTGAAGTACTATTGCAAGAATTTAACAAATATCTACTTTTCATTTATAATACTGCTGTGGACCAGCTGGTGACTTTATGAAGGCTTTTGTTACCAATCGTAAAGAACAGCAGTTTTTTTTTTCAATACCGAATATATTCAGCAATACAAAGCTGCAAAGTGGGAGACAAGAAAAGTAAAAGTCCCAGGACACAATTGTTTCAAAAAATTAGATGACTTCATAGAATCGTGTATGATTACTGGAGAAATGTTTCATATTGTGAAAATGAGTCAGTGGATCCCACCCCTCGTCCAGTTCCAGACATCAACAAACTTCCAAAAGTATCGCTATCTGCCTGTTGCAGAAACACCCATTACAAATACAGACGACGGTAAAAGAAGAGAAGTGGATGATTATCACCCTAGAGCACGTTTAAAGCAAGTCCACAAAAAGAATGAAATCAATATCGAGGATAGTGCAAGTGTTCAGACCTTTGCAAAAGATACATTGTTGAAGTAAGTCTTGTGAAAAAATACCTAGAACATTTAAATCATTTAGAGATGATGAGTGATAAGAGAAAAATGGAAAAGAAAAACAATAGTGGAACACTAGCAAGACAGCAGGTATGCGTTCTGGACAAATACATCCATAAACATAATTTGCTAGCAGTGAAAGATAAAAACAAGCCACAGCAAGTCAATGCTATTATGGATCACTTACGGTCATTTGCCGAGAGCACACAAACAAACAAGCAAAGCTCCCTCAGTGTGGAAGAGGTGGATGATCGTGATGAATGTGAAGAAGGTGAAGGGGATGAGGCATTACCCACTTGGCCTAGTGATGAAGACTTTGTATTTGGAGAAATAGGAGAGTCGAGTGATCAGCTGTCAGAATCAGAGTAGGACTCTTCATGCTGTCATCTAAAATTTGTGTATACAGCATCACAAAGAACAGATTAGAAATATATTTAGAGTTTTCATAATACTGACTCACCCTAGTGTATTGCAACACAGGCGGCCCAAACTCACGTTGCGAGGGAAGGGTGTAATGTAATTTACATAACATAGGTGACCCGCCGGGGTCGCGTTACAGGCGACCGTTGAAAACATAAGAGACTTTGTATTAGAAATGTATTACTGAGATCTGCGCAAGCTAAATAACGCAAAACCTTACTTTTTCTTAAATGAATTGAATAAAAAAGACTTACCTGCAATGTATTCCGCTGCGTTTTGGTGTCTGTTTGTTGTTTTACTGTTTTTTTGGCTTTATTGCGTAACCACTGTTACTCCTTCATAGAACGAAGTGAAGGCTGGTCACTTCACAGGGGGCCCACACAATGTGTTTGTGTAGCCGATTGTTATTTTATAGTAAATGTACTGGATTTACCGTTTGCTTCACCTATAGCGATATATTGCTAACTATGTATATAGATCAATGATAAATAAACGTTGAATTACCTTACCTTTGGTGTATAGTCGTCCTTTTGCCTCAAAAGCGATTTTTTGAGCGATTTTGAATGAATTTGAGTTCGCCTTTGACTGTTCCATATGCTATTATATGGAACAGTCAACGGCGAACTCAAATTCATTCAAAATCGCTCAAAAAACCGCTTTTGAGGCAAAAGGACGACTATACACCACAGGCAAGGTAATTCAGCGTTTATTTATCATTGATTTATATACATAATTAGCGATATATCGCCATAGGTGAAGCAAACGGTAAATCCAGTACATTTACTATAAAATAACAATCAGCTACACCAACAGATTGTGTGGGTACCCTGTGGTCACTTCGATCTGTCGGGGTCCTGGACCAGTTGCAACAAGAATGCCGTTTTTTTCGCCGAAATTCAAATCCGCTGCAAATTTTTCAGCTCCGGCCTAAGAGGGAAACCTCTTCTTCCTCTCTGGGAGATCGGCTCGAAAAAAGATCCATAATTTCCCCATTAAATGGAGCCATTTGTGCGAGACTTTGAGGCACGTCTGGCTCTCGTCCTGGCCAGTGCCTGTAACCACTGTTGCGCCCACCAATAATTTGCATTATGACTATTAGCACTTACACGACGGGCGCAAGCACTCGCTTTTTTACAGTGCAAGAGCCTAGTTGACGTGTCATTTCCGCCCTGTCACCCGTCGTGTAAGTGCTAATTGTCATAATGCAAATTAGTTGGTAGGCGCAACAATGGTCACAGCACAGGGAGCCCACACAATGTGTTTGTGTAGCCGATTGTTATTTTATAGTAAATGTACTGGATTTACCGTTTGCTTCACCTATAGCGATATATCGCTAACTATGTATATAGATCAATGATAAATAAACGTTGAATTACCTTACCTTTGGTGTATAGTCGTCCTTTTGCCTCAAAAGCGATTTTTTGAGCGATTTTGAATGAATTTGAGTTCGCCTTTGACTGTTCCATATAATAGAAGGAAAATACTGTTACTTTGCCGTTTACAAGCAATTTATTTGTAAACGTTAAGTTTCACAGTGCAAAAGGAAACGTACCGAATTTACGCGAATTAGCGCCGCGGCAATTATTTGAGAGCGGAGCTTAATACTATAGCAATACCGCTCAGCACCGTATTTACTCGAATAAGCGCCGCGGCGCTAATTAACTCCCCCACCCCCAATGCGGCGCTTATTGAGGGCGGGGCTTATTCGAGTAATTACTGTAATTGGCAGCTTAAGAGTTTATTACATTTAGGGCAAATTGTTATTACATTTAGGACTTTATTACATTTAGGACCGTCAGGAGCCCATCAAATTTGATAGGCTCCTGGGACCGTTTATTACATTTAGGCCTTGTACAAGTTTGGGCCGCCTGGGATTGCAGGAACTAGATTTTATCATTTATACCCTGAGTGGGGGAGGGTCATGATATTTTAGGCCAAGCTCAAGGGGAGGGTTACCAAATTTCACTCCCTTTGCAGGGATGGGCCACCTCTTTTCCCAACCCAAATTTAAAATTCCCACCCCCTCCTCCCCCCTGCTAATTTCTGACCAGTCCCTAACTACTTATGACAGGATAATATTAGAAAGCACAAATTAAAAAAAGTTTATTTTAACGCAGATGTAAAGCTAATCCAGTAGACGGCCAAAAGAACTGTTTACAAGTTCAAGAACAGGCTTGAAGATTCGAAGACTCTGTCATATGCAGCTGGTATTGATGGTAATCTAAAAATAAACCAAATTGTAATAACATTCTCTAACCATGAGGTCATAGTAATAGTACATTATAAATTCAGATCAAAGTCACAGAATTTGAATAAATAATGAGGGTATGAAGCTTTGATGGACAAAAGATTGTAAAATCTGTGTGTTGTTTTGGAGACCATCAGTGGACGGGAACAACTGGGAAAATCTACCTGAGCACATTTTGGTGAGGATATATTCATTTCTTAGTCTATCCGAGAGATTAACGGCTTCTATAACCTGTAAACAGTGGTGTGAAATATGTTTCAGTTCCCCACTACTGTGGCAGACATTCCAATTCAAATTCTTTGATTCAAAGGAGTTCAAATACAGCAAATTCTTGGAGAACCATGGACGACACTTAAGAAACGTGGAAATTCAGTGCCATCAAGAGGATAAAATCAACAGGGAAAGCGCATGCACACTTATTCGTGAGTTAAGCACCTTGAAAGTGCGGCGACTCGAGAAGTTTACTATCAAGTTTCTCGGAGAGAACCCTTTGTTCTACGGTGGTCATGAATTCGTCGACTGTTTGCGAGATCTGTTCGACAAACCCAATAGCGATTGCGAAATTCAATTACCTTTGAAATATGTGGATCTAAGTAAACTACCGGTCGCCTACAGTGATGATTTAATTAACCTTCTGGCAGAAAACAGTCCTGATTTACAATCGCTGAATATTCAGAACGCTGCGCTTGTTTGCAAAGTGTCTTCCGGTTGCATAGAAAATGTCGTTAACAAGTGCCGGAAGTTGAGGTATCTTGCTCTTCATCACACAAGTGTGAACGAGGAGATCATGATGTCGTTAACTGAAGATGGCAGAGCTCACCTTGAACACCTTTCTATTGACTGCCGACGAGAAGAAAAATTTGGAAAGGACATAACATCTGAAATATGGGAAAACGTTCGGCGGAAAATTCCAAGCCTTCGTGTCACGCTAGCTTTCGACACCTCTTGTCCAATGTTTAAAGTGGACGCAATTCTGAAACCAGAAATACCAGTGCAGAACCTGAGGCTAGAGGTGATGTCGAGAGTTGTTGCTCAAATTTATTTTGCAGCTGAGAACTACAGTCAAACATTGGAAAAACTGTCGATAAGTACCACAGGCAGTAAGGAATTGGAAAATGCCCTGATATATCTTGTCTCAAAATGTCGCAAACTAAGTGAACTTCATGTCTTCCAGTGTTATGTTTCTCAAGAGACAAAACAAAAGATATTTCAGCTATGCCCACAGATGAAAAAATGTTTTATGAGAGTACTGTAAAAAAGATAATAAGAACATTTTCAGTCTGACCCTGGACACAGATATTCCTAGAGTTTCTGATCTGAAAGTACCCCGGACATTAGGTATGTTAAAGTCCAACATTTTGGTGATAAACTTTGTAAAAGCTTATTAAACGAAGCTAGTGCTGATGAGCACCATCAAAGTCAAATATAAAATACATTATGAAAAATCTTTAGGAATATATTCTGGAGGCATCCCTTCACTCAAACTATAACAATTGACCGGCTTTATTACCATACACTCTTTTTCATATGGCTAGTTTACAGGGGGTCTCGACGAAACACTGGCCCTGTATTGACCCCCTCTACTGATCGCCCTTACTGAACTCCTGTATGAAAATCACAGGAAATTAGCTAATGATTTGAACTAACAAAGAATGGTTCACCTTAAAGCTTACAGGATGCCCACGCAAGATTGCATCAGGCGTGAGATGGTTGATCTGCCACTTCAACTCCTTTAACCCTTTAAGTCCCTATAGCGACCTGCATCAATTTTCTCCTAACATTTTCCATACACCATAGTATGAAATGCTTTAATCTTTAATCAAATTCCCTCAACTAATCCTTCAAGCAAATATACGGGGATCAGTATGGAGAATTTGCATGTGGATACTGGGGCTTAAAGGGTTAATCACAAATTTTGGTTTTCTTTTCCAATAATCGAGTAACATATGTGTCGAAACTTTATGAAATGTTTTGTACACTTAGATGAAAAATGTAAAAACAAAAAACAAAACAAAAACAAAAAAGCATCTTATGCGGTGAGATAAATCATTGTTTGTAAGGCAAAGCACTCAAAACATTTTAATAAAGCAAAACACAAGCGTGCAACAAACTTACAGGAGCCGAGGGAATATCACTGCACAAAGCCGGTGTTGTGAGGCAAAACAGGCAAACAAAGTTACTGACTAAAGCACAACAAAAGCGTGTGCTAACAAACTTTCCGGGAGCAGAGGGAATAGCACTGCACCAAACCGGTGTTTATGAGGCTCCTGCCCCCGGTCAGCTGACTCCTATTGACCCCCTACTGACCCACTCAAAAAATTAATGGAAATGAGGAATAACTTATTTTTTTAAAGGAAAGATTGTGGGAGATGATCGATCTGCTTTATTTCATCCTTGCAACTCCCTGTATCTCAAATATTAGTTTTCCTTTCCAATAAATTGGTGACATAGCAATTGGTGACATAGCAATCGAAGTATAAACGTAATACCTGTAGACAAATTGCCAGTTAAATCTGCTAAATCTCTTGGAGTGACCATCGATGATAATCTCGATTTGGCATCGGAGCCATAACGCGAGTAAGGCATCTTGGCCCCCAAGCGACCTTACAACTAATTTACCAAGTTATTATTCACCCTCACTTCAGTTATTGCAATACTGTTTGGAGAAACTGTGGGATAACCTTAAGGAACAAACTTTAAAAACTACAAAATAGAGCAGCCCGTGTTTTGATATTTTCAGACCACGATGAAGACGCTGGTTACCTGTTTGAACTCCTAGGATGGAAAAATCTAGCGCGCCAGCATGAAATTGAAAAAGCCACTATGGTATATAAGTCTTAACACGGTTGGCTCTAGAATATTTATGTTCTAGGTTTGCAATACGAGAAACGGCATGTATACCTCTTATTAGCCGAGTTTTCGGTCCGTATTGTAAATTTACATAAATCGATGGAAAAAAAGGAGGATCCGTAATTTACAGTACGGACCGAAAAAACGAGGCTAATAAGATGTTTATTATATGGCTTCTTCCAGTTTGAGGGACCGGAAAAAAGTGCAGGACGTCAAGAAAGAAAGTTTTTATTGCCTCACGAAAACAATAGCACACAACAAAGGGTTTCCGAGAAAGAGAAAACAAATTCGCCATGTTGAAAAAGTTTATTTGGCCAAAACTAAGAGCGCTGTAAGTCTTAGCTCTTTAATGTAACGCTGGAGTACTTTGGAAACCAGGCACTGTGCCTTTTTCGAAGTCGTTTCCATCTTTCCTCCGTTGGTCCTTGGAAAAAAAAAACACCTCAAAGGCAAAGAAGGTAAGTTTTTTGTCATTGTCGAAGCTGGATTCGCTCGTTAATTTTTTGGGGGAAAACCTCTTTAATTTCTGCCAGTTCATTCTCGTCTTCAAGCGTTATCTGCGTTAAAATTTTCAAATACGGACCATATTTTCTTCCACGGAAAGGTTGCCATTCAGTGGTTACATTAGCTTCGTTCTCGTTCAAACAAAGCTAGGTTAAAATCTGGAAATGCAAAGTCAACGTCCCAGTCCTCAGGGTTTACAGACATATTTTTAAGTATATTCGATCAAAACTAAGAGCACTGTAAGTATCCACTCGCCAATGTGACGCTGGAGTCTTCTGACATTGTGGACATTGTGTTTGGCTCGGAGTCTCTTCTATCTTTCTTTCGTTGGTCTTTGGAAAAACACTGCAAATGACAAAGAAGCTCGTCAAGGTGATCGGGTGCAGGCATGTTTGTTATCATATTTGTCGAAGGAATTACTCATTTTCTCTTCGGCAAAACATCTCGAATCTCTGCCAGTCGATTTTCGTCTTCTTAACTGTGTACTACGGTAAACTTTTCAAACACTGACTAGAATCCTTTTCGATAGGATTGCGAGTTAGTTTCTTCATCTCCTTCGTTCACAAATAAACACAGTTTAAAATGTTGAAAGACAAAGTCAAAATCTAAGTCCTCAGGGTTGATAGACGTCTTGCAACTTAATTTCAACCTTTTTTTCCGAGGTAAAGAGATTTAGAGCTCCAAAATGAGCATTTTCTTTGAAATTTTGGTCCGTATAGCAAGTTACGGACCGCAAATTGACCAATCGCATGGCCAAAACAGACTCAGCCATATAATAAAACCTTAGAGACCCTGAGAATAAACTTTACATCCCTTTACCACATGCACGGACAAATTACCGTATTTATTCGAATAAGCGCCCAACCTCGAATAAGCGCCCACCTCGAATCGCCCATCCGAAAGGCAGAAAAAGTTAATAAGCGCCCAGCCTCGAATAAGCGCCCACCCCCTCCTCCTCCCAAGCAAACTCGAATAAGCGCTCACCCCCACCTCACTCACTTGAGTGAATAAATTCTAATAAGAGACTTCCCGAGGACGGGGTTTTCTTCAGAGTATTTTACAGAAACCTTGCTTTGTTACTCCTTCGCGTTTTGTTATTAGCATTTATTGTTTTGTTGCAAAATAAACATACTTGACTTGCTGAAAAATGTAAAAATTTAAAAAGCGCCCAGCCTCGAATAAGTGCCCACCTCAAATAAGCGCCCACTCTCAAGGTCCAAAAATTTAATAAGCGCCCAAGGTGGTTAATCGAATAAATACGAATTGTGTATTTACAATATAATATATAATATAATATAACAGAATCTTACAATAGTGAGTATAATAAAAATAATGATAACGATAAAGTCCTATTTAAATAATACCATCCTATAAATATAAAAAAGCTTAAAACTGTTAAAATATATACAACGTCATCGATCTCATTTACAAAACTCACCGAGCGCTAAAATTCGTTATCAATACATGATCTTACTAAAAAACTGTTTTTGAAACGCTCGGTCTTAAATCTGGGAATCGCAAAACGCCTTTTGCACCGAAGATTATAGTGGCGCCATCCTATGGAAATACATTCTATAGTCAGCGAAAAATTATCACATAACATTTTGCCAAGTTGGCTTAAAGCTTTCAATTCACAGTACATATAGGTTTTGTTTGTAACTGAGATAGTAACAAGGCTCCGCCGTTGTCTGCGCGGCCTTCTTGGTTCTTGGTAAACAATGGATCGCTTTCAGTCACGTGGTCAGCAGCTTTCCAAACTGCTTGGAATAAAAGAAAGTTTTAACATTTAAAAAGAGTTAAATTCTCAGAGGATTTATTTTTTACACAAACATGGCCGCCGGTTCATTGTTTTGTACACAAATATGACCGCCGTGACGTCATGTGAAAACGATCTACAGAGAACAATATGTAACGTCACAGAAAACCAGATTGTCAGAGTCGGAATCAGAAGTCTCGAATTATTGAAAGTAGACAAGAGACAACAGCAACAGTTTAGCAAACAGCCATGCTTAATCCTCTCGCATGTTAAGAGTGCGCATGTCTAAATGTAAAACTACGAACGCAGACTGCCTTGTCCCGGCTTTTTATCTTCTTAACACTGGGTGACACTTGCTTGTTGGTAGGGATTAGGTTAACATGAGAATCGCCTCGCCACACTGTGCCATTCCCTAGCTCCATCAAGTAGGATCTAAGTGTTTCTGTCCCCTGGAAGGAGGAGGGGGTACTCCGGATTTCAAGCGACGGGGATGATCGAACGTGCCTAATTACTGAGCCTTAATTAGTTTGGTTGTACTTTATTCGCAGAACTACGTGGGCGGGATACACTGATACTACCACGCACTTCAGATTGTTTTGAATACCCCCCAAAAATCCCTACTTAAATCAAGCCACCCCAAAACAATAGTCGCAAAATTTCCCCCCAAAATCCAGGAATCGAAAACGATCATCCCCGTCACTTGAAATCCGGAGTACCTGCTCCGGCTACTGTACCAGTGGTTACTACAGTCTCAGTCAAAATTGTTGGGACACTTTTGTGTCTCCTTGTCCGCTCAATGTTGGTGTACAAGGTTTGGTAACTGAACCGCGATAAACAACTTTGAGAGGGACAAGGGGAGCACGAGAAGGAAAAACACAGCGTTTGGTCTAAGTGCCCCAACTCTTTTTGTCTGAGACTGTAGGTTGGAGTGTTTTCAAGGGAATGGCATTGTGCCTTCGACTGAAGTTCAGCCTTTACTTTTCCTTGCTTTCTGCTTCCCTTTCAGGTAGCTATTCTATATCTAGCCAACATAACTTGGATTGAGAACATTGTGGAAGGTTGGGATGTTATTTCTCAGTTTCCGTCTGATGGTGAATATCCACAGGCAAGGGGTAGACCTGTACACTAACAGTCCCTTGGATGGACCTTTTTCTTTTTTTAGCAGTACCTTTTGCGAAATGAGTAAATTCGGCCGATGCATGCTGTGGGCTATTGTCAATTCTTACTTGTTCAGGAATTTTATGTCTTGCAAAACTTGTTTTCGGGGCTCTGTTAATTTCATTAGATTTGGTAGTATTTTGCATGGCAGCCACCTCGATATCGCGTGAGGAATAGCCCACTACTATCAGATAGTTCAGGTCATCAAGCTCAAAGAGATCCGTGCCAATCATCAGCCAAGGAAGTTTAGGAAAGGGTGTTAGCATGAGTGGCTCGGTTCGCTGCTGGCGATACTAGGCACAAAATTTGCCATTGTCGATCATGCCTTGAACTTAACGGCTGAGACCTGGCCACCGAACAGAAGTCTTTACACGTTCCCTGTGCTTCACTATTTCCTGGTACCTAAGTTAATATACCCTCCAAAAAACGTGATGACGCGGTACTACAATTCTGGATGACCTCAGAAATATTCCATGTACTACAGTGAGCTCTTTTCTGAGTGACCAATATGACTTCAGTGCATCATTACTGGAGGATGAAATTTGTCCGGCAGCCTTCCAGGCAGTATTTCTTCATTGGTCGTCAGACAAACTTACATTTGTATGCTAAATGTTCCGTAAACTTGCTCAGGTGGCTCATCATTCCTAAGAATACAAGGTCATCTTGAATATTCTTGGGTGCAGGTAAGTTTACTACGGCTGCAACTTTCTCTGGATCACCTCAGTGCAATTTGCGCTAACAACATTGCACAGGGGGGTGATCTTGGTAAGTCGAAACTTGCTTTTTTCGATGTTAAGTGTAACACCAGCCTTTAGTTAGTCGCTCTAACAGCTTCGCTAATCTGTAATCATGAAGCCCCACGGTGGGATCATGAAAAGGCACATTAATAACACATTAACCCCTTGCAAGGATTCTACCCATGCACTTCTCAAATTTTTCGGAACCTGGGCTAATTCCATAAGGCAGCATGTTAAACAGTAGCGACCGCAAAGTGTTATTTATTAGGTTGTGTGTGGTCTTGAGCTTTCAGGCAGTTTTATATCCGTCATGATAATCTGGAACTTGCATCAAGCTTTGTGAAGTACTTCAGTTGCATTTGCATTTTAAATTTCCCAAGGGGAGGTCCACAGATGAAAGGCGGTGATCGATTCTCGCGCTAAAAATACTAATAAGTGAGCTTACTTAAGTCCCAGCATACTCTGACTTTACCTGATATGGCGTAGGGGTTACTTCCATAGGAACACACCAATCGGTTTAGGGGTCCTCTGGCGATATCACTCCGCACTTTAACATTCTTGCTATTGCATGCTTGGTTTCGTCCTACTGTGGGATAGGGACTTTTCTTGGCACCGTCGGTGCAAAATGGTTATGCATCATCGTTTGTCCGTCGAACAGCTGCGGATAGCCACGCATCACTTTTGCTTTGTGATCATCAGTCGTCAGTTCACAAAATCGTTATGTATGGCTCAATTTCTACGACACAAACAGTTTCCTTCATCGAATTTAGATTCTAAGTGAGAGTAACTATGAATTGTCCCTTACAGTTCATCTTCTTATTTCAAGGACCCCGAAGCACTTTATCAGTAGGCTTTGGCTCCAGGCCACATCTGAAGATCACGGAAGGTATAGTATGGGACTACAGTGACCTACAGTTGTATCTGCACCACTATCAAGTTTGAAGATAAATTGGGTTTCGCGCACAAGAACGGTTGCAATCCATGGTTACTTTGTATGGTGTGTCAACGTGCGCCGGTGTATATAGTCTAGCCTGAATTTGAGACATCCCTTCGAGTTGCGTACTCCTCTCAGGGACGTCCGAATCGACGAGCCGTTAATGCCGTCAAGTGACGTGATCACTTAAAAACCGGGAAGGGATTGTGACTGGTTCATTGGCCATTTTCACACCTCCCATAATACACCTTTTTTGCCCCCCAAAAGTTTGAATACACATTGTCTTTTATTTCTCTTTGGACCACTGTAATACCCAGGAGAAATACAAAACAAAGGTTATGCAAAATTTTGGGGGACCAAAAAAAAATATTATGGGAGCTGTGCAAATGGCGAATTGTCCAAACATTAGCATAATTATGAATAATTATGAGAAAATTTTGTGCGACTGTCGTTTTGATATTAAGCGGATCGCATGCTTTGAGTTCAAAATTTCGACAATCAGCAAAATAACCCTTGTCTTCGAAACTACGACTTCTTAAATTGAACTACAAATAATGAATCAATACGGAAAGTCGATAGGTTTTCATTAAGAGCCGCTTTGTAGTTTTGTCAGTAGTTTCAGTCGCTTATTGAAAGCATCAGTGATCGATTTTTGTGTGATTCCTAACAAGCTTTTGTCGAGCTAACAAATTTTCGAACTTCTAATAATCCTTATTTGCTTCTTTGTATCTTTGTGGCTTTGTGTGTTCGGGTGTCTGTTGCAGCGGCCAATAAGGTTGGAGGTACTATTAGTTGATGCTTAGGAACCAATGAGATTTTGGCATCTAAACATGACATTGCTTAAGGTCAAACAAGGGCACTCTGAGACCGCCATCCTCGAGCCATCTTAATTCTTCACAATTTTTTTTGTCTTTTATTACGGCTAAAGGTGTTTAGAAGCATATCATTGAGATTTCTTCATGATTCAAATGCTGAGTACAGTGATGCAGGCTGTTTAAGGGTTCATATTTTAGCGTGGGTGCTGCTTCAAGACATTTCTGACCTAATTCGGCTATCGCGAAGGGTACAAGGCACGTATTTCATAATTTATGAGTTCTGTTTCACGTGGTTCAAGGTGGAGTACAAAAAATCATATATTTTTTCAAAGTTCTTCCAATGCAACAATAATTGAAATCAAGATATGGACCGACTTTAATTCGGGAGTATGCGGCCTATAAATTGTGGTTTTAGAAGTTTGAAAGGCAGCTTTTTTTTAAAGCTGTACCGGGTAATTTAATCCTGCAAACAAGCTTTATTCTCTAGCTTATTAAGTTCAACAGACCTGAGTGAACATGATACATGCTTGCTGAGTCATTATTGTTATTGAAACGTATTTTATTTCGTAAAGATGCGTAACCTAAGCAGAAACAACAGCGTTAGGGAACAAAATTGGAAGAAGCTAGTTGACAAAATAATTAGATACTGTTTTATTGAGTGGAATAACATGATATGAGTAGAAATATATTTTGGTAAAGCCGAGGTGATTTTTTAAAATCGCTTGAGCAAATTTTCTAGTAAACAATTTGCGTTCTTTTACGTACGAATTGTAAACGGGACAAAGTCTAACATCTTTACGTGCAAATTGTGCGCATGATTTATTTTTATAACTCTGTTTACTGGATTACTGTGCGATAACTCGAATTCCCTAACGTACGAACCACGAAAGGTGCAAAGTCCTACACTTTCATGAATTGTGTGACAGTATATCTCATGAAGACTGGCTTTTCACAGTCGTAATAGTAACTTAAATGAATGAAGACCTCTTGTAGTTTTGTAACTAGTGCCTTAAGTAAAGGCTCTTTTCTTCTAATTATTATTATCATTATTATTATTATTATTAATTTCTACCGCGCAGTTTCTATTAAAATATTTATCTGCACCTTACATAAGAAATTAATTAAATACGAAAGTTTTAAGTATATTTTTAAAAGTATTTAGACTGGAAATAGACCGAATCGTAGATGGAAGAAGGTGGCAAAGTCTGGGGGCGACACAACTAAACGATCTATCCCCTAAGATGATCTTAGTTCTGACTTTTGGTGATGCTAATAAAATACCAGAGTCATGATTGCGCCTTAAATCGTACTTAGACAAAGGCAGGACAGATATTAACTGGCGCAAATAATCAGGTGCCATACCGTGCAAAACTTTAAAAGTAAGGAGTAATATTTTGCATTCAATACGGTAGCAAACAGGTAACCAAAGTAGCTCGCGAAGCAGAGGAGTGATATGGTTCGACTTTGGGGCGCAATAAATTAAGCGAGCACTAGCATTCAGAACACGCTGCAACTTAACTGATATTTGGCAAACCACACAATAGGCTAATAGCGGAGCGCGCGCAGCGGAGCACCATGGGTAACAAAATTTGGTAAACTATCCATCCGAGAAAATTTGGTTATGACGTAGCGTACGCCCACCCGTACACACACTTCATGTACGCCGATGTCAAATGTCACAATAGATCTTGCACAACTTGACTAGCCTTTCAGTTTTGTAAGCCATCCGTATGAGTACGAATAGATTGACAGCCGTCAAAATCAGACATCCGCTGACAATGATCACATGACCATCTCGCGGGCTCAGATGAAAGACCAGTCGTTTTGCCTCTACATATAAGCTGATATAATATGTCACACTTACCAATTCAACATAAAAACGAAACTACACCGGGCAGGGCTTTCAGTAGGCTGACAGTCGTTTAAATTTATATTGGGAAGCCAAATTAAAGTCAATTGACAGCTGTCAAAATGGAATATGTGCAGACCACTATCAGAAAACTAATAACGTGGGCTCAGGTTAGCTCAGGTACACGATCTGGCATTTTCCACTACAACCAGGACGGATATGTCTTACTCACACTGTTAATTCGAATATTCGCCTTTGTAATGAAGGTTAATTGACAGCTGTCAAACTAGAGTATACGCTGACCATCATTACCTGACTGTATCGCGGGCTCATTTTTGTATCCACTGAGGTCACGTAGTTTTAAAAGTTTTCCGCTTACATTTTATTTGATCACGGGCTCAATTCGAAGCCCCATAGCTTAGAAAATCTATCCATCCTAGAAAATTCGGCAATCACGTGACCGTACACCTACACCCGACCTTCCGTCCGTCCGCACCACAGGCATGCCAATGTTTAATCTCACACTTTCTAGCTAGTTTGGGAGCCTGCAACCTGATATTGTACATCCATGTTTTGATTAATTGACAGCTGTCAAAATAGTGTTTCTGCTGACCAGTATTGCCTGACCGTTTCGCCGGCTCAGGTATCGACCCACCGAGTTCAAGTGTTTTTTGAAGTTATCTGCTGACATGTTGCTACTTTTCAAATGATCATAGGCTCAAGTTCAATTTTTTTGAAATGCATATGAAATAAGTCGTGTTTATGAGTAGTCTGCTACATAGCCGTTTTTAGTGTCGTCACGCAACGCTCCTCGTTGCGTGACGACACTAAAAACGGCTGTGTAGCAGACTAGTTCATGAGCCGCACTTTTACATTGTAAAATTTTGATTTCGAACTGACCTCGGACGCGAAAATTCAACCGGCTTTTTAATACATGCAGGGAAGGCAATCGCTTTTGACTTTTCTCACTGTCACGCGTTGATCACGCTCTACGTCCAATTTTTATGTTCTGATTGGTCAAAGACTGACAGGTGAGTTCATGCGGAAAATTTATGCAGCTTCTGGAACAGGGGGAGGGGGGAAGCTACTTCCCATACATTCTCTTAAATGAAATCCAAACGATGTTCTCACAACTTGCAAAGCGATCAGCAAGGTTCTTGCCCGCGGATTTGTGTACTGATCATGCGCATTACTTCAAAAACCATAAATCAACGGTCTTGAGAAGAAACAAAAGCATGGCGGTCGAAGGCGGGACTGTTTCTCACTATTATATTTTGGTAATTCGCAATTTTATTGATTTTATGTCGCTTTTCAGACATAGTGTGTGGTTTTCTTTTTCTGTTAAACAATTTCTCTCCGCAGAGTTTGGAGTATGCAACATATAGCTCCGTATAGCTGATAACAATCGCCGAAGAGTTGAGCTATCGAGCAGTGTTTTGCTGCAAACCTTAGGAAAGTTAAAGTCGCTTCAAGGTACAGAGCTTTCAGTAGTAATTGTGATTTGGTTTTTTAGGATCGTTTTGAATTTTAACGTTGGATTCAAGGTGCTGACTGATCGTGATAAACGAAGTGAAAGGGTTATGAAGTGTGGATGTTTATTCAGTTATGATATGCGGAGCTGTAAGCTCATATTTATAAAGCTATCTGAATATACTTGCTTCCGATAAATTTGACACTTTCTCCAGTAATTTTATCAGCATCAAGTTATCATTGCCCAACAAAACGATGTAACCTATAAATCGATCGAGCGCGTTGTTTTTGGTTAAGATCTGCTAAACACGGCTGCGTTTTAGTTTCCCCCGCAATTTCAGTACCGAAAGACAAATACGATATGCAAGAAAAACAAAGATACATGATATTTTTTTCAATTTTTTAAGCTTTTCTGATTTCCTCTGCGGGTTCGCTTCTTGCTTCTAAAAAGTCTAAAAATATTTACTGTGGAAAAAAGTGCAATTATCCGCTGACCACCACGCAGGGTGACCGCTTTGCAAGTTGTGAGAACATCGTTTCTCGGTGCCAGACCTCGTCTCTTCCCCCCCCCCTCTCAACCCCTGGTCTGGAAAATTGCTTACTGATAGCTGAAGCTGACAGAGTTTTGTTTCATCTTGTGATGTTTTAAACTGCCTTTTTTCACTTGATGCACAAAATGAAATACAGCTGCTATCAAGATTGTTCTGTAATTCATGGCTGGTTTGTTTATTGCGCTTTTTGTTGACAAATGCACCGCTTGTCAAAGTCATTGGAAATCCGATTTCGGATGGCATCGTTTTCAAAAATGAGCTCACTCACTTGCCCTTACTTGAGGCGTAAGAGGGTTGAAAAGTCTCAAGCGATTCTGGAACACTTGATGACCTACAGAATACAGAAGCAGCATCTCGACTGGTAAGCCTAAGCACTTATTGTCTTTGATGTTTTTTTTTTCGGTTTCCTAAAGTCGAGCGTATGGTTTATGCGCCTTAAGTTTATCGTAAGTTTATACACGAGCGATGATCTAGGCCTACAATAGTATCAAGTTTAAAAAGCCTTTAGACATTTTTTGACCGCAAATTCAAAGAAAAGGTTTCGAAGAATATTTAGTTATGATTTTGGCTGTAAACAGAAAGCTCTGAGCGATTTTCTTGCCTCGAGTTCATCTTGAAAAAGAGCAACACAGGGAGGCCGGCTTAAAACATTAATAAGCTTATGCTGACCTGACTCATGATTTTCAGAGACACTTTACTCTCAATACTTGTCTTCGTGAATGAAAATTATTGTCTCTGTACATGTTTCACCGAATTATATTTATTTTATTGATTGTTAGTAGTCCCTCTCGCAATTTTTATCACTGCACCGGTTGTTTCCAGTCGAACATAAACATCGCAGGAATACTCAAAACGCCGCGCGTAAATTATGACTCGCTTTTAAACAGTTAAAGATTACACATAACAAAACCATAAACAGTTTTATAAATAAAGGGAAATAAAACCTAAACATAACAAATTCTCTATCATGTTGAAGCGTAAATGGTAACTCTTTTAATCGCGGTGCAAATTTGGTGTCAAAAGTGAGAACCCGTCCGGCTGGCCGAAAAGGTGGTTTTGGGAATTTTTGTATCGTTTTCCCTAAAAGCCCGTAATTATTACCCTGCATATCACATAGGACCAATGCAAATACAATACACTTTCTAAGCCTAATCTACTGTGATCGAACATGATCGCTATTTTTGGGTGTACAAATAAGACTATTAACTCGATGCAAAATTTGTTTCACTCTTGGACTGTCAAATTATTTTTCTCTAAAATCACTTAGCCTCTGCCTCAAAAGTCACATGAATGTGCCCTGATCTGTGGATTACAAGTTTATTGTTTGATTTAAATTATGAATTTATTAACGGGAGCTTCGCTTTCAGCCCTGGCTAAATCTATATATTATTTATACAATGATGTGAATGCTACGCGCGCTGTGATTGGTCGTTGCCCATGATCTGTTAGAGTACAGATACATGGATGACGTCACGGGAAACTTGTTTTCTTTGTTTTGTTCAACATGGCACTCGGTTTTGAAAATGTTTGTGAGATTATTTCGGATTGAGGCAAGTGAAAGCTTCGGAAAAAGTTTAGCAGGAGCTATTTACAAAGAAGAAAAATGGAGAAACGGAGACCAAAAAAGCTATTGACTACTTGACAATGCCTAAACTACAAGAAATCTTCACAACAGTTGCCATCGTGTGTCTTCGCAACGAGAGACTCGCTGTTTTGCAAAATGTTTTCGCTATTATTCTTCTTTGAGCAAGAAAAGACGGTGAAAAACTTTTCGAAGAAACTGTACACAAGTAAGATAAAGAAGAAGCTAAGATGAAGAGTTGGATTTGGGACTTAAAAAATGCCAAAACTAGCACAAATCCTCAAAAGGTCGAGCGGTTCGAGGTAGGTATGTGCATCGGTCTTTTTCTTTTCTGATCATTGTAGAAAACAAATAGATTCCATGTTGCCTTGCCGTGGGTCTGTTCAGTAATAGATCACAGAGGACGTCAAAATATGGTAAAAACAACAGTGACACACTCGCCTGCGGCTCGTGTGCCACTTCTTTGTTTTTACGACATATTGACGTCATCTGTGATCTATTACTGAACAGACGCACGGCAACATGGAATCTATTTGTTAATTGTAAGGTAAATAATCAACACGCGCTGTATACGCCAGGGAGCGATTTGTGCCAGAACAAAAAAGAGTCCTTTTTTTAAAAAAGCTCGGGCATTTTCTTTGGAAGTCCGAGCAACAAATGTCTTATCTTATGAATATAGTTTGTCTGTGCCCAATTTGAGCTTGATGCCTGCCACGAATTTGAAATAATACCCCAATAAACATGATAGTTGTACCGTTGCACTTATGTCCTATCTTGTGAACATGTCCTCTGACGTAATGTGATATGCAAGCCAATCAGGTCATGCGATCTATCGTGGTAGTCGCGGCATAGGACTGGAAAAGAACCTCCGTTGCAGTTTGGTCTTCGAGCAAAATTTGCAAGTTTAGCGGGTCGGGGACGGTAGTAAAATTTGTCTTGCAAGGTTAACTAAACATGGCGGCCGAATCAGCAACACAATTTCGGATTTGAAGCCTGCGAAGGAGAGTATATTTAATGTCGTTTTGGCATTTTACATTAAGAATTCGAAAAAAACAATACCGGCTGTGGGTCGTTAAAGTTAAATTTCACGTTTTTAGATGTCATAAAAATATGAAGAGCGGATTGTGCCGTTTCTACTCCGTGTCTCATTTTCGTATCGATCAACTTAATTTTCAGCCGATATCCATTAAGATAGCTAAGACTTGGCGGAGAGGACAAGTCAAATCGCAAAATATTTTCACCATCTAAGTCCATATACAGATACTCTGCATCTTATGAATATTGTGAACTCGAATAAAAAGCGAACCAGCTTACGAAAATATGACACTAATTGATTCTGTTCATTATGCAAATAAAGCGTTCAAAGACAGGTCTTTACTGGTGATCTTTTAAGCATAAAATGCGTAAGTTCGCTGATTGTGTTGTATTCTTGATTCGCGCAGGAAACAGTTAGAGTTTCCGGTTTTAATATGAAGGCTAAACGGTTGTAAAATCACTAGTTTTTCTAGAAAGGTGTGTGACTTTCGGTGATTGATTGGTAGGACACAGATTGAGTTAACGCAAAATGTGACTTCTTTCCACAGTCCACAGTTTGAGATAACTCAAATCCTGGCCTGAAAAGCGAAGCCTATAAATAGTCCACGATCTGGGAACCACATTTCGCGCCGTCGCAAAATACTGACTATTCAGGGGAACCCAACGATAATTTTCTGTAAAATAGCTGTTCATAATAGAAGCAAATATTGCCTAGAATTTTCTATCACTTGAGGAAGGCTAAAAATTTCTTACAAAATAAGAAACCTAAAATTTTCGGATTCGAAAATGTGATGTAGAAAGGAACCAGAAAAATTCTTACTTTCGTAATACGTTAATCTGCATCTTAAATTTTCGGGAAAATACCGTAAATTTCCGAAATTAAGCCCCTCCAAATATAAGCCCCCATATTTGTAACGCAAAAAATCCTCCGTAAAATCGTCCCTCCGGATATAAGCCCCTCGGGCGTCTTGAACTTGGAAATCGCCCTCAAATACAAAACAAAACAAAACAAAGCAAAAATGTATAAATTTTTGTCTTTGCCAAAGATCCATCACAAGCCCCAAATGAATGCAGTCAGAAAGTGTCACAGTTTATTTCTGTTTGCGTAGTTTACTCCTCACTCTTGGCTTGGATTTCTTCGGTCCATATAGACAAAGTATACTTGGACTACTTGCATGGCTGTGTTTTAGAAAGGTCTAAGTCCTCAAGACGAGTTTCAGTTAAATCTTTCTGCAAATTACTGACATAAATTTCCTTCTAACTATAAGATAGCCCCCTCGATTTTGAGACGCCAATTTCCCTCCAAGTATAAGCCTAGCCGATTTTAAGACGCAAATTTCCCTCCGAAAATAAGCCCCTCAAAAAGGGCCCTTGAAAAATATAAGCCCCGCTGATTATTTTTGTAATTTTACGGTAATATAGCACTGAAGCCCTTGCAAATCTGTTTGTACTCTGGGTAGCCTAAAAAGAGCGGTTTTCAATGTATTTGGGAGGACACCGTCGTTGGGTTCCCCTGTTTATTTGGAAGGACACGGAACGACTTATCTCAAAATGTGACTCTTTACGTTCGACACGGTTTGCGATATTTTTTTGGCGCAAACCTTGGTCTTAAAACCTAGAACACAGATTGAGTTAACGCAAAATACGTCACAATTGCCAGACCACATTATGCGTTAGCGCAAACCTTGGTCCCAGTAAAGTGCTCCTTTTTTTGCCAGCAATGACTTTCTGACGCCGATCGGGTCAATTGACTGGACGTGATTTTTGAGCTGAGAACAGAAGAGTTAAACACCCCGTATTTTGCAATAACGCAAAGTGTGGTATAGAAACAGCACCATAGTTTGAAATGTCGCAAAATAAGACTTTGCAACAGGCCCATCTTTTGAAACGGATATGTTATTTCAAATGATGGCTTTGTTCAGTGCAGTTGGTCGAAACGGAAAGGGTTATACCATTGTAGGAGTACGTTCATTGGTTGTAGATGAGGTTAATCGGCAAATCTCACTGTTTTAAATCACAGACGGTTTAATTTGCACTGTGATGTCATTGATGTTCTAAAGGTGGGTGAATGTCCTGTCAACCATAACTTGGAAGTCTCTACTTTTTTGGACTAGCATCTTTCTCTGAATCCTGACTGCCAAACTTACATAATTTTTGCTGGGTGTATGCTGATGACATTTCAGAACCCCTACCCCATTATTATACTATCTATTCTGAGGACCCTATAGAAGCCATCTTATCCACTTTTTGACAAATGTAATTTACGTGATCACAATATATGTAGTCACTTTCTTTCTATGCATCTACCTTATAAAGTCAACTTTTCAACCGCGAATCTTCCGTTGAATTCCTACTCAAAAATGTGCGACACCATTATAATGTTCAACCTCATTATAGCTAATCTAGACGTGAAAATGCGACCTCGCCCAGCAGCACATCCCCATCAGCAAGAACAGAAATCAAGGAAATACTATACAAAAGTCATGTTTCAATTCGCGGGAAACATAATCGAAAATGATGCTTAAAAAAACTGATCTTTTCCCTCATCGAGTTTTTCTGTTGAGGGTAGAGGATGGCTTTACACAGATAACTGCCAAAACTTAAACAGCTAAACACATTGTTTTGTTGAGTACTTATGATGCACCTATGACTACAGGAATTACTTGCGTTTCTATAGCCACATTTGTTCAAGCTTGCTTTTAGTACGGTTTTCTTAATTAGTTAATTCCATCTCGATGCATTTTTGGAAGTTTTTCAGTCAGAGGACCTATCTTCGTCAACGACAATAAAAATGCTTTATTTTTTTCTTTATAACAATGTCACGTCGATTGTCAGATATTTTTCTGTCATTTCAGCACCATTAGATCAGGGACCACACGAGGTTCAATCTCAACTGGTACCCAAATTTTCACATGCTTTCTTTTTGTCAACTCATTTATGAGTTTTTGCTAAACATTTGATTCACCTTTGTCAAATTCGCCATTTTTGGCAAAAATTTGCCTTTTTCGAAAAATAAGTAATTGTCAAGGTAGCCTTTTTTGTTATCTCATTTGAATTTTGTTCAAACCTGTCCTGTTATATTCTCCCCAAATTTGCCATTTTCGCCAAAATTTGCATCCTTGTAAAAATCTCTAATTACCAACACGCCATTTTTCGCTTTCTCATTTGGCAAGCCATTCATTACTTCTTGCCAAATTCGCTATTTTCGCCAAATTTGTCATTTTTGTAAAAATCGCTAACAGTCAACATGCCTCGTTTGTCATTTCATTTAATTTTTGGCAAACCTTAAATGTATTGTTGCCAAATTTGCCGTTTCTGTTATAATCGCCATTTGTCAAGATGCCCCTTTTTGCCATCTCAAAACGTGATTGCAAATCTCTCTCTGTGTGTAGAGCTCTAGTGTGGGTGTGCGTGTGTGTGTACATCCATTGATTAAAGATGTCTCTCAAGCTATCATTGGCACTTTTTTCAGTGCATTTTACAAACGATGGTACGATGGGTTGCTTTGAGGTTTGTCATTGCTTTATGTTGAAGTTCAAAATGTTTAAAATATGACGACCAATGTCTCTTTTTATCTTATTGCAATTCTTGCTTTGAATATGAAATGCCATTCCTTGCTCATTCTAGATCACTACCTCCAAAAAAAATTATATATATGTTTACTAGGACAGTTAGAAAGGCTTTAAATGCAATATCAAACAAAAATGAAACCTAAATTAAATTTGCTTTGTTAGTTTTAAGAACCAGAGTTGAGAAATGTACTGCTCATTAATAGTGTTTTATGACCCACAGAATGACAATAATTTTTGGAATTTCTGGTTAGGTCAAATCAGTCACGTAATACTGTCACACTTTATTTCGGGGGGCAGAGGGATTGGGGCAGGGGTGCGTGAAAATAACGCTTATTGTTACCTGCTTAGAATGGCTAACTTGGTTACTTTGATTCATAATGGTGGAATTTGAAAAGTTACAGCCTCGATTTAAAAATGGTACTCATTTTTCTTGTTACGAAAGTCTTTCAAAAGGGTACAATGTTCAGATGAGTTTATGTTTAACTCTCTCATGAGATGCTATGTCACACAATGGTCATGCAGTGACAATGTGGTGGCCTTGACAGTTTGTACAGACACCCTCCCAAGAAAAAAAATTTGCATACCAAATTAGAAGTTATGTAAAAATGACCAGATAAGGAGCTAAAGCATTGACCTCATTGGCATATAAATTTCAGTTGGAGTGACAAGGCACCTATGTCTCCAAAGAAAATTCTGAAAGCTGACTTATCTGATATTTACCTAAGTGTACAGAATTTTTTCCATAATTAGATAAGAACCTGTTTCAAATTTTAAGCTAAACAGGTTCTTATATACAGTGTAGAAGGGGGGCTCAACTGGCTCATTTTCGCCTAACAGGCTCTTAAAATCCAGGTTCTGAGTCATGGGGTTTACTGTATGCCAAAAGTTTCTGTGTGCTGCCTTAAGCAGGCCACAACATATTCAATGTGTGAGTATGAAAAAATTAACCCCACTGGTATCAACACTTCTTTGCAGGTTAACATTTTAACTGTAGTATTGAAATAGTCCACCTTCTAGAGGCTCTGATAGGGCAAAATTCTAATAAGCAGAGGGTAAGTGACAGCAAACACAGTTAACGATGGGCTGAATACAGAAATGCAAAAACGTGAAACTATATTAATTGAAAGTATTTGAAATTTTGTCTAGGGACATAATTTATGTGCCCTCACATCCACAAAAAGGCCTCTTTCTACATTTGTATATATTAAAATTCAGCATGATAGTAAGTCCAGGAGTACTGTAGCTCTCATGCTAAATTTTAAAATACAAAATCCCTTGATGGACATCTTGCTACACCATAAATTGGACCACTAGAGCTGGTCCCTACTTTGCTCTACTTCCTTTATATGATTCTTTAAAAGACGGACCTCCTTAAGACAGACCCTTTTTTCTGATCCCAGAGGTGTCCATGGAGAGTTAGCCGAATAAAAAATTGAAAGCAGGCTAAACTGTGCTCACATTTCTTGCAGAATTTTGATCCAAAAAAGTCTAACAGCATCATCTTCCAAATCAAAAGCAAAACACATCCACATTGAATTTCCACATTATTATTCTTAGCTACTTTCAGGGAATCGTGCAGTCTGCTGCCTGAATGACTGCACTCATCCCTAAATTTGCTAATTTGAGGGCCCTCATGATACAGGAAACTCTTCAGCCTAAACTTTGAAATAGGTTATTATTTTCTAAATCAAGTGTTTATATATTATTTTCTAAAGGAAGACTTCAAAATCCCCATGAACAATGAACAATGAACAATGCTTCAGTTTTTTCTTGTTACGGTCATTTTTACAAGCCCGGTTCAGTGAATTAACTTACAATTTGCAGCAAAATCAAAAAAGCTCACAACTCACAACTTCGCGATCTATAAAAACAAGACAAGAGCTAGCCCAGCTTGAGCTTATCTGTACCATGACTCTAATCCTCATATAAAAACGCCTTTGAAAGTACTGCGAATAACACCTTACCTCAGACGCTCGAAAATACATTCTTGTTGCTACTGTCCTTCTTCGAAATCTCTGATTGTGCTTTCATCCTTGTCCCAGGCTTTCTAGCTCTCCAACATACGAAAATATGCGTTGACCGAGGAAAGTTTCGAACAAACCTCAAACTTCTGTAAAATTCTCCAAAACCCATCAGGGAAAACGCTCCAAAAGTGTTTCATACACAAGTCTTCCACACGATCAGGACACTGAAACGAGCAAAACTCATACTACAGCCCTCCCCTAGTTGGGAAGTCACATGAAGAAGACACGATCACAACGCACTTTGATTGGAAGAAACAAAACCCCATTCTATTGGTTGATAGGTGAGAGGACCAAACTGCAACGGAGGACACAACTGCAACGCTACAGATAGTTCCGTCTGTGGTGCAGGCACAAAAGTCTATCGGCTAAGAATCGTTGATGGAGGGTTGGGGATGAGGCGGGCGCTCTTTCGAGCTTTACAGGTCTCTTTCATGCTTGTACTGACCGAACAGACGTTAGACTGTCAGGCTAGCAGAAGGTCAAACCTATTCAGTTGTACGTCCTCATTTACAACGGTTTCAAGCAAAGAACAACTAGAGTACTTCCACTGAACTGATATCCAGTTTCTCCAATAGACTCGATCATTTCACCTACCACTAGTTTTTCTTAGGATGTACTTGACCAAGTATTGTTTATTTAATTAACACTTGTTATCTTGGATGACTTCATCCAAGAAATACTGGCTACTTATATGGTCGTCCGGATGTTTCAATATTCGCTTAAATCCATTCGCTGTCGCTAAAACTCATTCGCTGTCGCTAGAACTCATTCGGTATAGCTAAAATCCATTCGCTGTCGGTAAAATCCATTCGCTGTCGCTAAAACTGATTCGCTGTTGCTAAAATCCGCTATTCGCTGTCTCTAAAACTCATTCGCAATCGCTAAAATCCATTCATTGTTGCTAAAACTCATTTGCTGTTGCTAAAATCTATTTGCTGTCGCTAAAACTGATTCGCTGTTGCTAAAATCCATTCGCTATCGCTAAAAGTCATTCAGTATCGCTAAAATCTATTCGCTGTTGGTAAAATCCATTCGCTGTCGCTAAAATCCATTCGCTGTCCCTAAAACTAATTCGCTGTTGTTAAAATCCATTCGCCATCGCTAAAACTCATTTGGTATCGCTAAAATCCATTCACTGTTGCTAACACTTATTCGCGGCTCATGCTAAAATCCATTCGCTATAGCTAAAACTCATTCGCTGGAAAAATAAAAATAACCCGTCTAGGCTTTCGTACAACCAAAGACGCTGCCTTATTCGTGTTGATCAATGATTTTATTTATAGAGATTTTAATGAAATCAACTCTTGATGAAATTCATAAATCTTTTGTCCATCTACAATTCAGCTAACGCTTACGGTGATTACTTTCCTTGGTTGCTGTATTTCTTTTACTGAACGGTTCAGTTTTTCTTTCAGCTATTTAATTCAGCAGTAATCCTTTTTTCCTTTCTTTTTTTTTTTTTTTTTATCTACGACAGCTATTTTGTCACTATATGACCTATACTTCCCAGTCTACTCGTATCCTTGTTTTGGGTCATCTTCGCCTCTCTACGAACTATTTACAGGGGCACCCAATGGATCTTTTCCTCAAAATGTCTTTTCTTCAAGCAAATTTTTGCCGGGCCGGGAGATTTGGAAACAATGCCATGTCCTTGAAAGGAACGTGTTGCTGGGAAATAGTCAATTCAGAGTGTCTAAGGGGATTCAGAAAGGATGTCGCTATGTACCTACTCCCCTCTCAGTCTTACTGCCGAAAAAAACTGCTCAATTGTCCCGTCCCCGAGCAAGTGTTCTCGATGAAACCTCTCACCAAGAGAATGGATTTCACGTCGAATCCGCGCCTATTGCCAGCACTCCCCGCCTCGCGGTGGTTTCAGTATAGCTATTATTCTATTCTAGAATTATTTTATTCATGAGATTCAGAGAATAATAAAGTCTCTTCAATTAATTTTTAAGAAAAAAATCCGAATAGCGTGAGTGTGAAACTCGGGGTGTAGAGTCTGTGGCGCATTACCTACACCACTAGGCCGACAAAGCAATGGTTTGATTTGAACCTATGTAGCAACAACTCCCAACAACCCTAAACTTAAATAGAAGCTGACCGTTTCGAGTCAGTGCTTAACCCTAATCACTATTTTCAGGGCTTATCCTCTCTTGCAAGAGCTTAACCCTAATCAGTATTGCTTAACTTAACCCTGTGCTCGAAACCGAAGTGATTAGTAATACTTCGTTGCAATTGTGTTAACTTCTTGAAGTGTCCGAGGGGAGGGGGATTTAGGCCGATGGGATGTAATGCTAACGGCCTGATAGGTTCTAAGAAGTAAAAAATAAAATAAGCCAAGGGGAAATAAGACGCGCGCGATCTGGAGAGGGCACCTTTCACTCCCAGTGCCTTGGACTGGGCTAATGGCGACTTGGCGGTTTGTTTAGAGAGAATGTGTGAGAATCGCTAAAATTGGACCTGATCTCTGCTGGTTACTCTCGCTGCTCAGATTTGTTTTGTCTTTGTGTGAACAAAGCGAGGCCGATCCTCCAGGGGTTTTTAACTTCCTTGTATCCGTTGAAGAATTACAACGAATGGATTTTAGCGATAGCAAATTAATTATAGGGACAGCGAATGGTTTTTGGCGATTGCGAATAAGTTTTAGCGACAGCGAATATATTTTCGCAACAGCGAAGGAGTTTTAGCAACAGTGAATGGATTTCAGCAACAGCGAATGAGTTTTAGCGACAGCGAATAGATTTTAGCAACAGCGAATGAGTTTTAGCGACAGCGAATGGATGTTACCGACAGCGAATGGATTTTAGCGATAGCGAATGAGTTTTCGCGACAGCGAATGAATTTTACCGACAGCGAATGGATTTTAGCGATACCGAATGAGTTTTAGCGATAGCGAATGGATCTTAGCGATAGCGAATTAGTTTGAGGGACAGCGAATGGATTTTAGCGATCGCGATCGAATAAGTTTATAGCGACAGCGAATGAGTTTTAGCGAATTAGGGACCTTAAGCGAGGACGACGACGACGGCATTGAAAACGTCGCTAAAAAAATGAATTTGCGTTCTTTCAAACTTAATCGCGTCTATTTGGACCTGCTCAATATGTCAAATGCAGACGACTTTTCCTGGAGTTGAATTCTTAAGGCTTTTACTCAGGTTCATAAAGAGGAAGGAAAATTCGTCGTCGTATGTCCACGTCCTCCTTAAAACGTCAAATTAGAAGGTTTCACGTCGTAGTCGTACAGTGAACGTCAAAGAAATGTACTAAAAAGCGTGACAAGGGGGGGGGGGATGAAGACATTGAGGGGGGGCTCCGAAAATTTTTAGACACCCGAAGGGGGGGCTCTGAAAAAATTGTTGCGCTAGGAGGGGGGGCTCCGAAAATTTGTATACTTCAAAACCAACACATGACATCATCATACAGATCGGATGGTTTTCAACTCAACAATTTAATGACCTGTGCAACTCAGCTATATCACATGGTTTACAGATATAACAAATGTAGTCTCAGTAATTATTACACTCTTGTTCATCCCAAAAATGCTTTAGAAAATTGTATCACAACTGTATCTCAAGTTTGCCATAGTATAAACCATTGAAGACAATAACGGTAAATATATTTAATACAGTCTAGCGATCCTTTTTCAGGGGAGCAAAGGAATTGAAGGAGGAGTTGGGGGGGGGGGGGGCTCTGAAATTTTTTCGACTACCAAGGAGGGGGCTCCTAAAAAATTGAACCGCTAGCAAGGGGGGCTGCTAAAATTTCAAGCTTCGAGTTTCACTATCTTCATCCCCCCCCTCCCCCCTTGTCATATTAAATGAACTTTCCCCTATTATGATTTTTTTTTCGTGACATGTCTTTAAATACCGTACTCAGTTTTCAACGGTCGGCGTTTTATGAGACTGGGGCCCTCGAGGCGTACGCCCAAGCCAAAGAGCCAGCTTTGGGGGAGACAGATGTTGGGTTCTGGCGATTACCACTGATACAGCACACTAAGTTTTTTAACGAGATCCGGCATTTAAGTTTTTGCAACTCTTAACGCTACTGTAATTATTATCACAATGTTGATCCATGAACGAAAGAACAAGTAACCACAAAGGACGGTCGCCTACAAATTAAAACACCTCTTATTCTTACCTATTCATAATAATTACAAAAAGGATTATCAGAGGACTTAGAGCTTATAGGATAAAGGTCAAGCATTTTTGCGCTTTCAGATTTTTGGCCGTTTTGTTTCCAAGAGTCCTTTTGTTTCTGAGTGACAGAAATATGCTCCAAAAGATCACTGTTTATTCTAAAAGGACTATACAAACAGACAAACAGACAAATGATAACTTTTTAATAAAAAACGCTAATTCCTAAGTCGCGTAATCGTAGTGAGTCTAATCAGATCCAGGTAAACGATCAAGAGTTGTTGCCAAGGGTTGTCTTTGGAACTGACCCAAATCCGATCATCGTAAGCCTGCCGAATATTAAGAAGGACAAAACATGAACAACGAGCTTAAAGACCCACTTGAAAAAGTTAGCAACTCACTCCGGCGAGCTGTGAGTATCAACAAAAGTAAAGAGACTGATCTACGAACTACAATGAACACGATACAACGAGAATGTAGGAGAAGCTTTAATACGTGGTCCTTAAAACAAGAAAAATTCCTTCGAGCCAAACAGAACCTTGTACCAGCCATGCAACTAGATGAAGCTTTTCAGACAAAAAACGTCAAAAACGATGACACAACACAAACCAAACCACGTGAAAGACGCATCACTTTGGTGCGAGCTGTTGCACCAGTCAGCTTAGCAGACGCTAATAGGAGTAGGTCTCCTGCAGACCTTGTACTTCCGAGCATTACAGCACATAACAAGACTGACGGTAGACGGAAGAAAATATCCACATCGGGGTTGTTGCCACCAGTAATAACCTTAGCAAACACTAGTCAATTCTTCCAAGAAAACAAACGGACACGACGAATAAGCGATCACAGACAGCCGCTTACTAGTTTTACTACCAATGAACGCGGATACAAACACAACCTCTCTAGTAGAATGGTTAAAAAGACGGGCAAAGTTGATTTGACGACTGACAAGAAGCTCCTTGACCACTCTAACGTTCATCACCAAGCAACAGATTTAGAGACTAATGAGGAGAAAAGCTCTAAACAAGTCATGCCAGGTATAACGGAAGAGACAGGATACACCAGCCATCAAGAACACAGTCTAATTAGTGGTAACCTGCTTCCTGACATTACGCCAACAGACAACACAAACCAGCGAGCCAAAGAACAGTGGAAGAAAGTACGAGAGTCACTGACAAAAATCACAGGAAAAAAGAAAAAAACTGACATTAACAAACTATCCATGATAGAGCTTACGAAACTATACGAGGAGATTCGCGAATGCAGATATCTCCGAGTAGGAAATCATTCACGTTTTACAGCTGAGCACCCAGATCACACAAGCAGAACATGCAAATGTTTAGCGTGTACTGTTAAAGACAAGAATAAACTGAAGAATCATTTAAGCGCGCCAGAGTAAATACAGCAATCAAATCATTCCACTTTGCCAAGTTTATTATCAGACTGTGATGTTATTAGACTCTTCTTTTTAAAAACATAAATGGTATTAACTTAAATTTTATTACCCCAAAAGAAAAACAGGTACAAAACATGTAGCAATTTTGTTCAATATGATTATTTGCATATCTCAATGCCTCCCTCATAGAATCAACAAAGAAGGGTGGTGTATGAAAGATTGCTTGACTGCTTAATAGAAATAAAATGATGAACGAAACCTTAAACTTACGTTCAAACAGCTTTATTTCTTTTACTATGCAACACAATATTTACAATCCTAAAACTGTAAGTGTACATACAATGGTCACAAAAATAAATGAATCACTATTTACAGAACACTCTATTCAGTGTTAAGAACTTAGGACGTCAAAAGAAGAGTGGAGTTTCTTCGACGCCCTGCGGTCTAACTGGGCAGGCAGTCACCGTAGGGTCTAGTACAAGAAAAGAACAGAATTAAAACACCAATGCAGCTCCTGTATCTAACGGGGTAAGTAGGCTGATTAGTCGTCAAGCTGGCAGAGCAGTGCCACGCCTCTTTTTATCCAATGGTTTTGTGGTTTGTCAGTAGGCAGCATGACAGGCATCACGTAATTGGTTGAGTGACCTGTAGTGGACAGGGTTCCTCGTCTCTCACTTGTCTTGTAAACTGGACATTTGTACTCTTGATTATCTTTAAACTCAGAAATTTTTCCTGCCAACAAAAAATAAAGGAATTATGACATCGCCAAATTGTGCACATACACACATGTAGGGTATGCCCACATAAGCCGTAACATTGTCCAGTTTTGCCTTCAATGGCATTGGGTAATCTGGCGATTTTGCCAGAGATAGACGAGTAGCTATGACAACACAGCGTTGTCTCCTTGTGTTTTTCTGTTAATATATAACCTCCGGATAAAGCCCCTTATCTTGACAAAGAAATCATTTAACAAATTAAAAACAATAACAAAGAATTAGCGGGTGTTAACATAATACATCGGTGGAGAAACTCAGTGAAATTTAATGCTGTTGACCGAGAAACATTCCGACGCGAAACTTATCGCTCATTACCCCGCAGGAGGCACTCAAGTAACTCGTGCGTATATTAAGGAAAGTACTTACAGTTGAAATATACCGTCAGTATGCCAGAAAAAATCTCGATTTGCCAGAACAGGGACCGCGAGGATTGGTAGGTAATGATGACGTTTCTATTGTTTGCACCCGCAAGTACGAAATGGTTAGGATGACGTAAAGACAGAAAATCCCGAAGGGACCGCTTAGGTAGATTTTGTGACATTTATTGTACAGTCATACTTTGATACTCTTTTGCGTTACGTGTTATCAGTGACATTCTGTGAAGCAGTTGTTTTAAACGTTATGGACCACAAGACACTCGTTAAGCGCAGATGAAGTTATAAGGTGCGTATAACTGTGTATATATAAACACTTGGAGAGTTTGCCAGACACGAGTTCACAAATCTTTGATTGGAAACCTTGCCAGTCTCTCTCTGACCGGAACAAGACTCAGCCCCAAACAAACGAGACGAATGAACAACGGCTCGCTTATCACTAGCAGAACGATGGACGATTACAGAAATTAAATTGGACAACCAAATTCTGTGCTGACTTAGTCCCTGCTCACAGATGTCCTTCCGCTATAACGTTTAAAATAAGACTAGAATGCGCGAGCGTGAATTGATCAAACGTCCTTTTAATTTCTAAGGCTTACTTTCCGGCAAATAAAATGAACTGAATGTAAAAAGTGAAAGAGAAATAGCGAAAAATTCAACTTCTAATGTAATGTTTCTTAAGCGCCAATGTCTGTAATTTTCGAGAATCGGTTGACAGTCGTGAATTTTTGAATTTCTTCATATTTTGCTCAAATAATCTCTATAGTACACTAATTTCAAAAATCACGTTAAAACTTGTAACAGCTTTTTATTTTTTCAGGAATCAGGTAAAGTTTGAAAAACTCTAAATCGGCGTTCTTTCGAGTATGAGATTAGCGAAAATTGAGCATTTTCTTCGCGCTCGTACATAAAAACGGAATAATATCTCTAGATGAAATCAAGTCACAAAACAGACACATATTTTTACTCTATAATTCAGCAGTTAACTTTAAATAAACCGTTTAAATGTGACTGTACCGGCCGCAAGAAGAATCACGGTTTCAGCACTTTTCAAAAATGGCAAATTTGACCTAACTTCACCATCGTGAAAACCCAGTTGGTACACGGAATTTCAATATGAAACAAGAACTGTATTGAAGCATATCCTTTTATCCTTTGCTGTTGTTTGTGTTAAAATATTTCTGGCGGCATTCCAAATGCACACCGTCGAGGGACCAAAACCTGAAGGGTATTTTGACACCAGGAAAGCGCGTGCAACAAGCAAGTTTCAACGCTTGGAATATTAATCCTTCGCAAACCTAAGTTACTTCGACATTTAAACCCTAGTCAGAGTAGTAACGGTTTCAGATTATATTTCGGCGTTTCTGTTCGGTTTAACATGATTCCTTTCAACTGATTTTTGCGATAAACCATAATGAAGAGACGAATACGCAGTTCAAATCACAGTTAGTAGAGGGGAATATTGTCGAAATACTCGCTTGCTATAGTTTTAATCGTATTGAAACCTTCATATCAGAAAAGTTATTTACTTACCTGAATTTAAATGCTAGACGGGGTCACAGTACCGCTAACTAAATTCTGCATCACGGCAAAATCGAAGTTAAGTTTGTATATGTTTTCAATCTGTCAACACGAAGGAAGATGACATTCTGGAAGTGCGTGACGCGTAACGCGCCGAAAAAGAAATTCCTGGTTTAAGTGTTTTACGGTGCAAGTCTTTGTTGTATGTTCGTATAGCATCTCGCACATATTCAAACTTGGTTTGTGGCGCCTGTGGCCCCAGTAATGCTGAACGTATTGCGATCATAGAAAAGATGTCCTGAGTCACTTGGTATGCTCCTGACTTGTTAGTCACGTGAGTATGTAAGGCAATAACCACACATCGACCCTACCATGCTAATGATAAAAGTAAGGTTTTCTGCATTTACGTTAGGTGATCTTTGTTTGATCCACAAAATTGGCGCATGAAAATAAGAGTTTTTCCTCACCACCTCTGCGTATGGCCTGAACTGAAAATGATACACGCAGACGTTTTCTGAGCGACGAATGTGCAGCTTTTACACTCCTCTTTCGTTTCGAAAATAGACGAGCACGCGAGAGAGAGCCCCTCGCTCTACCGGTCAATAAATCCCCCGCGGCTTTTATTTTCATACGCAAAATCGACGATCTCCAAAGAGAAAATAGATCGACGATCTCTAATGAAAAAGTAGAGGGTCTGTGAACAGGCTACGAAGGTGCTTGCTATTATTTTCTCAAACTCATTAATAATTCATTAAGAAAATACAAAGGAAATTAATGTTTAATGAGTGTTTGGAAATCGGATGAAACACTGCTTAGTATTTGCATCCTTAATTTCTCCTTCAAAAATGATTTTGTTTGAGAAGAAATATCAAACATTCGACACAGTGTTTCATCACCAGATGAAACACCTCGAAGTTCGTCAAAAATACTCCGCTGCGCGTCGTATTTTCAACTCTCTTGTCGGTGTTTCATATGGTGATGAAACACTGCATCTCATGTTTGATATATTACTTAGTGAACTTTACAAGAGGTCTCAGGTGATTATGCTAACGTCATGAAAAGTCTACTTTAGGGAAGGAGGAGGAGATGGGTGGGTCGGTTGGCATTGGGTTCTCCTTTAGGATCAACCCTACACATACAAAAATTCATGTCTTTATCACTACATTTAGAGCTAACAGACTTTGTTTGATCCACAAAATTGGCGCATAAAACGAAAAGTTTTTCCTCACCACCGCTAAATGTTTGGTTCCGGGTGGGGGAGAACAAAGCACGTTGTACCGTTTCAGAACAGCCTACTGGCCATGCTGGCTGCTCATTTAAAAGGGGTCCGTAAAGGCACATTAATTGATGACTCTGTGCGGCCTGAAGAAAATTATATATGCAGACGTTTTCTGAGCGACGAAGGTGCTACCTTTACACTTCTTTTTCTTTTCGAAAATGGCCACGGACTTCTCTCCTCGCTCGTCGCCGCTAGGCGGTCGTTTTTGCCCGAGAGATACCACCACGAAGGAGTTTTAGCACACAAGTCACTGCAGGTGCAGACCTAGAAAAGGGCATTCTCCATCTGAAATTTTAAATCGAAATGAAAGGCTGTTTTCAGCCTTTTATCTCTTTTCTCCGCAACGTATTTGGTTAAAAGATAGTAAGTAAAATGGCTGAGGCACTTTAAAGCATTTTTTTCATTTTCGCGACGGATTTTGACGTTATGAAAAAGAACTTGTCAGTGAATTGGTTTATTTTCTAGCCTGCGAACAAGTGCCGGGGGGGATGGTGGCGGATAGAGCCAGGTGACTACACCTTTTTTCAGGCAGGAGCTAGCAGTACGTACATTCTGGTCTACCCCACACTGTGTAGACTGGCCTTTAAGGGCCTCTGTTCGGGGGGCGAGGGATCAGTACAATTCGTCAACAGCAGGTTGAGGTCTCGCCAGAAGATGCCCTTGCTGCAGAGGAGCAAAGCAATACTACTTTCAGTAATTTAAACATGTTAAATACTGGTATTTCGCTCATGAAATGTGTCCATTGTCCATTTTCGATTTGTGGTTTTTCAGGAATGTTCTTTTGGGGAGCATTGGCCAATTTTCTTTAAACAGTTTTACTCGTTTCCATTTCCCAGCTCTACCCGCGTGTTGCATATGGCCTACGTGTGTACCTAAATCCCTCAATTCATACTGAGGTGATCGATAAAGAAGTCTATATGCTAAGCGGGGTTAAGATTAGTTTATTACAAGCAAAGGCGCAGAAGGCTAAGTGCAAATAAAAAAAAACTAGTGTGAAAAGTTTTGCAGACTTGGCTTACTCTATTCGTTTTCTTTCTCTATTTGAGTTTCGGCTGGTGACATCCTAAAATCAAGTTTAGTTCCACATGTTTTGGGAATATAAATATGAAACTAAAAAAAACAGTGTTAATTGTACACTCGTGCGATGATTTATCCTTGTCTGTACAGTTGCGTGACCAGACTCAAATTACACACGGGCTTTCATCATGCATCACAGCGTTTAGTCTGAGGCTAAACGACGGAAGATTTCAGTAAACTGCGGCCACTTGCGGTTGAAACGACTGTGGCAAGTAATTCTTAGAGATCTCGAATCCTGTTTAGAGCTAGCACGCCGTTTCTAGCGGCTTTATTTTAGGTGCAGAAACTCGAAGTTTATATTTACACTCCATGAGAACTTAACAGCGTTGTCTTTTTCAGCTACTTGCGTGCCATCAAATGCAGTGTTAATGTACTTAGTTCTTTTTTATAACCATCAAATTGAAAAGCGTTTTTCAAAAGATTTTTAGAGCTTCCCGTAATGTGCCCCTTGTAAAAGAAGCTAAGTTAGCAAAAACGTTTGTGTGTCTACACTCGCGGCTAGCTTGTTTTCAGCGTTCCAACGTGCGAAACTACGCTGCACGTTTCAGTGTCTCAGCGACGCACTTTCGTAATGCCGCCAAAAATTTTTTAACACAAGAAACGGCAAAGAGTATGCTTTAAAATAGTGCTCGTTTCATGTTGAAATTCCATGTATCAGATGTTTTTTTTCGATGGTCAAGTTAGGTCAAATTTGCCATTTTTGAAAAGAGCCGAAATCGTGTTTCTTCTTGCGGCCAACACAGTCACATTTAAACAGCTTATCTAAAGATAATTGCAGAATTATAAAGTACAAGTCTGTGTTTTCCTTGTGACTTGCTTTCATTTAGAGATGTCATCCCGTTTTTATGTACGAGCGCGAAGAAAATGCTTAATTTTCGCTAATTTCATACTCGAAAGAGCGCCGATTTGGCGTTTTTCAAACTTTGCCCGATCCAGGAAAAAATAAAAAGCCGTTACAAGTTTTAATGTGATTTTTGAAATAAGTGTACTATAGAGATTATGTGGGCAAAATATGAAGAAATTCAAAAATTCACGACTGTCAACCGATTCTCGAAAATTACAGACATTGGCTCTTAAGAGCCATTTTCTGAGAAAATCGCGAATCGCAAGACACTCGTCAAAAAATCGAATTTTTTATTATTTTGCCAAAACATCCCTTTTAGTGACCTAATTTAAGGAAAAATAGTTTTGGGTTCAAACGATTCATTTTAAAGGAGAAATTAAAAAAAGTTTGAAAAATCGATTTTATTCCTGTTTTTCGAACAAAACACGGCAGGATGCAATGGCAACTTCGAAAGAAGGGCGAACGCGTAAGAAAGATTCCCTGCAAGGCTGCTGCCTAAGAAAAATTTTAGGGAGCCCTTCGGGCTCCTAAAGTTTAAAGTTAGGAGCCCGAGCCACATTGTTAGGAGCCCAGTTTGAAATCCATGTATTGTTTTTCCAAGATCATTACATAGGTTATAGAGGTTCTTGCACACTTTAATAAGAATTCGCCGGGCCTAATAAATAACACGTAAACAAGAATTAACCGAATTATTTACTTTCATTTATTAATTTATTCAATTAACTTCCACATCTGTTGTGTTCAATGTGACCTAGAAGAGCCTTCAAAGAATTTTCTAAAATGTAACAATTAAACTGCTTCTTACCTTTCTTATACACATTCATGAGCCGGAAAAATATTTGAGGGGCTTAATTTGCGTGTAAAAGGAATTTTCACAATTTTCACAATAAAAGAATAACATAACAGTAGGTAATTTCAACTCAGAATTATTTACTTGACTTTCACATTTGTTCAGTAACAGTTGTGTTCCACATGACAACTTAACTAGTCTTCCAAAAACTTTCTAAAGTAGAACAATCCTCTCCTTGCCTTTTTTATACATGAACAGGAAAAATCGACGAAAACCCAAGCAAACGATGAACTGCACGAATGTCAACATAGGCAACAAACAGCCCATAATTTTGCTATTCCATATTTGGAAGTCAAATCTCAGACCCAGTCTTCAACTGCCATCCGGACTCGGAAACGATGGCTTCGTTCGTTTCGACAAAGCTTCACAGTTGAACACGTTAGGTTTACATAATTTACGGTTTATTTGTGGAAATTTTATACTGCCTAATCGCATCATCGCTAACCATATCAACAGTTCCACTGTTTAAAGTCCTACTCCAGCTAAAGGAATATAATGTACAAGGAGGTTAAGTCTAATGCCGTGTGTTAAGTCAGGCGCCCGCGCGGGCTCCTTGTACCGAAATTTGGTCGCCCATGCTCTTACCTTGGGCGCCTCTGGCGACCGGGCGCCCGTTAGGCAGCAGCCTTGCCCTGACACTGAAACTTCACCGAATTATTATTTTGTTCTTACTCTTGAAAACCTTAAAAGAAAATTTGAAAAACAATGTCTTATATTTTTATAATCGACAAGTCTAAAGAGGTCATATTTGTGACGTTAGACATGCTAGAAAACGAAGGCCAACTTTGACTATTAAAAAGGGCCTCTGGTATATGCCGCTTGATCATAAAATCAATATAAAATGGAACCTTGGCTTTTGTACTAACTTACTGGAAAGTTTTAGCTCTGGAAATCAAATACCATCCTGACAACAAAGCAAGCGGTGAGAGCAATTGAATTGGGAAATTTATGCAAATTAGACGGCTTGCGGACGGTTGTCAAACTAAAAGAAAGGTTTTACGTGAAAGGATTACTCACCATTGCTTGTAACACGTTTTTACGGCAAGGAAAGTTATTTCCAACTTCTGTTGCGTCGGTTTGAGTCACAAAATCCATAATTTTAAGCCAAAAGGTCCAAGAGACAAACGTACGTTTGCTCAGCGACGGCGCCAGAATCCGGCCGTGAATCGAAATAAAGTCACAACACGTCACTGCGGTCCTTTGGAAGCAAGAGTTGCAAGAGTTTTTACTTCAGTCAGGAGGCCAAAAGATTGAAAATTCATCGCAAACTAATGACTTCGATTTTTAAAACCTTTCATCACTTTCATCAATCGTTCGTCGGCTGATAATAAACATCGCACAAGATCGTATGACCTTTGGCGTGTGACCGGAAATCGGTCACACGCTTAAGTCACGTTTAGCATACTGTCACGAATTTTAATACGATTTCTCACGCTTGCTTTCGACAAAAAATAGACTCATCGAAATAAAATCAGGCCTGCTTTATTTGTTTGTTTGTTTTTTAATTTCTTTTATAGCCTGCAGAACTTGTTCCCCACGCATCGCGCGTGTCTCGCACCCCTAGTCCGCTTCGCAGTGCTAGCATGAAAAGCGCAAAAAACTGAAATTGACTCCTGTTCTGCAGTTGATTTCTTTTATAGACACCTTCTAGGCATTGACAGGCTGTGAAAAAAGTGTATTTTTTTATTATTAATTTTTGAAGTGCTACATCATTTTCCTATAAATTTCAAACGTGACTGATAAAAGACTGTTTGGAACCCATGGATGGAGAAAAGCTGTGCCGGAGAGAAGGTCAACCTCCCAGCCGAGCCAACTTTTGCGAGCGTTTGTATGAGGAAAAAACTGACGACTTTGTCCGAGTCAACAGTGCTTGCGCATGCTGTCTTTGTCTAGCCTTGACCGTGTCGTCCCAGCTAGCTGGGCGAGCCAAAGTGAAGAAATATTAGCCGGGCTAGAAGGGTGAGGCCACCACTACCGCCTCAGTGGAGGGCTGATTTCCGGAAGCCCTCAACCCCGCTCACTACTGGTAGTAAGGCGTCTATCCGAACCAACCTTTTGTTTCTCATGTAAGGAAATGGAGGAAAAGTTGGCTCGCCCAGGGCAGCTTGGGAGGTGAGTAAACACCAGATAACCCCAATAATAGGCACAAACTTTGATTGTCAGTTAGATGTCCACTATTTTAAGTAAGCGACCTGGCATGTGATTGTCGCATCCATGCCCCCTTCCAGATCCCCTTTATTATCGGTAAGCCTCTGATACGTCAAAGTAATACAGTCGTACCTCCAGTAAGCGACCACCAAAAATGCAAAGACTTAATGGTCTCTAACGGGAGGTGGCCGTTTAGAAGAATCGGACCTCATGGGGTCTATTCCGAGAAGAGGTCCGGGCACATTCTATTAAATGGCGGTGTAACAAATTCCTGGCAAAATATTATCTTTTACCTCTTTTGAAAAATACAGCTTTTAAATCATGCTCAATTTAAAGAGGGATTCAGGTGAGTGAGATACAGAATAGTCTAGAATCACAACAGAATCTTCACTTTGTTGGCTACATCTACTAAGTTAGCATATGTGTAGTTCCACGATGTCACTAAAGGTCTTCATATTTTCCAAGGAACATAGTGCACACAGCAAAAATAGAGAGCAGAGAATGCGTCAACTGGTCGCTTATGGAAAACAATTAACCGTGACGCCCAAAAAGTGGTCGCAGTCACTTACAGAAGGTCGTTTACTGGAGGTTCCAAATATAAGGCTTTGAATGGGAAAATTTGGTCTTTTGGATTGGCGGTCGCACATGGAGGTTCGACTGTGTTAGGTCTATTAGAGTATGAGCCACCATTACCTCACTGTGAGTGACGAGAGCCAGGAACGTATAGTATACACTCCCTTAGGATGCACAGAATCGTTGTTTTGAGGTCCTGTTTAGCGAAATGGATCATTCAAGGGAGGTGCTGAAGTCCCATAGTGAAATTTATAAGGTTTATGGGGTTTTAGTGCAACGCGAAACACAATACTTAGGGCCCTGTTGTTCAAACGTTGAACAACAGGAAATCACTATCAAGCGAATAAGAATAAGCAATTGCGTTACTTATTGGAAAAAGATTTATCCAGGGGAAAGCGTTAGTCCCGGGGGCGTTAGTCAACTTTTCGAAGATACAGCCCCTAAGTCACTCTCCTCCGAAGACTTACCCTGGGCGACCAGGATAGGGGAATATAATACTCGACCTTCCTTGCATCATCGCGAGAGCCTATAGCCTTCACTTTCTTTTGGCTCGTCCTATAATCCTACCCAACGTTCGTGGGACAGGAAAGTCTGCGTGCGAGGCTTGGGAATCTAGGGAGACTATGGTAGCATGGTGCAAATAGCCGGGATGAGCTACTTTGTCCCCACGAACCAAGAGGATTGTGTCTGCTAGAAGAAATCAGATGTAGCTTTCTGTGATAAGTAATATTCCAACAGTATAGGATCATAGTTTGAAGCCATTTCACAATCACTAGTTTCCGCGCATCTCTACCGGCGAGTTGTGGACAAAAGCAGCTGATAGCTGTATACGAACCTTTTTTCCACAAAATGGTTTCTGGGTTTTCGTATTGGACAGTGTCATGTATTGATTTTTTTAAAATCTTAATCGAGGTCTTTTTTATTATGTACTGTCTATCTGACTGACTGTTTCTTTGTGTGTGTGTGTTTTTTTTTCTGGTAATAACAGGTTTCATAATTTGGTCGCGGTTGGGGTTATAGGCTCCTGATCGTGAGCAAATAGCGAAAACCAAAGTAAACTATAGCGTTGAATCCGTTGGCCACGGAGAATTGGTATTATTCTGCAAGTTCTTTACTACAGCAAGAGAGTATACTCCCTTGACTATGGGACATTGGGCCGGGGGAACTTAGTATTTTGACCCGGCATAGGGGAGGAAGGGAGGGGGAGGGGTACCCTGGCCAGATTCCAAGTCACGGGGATGATCGAAGTATGTTTTTTTTCTTGGTTTGAAAATATTTTGAACAAATTTTTTTTTTAGCTGTGGCTTTTCTTAAGTATTCAAAATATTCGTTCTTTTTTGGTCTTGATTTTCGCTTCCACGGGTCACTCACGACACTTGGAATCCGAGGTACCCCTCCTGTTTAGTACTTCGAAGGCAAAAAAGCTGTTTCAAAGCCTAGTAGGTAAATAAAAGAAAAATAAATATGCTTGGCTGTTTCTACTGCGATGAGGGGAGTTCTTGCCAAAAAATGTGAAAACTGTATTAAAATTGCTGACAACAGCTACGAAAATTTCGTGACAGCATGCTGACGTGACTAAAGCGTGTGACCAATTTCCGGTCACACGCCAAAGGTCATACGATCTTGTGCGATGTTTATTATCAGCCGACGAACGATTGAAGTGATGAAAGGTTTTCAAAATCGAAGTCATTAGTTTGCGATGAATTTTTATTCCTTTTGCCTCCTGACTGAAGTAAAAACTCTTGTAACTCTTGCTTTGACGTGTTGGGACTTTCGATTCACGGCCGGATTCGGACGCAGTTGCTGAGCAAACGTACGTTCGTCTTTTGGCTAAAAATTATTTATTTTGTGACTCAAAACGACGCAAAAGAAGTTGGAAATAACTTTCCTTGCCGTAAAAACGTGTTACAAGCAATGGTGAGTAATCCTTTCATGTAAGACCTTTCTTTTTAGTTTGACAACCGTCCGCAAGCCGTCTAATTTGCATAAATTTCCCAATTCAATGGCTCTCACCGCTTGCTTTGGTGTCAGGATTATATTTGATTTCCAGAGCTAAAACTTTCCAGTAAGTTAGTACAAAAGCCAAGGTTCCATTTTATATTGATTTTATGATCAAGCGGCATATACCAGAGGCCTTTTTTAATAGTCAAAGTTGGCCTTCGTTTTCTAGCACGTTTAACGTCACAAATATGACCTCTTTACACTTGTCGATAATAAAAATGTAAAGCATTGTTTATCAAATTTTCTTTTAGGATTTTCAAGAGTAAGAACAAGATAATAATTCGGTGAAGTTTCAGTGTCAGGGAATCTTTCTTACGCGTTCACCCTTCTCTCGAAGTTGCCATTGCATCCTGCCGTGTTTTGTGCGAAAAACGAGCATAAAATCGATTTTTCAAACTTTTCCTAATTTCTCCTTTAAAATGAATCATTTGAACCCAAAACTATTTTTCCTTAAATAAGGTCACTAAAAGGGATGTTTTGGCAAAGTAAAAAAAAATTCGATTTTTTGACGAGTGTCGTGCGATTCTCGATTTTCTCAGATAATGGCTCTTAAGGTTTAGAATAAACTATTCTCGGAACTGAGAATGTTAAAATCAAAGCTGTGTACAGTCGAAGTAAAACTGTGCATGAACCTTGCGTTTCCTGTATTTATCTCACCTATTGTGTGGAATATGTATAAAATCTTCATTATGAATCGATATATTTCAATAAGCTACACAACGAGCAAGAATACTGTTGACCGACAATATACAGAGCGGGGGCAGCTGTAGTGTCAACTATTAATAGTGGATAAGTTTATACTGAGAAGATTTGTTGTCTCATTGTTTAAAACGCTTTTCCGCGATCAAATTAAAAACTGGGCCCAGAAGTGTTATTGGTTTGAAATATAAGGATTAATTGATCTTTGAAAGCAAGTGAAATGTTCCATTTTTTGCATGAATAATGTTGTTATGTTGTGCTTTTTGAATAAATCCAGCTTGGTCAAGAACTTCAATCTATCTTCAGTTTTGCCAGTCGATCCCGTGACATACATTATGACAAACATAACTTTTTTTTGTCAAAATCTGCATTTATTGCCAGGCATGAAACCCGTAACTTCAAGCTCCCCTGATATATATTTGGCGATTATGCGAATGTTATGATATAGTGCTGGAGCGAACATCAAAATCAGTTATGCTGGGCATGCCAAACACAACTGGCTTCACGATCGGCATGCCCGGCATGCCAAAGCGGACGAGCAAACATCAGCCCGCGAGAGATCTGGGACCAAAATTTTGGGCTGCGAGGGCAGATGTTATTTCTAAGTACCTGTCCAATGTTCCCTTGAATTTTGTCATGCCTAAATATATGAAATTTCGCCTCCCTCATTAATCCTCATACTGAATGCAATTTTTACGCTCGCTAGGCATGTTCAATTTAAAATCATGGCCATACCCTCATTCAAAACAAAATGCTATCAAATTTTAGTTTCTAAGCCGTTCTGGGGCCGAGATTTAGTGTCCGTTGTCCGTATTAGAGAGAGTCCGTGTTATAGTTATAGAGGTTTTTTTTTAAAAGAAAATGTATGAGATTTTTTTCTGGGCATTGGAAACTGTCCGCAACTGTCTGCAATAGAGAGGTTGGACTGTACAAATGGTTTAGCATTATTCAAAGAACAACCCTACCTGGCTTAACCCAAATGACTGGCATCGTGTCGTGAAGAACTTTTGGTAAAGATTCACCAATCAAACCTCTGTAATGTATAGAAGAGTCGTATAAGATGTAGTCAAGAAACTTAACTTAAAGCATATTGTAAAGTATCAACACTTAACTAACCTTTTTCGATCCCACCGGGCACCTTCAAGGAACAAGCCGTGTACATACACGCCATCTTTCGGCGGCTTGTCCGCAGTGTCCCCATGCAGAACCTATGGAATGTAAATGAACAAACAGACCCAATAATTGTGGATTCAAATTTTCACGTGATATATCGTTGTGTTCTTGAGTCTTTATCGAACGAACACGACGAAGATCGAGCACTGCGAAGATCGTTAAACGGCCAGTTTGGTAATTTTCTTCTATTTCACGGCTACTGAAAGGATCTGGTGCTGGCCAAGGAGGCCCATCACGGGCAAGCGCGAAGCATTCGTGTATTGCTTCTCTCCTCTGCATGACAGAGTCAAGTGGAGAAATTTTTTTTGAAATCAAAAATACGGTATCTAAACCAATGCTATTAACAATTTTTATTTTGTTTGTTCTGGGTAATCAACTCTAAGAATATATCGCAACAGTGGTAAAAGCAAATAAATTTTGGCAATCTGTGCTTTAAAGTCGTGTTACTGTTAAGTTCCATAAGAAGTAAAATGGAAACGATAACTCACCTCGAACTCAAAGCCCAGCAAGTCGATTGGGATGGTGTATTTCCTAGCATAATTCTGCTTAGCACCGGTCAAGAAGGCCTAATTGAAGAAAGAGTAGAAGACATTAATACCACATTCACACAGCCAAATCATTAAAATTAAATTGCTTGTTTACCCACGAAGCACATAAGAGTTCATATGAACTCGTTTAAACGTGTCCGTGCGTTCCAGATCGAATTGGAATTTGGAAGTGTTGGTTTTTGAGGAGAGGGGAAAATCGGAGTACCTGGAGAAAAACCTCTCGGAGCAAGGGAAAGAACCAACAACTGACTCAACCCACATATGGCGTCGACGCCGGGATTTGAACCCGGGCCACATTGGTGAGAGGCGAGTGCTCTCACCACTGCGCCACCCTTGCTCCTCACAAGGTATAAGAGGTAAGAGGTATTCACCGTCAATAACACCACTGGTATCATTTCACTGTATAATAAAGTCATATAATTAATGTTACCTGTGTGAAGAAGAATCCTGAAATCCAGAACACTACTGGTTTGCCCTTGTCGAACCAATCCTAAAAGCGAAAGAACGTAAACATAATACATTCAATCCTTCCACGGGTTAAGATGAACTCAACAAATTGGCCTGCTCCCTGTATGGCTCTTTATAGCTCAGTTGGTAGAGCACTGCAGTCTGCAGGGCTGTCACTGAGGGCCGACGGCCTAGGAGCATGACCCGCGGCTACTTTCATAGGTAACAAAAGGAAAACAAAACCAAAGGGACTTCCGAGCTGTTCAATTCCACGCCTACTAATTGGATATACCCAGCAACTTGAAATCTTAGCGACAGCCCTGACTGCAGAGCTAAGGCAGAGGCCATGGGTTCGAATCCCGTTGAAGTCCCGAAAGTTTTTTTCGGGTTAATTTGCAATTGCTTAAATTGCAATTACCACTGCGACGATCATATCTTCATTTAAATTTGCATTTCCGCAGTTTGCATGATCTTCATACTACATATTTGAAAGTTGACTAACGCAACAGCTAATTGCTGTGGAGGTATTTTTGGAAACAACTACCTGTATAAAACTTCACTTACAAAAATTCAGTAATAATTGAAAAGGAAAACACAAATGGTATTAATGTTTAATATGTGTCTTAACATCTGACTTTGACACGGTTAAAATTTACGTCCAATTCTTTGGCCCAATTAACCCTGAATCTAAGAAATAACGCAACAATGAACAGCACAAGTTTTTGAGGCCATTAATAAACTCACAGTTTGTCCTTTACCTATGGGAGCGTCACTTTTAGGTTTGCCTTAATCTATATAAATATGCAGCCTGTAATATTCCAGTCCTAGAAGTACGCAGGATGCTTGAATGTCTTTAGCTCCCACGAGTCCATTGAAGTTCAGTGGTAGAGCTACTAGACTACTAACCAGAAGGTCACATTACTTCTGTTGGGAGTGACCTCTGACTGAAAAACGTCTAATCACCTGTAAAAACTTCAGCCTGGCCAGAAAGTCACTGATATAGCTACCGAGAGGTTTGAGAGATGGATACGATCTCTTCATCCACATTTCAGGTACCTACAAAGAATGGGAAAAATCACTGAGGTACAATCCATTTTCAGAACTGTGTTACAGTTGAAGCTTTCCACAACGGCTACCTTGTCGCCGTTGTGGGAAGGTGGCCGTTATATACCTGTTTTAAATATTTGTGTGCGGTGTGTGGGGGGAGGGAGGAGGGGGGGAGCACAATGTTTATTTTGCCAAGTTTATGGCCATTGTACCCTATAATGATAATCTAATCATAAATAATATGTATAGATAAAATACACAATAAAACTTAAATAATGTTTTGAATCAAAAGGCTAACAAGACAATACGAGCAAGGTTCGCAACCTTCGCTATAATGATTGTACACAAGGAAGGAAAGCGACTTTCTCTCGTTTCTCTCTTGTATTCGCTGGATAAATATCGCCAAAAATATCGCTAAAATAAAAATGTTCTTAACTTACTCTTTGCCGTTCTAAGTACGTTCTAAAAGAGTTCTTACAAAAGAAGTATTGTATTATTTACATTCAATCTTAAATGAGCTGATTAATCATCGATTAATCATCGACGCTCCACATGGATCAGATTTCGTGACAATTCTTAACTATCTCGTCAGTCGCCAAAAAAATGGCCGTTGTCGAGAGGTTATTTTGGCAGTTGGGGACACGCTTTAGTTGCCGTTGCCGTTATAGAGAGGTTTAAACAAGAGTTAATGCATGGACTGTTCACCGGAACAAAATCGTGGCAGTTATTGAGAGGTGGCCGTTGTGGAGGTTGGACTGTACGCCTGATCGAATGACGGTCAATAAATATTTATTTATTTACTTCTGAAAATGACCACGATCGCGTGCTTTAGTAAGGCGAACAGTTTTATCCGTTCAAACCTTTATACCGCTTCCGCTTTGATCAAGATCTCCAGTGATCGCCTTTTTTACTCGTTCGTGGGTGACAAGGCATACAGTTTTGTAGTAGTCCGGCTTACTCTCAAAAGAGCGTGAGATATGAACGCACTATGCGCCCAAATTCCGCCGGTACAAACCGTTACATAGTAACGAGCTAGTATGATATCAACGCAGTAAGTATCAGTCACATTTTAAATTCGCTGCAGGTACAACCGAGTTTACAAATTTCTCAGCCCATTGATTATAAGAGAAAAGTAATTCTCCGCACTCCAGCACTTTCAGTACTTTTAAAGCGAAGACGAAACATTTTTTTATGTTAAAAGAAACTCTGAATAGTAGTCTGTTAGATATATAATAAAGGCGTGGATGTTTACTTACTTTTCCTACCAGTAAACTACCAGCCAGTGCCTCCAGGTCAGATGACATCACCACCAAGCCCTTGATAGCTTTCTGAAGGTTCTGCAAACTTGTTCTAATTATAGACATCAGCCTGAAAAGCAACAAACAAGAAACCAGTCATAGTTGAACAAGTTAATGCTGTAGTCAGGGCGCAGATGTCTCCAACGCCAACACTTGAAAAATAGTCCACAGAGAGGACATGTGCCTACTGGCAATGAATAGTCTGTACTCCAGTAAGCAGAGAGAGAGAGAGAGAGAGAGAGAGAGAGAGAGAGAGAGAGAGAGAGAGAGAGAGAGAGAGAGAGAGAGAGAGAGAGAGAGAGAGAAAATCTATTAAATATGGGCGATGCCGGCAGCGCTTAAAATAATTTCCCGCCCGGAGCCGGTCTAGTTGTCCCGTCAAATCTCTTTTTGCTTGGACACAACCCATTTTTGCTGGACAAATGTCTTTCATTTAGGATTATCGGATTGCACTGTACAGTAAAATACATACGGGCTATTATAAAAATACTTTACAACACTACACACGTTACTCCTGAATTTGCGGTGAAGACTTTTAAAGAGGACAAAGCAATAAGTTTTTCATTCGCAAGTCTCGGAAAATGAAAAACCACTGTTACCGCCCCGCCGCGCAGGGCTTCTCTTCTGAAATTTCGCGCGGCCGCAGAGCCGCGAAATTCGGTAGAAATCTTACCAATTACATGTCAGTTCAACATTTTTGAGACTTATCTCGGCTAATGGGGCTGTTCTTGCTATTTACTTGCAAATTTATCTTGAAACTTCGTCCCTGCAACGAGAGAGCGTCCCAAAACTACCGACCATGATATAAAAAGCTTTGCCACTGGCGCATTTCTGAGCTCATTGTTGTTAAAAGGGCAAATGATGATCTCTGATAAAAAAAACCTTGTGCGAGACAATACCAGGTCCAAAAGAGATCGCAAAGCAAGCGGGCGTTTTGAGCACCAAATCGCCGGTTCTAAAAACGCAACATTTATAAGTAGTCGATGTTTCTGTTGTTGTTGTTGTTATTACACAGGCTAACGCTCATCATTTCCGCCCCCCGGCAAAAATAGAAAATTTCCCGTTTTTCATATTTAAAAAAAACTGTGAACGTCTGAATTACATTAGAACCATAAAGGAGCAGACAAAATGTTCGGCCATCTAAGGATTTGACCGGACAAAACCTATTTTAGACCGGACATTGTCCGTTGACCGGCCGTTATTTCAAGCCCTGGCCGGTTATCAAAAACTGTCGTTACTTCTTAGCGTTTGAATTTTGTCTGTAACTTTTATTAACTTGTTACAAATTTATTTCCTTTAATCTAATTATCTTCGAAATGATTTACGAACTTCAATTATATTAAATTGTTGAGCTTAAAAAAAAAGAAAAAATAATATTTTAAATTAGTTGGAAAAAAAAGGGCGATAGTAGGTATCGAGCCCGGTGCTTTTACTCCGAAGATTACGCGTTAACGCCGTGCGCTAAACGAGGATTACACTAAGTCAAGAGAAAAATGAACGACTAAACAGATCAATCAATCTATCAATTAACTTACTTATTAAACCTTTCCATCTCTTGTACGAGCACAGTGTTCATGCTCTCTTCATACGTGACTGGGTATTTTTTCAATGCTTCCTCCAAGTCATAATTCTTTGGAAGCTAGTTTGAAAAAATAACAGAACCACTTTAGCAGAAAATGTAGATTTTTAAATAAAGTGCAAAGATATTTGTGACGTCTCCGACAAACGAGTAAGCTAACTGAAAGATCATCAAAGCGTATTTGGAGTATTGAGGTGTATTTACCTTGGACAGAATGTCTTTTGCAATCTCCAACAAAGTGTCATCAGACCTCTTGCCCGCCCCTCCACTGCCACTCTGAGACTGAGTCAGGAGCACTGAGTCAAACAGCTAGAAATCAAACAAGAAGAAAATTACAGTCATTTCCCCTTCAAGGACTCCTACTTAAGACGGACACCAGAGTTAGTGCCTGCCGTTGCACAGTGATATTCTTTGACTTTTCATGTGGCAAACACCAAGGACCGGTGCAAAGGTGGCCGTTTTAGAAGAGTTTACTGTGACAATACACCCTGACTGCACACATCAGTAAGTATGATACCTGTTTAGTCTCCTGCAGTTCCTTGGATATGTCCACATTGTCATGCATACCGAATACTTCGGGTGTCTGGGATAAGGGAAGCTCCTGCAATTAAAATCAAAAGCGTTAATGGCAAGTTAACACAGCACATACCAAGGCTTGCTTACTATTACTGTACCTTGATAAATTCCACGTACTGATCATATTCACTCTTTGGAGGAGCGTAGTAAGTGCCACTTTGAGAGAACTTGTATTTAGGGTCTTGTACGATGTCTGGACTGTAGAAGTCGGCTAAGATGCTCATCAGGCACCGTCTGAAGTTAAAAAATAATTAGGCGTTCAAACAATCACATAATCACAATGTATGATTAAAGGGAGTATAAGTTTAGCTCGAAAGTAAAGGAAAAGAAAGGAAAGAAGTCATTGTGTCTCAAGCGCGAACTGTAACAGCAACAAATAGCATTACATAGTCTGCGAGATTCGAGCCCAAGAGTCAATAGGAACGAGAGGGTACTCTAGCCCTAAACTTTGCAACGTTTTTCAGCTACAGTACATTTCTTGATTTAGAAGTCAAGATATATACTCTCTCAGCTGTAGATAGCTTTAAGAGAAGTTATTTGTTCGATCCTGGGTACAAACCTGTCATTATCGTCTGTAACTCTGCCTCCATAGTTACACTCCCCGGTGAGATAGGTCAGAGCATCGAATGGAATCTCTTCGTACTCATTGATGAACATCTGGAAAGGATATGTAAATCAGTCACTTCGGCTCTAGAAAAATCGTGCCTAAAGGCTGGTTTACACGTGCGACGCTATTAGAAAAGCATCATACGCAGGCTTTGTTGTTGTAACTTGTTGATCACTAAGACCTTTTCGCGCTGAAAATGTAGTTAAGACGTTACGTTACTGAGTCTGTTTATGATGCTTGTCCTTCTGCTTGTGTCTCTGTACATTAATATATCAAGAACTAGTTGTACAAACCTGCAGCTGTCGGACGCTGATTCGTAGATCAGACTCGTTAAAGCCGTAAGGTATGTTCCAACCAAGCGGACCAAATTTACGCCGCTCTTGCACCAGGGCATGGAAGAAACATAGACCAAATAACAGTTTCTCCCAAATCTGACGAAAAAGCACAATATTAAAATGATGATGATGATGAAGGAAAAGGAGAGGGGGAGGTGAAGGAAAAGGAGGAGAAGGAGAATGAGAAGGAGGAGGAGGAGGAGGAGGAGAAGAAGAAGAAGAAGAAGATTATGATGATGATGACAAAAACGATCAACGTGAAACAAAAGCTTTCACGCGCGGGAAATTTCAACATTTGCGACAACTTCTCTCTGATGACGTTTGAAAAGCGTAGTCAACGGTAGAGCAACAAAATCTAACCGCTTCGTTTCAGTAAACAAAAGACTGAAAAAATAGCACTTTCTTTTGAACTGCCAGCCATTTCTAAAACACGTCTCAAGGCCACGACACTGACATTTCGCGAGGTTGGTGCTAAACTTCTCTAAAACGCACGTGCTGTATACTTGTGCTACTTTTCGGAAAGGGTAAACGAAACAAATCGATCTCAGTATAAAAGCAGATTCTCCGTCGGCGATGAATACACTGAAAGGAATATGAAAATAAAGGACTTAAAAAATCGCACCTCCCTGTGTTTTCTGTATGATGTCCGGCGTAGAACCCTTATGCGAAAACACTGCCGATTGGAAGAGTTTATTAACTCCGGCTTCAAGTAAAAAATTAAACGCTTCTCTAACAGCCCTACGATGCTGAAATTGTGTAACTTTCCGGACAGATTTAAACGAAAGTAATCGATCCATAAAAAGCACATATCCAGTTGGTGATGAATACGAATAAGTAAACAAAAGATTGAAAAAAATAATCGCACCTCCTTTTAACTGGCCCGCGAAGTTTAAAACACGGCTCAAGTCCCCACACTTAATGATAAAATTTATTGCTCTCTGTAAGTAAAAACCACACGCCCTTGTTGCGTAATTCCTCTTATAATAATAAATAATAATAATAACTTTATTTGTATAGCGGTATATACAAAAGCTCTATATCGCTTTACAATCAAAAAAAGAAAATAACTAACAAAAAACAAAACAAAAAGTCAACTGAAAGCGAGTCTAAAAAGATAAGTTTTCAATCTAGATTTAAAAACATCAACTGATCCACTTAATTTAATGTCTAAGGGAATATCATTCCAGTGCTTTGGGGCAGCGACCGAAAAGGCCCTGTCCCCATAGCTCTTCAGGCGCACACTCGGTACTTCTAATAAATGTTTGCTAGCTGACCTAAGATTTCTTGTAGGGTTATATGGGACTATAAGTTGACTTAAATACGGAGGCGCCAGGTTATTGAGAGCTTTAAAAGTTAACAGTAATACTTTAAAGGTAATTCGCTGCTCCACAGGTAACCAGTGTAGCTCCTTAAGGACGGGGCGAATGTGGGCAACCCTAGGTTGCCCAGCTACAAGGCGTGCAGCGCAGTTTTGAACGCGCTGGAGCTTCTGAATAATATACTCCGGTGACCCGAGGAGCAACGAGTTACAATTGTCCAGTCGACAAGTAACATAAGCATGGACGAGGGTCTTTGTGTTCTCGGAAGTTAGATACATTCTAATCTTCGCGATATTCCGAAGATGAAATAAAGCAGATTTACAAACGGAACTCACATGCTTATCCAGTGACAAGGTCTCATCAAAAACAACTCCTATGTTCCTAGCTTTGTCAGACCGCTCTACACGATGATCACCAACCAGAATACTATCTAAAGATGGGCGTGGCCGATATTTTGAACTGATAACGAGCAGTTCCGTCTTGTCCCTATTCAACCTACGTTTGTTACAAGACATCCAACGGTCGATATCTCTAACACAAGATTCAACCTGAGAGACAGAATAAGCTTGATCATCCCCACTGAGAGAATTGAAAGACAGATACAACTGAGTATCATCAGCATAGAAATGATAGCCCATGTTGTATTGTCTGACAATATCCCCCAATGGGGAGGTATAGAGCAGATATAAAATCGGTCCAAGCACGGAGCCCTGTGGTACTCCGCACGACAGCGAACGCGTGACAGACCGCGCACCACGAATGCTCACAAAATGAGTTCTGTCGCTCAGGTATGATTTAAACCAGGCCAGAGCTAGATCGCAAAGACCGAAGCGGTTTGTTAATCTCTCAATCAGTATAGTGTGATCAACCGTATCGAAAGCGGCCGATAGATCTAATAAAAGTAAGATAACAGTCCTATTCCTATCAACGTCTAGGATAATATCATTGAAAACTTTGACTAAAGCTGTTTCGGTACTATGAAATTGTTTATATGCAGATTGTAGTATTTCATCAAGTCCATTACTAGAAATGTGATTAATCAACTGAGATGCCACCACCTTCTCAGTGAGTTTAGACATGAACATCAAATTTGAAATAGGACGAAAATTCGAAAAAACTTCAACATCAAGTGTGGGCTTTTTGAGAAGAGGATTCAACAATGCAAGCTTAAAACAGTCTGGAAAAACAGCTAGACATAAAGACTGATTTACAATTTGAGTCATAACAGGCGAAAGAATTGATGTGCACTGCTTCAAAACAGAAGCAGGGACGGGATCAAGAGGACAGGACTTGATGGTCATCTTACTAAGTAAATCCGAGACATCAGAAAATGTTACAGCCTTAAAACATGACAAGGCACCTTGATGGACAATGGCATCGGACTCCACAACAATATCAGATGTGGAGTCAAGTGAGTTTCGCAGAACTGTAATCTTCTCACTAAAGAAGTCAATGAACTTGTTAGCAAGATCACCATCAGACGCACATATATGCAAGTGCTGTATAATGGGCAACTATTCGTTTTTAGATGAAGTAAAAGGAACACACCTGTTTTATTCAAAGCGCGTTGTCGCGCTAAGAGAAAGTCGGTTGTTTCAGAACGTATTTTCGGCCGCTTCGGAAACTATGACTTTAATCTTTGGAGTAACGGAGTAAAGTATCGGCAGAAGTCTATGCACGCGGCGGATTCATGCAAAAAATAAAAGCAATGATGGAACTAAAAGATCAAGTCTTCAGTTCACTGCCTCAATGCTTGATGTGTTAAGAAGCTGAAGCAAAGACTAACAACTTGTGAACGTCTGTACTGCATATGAAAATGCTTCTTCTAGAAGAATAGCTCTCCAAAGCTCCTGAATGAAAAGCTATAGCCTATTCCACGCGGTACCCTTGTGAAATTTCAATTCTTTACAGATCAACTAGCACTCCCCACCCCCCGTGGAACGCAAGTTTTTCACGCCTAAGGTTTCCTATTATTCAAACAAGCTTCGGGTTGGTCTGGGAAGGCGTCACCTGGAACAAAAGAACTATTGTTTTAAGTTTGATGGGCAAATTCAGGTCGGTAAAATAGGCATCTCTTGATACGGAAAGGAAAACACTACAGACCCCTGGGGGTGCTAGAGAACGTTCGACTGGATGAACGGCTGGCCCAGGCGTGTGCAGCTAAAGAGTATCTACGCAGGACATCTATTATATGGTCCAGCCCCCTATCTGATTGTAACCGTGTAAAGGCAACTAATCAGTATGCACTCCCGGTGCTGCGGTACTCAGTGTGAACACAGCATTGGACTCTATCAGAGTTAAGAGATGTGGACAGAGCAACTCGTAAGATCATAGTTGAGAACGATGGCAAGCACCCAGCTAGCCGAACTTCTTTGTTATATCTGCCAAGGGAGAAAGGCGGTAGAGGCCTACGATCAGTCGAACACAGGTACAAGATCACTAAAATCAAATTGCTACTGAAATTGTATCAGAATTCGGACCGGACTGTGAAAGCAGTTAGAGAATTGGAAGAACACGCCATGGCATTAGGCCACCAGTCGCTTGTAAAGGAAGCGAAGCAGCTAAGTACGCTGAAGAACTCAACATCACACTTCAGCTTGATATCCAAAATCCCGTGTGTGTTACAAAGGAAGGAAAGGTGGTGAATGCAGCAAGAGCTGGGAACCTGTTGAAGAAATCTCAAGAGATGCAGTTCTTGGAGATCGCTATAGACGAAAAGTGGCAAGGAAAGTTATTCCGTATCAGATGGGAAGATGAGAGCCTAAACATAACCAGCTGCTTTGCATGGTTAAAAGGTTGGGCTACACGCCCTACATATACCATCGTGGGCATGTATGAACTGTATGACCACTTGCTATCTACGAAGCTCTACAAAAAGGAGAAGACGCAAACCTCCACCGACGGCGAAGTCCTATGCAGTTTATGCGGGAAGGTAGCTGAGAGCGTTGCACATGTACTGGCTGGATGCTCCTCCCTGGCACAAACCAAGTACCTATACAGGCATGATGCAGCTTTAAAGTTTCTGTTTTTTGAGCTCCTGCGAGAGCATGGGTTAATAGAATAGGTTCCACCATGGTACTCACCGGTGATGTCAAGACCAGCCTACCAGAAACCGCGAGTGAGGCGTTTTGGGATATTCCCATCTATGCAGAGCACAACGAAGTTAGAGCAAATGGGATCGACGCGCGACTTGTCAGCCACGAGAGGAAAGAAGTCTGCACCATTGAAATGAGCTGCCCATGGATTGAGAGTGGAGCCAAGAAAGATGAGGAAAAGACACTCAAGTATGGGCCCGTGATGTGGGAGCTTATGCAGAGATACAATGGCTACAGGGTTGAACAGTACAACGTAATAATTGACGTACTGTGTGGTTACTCTAAACACCTAGAGAAGTCAGTGAGGAAGCTACTAGGAGCGAGATGCGTACGTACTTTAGCGGATGCAGAAGTCGGTCATCTCAAACGCTTTGAACATTGCCCGAACATTTACAGCTGATTTCATTGCTATGTATACACCCTGATTTTTACTTCGGCGGAGCGCGAAGTAAAGGATTCGCGACGCTCAGGAATGTATCAAAGTTGCAATTTTTTGACAAGATTGGGCAAGCAAAGTCTGTAGGTTTTCGGCTCTATTCGGCTATTTGACGAAGTGAGAGCCGAATTAGTTCGAGATATCTCGAGATCACTTCGATTTCTTTGATTTATTCTTAAACTTTTTCGAGGAAGAAAGAATTATTATTTTGGCCTTCCCGGGGTTTGAACCGACTCACCTGTGTGACCCGTCATATCAGAGGAGACTCTGAGGGATTAGCCGATTGCGCTACTGCGACCCAAGGTAGTTTGAGATACGAAAAATAGTTATGAAATGATGCACTAGTTTCGGGACAAGATTGGGCGTGCAAGTTCGTGACTTTTCGGCTTGTTTCAACTATTTCACGAAATGAGATCGGACTACTTCGTGATATCTTGAGATCACTTCGAGTTTAGTCTTTAATTACTCGAGGAATAAATAGAGGATATTTAGTGGCCGCGCAGAGACACGAAATTTCTCTTCGAGTGTTGAAAAACATTTCACGAGTGAGCCCTCCCTTCGAACTGTTTTATGATGAATTTAAAGTTACAAAATGCTGCACAAAGACATTTTGTCTTTGTCGAGTGTTACGTAGTATAATTGCTTTCATGCGTTGCGTGACTTTCTTTGGAGTGCCATGAATAATTAATTAGGGCATGTTTACATTTCAGGATGAGTCAGCAGATTTGCATCAGTTACTGAAATCATAAAATATGTCGAAAAGCTACTACTATTCGCCTGTTTAGTATTTTCTAGAACCTTATGTCAAACGGTATACAAGTTCCAAGCGAGTTCTTTTGACGAACTAAGTTTTTTCCCACGAGCTGGACTGCTGTGTTTAGTCAAGTATGACGAAGGTCGATTATTCAGGTTCTGTGTTTACAAGCTCGCAGAAGCCGTAAGATATCTGAAGTTCAAGTGAGAGTTTGTTATTATTGGTAGAGGCTGTTAAGTTTTACTCAAAGTTCAAGTCAAGTTTGTGTTGGCGGATGCTGTTTTTTAAAGCTCTGTAAAGGCTATGTTCCTTTGGTATTAAACTTCCTTGTGTTAATCCGACATCACTGCGTGCTGATAGTCAGTGAATAATTATCCTCAAAACATTCGAACTCGTGACTTTGAGTTTTAGCCAATTCCATTCTTAACGTAATTGACTCCTTACCCATGCCTTACATATCTTTAATCAGTACATGAGACTGCTATGCTGTTTTTGAAGCCTGATGTGACTAAGAAAAATAGATAATTGTTTTTTAGAAGGATTTGTATGGAGTCATCAGAGCGTAACTGGGCTAATAGAGACCTTAAGATACCCCGATATCGGTGTACGGGTACGGGTAGTGTACCCGTACACGTAAAATGTTCATGTGCGTGACTATTTCGATTAAGATACCCGAAGAATTAAAAGAACAAGCACGCAAAATGAACTTTGTACATGCATGTCGCTTAATGCATACAAAATCTCCCTCAAATTCTACACTTCATATCTTAACAACAAGCTGCAACAAATAATTCATTCATACATAAGCTTATTGAAATATCATAGAAAGATTTTAAGAAACTTGGCGTACGTCCCTCGACCGAAAGCTTGTTATCGCAAACCCCGCCATTTGATCGAGGCACATCTCCAAACAATTCCTTTGATTGTCAACTTCAAAGTGACTCCCATGCTAAATTGTTCAATGCTATTTCTTTTGCGAAACTCAAACGTTCGAGCAATTCTCAGAAATCCCCCCAAATACCGCCACAAATTGATATCGTTTCAGAGTTCAACCTGCGCATTTGAGGTCCAAAATCAATACATTTTGAAGCGCTTTCGTTACAGCTAAAATTCAAATTTGGCAAAAATATTTGAACAGACTTGCAATAACATTGCCAAGGAGTCATACAATTTACATTTGTACTTAAAAAGTCTTAAAAACTTACTCGTTTCTCCATCATGTAGGACTTGCAGCTACTCGTAAATCTTATACGGGTAAACTGGTGTCTACCCCGGAAAAACGGCTGGTTCTACCGGGTAAGGTCGATGACGTCACCACAAAATGAAAAAAACATGGCGCTACCCGTTACCCGTACACCGATTTCGGGGTATCTTAAGGTCTCTAATATCGCGGAGACAATTTGTCCTGAAATGCTAGTTTTTGGCAAGTAGGGCTCTTGGATGTTGCTCTTTTCAGAATATCCTGACAAATCCCATAATTTCACACCTTACTCCTACCATATTTGATTTCTTACTATTCCTCCGCATTTACAATTACACGTAATTAGTTCCACAACCACGACGCCGAAGTGTACGCTAGCTCCGTAGCGTCTGGTCAGACATGATTCGACGGTCATGATTCGACACTAATCACGTGACGTATCGCTTCGCAGTACGTAAACAGTTGCGGTTCTGCCGTGGGATCCGAAACGAGAGAAAAATCTGGCCGGCAAGGAAAGCTTAGCACTAAAGGACATAAGTGTAACGAAGCTAGAATCCCGACAAATGCGTTTTACCTGGAGAGTAAAGCTTTGTTGCCTGGAAAGCAGCGACATGATACAGAAATTATAAGAACATGTGATCAGGTGATAAACCTGGAGTTCGATTGCCGAGTTCGAATGTATTTCTGTAGGAGATTTCATAATGGACGAAATATTATCAATACGGCGAAAAGCGAAATAGTCCGATGGTTTGTCGTTTAGTCTTCTTCCGTTTGACAAGGTTTCGGTATTTTGCCGTTGGTGAATACCACCCGCAATTTACATGTAACAGTGATGCAAATTTACTTAACAGGGAGGCAAATTTGGCCGTCGATAAAACCCGGAACACGGAACATTCCGGAACATCCCGGAACATGAAAAAATAAAAATAATTTTCATGAAAAAAAATATAATAAAATAATAATGATAAAATAATTTTTGTAAAAATTAATAATAACTTAAAATAACAAAAGAAAAACGAAAAATAATCAATTAATCAAGAAAAAGAAACTGATATCCTCTGTGAGTATGAGAAAACAATATTTTGTCGCAACAAATTAAAATTTGTTGGGCGAGTGAGGTTTCATGCAAATGACAGTAACGAGTGAAGGTTTGCTTCTAAATTCAAAATATATTAAAATGGGTCGCGAGGAGGGGGGGTTTTTAAGCTTTCCTCACACAGTTACCTCTTGTAATTGTTTGCCGTGAGTTAATTATTTGGCGGTTATCCATTTACGGTTCTGCAATGGTATGAAATGTCGGTGCAGTATTTCATGTCAAGCCAAGTCGGTAAGTAGCTCATTTCAAGCCAACATATAGTCTCCTTACTTATAACCGACATTTGGTTACTTGAGGTGCTTTGCTTTCTTTGAACATGAATTACTTACAGACTAGGCGGCTCTGTGAACTTAAGAAGAGTATAGGGGCTCCTGTCTTTGGATTTTAGTGGACAATACTCACATTCGTAGTAGTTTCTATACTGTTTACAGTCAGCATGATATTTCAGACGTCTCCTCTAGTCGCAGGAGGAGTTTGCGGGGAGACGGCTAAAATTCAGGCTAACTGATAACAGTTAGAAACTACCGCTGCGCTACCACTGCCACTGCAACTATTCACGGTGAATCTGAATCTTTAATTTAATTATCCAAGTCCAAAGCGACAAGCCCCTAAGCTCTTCTTTCGGTCGCAAAGCCGTAAATGGATAACCGTTAAACCACATGGCAAACCTTTACAAGAGGTGGCTGTGTGACGAAAGCCTGAAAACCCTCTCCTCGCGACCCATTTTATTATATTTTGAATTAAGAAGCAAGCCTTCACTCATTAGGGTGACCAGGGTGAGTAGGATGACTGGGGACTGTCATTTGAATGGAACCTTACTCGCCCACTGCAAAAAATTCATTGCAATAAAATATTGTTTTCTCATACTCGGAGATGATACCAGTTTCTTTTTCTTTCTTTCTTGGGTTGTTTCTTTATTTTTCGTTTTTATGTTATGTTATGTTATGTTATTTTGTTATTATAAATATTTGCAAAAATTGTTTTCTATCTATTGTTCCTTTTATTATTTATTATTATTATTATTTAGTCAATTACCGGGTAATCATTTTTTCATAAAAAAAATATTTTAATTTTTTCATGTTCCGGGATGTTCCATGTTCCGGGTTTTATCGACGGCCGGCAAATTTGTATTTCTTCAAGTTGGTACTTTTTCGTCCTTACTTAGCTTCTGCCTGCTTAAAAAATAACAGGAAAACTTGACGTTTTGCAGAAGAAATCAACAGATAAATTGATCAGTCTGCCGATGTGAAATAATTTGCTGGAGAGTTTGAAAGTTTTGTTTTGTCGACCATTGACAAATATCAGAATGTTCGATCCTCGACCTATAACCCTAGTGAGCACAAATAAAGAAAACCATACATAAAAGAAAGCAATATCTGTTTTTATTGAAAAAGGGTAAAATATGAAATTTCTTTAAAGATCAAGGTAGAAGCCCAAAGAAAGTTGAGAAAAGAGCCGAAAAACTTATTGATCGAGACGTCCACACGCCCGATTACATGTATTGCGATTAGATTGCGTGACTTGTATAAGAGGCTGTTGTCTGAAAAGGAGAACAAATTATGGATCACAGTCCGCTTTTTCTGAATTACAAGAGAAACATTCAAGCTATCATTAAAGTAACTTTATATTGTGTGCTTTGATTCCTGTAGGATATTCAAGGGAAAATACTGTACTGCTTGGTAACCTCTTGGTCGAATCATGACCGTCGAATCATGTCTAAAAATCAGGGTGTGTACACAGCACTGAAATCAGCTGTAAGATAAATACTTAGTCAGGGCGCTAAGGACACCAGATTCTAGGTTTTTTTTCTCTAGAAATCCAGAAACACAAGTGTCGCAAAACCTGTATTTTACTGATGTTTTTACGGAGATTTTATAGAGTATAAGAGTTTGATATTATTCTGAATAGGCTTTTAGTAGAGATAACCACATTATGATGGCCTCGTGTAGGTTTCTAAGAGATAATGAGAGTATTCAAAATTGAATAATTTTCTAAATAGGCTTCTAGAAGAGATAATTATATCATCATGTCTTTGCGTAGGTTTTACAGAGTATAAGAATTCAACAATATTCTAAATTGGCTTTTTACGTAGAGAGATTCATTTCATTATGTAGATTAGGATTGTATTAGGTTTCGTACCGAACTTTTTCTACTTCTAAGAATAGCTTCTCGAGTGGTGTAGGCTACGTTATGCACCCTATACTACTCATAACGTGGACAGCATTCCAAAGTTTCATACTGCGAGATAATAATGATTTGTAACTCTAGGAATGACTGTTTTTCGCAATCAGCCATCTTCTGATCTTCCGTAAGTTATAAAACACTCTAAGCTTATACTGCGTATGATGTATTCCTAGTTTTAGTCGCGAAGAGTTACGGCTGGAATTAAACAGAAACAGGAAACTTAAGCTACTACAATGGATATGGCAGCAGAGAAGTAAACTTATACACAAGTCTGTTTAAATGTACTTACAGGAGCTTTGGCACCGCATCCAGTAAAGAACTCTTGATCAGAAATTGGATCACTGAGGTACGACTGTAGCAGATTTTGACGCAGCCCTGTCGGGGGCTCATTCGTCATTTTGACGCCATTCTGAAGCACGGTCACAGGAAACTACAGAAAAAAAAAAACAACAACAACATAAAGACCAAATTAAAAAAAGAAGAAAAAAAACTCTTGAGAAGAAATACACTTCTTTAAACTCCTATTTAGAGAAATGATTTGACCTTGAAAATAGAGCTAATGGAATCTAAACGCTACCAGTATATCGATCAACCTAGTAACACTATACCAATGGGTGTCAGTGGAACAGAACGGTGCGCTGTTGTTACCTTGTCTGACGGGTAACTCGTAAGCCATAACCTGAAGTCTTGATGGGTGGTTTCTGGTGACAAGTCTTCGCAAATCTTCTCCAGTGAAGTCATCCACGACACTGCTAAGTGACAATTCTGGAGTACAACCCAGCTTCCGTCCTTAACTGCGTTCTCTATTAAACGTGCAGCGACAGGGCCCTGTAAACAATTCAACAAATAGTATAGCGTTCGCGTTTATTTCTTCCCCCTCTCTACCATCATAGCTTCAACTCAGCCTTACTTCTCTAAACATCTAAAACAAACACTTAATCACTTGATCACTGAGAACAGTACTGTTTAGTGTACCTGTCCCTGGCCGAGAGAGATGGCGTTAAATTTGTCGCCATTAAAGCCTTTGTCAGCGGCAAACTTCATCAGTCCTTGAAAAACAAGCAAACAAAACAGGAATTTAAAAAAAGCAATAAATAAAGAGAAAACAATGTTATTAGCAAACAGCAACAGCAACAAAGCAAGCACAGTTCTACTTCGTAAGTTATGTAACGTAAAGTAATAAGCAAGAGATCTTGATACGTAAGAGTACAAATAATGTTGCTATTGTTATTTACAATTGTTTAAGTTCAGACAACTGTTAGTCTTAAAGGATAAAATAGTAGCTAACTGTAATAACCAACCGGCCATGGGATCAGCTCCAGGGGATAGCACGAAGATAAGAGGTGCACAGCAATTTGAATCCACGTAGCTCTTGGCCAAGTCAAACGGTGGCGGCTGTACAAATTTGCTGCCAAGTTTGTCTTCCACAAAATTAGTTACAAGTGGGACGACCTATCAAAGAAACATGACGGACTAGTGAATGATGCGTTCTGAAAAAAACTGGGTTTTACTGCAAGGAAGTAAACTATGAGTGGATCACGTAGAAGCTTCAATATGTTTCGCAACGTCAAAAGTTGATTGCTATTATCGTGGTAGGGTGGTATAAGGAACTTTGGATATGAATGCTGACGCTTCGACTCTGCTGCTAGTCTACGATCGAACAAATTTTGGGGGGTTCTAATTTTTGGGATTTTTGCGGCTTTTCTTGCGATCCGCAAAAATAAGTTCCCGCACACATTTTTCCCACAAAAATTTTCCCCAGAGTAAATATTCTCTAACTTAAATTCGCTACCCAAAAATACAGTACTAAGAAATCGTGTCTGTTCAATCACAACTTGTCTCTTTCATTCAGAAACAACAAAATACTGGTTTATTGCTTAAAAATATGTTTTCCTATTGGACGTACTCAATAAAAACGAAAATAATACAATGCTGGGTACTGGGTACTTTCTGAAAATCGCAAAAATTAATTCCCAGCGAGAAAAACCAATCTGTTCTAATCGCAAAAATTAGTTCCCGCAAAACACCAGGTTGATCTGTTGGCATCTACGCTTCAAGAATTTCAGCTCTGCCATCCTTGTTAACTTTGGTTCAATGCAAGTAAACTCGCTGCGATTAAACCCTGTGGATCTACTAAGCGGCACTATCTACATTGCTAAAAGCAGAAGTATGACCGAGAAATTCCGTTCAACTGTACCCAGCCCTCCCCCATTTCAGAGCTCCCACGCCAAAGGGATCTAACCAGCTATGGAACCTGATTACAGTTACTAGTCAAGAATTGCACTGATAAGGCGGTTCACACAACCACTTCCCACGGTATTAAACTACATCTGGCGAAATGTGGCGTCCCATTTTTGAAGTGACTATAACGTGTAACAACGATAATATACTCTACCAAGTACTGATCAATTAACACAAACGTTCTGTGCTATATGGTTTGTGTAACGCAACACCAAAGCATCGGAGGACAGTCTTAAGACGTGATAACGAAAATGATTCGGTAGTTTCGGATGACTCAGTTCAGCCATTTAAGAACTCACCTCCCACTTGCCGGCAAGCACGCGCGTTTTATATATCTAAATCTTTCCAAAAGCTTATATCAGAAGTTCGTCTTGTTGAGGCTGACTTCACAGATCAGACAATTGCGGCGTTACATGTTTTTCCATTCAAGCTCACAAAAAACAGAAAGCTTTCTATGTTTCAGTTTAAAATAAACCATCACATCCTGTACACTCGAGACAAACTTTTCAAGGCCAAAATTACTGAGTGACTCCTGTCATGTGTGTGAATCGAAGCAGACCGTAGAGCGTCTGTTTGTAGAATGCCAGCATGTTCACTCCTTCCGGAACCTCTTTACCTCTTGGTGGAACGATAATAACTGCCCTCAGTGTCGTTGACCAATAAGGATAAGATTTACGGATGTCTCCCTGAGAATCGATCCTTCCATGCGTTTAATCTTTGCCTGATAGTCGCTCGGTTTTATATCTACACCGCAGCCAAAGAAAGCGAGCCATATAGTTTCTTAGCCTTTAAAGCTGTTCTAAAATACAAATTGTCTATGGAACCTTCAAGGGTGAATCCTTCAGCCTGTAGCCGCAATTAAGCTTGACTTGTTTAGTTATTTCTGTTATTGAGTTATATTTTTTTATTTATCTAACTATTCATTTCTTGTAATTAATAATTGCAACCTGCATACCTTGTATCTTGTCTGTTCCTATTATTTTAGTTTTGTAACGTCATTCTTTGTTTGTTAATATTGTATATTGCATTGTACTTACCAATAAGCTTCATTGTTATATTCCTAGACTTTCACTCAACTAAACAGGGACTGCCATTGGTTGATTCTTGGTCACGTGGCCTTGACCAAAATCAAATGTATCCCGATCGTGATACATTAAACAATGTATCCCGCTCGGGATACATTGCAGCACGTGATCAAAGCATGGTGGAAAGTGGTGTGACAGAAGGCGGGAAAAACACCGCCAGGTCCAGCCAGTTTTCTTTTTCGTGAATGAACACAACAACACAAAAACGAAGCCTCAAGCTAAAAAGCAACGATTTTTAAAGTTATCCCAGAAGTTCCCAGAAGAAAAACAGCAGCTAGTGGAGGAAAAAGATGCAGATAATATGAGGAAAGTACTTTTGTTTGTAAATCATTCATTCAGTGGTTTTGAGAATTAAATTTGTGTTGTTATAAGTACGGAGTCGACTGTTTTGGTTCGCTCCGGTTATTCTTTTGTTGCTGTTGAAGTGAAAGTCTAGAAATATAACAAAACACTTAATGTCAGGTCCCTCGGGAAACCAGTTAGTTTTGTTTTCCCTCGAGTCCTGATGTTTCCCTCGACTTCGTATCGGGAAACATCAGGACTCTTGGGAAAACAAAACTAACTGTTTCCCTCGGGATCTGACATTAAGTGTATAATATTAAAAAAAATACTGATCAATAGAACTGTAAGTAATAAAAAGCATTACATAATATACAAAAACATTTTAAAGGCAGACAAGAGTAACAGAATATTAGCGGAGCTCGACGCGCGGGCGGAGCTAAGAAAATCTGTCCATTTTAGAAATTTTGGTAATCACGTGACCGTACACCAAACGACCGACCGTCTGTCTGCACCACAGGGCAACCAATGTTTACCCCCTTACTTTCTAGCTGGTCTGGTAGCCCAGGAGAAAACTGATTGCACATCAATGTTATGATCAATTGACAGCTGTCAAAACAAGGTATCCGCTGACCAGTATCACCTGACCGTATCGCAGGCTCAGTTGTCTACTCAACGAGGTCGAGTATTTTGTGAAGTTATCCGCTGACAAGTTACTAGTTTTCAAATAATCGCAGGCTCAAGTTTATTTTCTTAAGAAAATTCATGTGAGATATGTTGTGTTTATGTCACTATGGCCCCGCACTGTTAAGATTTTGATTTCAAACTGACCTCCGAAGCGAAAATTCAGCCAGTTATTTGACCTTTTCTTACCATGGTCACGCGTTGGTCACGCTCTACGTCCAATTTGTATGCTCTGCTTGGTCAAAATTTGACAGGTGAGTTCATGTGCAAAATTTATGCAGCATCTTGAAACTTGTCTTCCATGACAGCTGAAGCTGACAGAGTTTTGTGTCAACTTGTGATGTTTTTAACGGTTTTTTTTCACTGGATGTACAAAATGAAATACAGCTGCCATCAAGAGTCTTCTGTTATTCATGGCTGGTTTGTTTATTGCGGTTTTGGTTGAGAAATGCGTCGCTTGTCAAAGTCGGAAATCCGATTTCGGACGGCATTGTTTTCGTTTTTCACCTTGCTTGATGCGTAAGAGTGTTTAAAAGTCTCAAGCGATTCTGGCCTTACTTGATTGCTTTCAGGAGCTGCATCTCGAATGGTAAGCCTGAGTAATTATTGTATTTGATGTTTTTTTAAATATTTAATTTAATGAAGTCGAGTACAGTTCATGCGGCAAGTTTATGCACGTTTGTAAGATTTGAGACAATGATCTGACCTAGTATCATGTTTGATAACATAGGCACGTTTAACGTGCATGAGCTATGTTGAATGCTTCAGTGTAACTGTATCAACAATCTAGCGTTCTAATCCTAAATTAAGACAATTTTTTGTGCGAAACTGGGTATCGCTGTACATTAATGATTTTCATCGTTGTTTTAGATGGTAACATCATCATTATTCGCGAGGTTGTCACGTGCGATTCTACTTAATGAAACAGTCTTTAACTTAGACGACTTGATTCTAAAAGTGTTAGCTTTTTAAAAGAAAAGAGCCTTCACTTAAGGCACTAGTTTCAAAACTTAAGTGGCCTTCATACAATCATGTTATTATAATTACTGTGAAAAGCCAGTCTGCATGAGATATACAGTCATACAGTTTGCAAGTGAAAGTGTTGGACTTTGCCCCTTGCGTGGTTCGTACGTTAGGGAATTCGAGTTATCACACAGTAATTCAGGAAATAGGATTATAAAAATAACGCATGCGTAGAATTTGCACGTGACGGTGTTGGACTTTGTCCTTTTCACAATTCGCACGTAAAATAAGGCAAATTGTTTACTAGAAAATTTGCTCAAACGATTTTAAGAAATCACCCCGGCTTTACAATATCTGTAATTAAATTATGTTTCATGCAATTCTAAGGTTGATAGCCCAGCATTGATTGAAGGAAATTATCAAAGTGGCGAAATATGTTAACTTTCTACTCTTATCACGTTATTCCACTCAATAAAACAATGTGTAATTATTTTGTCAACTAGCCTCTTCCCATTTAATTCCCTGACGTTACGGTTTATACTTAAATTACGCATCTTTTCTAGATAAAATACCTTTCAACAACTACAATGACTCTTAAGCAGCAAGAGTGTTTCATGTTGTTCACCTCATTCATGTTTTTTTCTTGCTGGTACGAAAAAAGTCTCTTCAACTTTGCAAGCGAGGGAATAAAGCTTGTTTACAGGATTAACAATACTCGCCTTGCCTTCCAAACTTCTAAAACCACAATTATAGGCTGCATACTCTAGAATTAAAGTCTACATCTAAATTTCAATTATTGTTTCATTGGAGGAACTTTCAAAAAATATGATCTTTTACATTCTACCTTAAAGCAGGTGAAACAGAACTCATAAATTATGAAATACGTGCGTTGTACCGTTCGCGATAGCCGAATTAGGTCAGTAATGTCTTGGATTAGGAACCACTCAAAAATATGGACCCTTAATACAGCTCCATCACTGTACTCAGCGCTTGAATCATAAAGATATTTCAATGTTATGCTTCTAAACACTTTTAGCCGTAGTAAAAGACGAAAAAATTGTCAAGAATCAAGATGGCGGTCTCTGACCTTAAGCCGAGTGAATGTTATGTTAGATGTCAAAATCTATTTGGTTCCTATGCATCAACTCGTAGCACCTGCAACCTTATTGGCTCCTGCAACAGAAATCCGAACACACAAAGCCACAGAGATACATACGCTCGAACCACTGACATATGAGCTATTTTTTCAAAATACCTCAATAAGCTTACAGAACTTTAAAAAGCCTTTAGATATATTTTCTCACCGCAAATAAAAAGAAAACATCCCGAAGAATATTTAGTTATAAATCTGGCTGCAAAAAGAGTTCATCTTTGAAAAAAGGCAAACACCGGGAGGCCGGCTTAAAACATAAACTTAAGCTTTAAGCTTAAAGACTAAGGATTTTTAGGGACACTTTAATACTTGTCTTCCTGAATGAAAATTGTTGTCTCTGTAAACTTTATTTTTTTACTGATTGTTAGCTAGTAGTCTCTATTGCAATTTTAATCGCTTGTACGTGCCGTTTGATTTTTAGTCTTTCATGAACATCGCTTGCAGGAGTACTCAAAATGCCGCGCGGATTCAACGGTTTTTAAGATTACACGTTATAAAACCATAAAATAATAAAAAAATAAACATAATAAATTCTTTATTATGTTGAAGAGTAACACTACTAACGTTCATTCAAGCACTCTATCACAGCCCGCACCACAAATTTGGCGCTTGTCAGAGGTGAGAACCGGCTGGCGGTATAGGTGATTTTGCAAATTTTTTGAACGGTTTCGCTAAAAGCCCACGATTGATCCTGCTGAATATTCACTGAGTCCACTCTGTCTTGAAAAATTGTAAAATACTGCATTCTGTCCGAGCTCTGTATGATAAGTACAGCGCCTCATAGTTGGTTTATACACCCCCAGATTAGTTGGCAAGAGTTTGTAAAGTAAGCTTATCGAACGCAAAAAATTCGGCCTGATTTGTTTTCCAAGAATGTGTTTTCCAGGCCTAATCTACTGGGATCAAGAGCCATTTTGGCTCATGAAAGTGATCAAAGATGATTCCTATTTTTTGGGTGTAAACGTAAGGCTATCAACTCGATGAAAGATATTTCACTCTAAAATTACTTAGCCTTTTCCTCAAACGTGACATGAATGTGCCCTTAAGTTAACTGATTTGTGGATTACAAGTATTTTGTTTGATTTAAATTATAAATTTATTAATGGCAGCTTCGCGTTAAGCCCTGGCTAAATCTAAATATTAGCTAAATATTAGTCGAATCTTATAGTGTAAAATAGCTGTTGTACCTTGTCAGGCCTGAGACATCTAATGACGATCATCTTCTGGAAGTCAGTAAGTTTTTCAGACCACGGAGAAGGGAAGGGTGCGCGATGAGGCTCTTTACTGTCGTAGATTTTTCGCCACTCGTGTGTGTTACCCACAAAGCTTTTCCTAGAAAAATTACGCACAACTTAGCAAAACGTTTATTTAACTTTTGCTTTCGTTTTTAAAGTGGTGAAATATTAAAAGGCAGGTTTCTGCCTCCAAGGCAAAAACCCTAGGAGGCATCTTTGGAGGAGCTTACAGCTCAAAGCTACAGCCCGGTGTGCGAGAGCATTTGACACCATGAGAGTTGAAAGTTATCCAAACCTGACCATGGGGAGGCGGGGGTCCACGCTATAAGTGAAAAAATACGAATCAATTGCCTGCGTATTATTGGCCTGTCACTGAAGTTGCGTTTTGTTACATCACATACCTGGCGTCACAGAGATCGGCTTGGGCAGCGAGAATTTTAAACAGGCAAATGGCCACAATATGAGATTGCAATCTTACTTAGTCTAGCCTAGTATAGTATAATCTACCGATTAATTTGCATGAACACATCCTTGGACCCCCGCCAGGGATAGCTAATCGGGAAGGGTAGTTTCATTGCAATCATGGTTAAAAAAAAGAAAAAAAAAAACGAGTGAGACCTAGGCCAATCAGCAGCGAGGAATTCGAAATCTTCTGCAATTGGCTCCGTAATAAGAAGTGCCTTGGGGCTCTCCTGTCCTTGTGGAAATTTTTCCCCGTTGGGATTTAGCCCGCAAATATTCTGTTCCAATTAGATGCCCCTCGGCCTCTGAAGATGACAGGAACCGTGTCTTTTCAAAAGTTTTATACAGCATCGAACACAGTAGTAGTGTCGCTTTTAAGGCGCGTTTACACTACAGAAAAACTAGGTCCAGACAACGTTTATAAAGAAATGCTGGAGTTTTCGCAAGGACATAGGGACCTCCATCATTTCTTTACAAACCATGTCGGTACCTTGCTACTTTTTTGATTGGTCCGCCTACAGATTTTTTTTCTGTTGTGAAAAGCGCTTTGAATCTTCTATAGGCTATTAAAGGCAAATTCAAGTACCTAAAGTCTTTAAAGCCATGAAGGTCGCACATGCGACACAGCTCATCCCAAGCCTTGTCTGCCAGCCATGAAGGATCTGGGTTTTCCAGCTAAAAAAGAAAAAAATGATTATGAGCAAAACGATCAAGATTCTTTTCACTTTCATTGCACCCCTTGTAAGCAACGACATCGGTTCAGTCTTGCTATGGATAGCGAATAATAATAATTACAACGAATATTTATTTATTTACGCTGAGGAATTACGTCAGGTATAAAACTGCTATCAATGTGAGCCCTGCAAACAGGGACGTCAGTTTCAAATTTAGTACCTTATTTTCCAAGCCCACTCCACCAGTAAGGAAAAACATGAACTCCTCCATGTCTAACTCATTTTTTGCACTACAGTTAAAATGAAAATCGATAAGTGAATGAACTAAAACACAACAAGTGGCTAAGTATAAGTAAAAAATTAAACCACAATAGAAAAGGTCACACTGAATAGCACTGAGTTACAAAGATCTAAGGCAACATAAAATTCATCCAGTTGCCAGGCCATACTGCAGTGGAAAGTGTGAGGGCCGGTTATTTAAACGGAGTTTAGCTCGTGTTTACAAACGGTAACAAAACAGCGTTCTAAGCAATTTTAAGTTTTCCCAACGTTTTTATCTTGACACCATTTATCGAGAACAATTTCAATAAGGCATCTAGCGTGGACTGGAAAAGCACTTATTTTCTTCAATTAAACCACTAATACGGATCCGGAGGTCTAATTTAGACCTCGTTTAAATAACCGAACCTGTGTTTACGGCGAATAAAAAGTCGAAAAAGCATTGATTGTATTTTCACTGACCTGAGAATGTTGCAACACAACACGAAGGAGAAGAGAAGTTTGTCCTTTTCAAACAGTGAACGGCAAACGTTACAGTACAGATTATAAGTGAAGTGATCACTTAGGTAACGAAGTCGTCGTTCGAGGATCTTTGACTTGTTGCTTGAAGAAAGAAACACCACCAGCTGATTACAATTATTTAGCAGAGGAGAAGCATTAAGTGCATGGCAGATGAGCAGTAGAGTTATAATGTGATAGTCTATCGAAACAAATTGCAAGAAACAAACCTGTCATGTATGGAGTTGAGGAACAGGTTGACAAACCAGGTAAGAGAGGACTGGTACATAGGGTCAATGTTTGGTAAGTCAGTTATGGAGAAGAACAGCACTGATGCATGTGCTGCGATTGGGTTATAACCACGCCGAGACTCATTGATCTTAGCTTCTGTCTCTTCTGCGACCTAGGTAACAAAAAGACCTTTATTAGCCTTCCATATGGCTGGTGTTCTGCTGAGATCGCAGCGGCCATGTTGCCGGCGAATCGAAACGTTGTTTAAAACGTTTTTGTTAAATTTCAGTTTATGCATAAGTGTATAACAAAATTTTAAAATTTGATTTGTAAATTCTGCGCAAACATGTTACTGTTTATTACACCAGCAAGGCCGCCTTGTTATGTAGCTTAGAACTATCAATTTAGAACCTGGTAGTCTTCTGGACTTCCTGTTTAGTTTAACTGCAAGGTTTATTCTACAGGGTAGTAAATAAAACCAAACTTAAGTTTTTAGGTCCTTTTTAACCAGAAAGGTCTATCTGGATCGTTGTAACACAATTTAAAGAAGAAACCAATTGCTGGTGTTCTCTCTAAGTAACGTGACGTCTTCTTGTAGTTTTATTGATATAGCAACAGAGAAAATAGAGAGTGAACGGTCAATCTTTTAACCACATAACCTAATTAACAGGCATTGTAAATTCAGGTTGGTTTACCTTCTGTTTCTTGGATATCTCATCTGAAAGTACCTGCAAGCGAGGTAAATTTAACATCAGTAACATAATCTTAACATAAATTTGTTACTTTACGTGTCAGTGATACACTTGTCTCAAAGACCGTCTCTCTACTTAAAATCATGTACTTTCATAATTAGCTTGGTTTCTTTCTCTAGTGCTAATAAAAAGGAACTTCTTTTCGTGGGCGACTGTTTTTTTTACAATACACGATGCGCTGACCTTAGACGAATCTAAAATCTGGATGGCACTTTCGTCCTCTAAGATGTTTCCTTCTGAAGAGGATAGCGTTTCCAGAATCTTGTCTTCGATCTCCTTCAGTTGCTTCTTGTTTGCAGCACTTTGTACAATTAATGCTTGTCTCTCCTCTTCAAGATCAGGCCTACACAAGAAATAACAACTATCGTTGACAAACTAAACTTAAGAGGAAAAACAAAAACAGCTCTCAGAATGTAATGGAACAGACAATGATGATGACACTCCATAAATAAATTTTGTAGTATTAAGAAACAATCAGTGTCGCATACCTCTCTTTAGCGACAACAATTCCCAGCAATTGATCCTCCAGTCCCTCAGGAGTGATCATGAAGTTGAGAAGAGTGACTTTGGTGGACAGTTCAGGCAGGTAGTGAGGATTTCGTAACTTCGTAGTAATGTAGAACCGGAAATCATCCGAGTATTCAATAACACTCTCACCCAAACGAAGACACTTAACCCCTCCTACAATTGTAATACAGACAAATAACACATTAAGACATCAATTAACAATAATGTGCACGACACAAAACTCAGGTCACAAACCTTGTTTGAAGGTTTGCTTGAGTAAAAGAGGTTCAAGGGAAGGATCCAGCTCTTCTCCAACATTTTCAAGTAGCACGGGGTTTCCAAATTGAATGCTGTTCTCCAGAGTTCGAATGTAATCGGCGTCTGTCAATTTAATCACCTACCCGAAAATAATAACACAGTTAAAAACGTTGTTGGCAAGTACTCTGTAATAATTAAACGAATGGATTACAATCTGCTAAAAACAAAACAAAACAAAACAAACAAACAAACAAACAAAACAAAATGAAAAGCTCGAAAACAACGTCTTTAGCGTTTCCTGTAGTGATACAACAGTCTGCCATAAGAGCGAGATTAACCGGATTTCACATTCCTACCGAGAGTTGATTTTCCTTTTCGGAATTTTTGATCCACTTATTTGCCTGCCCTTGCGGATCGATCATCAGGGGCCTGAAAAAAAAAACAAACAAACAAACAAACAAAGGTATGAGCGGCGCGTATCTATTTACCCTTCTCAGTATCAGTGAAATGAGTGTCGCAGAAGGGCGTGGGTCCGGTTATTTGAAAATCGATTTAAATCGATTATCAAATGTTCGTAAAGCTAGCTATTACAGAACATAGACTGTTCACAGTACCCTATTTTCCCGTAAGATCGAGCGCTCACCGTCACAGCCATTAATTATAACTGATTTCAAATGTCCCGGGGGGGCAGGCGTCGGGATTTATAGCGTCGGAGGAAGAGAGGCACGAAAAATAGAGGCATGAAAATTCCTCTCACGCCCACTGAACGCGAGCTATTTTTCTCGCCTCCTCCGAGTTCTATTTTTCTCGCCTACTCCCAAATCGTCCCCCGCCGCCTTTACATTAGATACATCTTCAAGCTAGAGTCGGTCAAGATAGCCGCCTGTATCGCTTGTTCTCGACGATCTAATGGAAAAAAGGGGACTATGAACAGTCTAGCTATTACCCCACAAGACTTCATTCGTCTCGCTAACATGTTTCAAAAATTCAATTTTATGCTTCTCGTGAGGGCACCTCAAAGCGTAAAGAAAAGTGCAAAAAACTCTGGAAAAGTCTCTCTTAGCTACGTTCAGAATATGCCTCCTGCATGTTGAGGTCAGAGTAGCAAATCTCAAAACTAACACTACTTAGCAAACGTTTCGTTTACAAGTTTCTAAGAGGGTATTCTTTTCCTTGGTTGCAGTGCACTGGCAATAATTACTGTTGCGACACAAAAAAGATGGCTCAGTGGTGAAATCTATATGAGAGTCAGCATCAGTGGTAAGAAACCCTGAATTAGATTAATCATTCTTTGAAAAAACTCAGCTGTGGCAAACTTTGAGCACAATGCAAACAAAACTTGCCATCTTCGTGTGTTGTCGACGATGACTCCATTGTCAATAGAGAACGTGTCAGTTGGGAGCCCTGCTATGTTCCATGCCCTGATCTTAATTGCCTGACCAAGTGTTTTACTCAGTGAAAAGTCATCCGAGCAGGGGATGTTCTTGGACTGTATTAAAACAAGTACAAAAAAAATCTCATATTACTCTTTCCATGACAATATTTCATAGAGAAGTTGGACATTAGAAAACGTAATTAAGCAGTAGAAACAACAAAAACACAAAAATCGAGACAAAACACAAAAACAAAGTGTTAAAGGGACTGGTTCACGATAATGCGCATGCGCGCCGTTTGTCTCTTCGGAATAAATTTGTCGGGTCAACACTAAATTCGAAATCGCCATTACCGGTACAATCATTGAAAATCCTTCGTGTTATTCGGACATCCGTCGCTTTGGCTGGTCTAGTTATACTTCGGTAGTGGTGATTAACGTGTGGTTGTGTCGTTTGACTAGTTACGTTTTAAGAAGAAGCAAAAAAATAATGTTTTGATCATGGAGGTTCAGAAGAGCATCGTGGCCGTCCGGCAACAGGACGTTCTCAAGAGTCTTTGGAGATAGAGAAGCTTAGCCTATCGATCTGGTATGGTTCTAGGAGTAGTGTGATTTGATTTTTGACTCCGACCTGTAGTTATACCGCAACAGGCCGCGCGATCTTCACCGATCTGGTACACTTGAAATGTTCCTTGTATCTTTGCTTTACGATCGTATATGTTTAAGAATTGATGTTTTTAAAATGAATTATTGCCTGAGTATTCTGTTTATAATCTAGTTTCTTTATGTGTGCTACTCGATAACATTTGTTTTGCGGAACACTGACCCGATGCAACGCGAATAAATTTGTTCATTTGCTGATAAGCATTTGAAATTTATGCTCAATTAACGGGATAATCTTTATACTCATACGTTGTACGTTTTTGTCACCCGTCAGGTGTTATTTGTAGGTATTTCTGGATTTATATAAGGCGAACTGAGAGAACCGTAATAAGATGTTTGTTTACAAAATTTGTTTGCCGATCGGTGACTGCTTTGTTAGCGTGGGTACGACCTCGTAAAAATACACGTTGGAAAAATGTTTGTTTCAAAGCAGGACAGGGCTGTACATGTTACTCTTATCGGCTGCAACATATCCCTGAGGAGTAGCAAAGAATAAACTTGAATTATGGGGATAAATAAAATCAAACCAAATGCCCGGAAATACTCTCGCGTCGCGAACAATTAATTTGAATTTTGTAAATTTACTTGCATGCATCTAACTCGCTTCCGATTGGTTGAAAAACAATCAGCTACTGTCAGAACTCACACATGCGCATTATCGTGAACCAGTCCCTTTAAATTGTTGGTCTCTTTCTTCCCAGAAACGACCATTTGGATGCAAAAAACTTTCATGGCAAAAGAAGCTGTAACTAGTCAATGGTCATTTATGTCCCGCAGGCCCGTAACCAGGATTTTATGATTTTATGTGGGTGGGTGGGTGGGTGGGGGGGGGGGGGGGGTGCCAACGAGGCCA